>JAVKLA010000026.1:13726370-13743240 GCA_034782735.1 Sagittarius serpentarius
CCCATCCCACTGGGTGGGGGGGGAGCGAGTGAGCGGCTGCATGGTGCTGAGTTGCTGGCTGGGGTTAAACCACGACAAAGGACCAGCACCTGCTCTAAGTCTCTAAAACTTTACGGTGGGAATGGTTGTATTATGATAACTGCCCACTTTATTCCTTCCACTTAGAGATCTCTTAGCCAAGTTTTAAGCTATAAATTTATCCTTTGAGAAGCTCTAAAAATGCTTATGTGAAATTGCATTCTGCAATGCACTGAACACTAAAGTACCACCAATGTTTTCGTATGTTACTCAGACAGAAAATCCTATCACATATCACTGGATGGAAAGAAGTCTTTACTAGAATCTGTCCTAATAGCAAAGAAAATTTAGTAATTCAGTTTCTGGGGAAAAAATATCTTAATGAATACAGCACAAAAAAGGAACAAACTCTTCTTTAGTTTACAACTAGGGGATCAGACGTTCATATATTTCTAATTATGGAGGTATAAATGTAGAAGAAGGTCACATTTAACCAAAACAAAATGTTTTACTAAAGCTTAAACAAAAGTTTCCTCTTCCCACTTTAAAATCCATCTTTATATTATACTCCATTTCACTAGTCCAGCAGTTACTCTCTGAACTCCATCTAGAAAGCCCGTTCTAGAAATAGTATTCCTACCTTGAAATATTTTAAAAATCAATTATTTATAACCAATAAATGTTGTGTATGTATGTCATAAATACACGAGAGCTTTCCACCTCTCTTCAACAGTGAATACAACTAAAAGCACTTGATTTTCAGTGGTAAGTGGGTGTGGTATGACTGAAGTAAAGGGAACTGAGGCCCAACTCTAAGGACACAAAAACAATGAGGTAAGCTCAGAATAAGCAATGAGGGGAGCTGTGGTATTTTCTCTAGTTCTTTAAACGAGAGGCCACAATATCTAGTCTACAGTTTGGGCTGCAGAGATCTCTGTTTACCTGTGTTTGAAAACATCAAGCGGTAACTATGACCAAGATTGCTGGCTCTCTTTATGTACAGAAGTCTTTACTCAGTCATAACTTAAACTCCAATCCAAATTTTTCACATATATGTAACTTAGCATCTAAGTACTTCTCCTAAATCCAGCACATCTAGCATTGGATGAAACCAAACTTCACCCTTTGGACATTCAGAGATGAGGGAGGGCATCTGAACAGCTTGTATACAATATTCCAGTACGAAGATTTGTGCATATATAGTTGTATGGAAACATGATAACCTGCATATTTTCACTGTCTAGGTATACAGATAATTTTTCTGAGCAGCCATACACATCAAGAAAAATCAGGACTCCACTACACTAGACAACACGCCATCTTGCTGGAGAGGTCTAAGAATATGAGTCAACAAAAAGCCAAAAGAACTATAATTGAGTTTTTTGTTCCATTTTGTTTTTACAGCGGAGGAGACTGTGCTGAACTTGGCACAAGAAATCTGTGGCAGATTTGTTTTAGGCATCTCTGGCCAATGTTTATTGTTACTCCTTTCCAATTGCCTGCTGTTCATCCAGGTCAGGCTCACAAAAGCTATTCAGAAACATGGAAAATATTATTTAATCTAAATGATTAGGAGGAGGATCTAATTTTCACAGAGTTTCTAATTATCTTCCTGATGGAATGTTCACAGTTCTTGAAGAACCTCATTTCTCCTATAGTAAACGACGTAATTGTTTGTACTTCAAACATGACCTTAAGCTCCATTTTTCTTGCAACCTGCACTGTTCTTTTACGGGATGAAAACAAAATATCCCCTTTTCAGTTAGGTACCAAAAGTGTCAAAATTGTTGTAGAGTCCAGAGAGGAATTTTTCATTTGGTTCTGTTCAATTAGGACACAAAGTAGTGTTGCTCTAATAGTCATATCTAATTAACTGGGAAGAGCTTCCTAAATGGGAAATGATTTTCAGTTGAGACTCCTCATATAACACAAATTTTTTTATTATTTCCTCAATAAGAAAGATCAAACTAACACTAACATTTCTCCTCCATTAGCAACAGCTATTGAAATACTCATTGTTTTAGACCCAACAGAAACAAATCATCATTGTTATAAACTTACTGCACTCCTAACCGCAAGCAAAATTCCTGCTGTTCACCATCAAATTATTTCACTATGTTGACAACACCAAACTGACAGGTCATTCTTACTTGAACATTATGCCATACCCCATGATTGCAAAGCAAGCAGTCACTTGTGAATTTGTATCTAAGATCCTGAGACAGTAAGATAGATACATAATGTTAGGCATGACTACTGTTAATAATCTGAAACCATTCGCAACTATAAAGGCTATTTTCATTATCAATTTGCACAAATTTTAATTTAGTCACCATTAATTAAAATATTACCAACACACTTCTGTCTGAAATCTTAATAGCTACAGTTTGATGCAACATCATTCCTAATCCTGAGTTGAACTTAGTGGAACATTTTTTCTCCAGTTCATTTATTTTATGCTTTGTATAATCTGTATATGGATCAGTTAACTCTTTCCTTTGTGTCAGAGTTTCATAAATCATCAGGAAGAGAAGCAAAACAAGAAAACATGAGTGCAGAAGATGTGCAAGATGATACATGTCTAGAATCTTAAATTACTTTAGCTAATTAGAAAAAGCCACAACTTCATTTCCAGCAGATAGTGTTTCTATAAACTAGTGGGAAAACTTAGCAATTAAAACTTCTTGAGAGGTTATCTTAACAGAGCTCAAAGTAAACTAAACTCAAAGCAAAGCGTTTCACAGTGTAAGAGTTCTTGTTATACACTGAATGCTGGAACCTAATCTTTTCCATTCCTTTCCCAGTTTTCCTCCTGAAATACTCCCCTGGGTTCAACCCTTTTATATTGTCAAAAGACCATCCCAGGATGTTTTCTCTATACTTTTTTTAGGCTAAATCTTTTACAAATAGTGTCTCTGAACTTTTGTGTGCTGTTTGATAGTGCACTTGAGCCACGCTGCAATCCCTATAAAACACTCTGTAAAGGGTTATTATATAGGAGTCCTCCATAAAACTTCCTGCCTACTTACAGACTTTCACTGAAAATTTTAGGTGGAAGGACCACTGGTGCTGACTGTAACAGATTTTGTAAATGGAATGATTTTGGAAAAAAGAGCCAACCCAAGCAAACAACACCCACCCCCACTCCCGTCCTATTATATATATGTCTTTGTTTTCTTTTTTAATTAAAATAAGATTACACTGGGGTTTTTTAATCCTGACTTTCATCCTATTTTTTACAACCTTGCAGTGGGATCTAGGCACAAAAGCCAGGACGAAGCAGACAAAAAGTGTTTCTTCAAAATACCTGTAACCCATGAAGGATGTATTTTTATTAGAGAAAATCAGAGATTGTGGGAAGTCTTTTATTTTCAGTTTCATAATGACCCATCATTAAAATATCTCACTACAATTTTAGGGGAGAAACACCATGTTTACTACAAGACTAATGGCTGTCCAGGGACATTGTCATTTTACCAGCTTTCCCCTGGAGCAGATCTTGCATACTTTGATGTCTCTGTCAGTATTATCAGTCTTTGTATACCGCTAGAGATCAAACTTGATTTTGCCCAGACAGTTTGGCTCTTCTTGAAAAAAATCAAAGCAGGATTATTTCAGGTTTGAGTTCCGTCCTGGAGCATTAGGAGGCGTTCCCACTGTTTCCAGTCAGTCTTGCATAGTTTTTATGGACTTGCACAATTCAAATATGAGATGTGACTGGACACTTAAAAATGTAAATTAATGATCTTGTAATATAACCCACATGAAAGAGGCAGCCTACAAGGTTGGAATCTCCACAAAACCTGTCAGGTTTAAGTCACAGCTCAGTAAGTGTTTTAAACTCCCATTACAATCCAGGTATGCTTTGTGTCTTCTAGAATTCAGCTCCATATGAATAAACACATTAGAAGAAAAAAATAGTAATGCAAGTAGGGAAAAAAAACCCTGTGCATTTCTGGAAGGGGAAAACTGACAGATCGTAAATGTTAAGGTTAATCTTTAAGCAAATCTTTTTAATGCTAATTATCAGTTAATTAACAACTATCAGCATTCTTCAGGGATGGACATAGTCTATGTCTGTGAAACTGTTGATTTTGCTCTATCTTTATTTTTATGTATTATTTATTACCTTACTATCCTATACTGGCCCTTTTTATTGCTTAATTTTCGCCATCAGGGAAACTATTATGACTTCTTCCAAACTTTTCTTAATGGTGGGAAAGAGATCTTTAGATAACCCAGAGATGTTCAAACAACATACCCCAGAGTTCAACCTGAATAAGCACATGCAGAACACATTCCATCATGGAAAAGTAGAAATGAACATCCTTAATACCTTGATAACTATATGTTCTATCATTATGTGAGGCTGTTAATCACATAGAATTAGTCAATAGAATTAGGACTGACGAGATTCAGTTCATAGAACTACAATGACATGCAAAAAAAATCTGAAGGTCAAGGTCTGCACTCAGTTACATGAGAATATGTCTGGTCAGATACACTGACCTCTGTTGAGGTATAAACTAATTTACCCTAATGGAACACAGTAGAAAGTATCTGCTGATGTCTGAAATTGTACAGGTTCTCTTTTTCCTGGAAATTTCACTGAAGCAAAGCCACTAGGCAGTATCTACACAGAGATAAAATGAAGAATTACTTAATTCTCTCCTGTACAGTAATAATATTAAAGTTAACGTCTTTTCAAGAGAAATAAAAAGGGTAAAAAAGGAAGAAAAACTGAAATGAAAATGTGTGAACTTGAAATAACTGCCTTATGCTATCAAGCATTGAATGTTATTTATCCCTAGGTTTCTATTTCCTAAATTTGAAGAGGCTTTCTGTTGTTTTTATTAGTCAGGATAATTCACTGCTCCCAGTCAGCATCCAAGCCTGCAAAGATCCATTTTAACAACCCTGTTTATTATTTGTAAACAGTTATTAAATAATTCCTCAAAGTTTCTAAAGTATTATAATGGCAGTTAATGAAATGATGCCTTTTTTTTTTCTGATAAAACTTTTTATCTCCTCAGATAGAATTTTAGTGTGTTTTTATAACCCAGCTTGAAGTGAAATTGAATTGTATGAAATGACTGATTGTCAAGGACATCTGAACAAATGAGGTATTCATTTTATTCAGAATCCATTGAAGGATTTCTTGATGTTTTTATTTAATTTGCTTCATATCAAGGAGTTAAGCTCCCCTTTGAGACACATCACAAAAGAAATAAAAGATTAATAAAAGCCCAGGAAGTTCCTACATTCTCGCAGAGTTTGACAGAAAGCCTTAATATTATTCCATTTCTTCCTCATAGATAAATAGAGACCAATGTTGTCATAGGAGTGTTTTTTGTCACAAGCTGTCCAGTCCCCTAGGTACAGCTACTGTTTATATATCAAAATCCGAGAATGATAAATAAATCAAGTAGAATATTTTTGAGTTAATGATACGTGTGTCCAGAAAATACAGACTATATAAATTGTTCTATTTATATAGTGCCATTTGTAAATGCTGTTTAAAACCACAAGCTCTTCCTCTGATTTCTGACAAATGCGCTGACTGCATAGGATAATGTCAGTTGTGATGCCAATCATTAGAACTCAGAAAGCTGTATGATTTTTAAACTTAAGTGAATATCTGAAAAGTTGAAAGTGATTCAATTCATTTTATAATCGAAAAGCTTAAAAAAATACAAGCCATATTCAAAATCATATAACAGAACTCAGTGACATAGTGTCAAGTAAATTTTCAGGTACGTGGATGTTTGGTTTAATGCCATTCTTAATTTCTCCCTTCTTTATTAGGGTCCATCCTCAGCTGTTTCTTTCTCCACAAATGACTTTAATTTTCTTTAACTCTAATGAACACCTCTTTTCAGCAGCTATATTATCCCGTATTTTGGAGTATAATGTGTATACATTTTTTAAATTCTGTCATAGCCCTTTAATATTTGTCAATGGGCAAGGCAACATAACCTAAAACAATTTCTATCTAAAAGAAAAGTACAGTACCATTAATGGAATTTTTAAATTGTGATCCCAGATAGTTTTTAAAAGGCCATATTATTGCATTCTGTGGAGAAGGCAGAACAAGGCAGATGTCCTAAATAATAAATACGATTTAGGAACCAGAATTTTCCTGAATATTTTTTCAAGGTAGGTTTATGGAGCTTGCAAGGTTAGGCAGAAAGTCTGGGTCTCTTCACTGAGAAACTTGCTCAGTCATACAGGAAAGCAAGCAATTTACTAAGAAATACTAAAGAACTCCATTACAATAAAGGGGATTTTCAGAAATCTGAACAGATAAAAATTAAGGCATGGAAGCCTGGTAGGAATTAACGTGTGTGAAAAAATGAATCGGGAAATTGTTGAGGAGCAGTTCATCTATGTGCAAATGTCTCCCCAATACTCCAGCACAGTTCAGAAGGTTGGATTATCACAGTTGTATGACAGCCAGCCATGAAACACAGATTTGCTTGAGGCTGGTATATACTACCCACTTGACATTTAAGAAAATCTCCGCAGTTTTCCTTCACAGATTTTGTTTCTTAGCTCAGTGATGTAGACTGCTGCCTTTATCCTTATTTACTCTCTCCATTTCTTATACTGTACTGTGTGCCTATATTCTGTTACTACGCTATGGATAATTAATCTGTTGAATTTCTGCACAAAACTGGAACCCAATAAAAGCATGAAGAAATATCATAAAAAACAACAGAGCAAGATATGAATAATAAATATGACCATAAAATTCTCTTTTTTTGTCACAATTTAAACAGATCAAAAATACAGTCAATGTTTGGGTTTTTAAATTTTCAAAGGTTGATATTGAAAAGATCAGGTCTGCTATGTTAATTCAGTAAAACTAAACACCTGAAACTCAATAATTAGCATAGGTACTAAACCAGCAAAACAAAGTAGGAAATGATACAGGAAAACATGCAGTTTTTTGCTGCAGAGGCTGCATGCTGTGCAGACAGAAATTTCAACTTGTTACGATGAATAAATATTAACTTAATTCCATTCTAATCTGTGAATACATTTTTTACTTTGTTAAACTAAGTCATCTGGGTTTAAGTCCAGCTTTTGTAATGCTTCTACAACACAGGACTAGTCTTAGTTCTAGAAAAAGCCATAAGCAAGACAAAAGCCGCAGAGTCTCTTTCTCTCTCTCTGATTTATGTAAGTATGGATTCATATATGCTGAATTGCTGAAATGTATTTCTGAAGAACTAGGAAGCATCATTAAATGTGGAACACGTTAGAAAAAAGGAAAATACAGGCACTTACGGATTTATTAATTATTATTATCAAAAATAACATCATTTTGACAGAAAACAAAATCAAAAAGCAATTATAATGTAATAAATATGAATCTTTTTGCTGCAAAAGAGCAAATAACACAGTTGCCTCTATAGGCAGATATTCTAACAGAATCAGTTACATATTATTTATATTGAAATGTCATACTGCTCCATAAGAAATATTATTGGAAGGTGTTTTCTTTCAATTTTGGGGAAAAAATCGTAACCCATTTTTTTATAATAAGATTTAGGTACTTAATTTACAGAAAAAATACTGCAGTTATACTCCTTAATGAAATTCAAAACTGCCTGGGTAACTAACTATCATTACAATCAAAGCTATTGTATTGTTCTTGGTGGCACTTAATCAGTGCATTGAACTGGAGCCTGGAAGCATAACAGGTCTTCAGTACAGCAACAGGTAAATTTTCAAGCAATACAACCTCTCTTCAGTTGTCTAATCACGTGTGCCTTGTGTCATCTGAGATGCGTATCTCCTGGCTGGTCTGCGTGCCCTAGGTGGCATTTGCCAGTCCCCTGTGGATGTCTCAGATGCCTGAGGTTATCTCAGTGTCGCAGTGGCCGCTTAGGCTGAGGCCACTGAACTGAGCCCGGAAGAAAGAAACAGACCTTACTGAGAAAGGAGATTTGCTTCTCTCTGCCAGCGACAGAGCACCAGAATAGCAAGAAGGAGTAACTGTTCTGAACAAAATCCATCAGGAGGTGTCAGATTGCACCTCAGCCTTCAGAGGTCTAAATATTCTGGTAACTGTCAGATGTTTTAAAAGAAACTGTCTCCACGAACACCTTTCCTCTGCCGACTCCTGCAGTAAACGCATGCATATATTGAAAAACAATAAAATCATGGTTCTTAAATTAACTGGAGTATTTTTGGCTTTGTATTTTTGCTTCCATGTGGTACCCAGAAATAATGCCTTCCTTACCATCATTTCTCAGTGTCAGAGGTGTAGGAGGACTCAAAACTCTGGCATTTGTCACTGTGTTTTTTACCAGGCATATGTAGCTGCCAACATCAGATGTTTGCACCTTGGAGATGTAGAGATTGCCTGTCTCCTGAGAGATGAAGCGTCTGCTATCTTCTGCCACGAAAGATGGGAATTCATTAAATACCCAGCTATAGATGATCTCTAAAAGAACACAGGGAAAAAAAAAAAAAAAGAGAAAGTAATTATGGAAACAATATTGTGTCATGCTAAAGGATACACTCAATAAATGTTAATTAACTTTCTTTAAATAATCTGGGGGTGGGAGAAGCTAAAGGCTTTTTAAACTTTTTATTTGTTTGGTTTAGAATTGAAGAGAAGAATTTTTTTCTCTCTTTGGCATTTTGAAAATAGCATAAACGTTGAGTCTGCAAGTTCCCTGGGAAGACAGGTTTAGTTCAGCAAAAATAATTAAATTATTTAACAGACTCAGAAAACACCCATAAAATATTAGATAATTCCCTTTTTTAATCTTTCAGGTCAAGCCAAAAATAATATACAAAGCATTCTTTTCTCTATTTGATCAAATTTGCAGTGAAATATATCAAGATGCTTATTATAGAGCTAGGGATGACCTTTGCAAGTGCGTGTATAAACAGTTTTTATTCTGAACATCTATTTTTTAAAATCAGCACATTCTAATAACTGTTCAACCTACCTCGCAGGTAGTATTACTGCGCTACACTTCTATCTTCTTCTACATCTGTTTCACTGAAGAATCTCAGAACCCTTCCTATATGCAGCTTAAATCCCTATGATCAATGCATAATTCCTTAAACCAAAGCTACCAACTGCTTTGCCTCATAATCTGATGGATCAAAGACTAATCAAAGTGATTTTTAAAAATGGTAATTAAACCCAGTCCCTTGGTTCTTATTTTTATCCCACAAATCATTCTGCACACCTGAAAAGCATACACTTTTCTCATTATACTTATAATAATTGGTTGAGAAAAAAGATTATTTCCTATTATTCTGTATGAGATTACATCACGATTTATTAAAAACCTAGATGCATTAATGTCTTGGCATTAGAAGTATCAGTAAAGTTAATGAGATTCTGATTTAGCAGGGAATTCCTTGCAGGGAAATATTCACGTGGAGTTCCACCAATTCAGACTTTAAAGCCTTAACCTTATGTGTACTTTTTTACATATTTTTCTCCTTTCAATCTTATCTTCCACTGTTTCATTTTGTCCTCATACTTTAAAAAAACATTCTTCACTTCTTAAACCAGCATATTAGCTATAAGGCAATTTCTTCTGTCATCTCCCTCCAGGATAGTCTTTAAAGAACTGACTCCAAAATCAGAAAAGCCAGAGACAGTTCAGGTATATAAAGTCCCTACTACTGCGCCAAGATACAAACTGCTCCATTGGTCTGGCAAGTTCCAAGCTTTTCGACTTAATTTCTTCGGTGACTACTCTCAGCTTCAGCAGCAATATGAAGACAGTCATTGCACGTATGTCGTATGTCAGTCTGGTTCTCTGATAGTTTTATCCCCACTACAGTCAAAATGTTTTCTTCATATAAAGTTAGTTGGAAAATGAAAGGGTCAAAAGGGTAAGAGGAAACACCTCAAAACTTAAATTTTTCTGTGTCCTTTTCTGCTAATGACAGGAAAGGAACTGGTATATCTCTTCATGGTATGAGAAGTGTGAAACGCATTAACATCCTAGCTAAATGTAAGTCATAGCGAGGTGTGCGGTTTGACTGTAACAGTATAGAAAGCATTAGAAATTGCAGCTGATCTGTCCT
The DNA here is from genome assembly GCA_034782735.1 of Sagittarius serpentarius. Taxonomy (NCBI): domain Eukaryota; kingdom Metazoa; phylum Chordata; class Aves; order Accipitriformes; family Sagittariidae; genus Sagittarius; species Sagittarius serpentarius. The sequence continues at coordinate 13,736,454 of JAVKLA010000026.1, forward strand.
TTCTACCCTTATATTGTACCGTTCCCTGATGGTGGTCAGAAAGGAATAGAAAAGCATGATGGCTGCTTATTCAGCCAATATAAGCCAACAGTGCAAGCAGTGATGTAGAGACACAGGATGTTCTGGATTAATTTTGAAGAAGTGCAGCCTAGTTTTGAAGCCAGGTGAAAATTTTCTCATGAAAAACTGATGATACTAGTACAAAAATGCTATGTTAAAGAACTAAACATACTTACCTGACAGCAGGGGAAGACTTCTCCAAAATGGGGAATTAAGCTGCACACATTGACTTTCTGCTTAAAACCTTTTTCAAATCTAATTGTAATTCTGAGTGGTTACACAGGACCCGGAGGAATTGAGAGCTCACAGAGAGCTCTCTGAGTGTTCAAAATTTCCTTCCTCTTCTGTTATGTTTCAGACAAAATACTAATTAGCCCAAAATATTTCACTCTGAAAATTTCATTGCCACATTTTGCCATGATGTCTTATCTGGCAGAAATGATTCATGGCAGTATAAAATTCTACAAAGTGATGATGAACATACAAGTTCAAGGAAAATGCATAGGCTTTAATTGAAGACACCTGTTACCAATTCAAATGGAAAGCAATCAGTCTCACTAATTGCTCTGGCTTAAAAGTAGTTCAAACCAAATGTAAAGTAGTCATCACTGTGGGTTCATTGGTAGTTCATGTAGAGTAGAATTTTCTCCATTTGTAGCCTAAAAACACAGGCAGTTAATCATTCATTTATTAATTAGAACTAGTCCTAAGGAACAGATTTCAGGCAATAAATTTTTGTGTTTCTAAGGAAATAGAATATTTAGTCTTTGCTGGTGCTGAATCTGGGGGGCAAAATACTGCCATTTTGTCTCCTTCTAAATGATTTTTGCTGTTAAAAATGGAGTAATGGATGAATGGGTACTGGGACAGGGTACTGAGAAAAAGGTAACAGAACTGCCAAATCTAAAACTCAAATCATTTATGCTGTTAGGATGTGGTTAATGCTTTTATTTGTACATACCTACAGCATCTGTATTCCAGCCAGGAGCCCAAACTCCAAAGCACAGACGAAAGTGCTAACAGTTTACTTCTTTATCATTGTCAGCCCATTGACACTGAAGGAATTACTCCTAATTTCTTTCATTTCTAAAAAACAAAACCCTGGGAATACACTTTCAAATCCTGAGGACTTTGCATCTGAATGCTCAGATCTGGAATTGATCTGGAATTCTGAACCTTCTTTGCAGGTGAAAAGCCCTTTACACACTTTATGAAGTTTCTCTCCTATGAGACCTGGTTAATGAGTTCAGCGGATTCTTAAATATAATTTTGAGAGTTATGTCCATACCGTTTGCATAGGCTTCAGTGGAAATGTCTCAGGGAAACTCTGCAATTTCCAATGCATGTTATGCAGAACAGTCAGAAACAACCACAGCTGGCTTGGGATCTGGGGACCCAACAGTTTTTAGCTGACAGAAATAGATGGATGATCTTGCAGAAGTGATTTTACAAAAGGGTGTTAAGAGAATGACTGCAATTATGGGAAAATGGGTGTACCTTGACATTGATCCATTGTACAAACATCTCACTCTTCTAAATTTGCAGCCATAGTAGAAGATGAAACATGCATTGGTGCTTATATTCTAGGGCTCTCACTGTTCCCAGTTCGTATGCCAGCAAAATTAAAATTTAGGGTTCTTAAATCACAGAATTGCTAATGAAGGCTGTCCAAGTACAAAACCTGGGGTTTTGTTTTGGTTTGTTTTTTTCTTCTGTCAGTATCATGCATAAAAGAATACCCAAATGACTGCAATGACATACAAAAATAACTAATAAAGTGAGAATGATGGAGAATCAACATGTAAAACATTGCTGTCTATCTATAGACAAATCTGTCACCTATAGTACACGCACAGTAAAATATTCCGAAACAACAGGGATACAGTCACATTCCACAAGTTCCGCAGCAGTTCAGCATAGGAGCACATGTAAACTACAAGAAGAGAGGCTTGCATTTAGATACTATCTGAAACCCCACTCTTACAAAATGGTAAACTGCTAAGTGAACTTTTTGAATTTTGGAACAAGAAGCCTAAGACCAAACAGACGACACTAGGCCTATTGGTACGCAGCTCACTGCAGTTGTTAATGAACTTCAAGCCTGTATTTTCCTATAATGGTTTATGTTAAAAGATTTTAGAACCCATGTCACTTGGTTAAGCACAAAGCACAACTGTCATTGTATTAACTTTTTAACAGGAGACTAAACTCCAGGTATGTATCTAAAGCCGGAAAGGTAAATAACAATGACCTTCAAGAGATTTTGAAGCTAAAAGTCTGTGCTACCAAAATCTAAATAAATGAAACTACAACTGTAAAATCAGAAAGTAATTACTCTAGTTTTGAACCTTCTGAAATCATCTCCTTTCAAGAAAAAAATGAGTAAGTGGTTTCTCCATGCTATTCTCATTTTGCTCTCAACTGGGAAAAAAAGTTTAAGTGAAAACAGGAAACTGTGAATACTGCAGTACGCAGAAGTTCAGAGTATTTTTCCAGAATATATGCTGAGCTTATTTTTTATTTTTATGCCCATCTATTTTATTTTTAATGTGACACCTATGCCAAAACCACAAAGATGATGCAGAGCCCTTCCTGGAAATTACAGTTGACTGCCAACACAAAAGAAACTTTTACGCAGATACTATTCGTCAACACAAACAGAAACGGAGAGTAAAAAGACAGGGAAATTATGAATTATAGAAGCAGCTGTAAATTGGCATTCTCCTGTGGTTTGGGCTGGAGGACTCTTCTGCTGGTAAGTTCTGTTATATACAAAGAGTTGGTGTGAAAATGATTTATTTCAGTAACAACAAAACCGGTATTTCCTTTTAGGAATGACCAGCCTTGTTTACAGAAGAATGTCTCCAAGGAGCTTTGTATCTGTTTTCTGAAGGTCATTTGGAAAGTCTTCCAAATGTCCAATTTGTTTCTGTGTTTTATTAAATACTTTTTAGTGGGGTGAAAATCTGGGTCACTTGGCGATACAGTAGTGAGAAGAGAGCATCTATCTCCTGCCAAAATGAATTTATAGTGTGAAATTCTGTTTACTATAATTTCTTAAATGATTTTTGTAGATCTATTTTCTCTGTTTAACAACACTAATTCCTAAACTGTCAGAATGTGATGTACTTCCCATAATGGATGAAGCTGGAATACTGGCATATCAGCATTTTTGTTAGTGCTGTATTGGGCTTTTGGAGATATCATTCTGATGCAGAAAATGTCAGTACTACAGTAATGCAAAAGTCTTTCTGTCATTGTGGGTCAGTAAGAAATCACCCCTTAGGTATTGTAATGAGAGCTGTGCTGAAAGCATTCAGATAGCACCAAATATTCACTTCTGTGTTTGTTAGTGCCTGAATGTTTCCCAGATTTGCTTCAAAGCTTTTCTCCTGAGAAATTGCTTGTTCCATCCTTTTAACATGAGGTTTCTGGACAGCCTTCTCATCAGTCCTGTGAGCTAAGTGGTATTTCGGGTGGAAAGTGAAGATGTACCAAAAAAGTCGCCATACAAACTCCTTTAAGGTCACCTAAAACCTAAATGTACAGTCCACATAGTGGTTAAATACTACATCTTCAAGGGCAAAACACGCAAACACACATGCCATAATTGCAATTCTGTGGACTTATGTTGTTTGTACAAGAAGTCAGTCTGTTTTGTGTCTTTTTTTTGCCATGCAGTGGGAAATCATAGAATCATAGAATGGTTTGGGTTGGAAGCGACCTTAAAGATCATCTAGTTCCAAACCCCTGCCATGGGGGGCTGGAACTCCATCTCCTCCAGTATCCTATTGGGAAAATATATTTCTCTTCCTCTGTTTAGTATTTCCTCTGATTACTCCACAAGATGGCAGTACTTGATGAATAAATGGTACTGATGCCTAATGACAGCCAAAATCTGAGATAATCTGGGAGTTTTAGCAACTCTGAAGAAGTTGCTGCTTCTCTTTTTTTATTGATAACAAAAGCAGCAAAAAGTGCACTCAAGATTACAGGCTGAATTTACTATACATAGCTATAAACCATGAAATTTGCATGATGGCTTTGCTTTACCATTCAGAAATATTCTGTTTAAACAAAATAAAGTATCAAGAAAAATACATGCCTAAATCTCCCCTGCTGAAAATACCAAACTTTATTTTATCTCAAGCCCAGTTTTCACCTTTATCATCACACTTGCTGTTTGGATATTCTGTGTACCAGCCACAGAATAAGGGTGCAATATGCGGCACTCTCTAATGGTGGAGAACACTTCATATTCAGAGGAGGGAAGGCTTCTTTTTAGCTAAAATGAATGATAACAATGGGTTGTTCCTCCAGCCTCCCACCACAACCAGATAAATAATTTTGGTGCATTTCTTTGAGCTGCTGTGGCTTATTATCAATGCTCATTAATCCTCCAAGAAAATATTTAATGAAGGTAATTTATTTGTTGCATTGTAGTGCACCCACATGGAGCAAACAGATATTGTCAATTTATCAGCTAGCAATGAAATTGCTTTTTTTCTGCTCTGGGGGCTCTGTATCTACTGCTCACTTACCTGAAACACAATTCTACCAATCACGTATTTGTCTTTGTTCAGATTTAATTACAGTGATAAATCTTCAAATATTTTCTTTCTTATAACCATTCACAGAGCCAATATCTAAAAATATGGTAGAAAAGGTAAGTGTACTGTCAGGACTGATCTTGTACTGGGGGGTACAAATATTATATTGACATTACCAGAGCACACAGCCAATATAGTCTCATTTGTACATTTGACATGTATGAAATTTAGCCAGTCATTGAAAAATGTAAACACCAATGAAATCTCTTTCCCATACATATGCTCTTTAAAGAGACCACAAAGCATACAACAAAAACATGGCTGCTGGGAAAGGATGCTAGATTATTATGTATATTTGACAGTCATTGGCACGATTTTCATATTAAAAAAAAAAAATCTTTTCCAGAAAGAATCAAAATATTGTGATCAAGAGGAACTCAAAAACACATGTTCTTCATGCCCTTCTTTTGCCCTCAGGCAAGGTCAGATATTCTCAGCCCAGTCTTTAAAAATGTCCAGTGAGTTATATTCCTAAATTTAGATCCTCAGAATAACCTGCTTCATTACTCAGTTAATAATTAGACAGTTTTCCTTAATATTTGTGTATAATTCCTTTTTTTCAATACTGTTTATTACTCACTCAACTTACCGTACTGAAAGTATTGAAACCACTTTATTGATGACATACATTAAACTTTTACAGTTACAATGAAAGACCATTATCCTTGTATGTATCAGGCTTCTGTTTTTGAGTCTAGATCAGCCAAAACTCTTCAACCTTTTCTTAGAAGTCATGGTTTCAAATCCTATACTTAGTTTTATTGTTGTCATCTCTACTGCTTTTCTGTATCTTACAATGTAGGACCCAAAGCTGGACATGGTATTCTATTTGAGACATTAACACTATAGATAATTGAAATAATAGTCTTATGTACTCTATAGGTAGCAGTCGTCTTAGTATGTCCAAGAACTGAAGTATGCAATTTTCCATTCTACTAAGTATTTCATTTTCTGTAATAGCAGTATTTTTCTAAAGAAAAATGCTGTTTAATCACTTATTTCCCTTTATTCTATTTGTAAATTTGATCTTTGGCAAGCATAGAAATCTTCATTTTGCTGAATCTTGTGTTACTCATTGCAAGCAATTTCTCCAATGTACTGATCCTTTTGGATTCTCATTCTGTGCACTGCATTAATTGTAACTTCTTGCAGCTAGGAGTCATTCACAAATGCTAAATATGCCTTTCTTTCCACTAGGCCGCTCACACTTTTGTTCTTAACAAATCCGTATTGGTTGTTTCTTAACATCTCATTATCATCTTGTTGCCTACAAAGTCACTGTTTAATATTATGTCACAGTAACTCTGCAGAACTCAAACTCAGCCTGACTATAGGCCCCCCCTTTATTTTTTTTGTGGGGGGAAAAAAAGACATTTGACTTTCTTGACATATTTTGAAATAATTTTTGAGATATCATATTCTCAGTAACATTTTCACGTAAAGGAATGTCTAGACATGCTGTAATTTCAGAATTTAAGGCCATTTATCAATATATATTGTCTTATGTAAGTAAAGAAAATGGGGAAATTATGCAAATTCACAGAAAAAAAGCTGATGGTGGAAACAATTAAGTTTGTGGTTAGGACTGAAAGAAGTTTTTTAAGAAAGAAAAACACTGGGAAGATAAAACTGACCACAAATGAACTACATATAGGAAGTTTAAAAACCTTTTGAAAGCAAATGAAAGAATTCTAACAACAGCTTTACTATTGATATTCACCTATTATTAGATAGGAATGGAAATCTATGTAGAAAAATCCTGAATGCTCCTTATAAATTGATGTTCTGTGTTTTATAATATACCAGGTAATGCAGAGGCCACTGTATAATGCTATTTTCCATGAAAAGCAGAAAAAAAGTGGATGGTAAAAAGTAATAAACAGCCTAAGAAAATAATACCAGAGAACTTCATTCAGAATTTAAGCATTAGCATTGCAGCTCTTTTAATCAATACTACTGATTTTATAGAACTATTGAAACATCTATGGCCAGCAGGACTAGGGCAGGGATCGTCCCCCTGTACTCAGCGCAGGTGAGGCCGCACCTCGAATACTGTGTTCAGTTTTGGGCCCCTCGCTACAAGAAGGACACTGAGGTGCTGGAGCGTGTCCAGAGAA
>JAVKLA010000026.1:13743311-13760636 GCA_034782735.1 Sagittarius serpentarius
AGCCTGGAGAAAAGGAGGCTGAGGGGAGACCTTATCGCTCTCTACAGCTACCTGAAAGGAGGTTGTAGTGAGGTGGGGGTCGGTGTCTTCTCCCAAGTGGCAAGTGATAGGACAAGAGGAAATGGCCTCAAATTGCACCAGGGGAGGTTTAGATTGGTTATCAGGAAATATTTCTTCACTGAAAGGGTTGTCAAGCATTGGAACAGGCTGCCCAGGGAAGTGGTGGACTCACCATCCCTGGAGGGATTTAAAAGACGTAGGTGCGGCGCTTAGGGACATGGTTTAGTGGTGGACTTGGCAGTGTTAGGTTTATGGTTGGACTGGATAACCTTATAGGTCTTTTCCAACCTAAAAGATTCTATGATTCTATGATGAGTAATTTCCAAAGACAAGAATTAAAGATATATTTGTTCCAGCATAAGAAAGGGTAATCAGGAAGACCCACATTATAAGTTCATTAGCTTCAATCTTAGATGAAATAATTCAGTGACTGATATGAGACTTGATTAATAGCCAACTTAAAAAGTGAGATATAATTAACAATATTGGAAGAAAATAAATCTAAAACTAACTCAGTATATTTTTATTGTTCTTTTTATTGACAAAGACAGCAAAGCTTCTGTAATGTACCTAGAATTCATGTTTTATAAAAAACATGCTGATTAAAAAGAACTGGAATAACCTCAAAATTAACTTATTGTGCTTTGAAAGGATTAAAAACTGACTGCAAAGCATGATCAAAAGGATCCATTCTGGAATTCTTTTTCCTCTGCTGCTGAACGTTTTAACAGTTAAAAACAAACCTATGCAGTTGTAATCACTGATTTACAGGAGTTATAAAACTTGGCAGTGACAAATGTGCAGGACGAGTCACTGGTAAACTATGATTTGCATAGCTTATTATTATTGGAACCTTTTTTTATGATGGAAATGTGTTGAATGTACAGTAACACAGGTTGATTATTTCTTAATAATTTGAATGAACAAGAATTCTGTGGTAATGACTACGTACCTATTGTACTCATATGAAAAGTGTGGCATTGGAAAATAATGATATTTTTTAATGCTCAGGAAAACACATCACTGTATAGAATATTTATATGCAGAAATTATTTTCTCTGGCAAAATGTTCAACAGAATTTAAAGTAATTTTTTTTTCTCCTTTTTTCTCTTTCATAATGTACATATCTTGTTCTCTGATCATGCTATGATACTTGATATTCTCTACATTTTAATGGCACTGGTGTGATAGTTTCTCTGGCGTGATTTACTTCTTCTTACCTAAGTCTTCTTACCTAAGCAGGGATGAGCACAATGAAAAGTCATACTCCAGAGCAGTGTTACCTGCAGTGAACCCCAGAATCCTGCACCCAAGTGGGCTGCTGCATTACATGGAAATTTCATTTTATGACTACTATAATGATACTGATAGATTAATGCATTTCGAAGGCATAACTAGGAAATTCATCAAAAAAAACCCCAAAAAAATGATAGGATGATGATCATCCAAATTTGTGGAATATTTCTATGTCAAGTGCAAGAGTGACATTATCTTTTTTTCAGCTGAGAGATGCAAAATCTCTGCATCCCTAGCTCTTCTCTAAGCATCATTTAGCAACAGAAGCTCTATTAAGCAAATTCTGTAATTTGGCTGAAAATACTCACTAGTACTCCGGTTATCAGAGTATCTGTCTCTCAAGGAGTTTATATGCATGCTTCAGTTTGGCTTTTTGTACTTCCAGAAAAGAAACCAACTTAAATTTGTCACTTTATCCCTCATTCACCCTGATTCCTAATGCCAGGAAGGATTAATAGTAGCAGAAAGATTTATTTAAGAAGATTTAATTTCAGACTTCTGGGTGTAGGAATGAAAATAAAACGCTACTGCCGTTCTGATTTGTACTTCAAAACACAATCTTTTCTAACCTTCACCACTCTCTACATGCAGTTGTTGTCATAGGAATTCTACTGGCAAAAAATGAGTACTCGGAGTCTGCAGAGTCGCTTTGTATGGCTGCACATACTGAACTTAAGACATGCCCCACTGCCTCTCTGCTTTATATTCTCTTGGTGCTAGGTGTTTTAATATAAATTTACAGGCTTTTGCTGGGTCTATCTGCAGGTCAGTGTTTGGTGAATTCCACCATGGCCATGGCATGATATGATTGATGGATCTTCCTTGGGCCTGCTTCTTTGCTTATATGGTATTTATTATCCTAAGATCTCAAATCAAGGGCAGTACCATTATTATCACTTTTATATGGGAAAACTGAAGAAGATGGAAGGAATTGACTTCCCAGCAGTCATGAATCAGGCCATAGTCAAAGTGATACCTCCACTAATCCATAGCTCTTTTTATTTCTAATATTCTTTCCTCACCAGTTCTTTGTACATCTACAAGAAATGCCAAAACACACAGAAAAAGTTATAGCCAACGAATCCTTAGGAGCTCTATAGGTGAACATCGGAGATGGGTAGCTACACCCTCATCCTCCCTCTGAATTTGATTTTCAAATGTTCAAGAAAATATTAGCTGTATAAAACACATAATCCCCCAGATGTTCAAGGTCTAGTGCTCAGCTCCCTGTTGGTATATTTTCTAGGTTTAAATGTACCAAGGCATGGATCCTCCATTATATCTTTCTGAACACAATGGAACATGTGAACATATTCTTCAGAGAATAACATAAAAGCAAATTTATAGTCCCCAAAAGACAATTTTAAAATATTAAGAATGACAGTGACAGATTATTTTTTCACCTTAATTAAAAAATAACTCAAAGTGCAGATGAAGAGGAAGATACATGTCACATTTAGCAAACTGCCCTAGAATGCTGATAATGCTGTTCAACCATGTTGTATAAATAAATCACTACAAATAACCTCAGCAACAATCAATCATTTAAAATTTAACAATGTAGAGACCGTAACTTTTACCTGGTTTTACATACAGACAATACACTGTTGAGTCCCTGTGCACATTGTTCTGCACTACTGGAAACCCAGTGAACTGCTTCCATCCATCTTCTAGTTGTCACCTAATTGTTATTTAGAGATAATACATAGCCTTCTGTTGTCTTACTTTCAGCCTAGGGCAGTGTCCCATGGTTATAATCTCTCCTCCTCAGCCCCTTAGCAATAGCAGTCAAAGTGACACCTGATGTGTCACATTACATATACATATCACATGGAAAAAGAAGGTATTTGTCCAACTCTCCCTAAAGGAAATATCATTATTAACGTAATGCAAACAACAGGCAATTTTGCTCCCTCCTGTGCTGAGTACGTGCATAGTTTTCAGAAGACTAATTATGTTTTTCCAAGTGCTTTTTCTTTTAGGCATGAAGCATGATGTTATAAAGTCACAAGATCTGGACTGTAAATCAGTGCAATTTTAGTCTTTTCTTGAAATTTTCCTTGTAGATCATCCTCTGTTATCTTCTCTAAAATGGGTAGCGCTTCTTCCTTCCATCTTGCATTTGGCAGAGCTGAAAATAAGACTCTTCAGGATTGAAACTACACAGTAGTTTACTAAACTCCTAAAGGACCTTGTGGTTCTGCAGGAAAAGCCAAACTGAGACAAACACTTCATCAGTATTATCTATATCCTTCTTTCCATTCTCCCTTCTTCCTGAATTTTTATCCCTGCAGTCTCCAATGGAAGACTTTCTTAACCATTGAAAGAGGAAAATACCATGAAAATTAACACTTCAATAAACTCATAAATGAAGTGAAATTTTCCAGTTACAGATTCTTCACTCTAGGATAATAGCATCAATGCAACAGGAATTGTATTAGCTGGCTAATGAAGTCATTAGCAATGATTTTGACAATATTGGAACATAGCATGAGAATACAGGAGATGATAGAATCACAGAATCATAGAAAGGCTTGGGTTGGAAGGGACCTTAAAGATCATCTAGTTCCAACCCCCCTGCCATGGGCAGGGACACCTTCCACCAGACCAGGTTGCTCAAAGCCCCATCCAGCCTGGCCTTGGACACTTCCAGGGATGAGGCATCCACAGCCTCTCTGGGCAGCCTGTGCCAGTGCCTCACCACCCTCACAGTGAAGAACTTCTTCCCAATATCTACTCTAAATCTACCCTCTTTCAGTTTAAAACCGTTAGCCCTTGTCCTATCACTACACTCCCTGATAAAGAGTCCCTCCCCATCTTTCCTGTAGGCCCCCTTTAGGTACTGGAAGGCCACTATAAGGTCTCCCCGGAGCCTTCTCTTCTCCAGGCTGAACAGCACCAACTCCCTCAGCCTGCCTTCATGAGAGAGGTGCTCCAGGCTCTGATCATCTTTGCGGCCCTCCTCTGGACTTGCTCCAACAGGTCCATGTCCTTCCTGTGGTGGAGACCCCAGAGCTGAACGCAGTACTGCAGGTGAGGTCTCACCAGAGAGCAGCAGAGGGGGAGAAATTTGACAATCAAATTATCAGAATTAAGTGTGGTATTAATTATTACATTGTTAAAAAGATGGCATTGTGATAAAAAAGAAGTCATTTTTCTACTGTTATTGCTCTGGAAAACATCTTTTGTTGTCAGAAGATAAAGGACTCGTGCTGCTGCACAGGGATCTGGATATGGCTGTAATTGTTCAGAATTTTGTCTGAACTCTATGTTACGCTTATATTTATTCAGTCATTTTCTCCTTGAAAAATCCAACCAATTGCCTTTAATATATTTACTGTTAATTTATAACTACTTTCATGCCAGTTACAATTGTATTGGGTAGGAAAAAAAGGAAAAAAGAACATGAATACACCCAGATATGTATTTCTAAACAATTTCTAGTATCCCCTTTGAAAAAGAAAAATGAAAACTAGATATCCCAACTAGAACTGTTTTTATCAAATATTTGTAAGTTCACTTTCATATCGTACTTACAAAATAAGGAATAAATGCCTTTACTATATAGGGAAATTTATTAATAACATCTTACAGATCTCAGATCAGTCCAAAGCTTTCTCCTTCTGAACCAAGACTGACCTCCTAACATTTTCGGTAGTCATCTCTACCAGAATCACTGTTGAGTTCAGTAAATCATGCCTAGTCTGGGAAGAGTTGCATTTTCTGAAAACTCCACTGTTTTAATCCTTTTTTTAATCCTTCAAGATTTCCTACAATGGTAATGGAGAGAAAAAGCTAGACTCCAGACCCTTAGAAATGAATCATTTCTCATCTCTGCCTCCTTCTTATGTTTCCTCCTGTTTCAGCTGTCTGATCAGCATTGTATTTCTGAATTCTCCTTAGTTACACTGATTAACGTGTACTCTCCATTCTTTTCTGTGGTATGAACTAGAGAGGTAATTGGGATTAATTAGGAATTTTCTATCTTAAACAAAATGGGTTTTCTGACATTTAACTAACTGACATGTTTGTAAAACGGTGTTGTTCCAGCCACCAGTTTAGTAAAACATCAGAACTAAATAGTAAATGGATTCTAATAGGAATCTTATTATGAGAGGGTCAATTTTATGAGAGCCCTGTGCCTCTGTGACTGTACTGTTGTATGCTACTCCAGTCTTAAATCTATTAATGTTGGGCTTTGTGATTTTAGAAGTTACATAGGCTGTGCCACAGAAAAAGTTTTTGGAACACCATTTTCTACTTTAATTGGTACTTTTACAATACTAGTTGCAGAAATGTGGTTGTGATACCATGAACATACACTTCTGTTAAACCTGGCAGGACAATGCTGTCTTGTTTAATCACTAGAGTGAGGGGTTCCTGATAGTTCTGTCTAATTTGTTGGGACATCTCAGTAACAGGCTAGTAACTTGTCTCTAGGGAAGAGGAGCTTGCCCACTACAGAAACTTTTCATCATTATTGTCCCATTTGTCAAGCTGCAGACAAATAACCACATTCAGCTGGCGCCTGAAAGGCAGCAGAGCACCAGCCTGAGGGCCAACGTACTCAACACATTTTTTGAATTAATTAATCTCCCGTGCTTCCTTCCTCTTCTCTTGCTATCTCCTTTCACTTTGATTCTCCTGAACTGGCAGCTGGGGTAATATTTGTTGACAATAGTGTGGCTGTGAAACTACAGCACATGTCCCTTAAGCAGAGCCCTGTCAGGACTGCCCCTTCATCCAGCGTTGTGCACTGCCTTAATTGGCCAAGGTCAACCAGCTTTCTCTCACTACATTTTCGTAGTCCCTGAGAGGAAGAACAGCCCCAGTGAGTGATCCAGTCTGTCTAGGGACATGAAACTTTCAGTTTCTAGTGTAACTTAGCATATTTTCTGAAAGAATTATTAGTGTTTTTAAGGGGATGGGGATGATTTATCAACAATGATAACATTTTGAAAAGTTGGGGGTTTTTTAAATACCAAATTACAAGTTATTTGGGAGAATTCACTACTGTTGGACCAATAACACTTTTCTATTCATTTATTACTTTTCAAATTACTTAAAAAAATAAAAATAAGGGAAAATATTAACTTCTATGTCAATAAAGTCTAAATCGATAATAATTATTTATCCATATGCCTGCTATACAGACATTGCCTAGAATTTGGGGCACATGCAGATCATTAAAATGTAACTAAAATCTAATAACAACACATTGCCAACAGACTGGGAGTAACTCCTCATTGGCAAACATAGCTTGTTACAATGCTACCCTACAGAATATTCTATCATTGCCAAACTCCTAAATTTCATATCCTCAGATGCATGCCTTCAACAAGATTGAGGAAGGAAACCCCATAAAGTGCTCCAGGGAAGTCAGCAGCAAAATTACTGGTCATGTATTGAGTAATGAAAAGACCACAGAAGAAAAAAAAAGAAGTTAATTGTGTTTGTTCATTCCATAATGAAAACTACAGACATAGTCATCAATCAGTTGCACAGATTCCTATACTGAGCTGTGTCAGGGGCTGTGGACATTCTCTTTAATGATAACACACATGGGAATTACCATTACTAGACAAGAAAGTTTCAAAAGCAGTGTAGTAAAAGTGATAAAGTAGGGGATGCAAGAAGGAAACATCTTTATGATTCTTCCAGGGAAAATTGTGGGTGAAGAGATGAGATGACCCTATGGAATTAACCCAGAATTAGGACAGGAACATAGAGTTTAAAGGACTGTGAACCTGTCTTCTAACATTGTTTCTTTCTCCTATTATTGAAAAGCAAATTCAAGCTTAGTTAGCATTCAGTAAAAGTCAAACACAGAAATGTAGTAAAGCGTAAGAGCGAAATGCAGGAACCCTTCAACTCATGATAGCTAACTCATTCAGCTGATACGTGTGGCTCTCAAAACGGGGCTTTTAAAACATTTTATATGTACATTATGATAATTTATATGTCATGGACATGTAAAGTGATAGAGAAGTTGTGCCATCTTGTCTTCTATATATGACATATTCGAGGGTTTATTAAAGAAACTTTTCTGTCCTGTACAGTTTAGCAATCATTTTCTAATACCGTTACTTAAGTGGCCTGTTTCTGTTACTCAGCATAATGCTCGCACAATGAATAAGAATGAGTGAAGAACAAACTATGGCATGCCATTATGAGAGAAACAAAAAAGTTAAGATGAGCGTCCTGTATGTCTTCATATAGATCCCCTTACTAGAGGTCAACTGTTTATTAAGTCTAGGACACATATTTAGCTTCCATTTTAACATTAATATAAGTCTTAAGGAAAAAAAACCCCCAAACTCCAAACTTCAGTGTTCCTCTAAATCTCACTTGTGCTAGTAGAAGCATCAGGGTATTGGACAGTTTTACCTTCCCAGCAAGCCTAGCAGTCAGGAGGAGATGACATGTCCAGTAAACGTTAAATGTTCTAATTGCCATTACCAGTTTCGTACATATTCACCTCTACAAACTACTAACAGAAGGTACTGACTGATGAATAAGTTCTGCTTAGCTTAAGGGAGAGTCATGATTGGTGGCATGAGCTGTCCAGCTGTTGTTTTGGGAATACTGAGCGGCCAGTGCTTTGATAGGAACCAGCAAAACGGTCCTCCTTGTTCTCAGGGTGAGAGGAGAAATGTGACTTCCACCTACACATTGGTCTCTCCTGGAAGCAAATTATACAGCTTTCTATGCTAAAGTTCACTTGAAAAGTCAGATTTGAAAAAATATATGATAGAAAAAAACCTGGACGTTTACTGTTTAATACATACAGAACTATATTGATATCACAAATCATGGTCACAAAGAAATCTCACCTGTCGTAAGAGGTTAATGTGATGAAGTAGCATCCAGTTGTGTCTAGAGAGAGACGGAGATTCAGAGATCTAAGTTCGTGCAGGCTTCCTATGATTCTGAAGAAACTGTAATGGCTAGATCCACATAAATAGGGAAGTTCTCTAATGTTCTGCACTGAAATGCCACTGTTAGGTGCTTGGATCCTGGGACTGAATCCACAGCCTTAAGATAACCTTGTGACCTTCATATACGTAAAGTTAGACATCTGTGAATTGCATTCACAAAAGCCAGCTTAGTAAATGGAGAGCCAGAAGGTGTATGGATACCTTCGAAACTGAATCTGCTGTGTCCTACATGCAGATACCTGAGCCAATTGCCTGTAAACAAGCTAATGAGCGTACTGAGGGCAGTCCAGCCCAAATACAACAATCTTGTTATCATAACTAATTTGCCTGGAGAAGTCTACTCCTAACAATTCCGTACCTGAATGAGGTCATTTAGAGACTGTCTTGTTATTTCTACTTATAATTTGTGCAGTATGGGCCTAACCAGGGGAGTTCTAACTAGAGAGCTACTGCACTTCATTTGGACTTGGTTTCCTACTTGCAGTGGAGCTGCAGTCCAAAGCTGCAGTTTTAATGCTAATGCAGCTTTCATATTCCTTTTGCAGACCCTGAGCAGTGAGAAGTGATTGGTTTCTCTTTACTTCTAAAGTGGTTTTCTGTGTACGTCCAAAGTACACACAAACAGGAGCTCAGAACAACTTAAAAAAACATTATTTGACATGACTTTCTCCAATTAATATGAGGACTAGGACAGCTGTTTAGGAAATAGAAGAACAGGACAAAACCTCCTGGACATTGGTGGAAAGAGTTCTATTTTAGCAGCTCGCCAGTTTAGCAACACACTATGCAGACATCCAGAAGATGCATGGGAAGGACTGTGATCCCTATGGCACTGGCATTAATCATCTTTGGTGAAGAATTTCTCATGAAAACTACAGTTTTATAACACTGAAGGGGAGGCCTAAAAGATGCAGCCTGTAACACGGTTTCCAAACTCAGTAAGATCAGCTTTGTCCTTTAGAAAGATATTAAAAAAAGTTATAGTTTAACATCTGTACAGATGTTACATGCTGTGGAAAGATTATGTAGCAGTGCTCCCTCCAGACGGCAGCGTCCCTTTGAGGCAGGAGGGAGCACGCATCTGCCTTCCCCTGCGTGCATCAATGCTGTTCTCCTTCTAACAATGGGAATCATCGTTCTCTATTAAGCTCACACTGAAAGCTTTGAATAAAAGCCTTAAAAAGCTCAGCTGAAAGTAGTAATTCTGAGGGAAACATGTAAATCTGGATGAAATCTTCCATTCATTTTTAATCTTGCTGTAGTAAACCTTGTAATTAAGATGATTAAATGAATGAATAAACCCCTATATTTACATCCTTTAGAATACCACAATGAAAAGCCATAATCCTGTTTATGAAAAAAACAGTAGAGGCCTTTTAAAATGGAGACATCAAACAAAACTTGTTTTTTAAGCAGTTGGTAATTAATGAACCTCTTGCTTAGCAAGGGTACCTAATTGCTAACTGTCTAGGAAACTCATCTTGGAGAAAAAACTAATGGGGGGGTGAGGAATAATCAAATGTTATGTTTACAGAAGAAAAAAAAAAGGATAAAAAGTTTTGTTTATGGATGATCAAGTTATCCGCGATTAATATATTTCACAAGGGACAACTTAAGGATTTACAACAAAAAAGTACTAATAGACAAGCTTCTGGAATAGACACATTAAAATGATACAGGATTCCCAATGAAGTCAGAGGCAACATTTTTTTGGAGTGATGGTCCACGAAAAGCCGGAGGTGAGAATCTGCTGGTGGCTGTTTGTCATAACGAATCTGCACAAAATGCTTTTGGTTGAATGCATTTTCCTTCATCATTCTGAAAGAGAGGATAGCGTCTCTCCCAAAAACCTCCCTCATTTTGCTGCTCAGCTGTTTCTTAGCAAAGATGACAATAAACTAACAAACTAATTTATTAAAACCAAGAAATAATTCTCCCACCTGAATCTGCACTGCAATATTCTGAATATATTTCAAGTGTGCTATTTTTTTCTCCCTTATTTCCTCTGTGAAATATTTGGACAACAATCTAATGGAAACCTACATGAATAATCTATATATATCACAAGTTTGTGGGTTTTTGTTTATTGCATTACCTCTTGATAATATATCACAACATTAATAAACAGAAATCAAGTCTGTATACATATGAAACTTATTTTCTGATTAAATTCTTGTCCAAAGAAATTATTTTAATATTTTTTCAGTCAGTGGTGCTTTGTAAAGACTTTGAGATTTTTCTAGTGTTGTGTTCTGTAAGAATGGAATGTAGGTATTCAGTCAAAAGTATCTACTTTATCTTTTATTTGAAAACATGTTAATAAACCTATATCTCCTTTAAGATAGCGTTCTTTCACTAAGTCATCTTTCTTTTACTACAATGATATTGTCATTTTCTAAAAGGGCTCAATCCTGAAATTCTTAGGCAAGTTTATAAGTAGTTATTGACTTTAGAGATTGAGGAATGGGATTCTGTTGAAGGACGAATTATTTACAAGGTTGCGGAGAATGATTAGGTTTGATATTGTATCATGGATTTATCTCCTGGGATAAGCAAGTGAACATTATTTCTAAAGGTGCTGATCAATGTGAATAAATCAACATAACGGAGCTTGCGGTGTTTATCCACAAAAAATTCTCTGTCATCAAAACCACCCCCATAAATCATGGTCTTATTAATGTTAGATGTTCACACATCTCCAACATGCTTTAAATAGTCTTTAGCTTAGATATATCCACTACGATAGCTTAGTATTCACTTGAAAGTTTGTCTCCCAGGTGATTTTAAGGGTCAAAATTTCTTACGACTATTTAGAAGACAATACCATCTTTGCAAATCAGACACAGAAACTAAAATGGAGTATCCAGAAACTGAATGCTTTAAAAAAAATAATTTTAAAATGTATTTTAGATGTCCCTGAACACAAATATTTGAAGTTCTTCTGCTCTGCAAAAGCATTTTTGTAGCTGGAAGAGAAGTTTCATATTCGCTGTTTAATTTCAGAATTGAATTCACACACTTCCTCCTTGAAGTTCTGCTTTTGTCCAAAATTATTTTTCACAAACTGACTCTGATCTGGCAGTCATCTTTCATTAATGTTTTGTACCTTATTGCCAGAGCTTTGTGGAATGATTTACTGTTGAAACATCACCAGATGTGGATATTTTGGAAGGCCCATGGAGGTAGCTCTCCCCTTTCCCAGGAGATCCCAGCCACTGTACTAATACCACTTGCAGTCCCACTGCAGGACCACAAGGACTTACAGCTCTGGGTATTTTGCAAGTAGGGAGCTGGAGGACAATTGCATGTGATTCTGCATTACATGATGAACAAAAGAAAGGGAGGTCAAGTCCCCTTCCCATTCACATGAGGTTGTGTTTACATCTGCATATCAATGCAAATTTTCAGCTTTCAGTGATTACTCCTCTACACCACAGAACCTTTCCTGGCATAGCTATGGTGACAAAATTATGTCAATAGGGGCTCAAAATATTCTTCTGGAAGTAATTTTCCTGCTGGCATAGCATACCAGTGCTCAAACAATGTAAACTAAACTAACTGAATGCTGTCTGTGAGCACAGCAGTTTCCACAGCAGGGGTTTCGCTGGCCCACTGATGAAAGATACTAGTTTTTCACCATCAAAGGCAACGTGTGTGTTACAGTAGAACATTGCACTGGTCTCTGCCTAAATATAAGTTTAAAAGCATAATTTTAAGGAAAAATTTATAAACAGTTTGATGACATATAAGGTGCATTTTTTGGAATGACAGCTGTGTAAAGGAGTATGACTACTTCCCTATTGATGCCCATCTATCCTTACACTCTCAGTTTGTTTGAGGAAATCAAATTCAGCTGTGGTCGTGTTGAAACCGTCTCTCACTTTTTCTGCCTATGTCTTTTCCCTCTCAGTTTACTTATCATAATCAAGCCTTAACATCGTGCACTCCATTCCACCACACAGAGACTGTAGCGTCAAACTCAGAAACAGATTATAAAGGCAACCTTAACAAGAGAATGTACTCAGAAGACAGAAACGCAGAGAGATGGCCAGAAGATAACAAGTGTTAATTACATTGATAACTGTAATACAATAATAACAATCATTCTAGAATACATAGAAACTGAACACATTTCTCTAACAGAAACTCAGAGGAGATTTTCTTTTCTGCAGCTCTTCCATCTGCAACGTGACTTTTTCCCAGGGCTCAGATTTGGAGGAAGAAAAAAATCCCCTCACTACAGACCTTAGTTCCCGAATGGAAAAGGATAGGCTATACTGCATCTATTGAAACCCAAGATATTCTGTCTAGCATTGTGTCTCCAGGTGTTACATGATATGTAAATATAAAGACGTACTTAGCTATATGCAGACATTGCAGGAATGCCAATTTGAAAAGCAAAAATGTAACCTCTCTGGAATATCTACACTTTCATTTGGGAATCCACAGGCATTTCATGGGATTTATGATATTTCTGACTTCTAGCAATGATGCAGTTGTACTGGAAACTAGCTATACAGCAAGAGGAAGCAACCAAAATCATGGCTGTACTACTGAAAAAAAAAAAGACAATTTGTATTCAACAACAGTGTCGTGACTCTGACATTTAGAATGATTTCTGAAGGTTTCTAAACTCTAAAAGAAATCTTCTGTGACCTCAAGGCAGCATATTCACCACTGGTGGCACAGAGACTATTGTTACGTTCGAGTTTTATACTAGGAAAAAGACAATCTTGCAATAGAAATTCTGCTGCTATTCAACGGCATTTGCAGTATACGAGCTTTAATTACTCCTTTGGTACTCCAAAAACTGTCAGCAGAATGGTGGATATTTCATTTTTTAAGTTCTGCAGTCAAATACATGTTGTGTGTAAAATACTGAGCAACCAATAATGAGCAAACTATAAGAGACCAGCGTGCGTGCAAGCTGTAGTCTACTATACCTGGTGAATGAAGTGGAGGGGAGCACATCAGAACAACTCCTTGACCTTCACGTACAGAGACAGCACTTCTTGTCCGACCGCTAAAATTCCCCAGATCTATCAAAAGAATGGAGCACTTTAGTTACATACCAAAGATTTAAAGTTTTGTGGCTACCGTGACTTACATTTTATTTCCTCTTGTAAAGCTGACAGTTCCTTTTTTCATACCTTAATCTATAACAGGAGGGCCTTTAAAAATAAATCTATTTCCATTACAAAAAAATCTGTGTTGCATCAGCATTTTACTACTCTTTTTAGTGCACTCAGATACAGTACGAAAGGAAAAGCAGCAAATATATATACCATTCACAAAAACACTTAACAGTGCTTTTATTACTTTTTGCCATATCCTGTTTGGGTTTTTTTCACCAGTAGAAGTGATTCAGGCACAGTGAAAAAAAAAAAAAGCGGAGAGGACACCTTGGCTAACATCCAGACTGATGCTGATGTTGCTAACGTCATCTGGACAGCGCAGAGAACATTGTGATGAGGAAAAGGGAAAATCAGCTGCATTTGTTCTAAAACCAAATCTCCTCTATAGCACATTTGCTCTTTTAAAATACTTTCCTTCTGATTTCTCTGGTGTTATAAATACAATCAAGATGTGGGTAAATATATTTTCCCTCCAGAAGTTTCCCTCCAGCAGGGGAATAAGGAACATTTCATTTTTTTGTACAAAAACTTTTGAATGAGGCTGTAGGGTGCTGCTATGAACACGTCATTGTGTTTTATTTGAAGCATCTCAACCAGCAGACTGGTAAACTCTATTTACCACAGGGAACACTGGATCTGAATTCACATTTGAGGTGGATGGCTATGCTCTAGCATGTGTATCTGTAGCAGAAGAGATACGACAGCTCAGTTCTGCCATCAGACTGGTACCTTCATCCATTCCTCAGTGCCAATAATGCCATTTAAAGCCTCTATTCACCCAGGGTTTTTCTAGAGACATTTCTCTCTGATGTGGATGAAGGCACAGACAGCTGCAACAACGGTACCCAAAGATGCCTTTGAAAAGGACACTGAAGCTTCAGCAGGCACTAAATGAGGATCCAAAATATGATTAAGATAGGGTCAGTGGGAGCATTTCTCATTGACATTCAATGACCTATAGTTGTACCTGTTCATTTCTGTGTACAGACCAAGGTGCTGGTATGAGCCAGACAGCAGGGAACAGTTTGAAGCCCCACATCTTACTCCATGCCTGGTAGTGCATAAAACTGAAGTTCAGTGATTTTCAAAAGTAATATGAGTTGATCTTTGACAGGTTTCATAATGGGTTCAGGTACACTTTTTTAAGTAGACATATTCTTTCCAAATGCTTTTTCACATTTCTAAAAGATGTCTTGGGCATAGGCAGAAGCCTAAAATTTAGATGTATCTAAATTTGCACTGTCTTTGGCCAAATCGGTGTTCTCAACAATAGATACCATGTTTGAATAGAGAAAAGGTGGACCGCCTTCAGTAGAATTTTAACAAATAATAGGGCAATATTCCCAAATTATACAAAATTTTGTTAGGCAATAGTTAATGAAATATATTGCATTTTAAAATGATCCCACCATGGGTTATAATACAATCTGGTGTAATTTCACTCAAAAGTATCACCTAATGAATGTAACCTGACAGTATATCCGGCAAGAATGTAATTATCATTATTTTATGTCTAGAAATTAGCAGGTTGATATATCCCTGCATAATCAGTTGTTTTGGATGGGAGAACAGCTTGCAATGAAAAGTTTTCGTAGTTAAGAATGTCTGGATTTCACTTGCATGCGACTTTGAGTCTACAACTTTATGTATGTTTAAGTCCTATATTTTTCTAATTGATGTATCAACCAATATTGTCTGCAGTCTATTAAGAAACCAATGCTTAATTTTCATTTTAATGCACAGTTTAGGAATACAATAATCTTTTTTAGTGCATTATTCCTGAGTCCTTGTAGAAACAGTGTGTGTCCTTACGGATTTTTTTCAAGGTCAATTTTTGAAGCAATGACACTGAATTTCCATTAAAATGTTTTTGTAGTCTTCATTCTCAAGAAAATATGATGAATCTTCTCTTTATGAGTGTCCTAAAACATGCAGTTTGATTTACTCCTCAAATGCCTTCAAAGCTCCAGACTGTATGCATGAAGAAACCTCAGTGAACTTAAACTGTGGACAAAACTTGAACTGATGTGCCATGGCTTCAAAAAGATTTGAGATGTTCTGAAACCAGAATAGCTGCTCTGTGACAAATACATAGGCCGTTTCTCTGCATATTGCAATAGATATTATCATAGCAGTACTTCTTTCCCCAGCATTTGGAGGGAAAAAATAACCTATGTTGCAGACATCAGAACTTTCATACTACTGACTACCTGAAACCCATACTACAAATCTGCTATATGCACTACAAAAGCAGATTTTATAATATATTTTTTTAGAAAACATTTGCGTCAGGGAATCAAATAGCTGAATAAACAAAAATACTGTGAGTTCAACAGTAAAAATTCATACCAGTGTGAGGAGAGTTTCTCTGCAATTTATATAGAGAGCAGGACAAGGAAGCAATCTTTCCTACCTCTAAAAAAAGTCTGAGATTTGTTTTCACAGACTGTTTCTGCAATTTCTTGTAAGCCTGAAAATAAGTAATCAGAATTTTCAGAAACATTTTTATTTTTTAAAAAATATCAGAACTTCAGTCTTTTGATTTCAATTCCAAACTCAATTTGAAATACTGAATTATTTAAAAAAATCTTTAATTTTGAAAATATTTTTTATTTTCTTATAAAAATTTATAATTTATGTATCTCTCATAGGATAAAATATTTTAATTTTAATGTAGAATCCTGTGTCTCCTAGGGTTGTATGTTTTCATCCTTGAGATTAAGTTTTTACTATCTGTGATGCACAACCTGGAAGCCGGTCAGCACAAAATAAGAGAAATTTGTGACAACTAAATTATAACCTCTATAGGCAGAAGTAAAAGTTTTATAGTTTTTGCTATTTTTTTCCCTCAGGTGAAGAAATGCTGTTTTCCAACTAGCTATATCATCCTCAGGATTTTTTTTCCAATTTCCTGTTTTTGTAAGTGCACTGTGACACACAAATACTCCTTTTTTTCTCCAAATGAAAAACAAGGATCTTCTTTTTCAATTAAAAATAAAAGTACTGTCTGTGACTCAAGTTTCTATTTATTCAAACCAATCAATTTCCAACTAAAGAAACAAGGTAACAAAGAGCTTTGAATTTCAGCTGGTTTTGGCTGTTAGTTCTGAATTGGATTTCTTGTTAGCATGCAGTGAAAAAAAGGATTAACAGGTACAAAAGCAGGGATTTAGCTGTAAAACAAATGTAGGAAAATTTAAAAGGAAGGAAAGGTGAAGAATCATGCTTGCATTTCCCCCACATTAAAATAATAAGTCTAATATGGAAGAATCAAATGAATGGGAAATTCAATTCATTTCCTGCAAATCTCAGCCATTTCGTATCTATCCATATCGAAAAAAGAAAGCTACTAAAAAAATTCAATTTTTCAATTTTATTATTATTATCATTTTACTTTAAAAACTCTAAAAAAATAGATAATAAAAGAAAGGATAGACAGAGGTGGGGACCATAACCTCTCAGACACTGAACCGATGGCCGGCACTGCTATTCTTGCTGCAGCATAAACCTGCAACATGTATGACATGTTGGCGTCATGGTTTAACCCCAGCCAGAAACTCAGCATCATGCAGCTGCTCACTCACTTCCCCCCCACCCAGTGGGATGGGGGAGAGAATCAGAAAAAAAAAAGTAAAACTCATGGATTGAGATAAGAACAGTTTAATAGAACAGAAGGAAAGAAATTAATAATGATAATAACAATAATAAACCAACGATGGTAATAACGAAAGCGCTGGAATACACAAGTGATGCACAATGCAATTGCTCACCACTCGCAGACCCATGCCCAGTCAGTTCCCGAGCAGCGCTCCTCTCCCGGCCAACTCCCCCAGTTTATATACTGGGCATGACGTCCCATGGTATGGAATACCCCTCTGGCCAGTTTGGGTCAGCT
>JAVKLA010000026.1:13770322-13780970 GCA_034782735.1 Sagittarius serpentarius
TGTCCCTGCTCACTGCAGGGGGGTTGGACTAGATGACCTTTGATGGTCCCTTCCAGCCCAAGCCATTCTGTGATTCTGTGATTCATTTGACCTATTTTAGATGTCAGCTTGACATGAGTGAATTGCATCCTAGTAGTGCAATAGATTATATAGGGAATGTAAACAATTAGATCAGTTGCAGCTGCCTATAGTGTGGATACCTGACATTAAAGGAGAGTGAATGAAGTGCATTTAGAGGCACTATTTCCTTGATCTTCAGATTGTTTTCTTAATATCATTATTTTGTCTACAATGCCCTGATAAAACTGAGTAGAAGATGGCAAAGGATTCCTCTGATATATGTAAGAAAAGTAATAAAAGGCAAGTATAAAATCCCTTAACTGTGTTAGCCCTTCCTTAGTAAAAGGTGAAGGAACATTTTTTTACTCCTATCGGGACAGCAGTGAACTATTTTTTAAAAGGTACACAGGAGATTAGGATACGAGTGTAGTACTTTTCCAAACAATTTCCAAACAAGGGCAAAATCAGCCTTTAACCTCATAGACTTTCTTGTTGTGGCACTAATTGTATTGTAAGACACTGTTCCTGAAGGACAAAGATGATAGCTTTAAATATAATAAATATAAAACAGCTTGGACATACACATTTAATTTTAGACCTAATGTGTTTCATATTGTTCTGCAGTATAGAAAATCTAAAAGTTACATGTATTAAAGGATTTTACATTGACTTTTAAAAGAGCTTTACCATGTGGTGAACTCCCATCTTTTGCCTGCCTGTTTCGTGATTAATGTACATATGCAGGAAAGCCTCTGGCTCATTCTGCTGAGCCTGAGTGAGACTTAGACAACTTAATCTTACGCATCTTGGGAAGACACTGGAGAAAAGAGAGTAGCAGAAGTGCCAACACCATAATGCTGCATTAAATGTCCAGCTTCAGATGACTAGCAGACTGAATCCAGTATGCATAAAAGCAGCTAGCATTTCATATTTATTGTTTGTTATCAGTGGAAGCAAAAGGCTTTCAAAATAACAAGGAAGAAATGGAAGTGCCTTTGTTACGTATCTACTTTACTACATTGACTTTATGAAGAGTGTAGAAAACTATTTCCCTCTCTAGAAACACCTGCATTGTCAGAGAAGCAATGCCTTTGGGTAGGTATTGATTTTAAGTAGACAACACAAAAGACTATTGCTATCATGTAAACCTGCTCCTCAGCCTCACAAATGCAGCTTGAGTATTTCTGCCTGTTAAATCCTTCCTTTTAAATGCCACCATTATTTAAACACTTCCAAGTTATTTGAGTGCTTCTTAGTTCTCTTGAGTCAAAGTTGAAAAGAACTTAATAGATACATATGATGGGATATATGTACAAAGGCTAGAAAAGCTTCCTAATTAAAAGTGGAAGGAGGATCGATATTTTTTTTCTTGTAACAGTCATTGTTAATGTACAAATAGTGAGAGTGATGGAAGAAACAAGCAAGTCCTAATGTCTCAAGATAATTTTTCATAGTCATGCTCTATTGAATTGCAATTCTATCGGTAACTTTTTGGAAGTACCCTAGAACATTTAAATACACTCATGTATTTTAGTGTCTAACATCAAACTACACAAATAGCAGCTGTTGATATACATACTTATCGTAAATAAATAATGTGAAATCTACTGCATGTGACAGGATATCACTTGTGTTTCATCACTTCACTTAATCCAACTATTGTATTTAATACATGAGGTTGCACTGGTTTAAGTTCCTGACATCTTGTTAGGCAGTATTAAATCTGTACTCCTTTGCATACATTCTTATTGCTGGTCTGTTAGAAATAAATGGTTTTGCTCCCCTGTCTGCACTTGTCCTCCTTTAAAATAATAGGTGAATGGGACTATGATACAATCAATATGAAAAAGAAAATCCAAACTGTTGAACAAATACACATTCAGCAAGTAAAGCAGTAGTACAGTGATTTCTGACCAACAGTCCTGGAATCCTCAGTGGGTCATGAAGAGATGTGGCTGGTCAATAGAAGCCTATTGCTTTTACAAGGATTTGAATTAAACAACTGAGGCTGAAGATGCAAGGTGGTCTGTAACAACCTCTGAGAGATGGCATAAATTAATGTTCTGAAGTTTGGAAATCACTATCGTAGAAAAAAACCCAAACACCTGTAATTGCAGATTCAAGAGGCCAAAGGCAAAGGAAGTAGATACAATGTAAAATAATGTGACAATGGAAAATAATGTAATACAGTGACCTCTCATCAGAGACCAGGAATCAGTTCATCCAAAAAACTTAGTTTGAAAATGATTAATCTTAGTACAACATAAATAAAGTCCATCAGCAGAGCAAACAGAACAGAACACATTCACTGAAAATAAAACTACATCCATTTATGCAAAAAATAATTATTTCTTTTGTCCATTAGCTTGGCATTACTTTTGTTTACCCCAGCCTAGATTTAGGTCCATTGTTTTCTAGTTAACGTTTGTGTTCCTGGTCACTGGGATCACGGGGAAAATATAAATTTTTTGCTCTACAGTTTATCTTAAGTGTCATTTTGTCTTTTTATATTACTATGGTGAAATTCTCCAGAAGACTTGTGAACATTTCCTGAAGCATTTTGTAGGCAATGACAATGACTGGTCAGTCTTGTTACATCTTATAGACACTGCCTTTCAGTAGAGCTGGCATAGATGCTCATGGCACAGTGCCTCTAGAGAAGGCATGTCCAATACATAGCTATGAAGGGGATGCAAATTCTGTTTGCCTCCAGCAGACTTCTCAATAGCTGTTTGGTAAAATAGGTGTTGTCCTGCCTTTTTTCTTAGATAATGTGAAATGTAATCTCCAGAATCATTAACCTTATGTAATCTTTGGGGAAAAAGAAAAATAAAGGGTTTTAATAGATTTTGGTTAAAGGCAAGTGTCTGTTGCTCAACTAGCCTCATCCTAAGCATCCACCTTAATTTATCTCAGGTATGAAAAGTCTTAGTGTAGGTTCACAGATCTTACTGTGTCCTTGTTTCTTATTTTCATGTGTAAATAAGAAAAAGCAAAAAAGTGATGTGTTCGAGCATATACATATGCATGTATTTGAGCATATATTCCAAGGCTGTTTTGCACTGGGAGTATACAATTATATCAATGATGAGAAAATGCATACAGTTTTTGCAAGCATTCTGAGAGGAGCTCTGGTACACTTGCAGTGCATAAGTGGTTGGCACACATCTTTATTATGGAATGATGGCTTGTAATTCAGAAAGCACTGAGCCAAACAACCTTTCAGGAGTTGTCATTCAGACTGATTCTGAAACTGGGTTCTTTCTCGTTTGCTTACGCAATATGTATATTTTCATGTGTCAGCTGATTCCAGCAAGCTTTCACAAGAGTCTTAAAAATGTTGTCTTCTACACATGAATTCTAGCCTATATATGGCCTCAAATTGCTTAGCTAGACATGGAAGGTGAAGCTTAGTATGTCTTCACATCTGAGAGAAAGGTTTCAAGTATGGGTCACAACAGCAAAAACTGGCAGAACGTGGGACATTTGTCTTTTCTCCAGAAAGAGGAGCAGGACGTCCTCTGTAGGTGCAACTCAATCATATGGTTAACATACAAATGCAAATTTGAAATGCAGTTTAACGACAGTGGACTAACATAATTTCCATTTTCTCCATACTGTATCTTACAGCACAGAAATTTGCCCACACTTTCTATATAATGTGTGATTTTCCACAAGGTATTCCTATTCTTTCTGGTTGAATCACAGAAACAGTATCGAAAGGGGGACATTTGCAATTCCTTCACAATTCTTAAGGTAAGTAACTTCTGAAAGAACAAATACAATAGATAAATACTATTTATTAGGTTCCCCTGTATGTTCTGTTATCCCCCAGACCTCGTCTGTGACAGTAATCTGTTCTTTCGTAAGTGAAGGATGGCATGTACAGGAGGAGATAGATCTGAATCTTATGATCTAGATGACACGTAGCGATGACGGTTACGTGCTAAGCTGGGCAGAACATGCTCTTGCTAGATACCAGGCATTAAGGAGGAGCAGTCAGGAGGAATCTGATTGCTTTTCATTTGAGCCTGGGTATCCTTCAATATCTCCACTGCTAAGCACAGTTTCTGCCAGATGCACGGATGGAGTGGCGGAGCTGCTTTCATCTTTCTCCCCCTACAAGGAATCGTGGCTGATGGAGCCAAAGCTTTCGTTGCAATTTGACCTTCAAATGCCACAGTGCCACAAAACCAAATGACGCAAGTCCTAGTTTGTAGCTGTTTCTTTCCCTTTGCATCACAGAAGTGTATAAATCTGTCTTTCATTTTTTCAGGCACATGTAAAACCACTATTTTAAAACTAAAGCTGATATTTCTTGAGGATACTTTATGTCTTATACCCATGAACTATACATTCAGCCAAATTCTGTGAACCTGAAGAGACAGCTTGTCATTTAGATACTCTGTCGTATCAACAAGCTCACAATACTGGGGGGGGAAATCCCTTACTGTTCTCATGCTTTATCTTGGCTTTTTCCCCTAAACAAATATCAGTTGCTGAAATTCATAAACTAACAGTAAAACCCCCTTAGTAATAAGTTCAAAAATCTAAAGCTAGATGTTTAATATTCTCTTCTTCCTACAGCGAAGGACTCAAGTGATCCTTAAATAAATTTTGTATATTTAAATCAATACAAAGAGGTATTTTTTTTTCTTACTTTTCTCTGTGTAATCCAAATTGCGTCCAAGGGCTTTCTGTCAGTCCTGTCTCTCAGAACATGGAAGTACATGTCTTTGCTTGACTTCTGAATAAACTGGAAACGCTGCTCTTCACAACCCTACCCTGCAGTAAATTCCACTTCCTTTTCTTCTTGGAAAATCTGGATCCATCTCCATGTTAACCTCCCTATAGGCACTGGGGCAATGCTGTTAGGTCCCATTAAGCCGTCTCTGCTCCAGGATGAACAAACCCAGCTCCCCCAGTCTCTCCTCACAGGGCAAGTGCTCCGGCCCCCACCATCTTGGTGGATCTCCCCTGAACTCCCTCTAGTTCATCAGTGTTTTTTCTCTACTGGTGGGCCTGAAACTGGACACGGTATCAGTTTGTCATCCCAAGGAATAAATGGATCTTATCAGCAAGGTCTGTTTTCTGCTAAGTTTCTGAGTCCTTAATTTTAATCTTTTAAACTTGACCCTACTACCGCTGTAATTACTTCAAGAACCTTTAAAATAATTTGAAATTATTATTAAAATAATTGAAATAGAAGTACTTCCTTGCCTCAATATTTATAAAGAGGCTGCAATTTAGGTACTGGACAGAGTCAGTCAGAATCTCTTAGTGCTAAAAGCTTGAGCCTCTACAACTTGAGTAAATGAACACCCTTTAATGTTGACAAATACAAGGATCTTGGGGGACAGCTGTGACATTCAACACACTGTGGTGACAAGTTTCATTTCTATTGGACAAATTATCTGATATGTGTGCTCCCTGTTAGAGGCAGGAAGACACTATTTGTCTTTGTAAGTAAGTTTAGATTTTTCTCTCATTTACATCAGCAAGGATTTTATCAATATCATCCCCTCAGAAATCACGCTTTGAGTAGTCCATTTATTTTGTTGTCATGTTTTTGTCTAAATCCTTTCTGAGCATTCAACTCTTTCTACTGAACTTGTACCAAGAAATTAAAAACCCCAGGTACAGTAATACTGGAATGATGTAGGCCCTCCACATGGACTGTCTTTCTAAAAAGGTTCTGACAGTTCAATAGGTAATTAAGTCCTTTATGTATCAGATCTCTATTAGCTGATTCTCCCATATACTTCATGTCACTGAAATAAATGGGGTTATGCAAATATAACCCCACATGCAGATCAGTTTCCTTGTGCCTTCGTGATCTAAATAAGGAAAGCTCAGAGGCATGGAAGGTTAACGTGGGATATAAATATTTTCCAACAGCCTAATCCTGTGTAAAGCACAGCGTGTAAGACAGACAAAAATGTATTTCATGAAAAGTGCTGGTGATAAAATAAACTACAATTATTAATCTGTTGAAACTGTAGATGAAAGGGGTCAGATTAATCCCTTATATCATTCCATTAACCTCGTAGAGTATCACAAAGGGTAAATTTAGCAATTGTGTATTTAGCTGAGAACTGAAACTTACCACTTTGTGACTCTACTTTTGTGTCAGACTCAGTATTACTGAAGAGCAGCAAGACAGTATCATATAAACACCCATATGTGAGTAATGCATATGTATGCAATGCTTATAATGGGAAAAATATTTTCAGAGAATAACAGTTCACAAAAAACTACCTTCTGGGTTTCAGACCTGAGTGCCAGCCAGACAAGTTACTCTGAAGGCACTTAGCTGATCACCAGTATCTGAAGTCTGTCCAGAGACAGCCACTTTTCTTAAACTCACGTAAAGTGAACCTTGCTTTTTATAGTATGCAACATACAGAAACAAGTAGGCCTACAACATACAGAGGTTTTGGGCGGGGGGCTTAAAAGGGTTTCTATGGGCATCCTGGCTGGAGAGCAGTTCTGCATTTTCCATTGGATAGAAGTACACTGACAAGAAGATCCTAAGTCATTCTGTGAAATGACTTGTCTATTCAAACACTCTCTCACCAAAAATAGTGCTCAACATATGTGGGAATGTAAAGGTATGCAATCAGCATTAGCACTACAGAAGAAGACGGCCCAGGAGCTGCTGCTGTGCACAGTAGGCACCTGTGAGCCAAAACAGCTCCAGGTTTTGACCACCCTCGGAAGCTGGAAATGCAGAAGAGCTTTACTTTGTACAAAAGCGTGGCTCCAGCTTCTCTCTGCACGTCGTAGCACCTTCCATACCTGCACACTCACAAAAATAACACACCACAACTCAGTATCTTCCATCCGCCTGGGAAAGAGGAATTATACCCACATTTTTCCCTGGCTTTGACCTCTAGATGTGTGTGTGTAATTATCAGAGGGAGCTCAAGTAATTTCCATCTTTTATTGTTTCATCCTCATAGAAGAGAAAAATGACAGCTTACGCTGCAGCCAGATCTCTTGCATTGTTTTTCTGTTTGGAGTGCAGTAGGTGTGGACAGCCAAATTTGAGTCACAGGTATCCAGCCTACTATTCATAGCAAATTAATTTGAATTCAGACTTGGAACTGGAGCCAAGAAACTTTTACTTTCTCCTCCATAAAACTGTCATAGAATAATTTAGGTTGGAAGGGACCTCTGGAGATCATTTACAACCCTCTGCTAAAGGCAGGACCAGCTTTGATCAGGCTGCCATATCTGATCAAGTTTTGAATCTCTCCAAGGAACCTCTCTGCCAGAAGAGTAGAGTTAGCAAACCGCCTCTTGGGGCCAGACAATTTAGGACTAGATAGAGGGAAAATAAAAATATATTACTAATAATTTTGGTTACATTAATGGCCACTTCATGTCTAAATGTGCATATATGTATGCATATATATAGCTTTTGTGACGTTTAATTAGTTGATTAGCAACAATCTCAATAGGGAGTCTGTTCACACTAATCTGAGCTCACACTTAGAGATCCAGACCTATGTGCATACAATACGATGTACAAAAGAAAGGCAGTAAACTGCCTAATAACTTATAGCAGAGCTGAAAAAGTTACACCGTTGCACAGATATCTGTTACAGGTAGGCTAAAAAATCTGAGTTGAGACTCTCAGGAGCCGCAGGGAAGAGAATAAAATGATACATGTG
The DNA here is from genome assembly GCA_034782735.1 of Sagittarius serpentarius. NCBI lineage: Eukaryota > Metazoa > Chordata > Aves > Accipitriformes > Sagittariidae > Sagittarius > Sagittarius serpentarius. The sequence continues at coordinate 13,778,059 of JAVKLA010000026.1, forward strand.
CTATGGTTACTATAGAGAGATGAATTATCAGCTACTTCTTTTAAGGAAGGATTTGTGAGATATGGAGCTCAAGATCAGGGAAAAAAAAATCCAGTTATAAACCCAGGAAATACTAAGTTGTGAAAATTCATGCAAATGGAATGAGGGTTCACACTCCTTAAGATTAGCAGAGCTTTCTTTCTTACGATAGTTATGACAACAATGCACAGCAGTTCAGGATGAAAGGGAAATTATTGCAAAATACATTAAGAGACTGCCTAGTGTTACTTTAATGCTCCCAATACTGCTATATTTATTTAATACTTGGGGAAAAGTGCAGTCTGAACTGATATTGCTTGAAAGAATGAACAGCTGAGAAGTATATAAGAATAGTGCTTTTGTTGTTAATTGGGGTTATTAGAAGCATTTTTGCCTCAAGCTTCCTTTAATATTTTCTGGTACTTCTGAATATGAATGGAAAGAGTGATAGAAGAGGTGGGAAAGAATCATAATGTGGTGAAGAAATGATGCAACTTTTTCTCTCTAGTCATATTTGTAAGGGCATATGGAAGGAGGGTGTTTGTTTCTTTAAGGGTATCTGGTCAAGGACCTTTTTCAATACAAAAGGGATAATAAGAGTAAATCACAAACAGAACATACAGGGCAGTGATAAGAAACAAACCTGGTCAGTCACACTAATTGATGAGGGCAAGTGAGATGTTGAGAACATTTATTCCAGCAAGGTTATCTGATCGGGACCCTTGTCAACTGGGAAACTCAAGGAAAAGGGGGAAAGCAGAAACACCTACAGAGACATAGACCTGAGCAAACAAATGTGGAGACAATGACAGGAAACAAAGCTCACCAGTTACACCAGTTGGTGGGCTATCAAGAAACCACAGGCATCACTTCCAGGAAGATCAACCTGGACCTTGCAACTGATACGATTGTAAACCATGGGGACCTAGATGGGGGGGTGCTGTACAAACCCATGGGGAGCATGCAGGTGAGTGGGGCACAGGGAGGAACAAAGAGGAAGCAGACAGAAAAGGGTATAAAAGGGGTTTGCCAGTATGCTTGTCTGGCTGAGCCCTGTGCCTGATCACTGCAGTCTCTCCTATCTTCTTACAGCTTCTTATAAAACTTTTTTAATTATCTCGCTGCATAATCTCACTCCCTCTCATGCATATGTATGCTGCAAGGACTAAGTGACAGCTACTGGTGAGACCTCTGTGTGTGTGAGTGAAAACTGGTGCCAGCTACTGGAGCCAGTGGGGTCTTTAACCTCCAGCCACTGGGGTGGCAATGGTGTGTGTTCCCCAAACCAGGTACTGAGGGGACTGGGGCATGTGAGGTGAGTGAGGGGCTCTGTGCTGGTGGCTGGCGTGGGACTGCGGGTCACAGCCTGTGTCCCTGGTGCTGGCTGCTAGGGGGGCAAGTGTCTGTATCTTCCTGAAAACTGGTGTGTGTGGAGTGTGCATGTGTATTCACTAGCAAAATTCAAACTAGACTAGTTGGGTCCGGACCAGGGTACGAGGCGGTCAGGGGCTCTGTTCTGGTTTGCCCAGAGGGATGTGTGAATGTGCAGTGCCTGAAGGATGAGTCTGTGAGTGCTGCATGTTTGCCAGCAAGCATCAAGGTGGACCAGATAGCTAGCAGGGGACCTCTGTGGTGGAAAAGGGGGCCTGGGATTTGGGCAGGGGTGGCGGGTGGACAAGAGAAGCCATGCTGGTCCTTAAGGGATCTGAAAATGTCATGTGTGTGCCTGCACTAGTGAACTTCTATCTCTACCAACTGAAAAGAAGGAGGAGGAGACTTGCCTGTCTGTTTGTTTTATGTGAGTCCTGTGTGTAGGTGTTGTTGAAGGCAGCACCTTGTCTATGGCAATCTGTGTGACCAGCTCTGTCCGTGTCCTGCGTGTGTCTGGGCACCAGGCTGAGCTTCAGCAGCTTCAGCAGCTGGGCCGGAAGGTCCTGGGCTGGAGTGGCTGGAGGAGGCAGCCACATTCTTAACATCCCTTAACAATATTCTTTTCTCTGTTCCTACTTTTGATGCCCAAAATAGGAATAGGATTGCATTTTTGCATAAAAAGATGACTTAAGCTTTTAACTCCTGGGAATGAGAGGTTAGGTAATAATTTGAGCAGAAGTCATGTAGCAAATGTTGGGATAGCACTAATATGAGCATAATACTCTTTTAAATGTGCCTTAGCTTTGCAAGTATAGAAAAAGAAGCTAGAATAATCAAGGAAGAAGTCACTTCTCTTACTTGTGTTTGCTATGGCTACAAAGCAGAATGCTGGTATCCTGCCACAATCAGGCTAGTTCAAACAGCTCAGAGTTCGCACTCATTGCGAATCATGTTGGAGATGATGGATAAATAGTGGTCAGTACTTTCCACTGAGCTATTTGCTCCCACAGCCTACAGTATAGAAACACTTGGATGTGGGACACTTTGCAAATACTCTGTGTATGTAAGCCAGGGTATGTGACCTCCTATTTAGAAGCCTCTGCTGACTACGCAGACCTTTGCTGCTTGCTAGGTCAATTCAATCATTTTTCCATATTCTCTCATACAACCTTTAAGCACCAGAAAAGCCCACACAAATTCCACTCCCCATTACATTGCTTATCTTCACATTTTGGCCTAACATCCATTTCTGTTGAGTTTTTTTGTCAAAACATTCCATAGTGTTCTAGTGATCCAGAATACCTATCACTTACAGCACTAATCTTAACCTTTGCATTATGTCTTCCTGAGATTTTTATTGCCCTGTTATCCCTTAGCTTTAATTTGTTTGGTAAATCTTTCAGCTCTTAAACCAAATGCCAGATTCTGCACCTGTGATGGAGTAATGCTGGGCACAAGTATAAACTGGGAGAGGAGTGGCTGGCGAGCAGCCCTGCAGAAAGGGATCTGGGGGTGCTGGTCGA
>JAVKLA010000026.1:13781070-13805399 GCA_034782735.1 Sagittarius serpentarius
GCTACCACCGTCGCTGATGGGCTCGGCCTTGGCCAGCGGTGGGTCCGTCTTAAAGCCGGCTGGCATTGGCTATATCGAACACAGGGGAAGCTTCTAGCAACTTTTACAGAAGCCGCCCCTGTGGCTCCCCCACTACCAAAACCTTGCCACATAAACCCATTACAATAAGACACTGTTAAACCCCTGCTGTAATCAGTTGCAACTCCATCAAGTCTATCTCTATTAAATAAACTTTGTACACTATTGTAACATACTCTTCCATTAAATATCGTTTGGATGGAGAAGCTCTAATAATTTAGTAAATTTCATGTAATTTAGAGAAGAGACCTTCTGAGAGAAAAAAAACCTGAAGCGTAGAAAAGCAGACGGGATAGAAAGGTAAAATATTAGACCATAAAAAAGAAATAGCAAATAAAAATCAAAAAAAGGTGAGAAGACGCTCCATGCTCTATGGGTCTCCTTGAGGCAATGATGCAAGAATTTTTATATGGTTTTCATGAGGCAAACATTTTTAATGGCAAGTTTACTGCCTTTAAATTATATATTCATCATAACAGAGTAAAGAGAACAATTGAGAGGTCTTGTGGCTATATCTGATTGTATTCTTGCAGTTTTGTGGAAAAATCTGAGATAAATGCATCACAGATGGAGTCAGGAGTACTATTAAAATATGCAGTAACAATAAGAGGGTTTTTTATAACTAAGGCTGAGAGTCTTGGGGGTGGGAAATGGCACACTTCAGGTGTCCGTAACGAAAGTAGCAACACTTGAGCTGCTCAGCTGTGGCAGACAGTGATCAGTAGGCAGTTACAAGGCACAACTAACCCAGGCGATTTTAGGAATCTAGTTACAGGCAATAAAGCCCAGTGTTATCCTTCAGTTTCAAAGAAATGGGGTGAAAAATAGTTACTCACATGGGGTTTGGTTAAGCAACTACTCGAGCTGGCAAGCAGCTATGTGAATAACTTCTAAAGTCAGTGAGGCTTCTTTGTGACTCACTCCTCACCGCCCGAGCGCAAGCAGGCCTTATTGGGTTGTGCAGCTTTTTAAGGGTTGTGTTTCTTGTTAATGGTGCCAAAGTCAAAACCCACCGTGTTGGAAAACTCGGCATAACTTGCTTTGTGTGAAACAGAGTCTGCAATGCTGCTCAAGGAAGGAAATTTTTGGTGAAAGCACACCTCAGTGGTATAACCAAGTTTACCAACAAAGTCATTGTCTTTATACTCAGTTACTGGAAATCAGACAGAGGAATAGAAAATGACCTGTCCCACACCCAGAGGACCTGTCTGACCCGCAGACAGCTTCCAGCCATGAATCAGTGCTGTCAATCAGGAATCATTTGAATAGAGACAATAACATGATCATACCTGAAAACTTCTAGGAAAAAAAATGGTGTAAAAAATTTTTTTACCTATGTGTTCACATGTGGCTGGTCTTAGTTTTTCTGCAATCCTCCTAGCTGAATTTCAGCCCTCTCTAATACATATGAGGTAAATCAAGCTTCTGCACTGGTCTTATGTTGACTGTATTCAAATGCAATCTCACACCTTTTATACTAGAGCATAAAACCCTGGTGGTAAGTTCATAATTCCTCTGGAAGTGCTTTACTGCCTGTCAGTTTACAATGAAGTCTATCAGCTCCCTGGTGTTTCGGGGCTGTTTCATTTTTTGATAGAAATAGGATTTTGCAAATCAGACTAAATGCAAAATTTTGGTTAACGTTATTTATACTTGCAGCACTTTTTCCAAAGACTATACAAGTCCATGAGGCTCAGCACAGCTAAAGGCACAAGAAGGTAAGGTCTTGCTGTTTCTACCCTGCCGTTCAAACCCTGGCCTCCATCATCACCAAAGCCCAAACTCACCGTGCTGTCCCAGCATGTACGGACATGGGCAGATCCTCAGGATGGGTCAGGAAAAGCTTCATTGACTGCTCCTTAGTTTGGGTTACATGTAGTGTGGACAGACCGAGCGCAGCATGCCTCCTCACACAGCATGCCTCCTCACACAGCATGCCTCCTCACACTGTCACAGCTACTCTGCCTGCCCTTGCAACACCGTTACATGATTAGTCTGTTTTACACGGGACTCTGCTGCTTATCGCGGAGATCTGCTGCAGGATTACAGGAAGTCTGAGGTTGCCTTAGTCCAAGTACTAAGTTAAAGGTTTCACGGATGAAGGGATATGGCTTTGTCAAGACAAGATGTACACAGGGCTTTAGACTGCATCTTGTCTCAGTCCTTTAAAGACAGTGTTGAGACAGACTTAGAAGTGGATGGGGACATCACAAATGAAAGGTGACTATAGGAGGTTGCGCCACCTGCTCCTGCCCAGCAAGGTTTGGATCCGCACTGCAGTGAAACGCAGCTGACTGCCCTCCTGCCCTCCTCCCTTCCCCATGTCCTGTACATGTGCTTCTGGAGAAAGGAAAGACTGCATGCACCTGAAGGTTTTATCTTATGGCTTCAATTTAAATTTAATTATTATATGGAAAACTTTGAGGGATCCACATGTGCTTGTTAGCTGGAAGAAAGACAGACTCCTGATCATTGACGGAAGGAGCAGACAAATTAAAAAATGGAGGATGTCAGAACTAACACAGGTAGGTAACATTTACAGGAATGCCATTTCCCTTGTGGTTTATTGCTCAAGATTATTATTATAAAAACTTATCTTCATATTTGCATCTTTTTCCCACATGATGTCCCAATTAAACTGTTGTAAATACAAAGCCAGTAAATACAAAGCAATTCTAGACACTGTAAGAAGATGGTAAATCCGCAAGTTGAGATATGTTAAGTCTGATTGCTTAAGTATTAGTAACTTGGATGTGTTAGTTCTTGTCACGTTGTTTCTGCTGAACCTGAACATCTAATCCCTTCCTTGGGCCTTTCCTCCCCTAAAGCAGTGGGACGTGAGGTGGATCTTGCTAGGAAATATCTCAATGCACCTTGACCCAGACAAACAGGAGGGAAGAACTGGATTGCCTCTCTCCAGGGATGGGCTGGCGCAGTGCCGCGGGGCCCTGGCAGGACCCCAGTGCCCAGGCAGGGGTGATCGGAGGTTTTTACCCTTACACAGCCTGCACAAGGGATAAGAAGCCCTGGATTCCAGGTGCCAAGGGACTCCTTTGAAGAGAGCCCCCTCAGGGGCAAAATCAATGGAAATGGAGTGCAGAAACCATGGAGATGTGCCTCCCTCTACAGTGTAGGCCCCAGCCAAGAAAAATCGCCTGTAACGTCCATGAGGGAACTTCAAATTTGTGTTGCTCAGAGGCCATTTTGCATCCAAAAGCAGAATGCCACACAAAGCTGAGACAAGAAGGAGGATGAAGGTTCATTTTGTGGAAAAATGACAGGAAGTTTCTGAAGCAGCCTGTGCCTCACTGGGCTTAGCCTCAAGAAATCGCAATGCAGAAAAAACATTTTACTCTGCAGAAATACTTGCCAGTCAAATACTTTGTTAGTCAAATTGAACAACCAGGTAACAGAACAAAACAACTCAGGTGTCCTGGAAACGATAAGAATTCAAGTCTATCCAGTTTGGTAGGACCTTAAATACAATATTGCGTAATTCACCAGTCACCCAAACAAAGCATTTCCCAGGAAAATTTGGCCATTCTTTTTGCTTGATATTCACTGTAGTGGGTAGACAACAGCCAGCAGATAATCACCCACATAGCTGCTCACTCACTCCCCATGCACAATGGGATGGGTGAGATATTAGGAAGTATAAAAGAAAGAAAACTCATGAACTGAGATACAGACAGTTTAATAAGTGAAAGAAAGGAGCAGGGACCAGGGCAGGGGGAAGCAGTGCAAAGGCTCACCACCTCCCGCAACACATTGATATCCAGCCAGTCTCCAGGCAATGACTGCCTTGGAAGACGACCTTCACTCCACCTTCTTCTTCTGCTAGCCCAGTTTTATTGCTGAGCATGATATTATATCATATGGAATATCCCTTTGGAGAATTTGGGTCAGCTGTCTCAGCTGTGTCCCTTCCCAGACTCTTTCCCACCCAGCCTCTTCCATACACTGTGGTGGCAGAGTGTGAAACAGAGAGAGCCTTGATGCTGTGCAAACACTGTTCACCAACACCCAAAACACTGGTCTGTTACCAACGCTGTTTGAGCCACAAATCCAAACACAGCACCATACAGGCTGCTATGAAGAAAGTTTACTTCATCCCAGCTAGACCCATGACATTCACAAACACATTTGAGCAGCTCTTGACTTGCATTAACTGCACTGTTGGCTGCATTCAGGTTGGGCAGAATCCAGCTGAGCCTCCCGTCCAAGTCAAATGACCAAGAAACAGTGATCATTTACCACTGAATCATTCAGTTCTACTTCACTTTTTCATCCCACTCATGTCCAAAAGAGGATCAAGTCTTAGTTTCTATGTATGTTTCTCTAGACCACAAAAGCTTTGATGCCCACCAATGAGTTCTGCATAGCACATAGTTTCATGAAGCATCCTTGTTCACAGCAGAGCTACTCACCTCAAAAAATGTCACAGTATAAATATTTCAGTGGCAATATTGTGAGTCCTCTTAATAGAATTTTACATTACGGAGCACTTCTATTTTCACTGTGTGGCTGCAGCAACTTCTATTATTAAATGTCTCTAATGGTGTTTCTTCTGACCTCTTCAAAATTTCTCTACACAGGCCATACTCTCTAGCACAGGCACAGGTTCTCTGCTGAATGATATGACTATGGTGTTTGGTCAGGAAATTATCTCTCCTGACCCACAACAGTTTTTGTCATTCAAGATCAAGACAAAAAGATAAAGTCTGCAAAATTCACACAGCTAAATCTAAAAATCAGCATCTATTTCCCTTTGATATTGATCATATTAGAATTAGATTAATTCCTGCTGATTTTGAGCCCAAAGAAATGAAAATTCTTTTCACAGAAAGTTTTTTATTTCAATTCAAGCCCAAAGTACATTGAAACCCTCTCTTTTATGAAAAAAAAAAAAAAAAAGAAAAAAGGGAGTTGACAGATTTCCAGCAGAAAATAAAATTGAACATGACACCTGTCCATTCTCAGCAAGCTCTTGTGTTTAAACTCTCCTTTTCAGTTTTGCCGATGGCCCAGTTAAAGATACATGTGAGTTGCTCAATAGTCTGTCAACTGGAATGGGGCTCTGGAGGCTTTCAAATTCCTTTTGGGTATATGAGGAAATAATCAATACCACACACTAGAGTCATGGTGTTCAAAGTGGTTTAAACACATCCTCATCTCCTGCCACCCAGACCCTGGTCCAGATCCTACTTTACTGCCACAGTCAGACATAAAGTGAGTTGTTAAGGAAGAAAAAGATGAACCTGCTCCTAACAATAAAACAGCTTTTTTTCATCAAGCTTTAAAATTTGGACATTGATAGATTTCCTGTAAGCCTGCCAAAATGTGCAGAAATGATCCCATGGCGGTACCTGGGCTGTTTTCAATAGCAGGTGGAAGCATTGTCTCTTTAGCAACAGTTCCAGACATTACTGTGTAACGTAGTCCTCTCCTGTATAACTCAGCAGTGTTTTGGTATAGATCATCTCTCTCTGAAATCAAAGTCTTTCTCATCACGTCAGTCAGAAGTACATTGGACTTTAAACTAGTGTCCTGGTTTCCAGTTTTGCTGGCTGGGGTTAAACCACGACAACTAGTAACCCACAAACTCTTTGATACATGTTCAGCTATACCCATATGAACAGTTCTGTTGTAAGAAAGAGTAATGGTCTTTTCCCATTTATGGGCCTTTCCTTTCCGATTAGAGGTAATAAGGTCACAAAACTCCACACCCTGAAAAAATCACAAGCCAGCCTGTGGACTGGTGTTTCCAGTCCTCAAAAACTGTCACTTCCAGTGGGGTTTGGTGGAGTGAAGCTGAGACCCGTGTTGGTATCAGGGGTCCAGGGAGGTTGTGGCTGCCCTGCTCAGCTTTGGTTTTCTCTGCCAGTGCTCCATGGACCTCTGTCAGATTGCACTGGTGCAGCCGGAGGTAGAAGACAGGTCCATGTTTGTTAGGGTAAGCTCCACTCTTTTTTCCTGAGGGCTTTCATCCATTCTTGTAAGTTATGTTTTATATCTAGTTCCCCAGTGTAGAAGAGACTCTCCGAAAAAGCCATCTCATTTGGCAGAAGAGGGACAAAGGCTTCCCACGGCCTCCTATTTCTAGAGGTTCCATTTAAAGACCTGTCTTCTGATCTCTGTAAAAACAGCAGAAACCTCTTTAACTTCACTGAACTGGATTTTCTGCACCATAGGATTCCTCACAAGGGAATTTCAATCAGAAAAATTACCTAGACAGTGCTGTGCCTGCTTCCTAGGAAATGCCAGCAGTTCCAGCGAAATAGCACTCCCATCCATCTCATCTCTGCCTCTGCATCAACTAACACAGGCAGGCTGTCTGACCAAAAGGTTGTTGCAAAATGCCTTTGTGTACAAGGAACTTGGGGGAAGCACAGTAAGAAGTGATTATACAGTAACTATACTGATGAAGTTACAGAAAGTGAACTTCCCTATGACCCTGTGGTTTCACTACTGGAATAATATGAAGACAGCCAAATCTGGCTGCTAGCTGTGACATGACATCAACAGGGAAGTCAAAGGAAAGATTTGTTTAATGTGCTTTCATTTACTTCTTAGAATAGTGATGACGTTACATCAACACCATCAAAAAAGTGAGTCACATACGTAACTACTGCTGGTAGCTATCAGGATCTATAAAAGCATTTTAGTTGTGGTCTTGGAAGACAGAAGGTCAGACCCTTTCTGCTGTAGCAAGGCTCCTTGGCAAGCTGGGCACTATGCAATACCTCCTACTTTGTGCTGCCATCCTCCTACCTGAGAGTCTTGCTTTTCCGGTACAACTTAAATCAGAATCATGGAGCAACACAGACTTTGAGTTTGTAAAGGTATGTTACCAGGCAGACAATGCAACTGCATTATGAATAACCTGATTTTTGATTCAGCTTCTATATTCCTTTCCTATCTGTTTATATTATCTTTTTGTCTTACATTACCACAACACTTTTTGCAAAGGTGATATAAAACAATATAAACTTGCTGACTAGCTTAGACACCCTAAGTCTAACTTACAAAAGAGACTAAGTTCCAACTGGTAAATAAAGGGAAGCATGTAATTTTTAAAACATCTCAAAAATATTATGTAGAATACAGTGGAAGGCTGTGGATTTGAATGCTCTGTAAATTGTGTTTACTTAAAAGGATTGTTTGCTTACAGTGTTTGGCTGCTATTGCAATTCTTTTTACACATGTGAATCTATACTACAGAGAGAACAGCATTTGATCAACTGAAATGGGAAGGAAAAAATACATCTAAAACTAGCCTTGACTGCAGGACGATGAAACAATGTAATCAAAAGCAAAATGCAATTACCAAAAGATCACAGATACACGTATTAATTTTTTTTTTCCATTTTTTCTTCCAGGCATATCTTGATAAATTCTTTCCACTCATTACGAAAACAAAAAGCCTAAGCTTAGAAGAGAGGATTAAAGAAATGCAGTTGTTTTTCAACCTGACTGTAACTGGAAAATTAAATGCAGAAACAGAAGAAATGATGAAACGGCCCAGATGTGGAGTCCCTGATATAGCAGATTACAAAACATTTCCTGGAAATCCAAGATGGGAAAAGACACATTTGACTTACAAGTTAGTGACGTTTCAGGTTTTACAGGGAAAGGGGTTGCTTTGTATTTAACTATGTGGGTTTCCTTCACACCCTAAATGACATTAATCTGTTCCTTTTTGCTGCCAGGATTGTCAATTATACACCTGATCTACCCCAAAAGAAAGTGGATGATGCAATTAGAAGGGCTTTTATGGTATGGAGTGATGTGACTCCACTGCAGTTCCACAGAGTATTCAACAGACCTGCAGACATTGTGATTGCGTTTGCACGTCGTGGTGAGAATACCTGTTACTTTGAAAATGCAATGGTCCATATTTGACTCCAAGCATGTATTTTTATAGCCACAGCTTTAAGAAAGAAAAAAGAGTTTGGAATTATTCTGAAGTCTGCATAAATTTTATCTTCTGTTTGTCATGCCCCCAAATTTATATATTATGATTCAGGTTTTGTCCTATGAAACCATTAGAAAATCCTTTCAGATTTACAGCTGTGAAATGGAGGGAGAATTCAACTCCAGAATGAGACCCCTAAATTTAGATGTTCAAGGCGCTGTCTGCCTTAACAAATACTGCAAACTAATGGGAACAGATCTGTAGAGCTGGATTGAGGCAGGTTTACTTTTGTCCAGATCTAGTCTGGTTCCCTGGATGAAACAGTCTTTGGCAGCTTGGATGCATTAGGTTTGGCCATAGAGAGTATCTTCTGGTTGATTTCTTATAGAAGGAATTCCATTGGTGTACTCCAAGATTGCACCAAGGTGCAAGCCAAAGCATGGTAAATGTGGATGACCAGTAGAGTCACTCCAGAAGCTCACTTGTGATCCAGATGAACACATGAATGTAGCCACACCTGTAACTTATGCCTGGCACCTAAACTGACTCAATTTAGCCAAACTAAATGCCTACTCTAAGGTTAGCTGACTTGTTCTCTAGATCCATTGACAATATTTCCTAGATCTGCATTGACTCTAAGTGAAGATCAGACACATGGCTTACAAGTAGATGACTGCATATAAACTCCAAGATGTCCCAGGCTCATACTTCACTGATGGGAAGCACACTATGCTGCCATGACTAGTTGACTAATGTGCCAGTCAAAGTGAGAAAGGATCTTGCAAGCTGGAATGGGTTTTAATCCCTTGTCACGCACTAGGACTAGGTCTCTTCTGCCCGTGTTAGCCCTGCCCCAAGGTCCATCCACATGGTCTGGGGGAAAGGACACAGAATGGCATTTGTGTCACCAAATACTCCTCAATCAAGTCAGAGGCTCACTAAGGGCCAGGAGGATATTTTCAGAGCTGATACAAATACACCATCCTGTCAGCTCTTGCACCTGAGGTAGGAAACAGTAACATCACACATGCACTGTGACAGAAGTAGGTAACAGACTGTACCCCACGGTTGAGGTCAAATGAACTTAGCTCTTCAGGAACATGGTTATCTATCCCACATCATTGCCTTCCACTAAAATCAGTACAAGTGAGAATGTCTACAACTAATGTCGCCCAGCATTTTCCAACATTGAAAATATTCAGGTGCTTATAATGTTGTCAAGCATTAAGTATTTATCCTGAAATAATCCCCGATTGCTGCCTCAGAATCACATTCCTGACAAAGGCTCAGAAAAAAATGTTCAGCTCTTTCTGAAACATGCAGCAGCCTGAATTATCAAATACAAGTTTTGAACTTAAGTCATGAATTTGGAGAGTGTTTCCTAAGCCTGGCTCCTCATTTTTACAACCATGCTGCTATTGTAGGATTTTTTTTAAGGATTGGTAATGAACAAAACTAACACAAACAAGCAACATGCTTCATTTTGCTGAATTTAAACATTACAGCTGATGCCATCTGATAACATTTATTTCTTTTCAAATGCAGAGCATGGTGATGGATATCCTTTTGATGGAAGAGGTAACACGCTAGCTCATGCATTTGCACCTGGAGGAGGGCTTGGTGGAGATGCTCATTTTGATGATGATGAAAGGTGGTCAGAGTTCAATCGAGGTAAAACCTACAGGCGTGTATGAAGGGGAAAGGCAAATATTGTACGTGTTAGAAGAACACAGCCACAGGAAATGCTTTCCATAACTCTTCATGCTTTGGTACCATCTGAGTGCCAGCATTTCTGTTCTTTTCAACTACCTTTCTCAGTACTTGTGCTTCATTATCATTAGCAGCTACATAATGCCTGTTCTGTCCATTTTTTAAAGCACTTTTCACAGACTAAACAAGGAGTATGAGCCACTGTTTTCTACATAAATTATGAAAAGCTAAAATGACTTGCTTGTAGAAATAAGGTTCACTACAAGCAGAGTTGGAAAGAGACTCAGGGTCTCTAGATGCATATGCAATGTTTTTATTAGAATATTATAGTTACATAAGAAAGATCAAAACTCCAAGGCCTCATTCCAAGGGAATGAAAGACACAAATTCTCGTGCTACTTCAATTCTTTGTGTGCTAAAAAGAAATGCCATACCTTTAACATACTTTTCTATGCTTCTGTGCTGCAGAAGTTAATTTGTTCCTTGTTGCTGCTCATGAATTTGGCCATTCTTTGGGACTTGATCATTCAAATGTCCGTGGAGCTCTGATGTACCCTATCTACTCATATGTGAACCCAGCAACCTTCAGACTTTCCGAGGACGACAAGCGAGGAATTCAGAAGCTATATGGTAAATTCATGATGAGACTTGATTTTCAAGATAAAACCTACTGGGGTACAGGTTTCACTGCTCTCCCTGATTGCAAGGACCTTGTCATATTACCAAAAAGAAAGAAGGGCGACAAACTTGGGAAAAACACATTCCTGTATACTCTGTCCACTGTGTTCCTTCTGTGGCATGTCCCCACTGCAACCAAGAGGTGGTGGAGCAGCAGTGCACTGTTGTCCTGCACACCTACATATTGCCAAAGAAATCCTGTGGACCTTGCTCTGTAAATCGGCTGTTTCAGTGAGTGGGGCTACTGGCAGGGAAATGAGACATACTATGGCACTTACCAAGTCCATGGGACAGTTCAGTGAAGGCAGAAACTACTCAGCAATAGGAGGGGAGCATAACCCGAACTGACCCCACGGGGTAAACTTTGCCAGGCTTCCTTTTCTCAGGGCGTGCTAGAGGGACATTAGGAATACAACCTAGTTGTCTGCAATGTCCATTTCCAGTACAGTCTCTATGTTTTGTGCTTCTTTCCCACAGGGAGAAAGTCGTCAAACTCTTGAGGAAAGCGTTTCAAAAAAACCCAAAGAATTCACACCTGGTTGTTTTGGTGTTCCAAACCAATTTTAATCATCTAGCTAATTAAAGTGGTAAACTCCTGGACTGCACTTTCTCTCCTGGAATTTTTATATTGATTTGTTTGCACTTTATACAATTTCACTTAACAATTAAAAAAATCCTAAACTTGTATGCTCTGTTGTCCAATTTTTTTTTTCTTCTGGCATTTCACTGGGGGATTAAATAATGCCTGCATGTGTGATAGACAGACAAATATCTTCCTGAACAGAGGAACAGGTACCTGAAGAGCCTGTGTGCATTTACTGCTGGAGTTACAAACCCTGTTCCTGGCTTGCTTTCAGTTCCCATGCATGTCCTGGTCCTTCATAGTACCTACTGCTGCCTCCTCAGAATCACAGTGTGCTTCCCATATGGCTCACACATAGAGGAGAAGGTCTCCACAGCGATTCCTTCAGCGTGGGCTGGGATGCTTTCCCAAAGGGAACAGCTTTTCAACTTCGTGTCCTCCCTGGCTTGCCAGAGAAGCAGGTTTGAGAAGTAGTGGACTAGGATTCCCATTGTCCACTGTGATATTCAAACACCTCTCAGGTATTTTGAAATTTAAAAAAAAACCCACAAACAGGAATTCTCCTTCCCTCCTTTGGAAGATTAATCCCACATTGCCAGAAAACAAAACCAAGCACAGATAGGCATAACCTGGGGAACACTAGGATGATCTCCTGATTGCTGGAGCCGGCCAGTTGTCCTGGGGGCCTGAGCTGCTCTCTGCTGCAGGGTGGGATGCTTGTCTTCCTGGCAAAACTAAAGAGCTGAAATGACACGGGAAAATGCATCCTTGTCTCAATCCCAGGAGAAAATGGCCATGCCTTCCTGGCTCCTTGAGCATCTTCTGAGAAACTTCAAAGCCTCCACTGGGCTCAGTCATTGGGGAGGCTGGGAAGGGTGTGATGAGAATAGCTTACTTTGCACACAGGCAGTGGTCTACAAACACTGGAGCTTTTTTTGCATATTTAGTAGGATAAACTCTTACGGGACCAATGGTTACTCCATTAGGGGTTTTTGCTTCCTGGTGGGGAGAGAAGGCTTCTTCTACTTCAACACATTTGTCAAATGTGCACAAAGGTCTAGTCTCTCTAAAGCTTCACAGCATTTCCCAGCCTTTATCCAAAAGCCTTTTCCAGTTCAAGAGCTGCTGCTTGGTGATGAAAGGGCTCTGAGTCCACATACCACCAGGAAAAAGTTTTGCTCAGCCCCAGGTTTGGTGTAGGACACCTGAGAGAAGGAAGTCTGCTCATGGGCAATGTGGGAGACAAGAAAGTGGTGGCATCTTTTGCAATTCAAGGGCTGGGTGGAAAGGAGGAGAGGCAATTTTAATCTTCTTATACTCAGAAGACCCATGTCCTGCTCTCTCAGACACAAACTATAAACATTTCCTAGGATAGCATCTAAACACTAATACAACTCCCGAGGTAGGCCTAATTCCCAGTCATGAGGTTGCATGGGGCAATCCATGCACCATGCTGGAGGAGGCACCTTACTGACAAATGAGGAAGGCATGAGAACAAATACTTGACTGAAAGTAGCAGATCTGTTTTCTAGTGTACAATGAATTTCCATATGAACTGAGAGGAATGGGATGAAACTCCAGGGGTGTATTCCTAGGAAGACTGTCCTGACAATGGGACACATCTGGAAGACAGCTTTCAGTGACTACACGAGCTGATGGGCCTGCAGCAGGGCTGTCGCAGAAACACTAGGCTGGCAGCAATATACTTTAAAAGTCAATTTTCTTTAATGATATCAAAATGCAACAGTCAAATTGAACAGAAATGTTATGTGATGTTGAAATATAACAGTCAGATTGAACAGGAATATTGGGTTGTAAGTGCTGCGACAAACGCAACTTATTTACAGGTTCAGGATGTCAGTATGGAACTATCACTACATGAACTGTAACCGAATCTAAGCTTAGAATGATGATTCAAAACGGGCATGTCACTCGCTGGTAAGGTGACACGCTCAACCCCAGGCAGTTTCCTTAGACGGCGTCCCGATCTAAGGGGAGAATCTCCAACCGCAGACCCACTGTTCCGAGGAAGACTGGCTCAAGGGGGTTTTCTGGCGGGCTCCATCTATACTGTAGGTCAGATTGGGACTCCTGGTCATATATGGCCAGGGACCTAGAAACTTCTCTTAACTGAGGTGTTTCGTTGGATGAGGTGTTTCTGGAGGGCCCAGGTAGCTGGGGTACCTGACTTGGGGCACTCTGTGTACCTGACTTCAGTCACCACGAGCGCCAGGCAACTCAACCCCCAAACCACAGCTTCTGGTTTAACCCTTTCCTTCCAGTGGTCAAGAACTTTCGGTCTTTATTGGGGCGGGCGTACCTGCCACAGGGGCCAGCACGAGGCGGGAGCGAGGCACGCTTGTGTCTTGAAGGAGGCATCTCTGAGAGGCAGCAGCGCTCAGCTAGCACCTCCACGGCACGTGAAATAAAGTAGGAGCCAGGATTTTTCTCCTCAGAGAGGGCAAAGTTACCACTGATGAGCTGTCAGCAGCGTCTTACCTCTTGGCCGAGCTCCTGGCGGCTGCCACTGGCACACCTCACCCTGCTTAGTAGATGTGAACTACGCAGTATCTGCCTCCATCTAGTGGTACCGCTCGGCAAACTGCACTGGCTTTACACCCTGTTGTAAAGTGCATCTTATCTGTCCACAAGCCCACAGCAGTTACTACTATACATCCCACCATTAAGGGAAATCAGGCACGAGCAAATTTAGCAAGGGTGCTGCTGCCTCTTCCTTCTTCATTTTATTCTACTGCATTCCGTGCAAGTTTTTACATGCTCTCTCTAGTACGTGAGGACATCTAAGTGCATTATGTCACTTAAATAGCATCTGCTCCCTCCTTTTCCATACAGAAGAAGAAATGGGTAATCGCATAGTATTTTGTTTTGGTAGGGCTTCGAATTTTTGTTTGCTTATACAACTGCTCTTTTAAGCAAAAATATATTTAAATGCAGTTTTTCTGTTCGAGATAGTACAGCAGCAAATGAACTGTCAAATGTGTTAACATTTCTGATGTGTCCTCAGACCGTCCACATGTAAAGGATAAGCTTTACTCCTGGTCTAA
Source organism: Sagittarius serpentarius (assembly GCA_034782735.1). Classification (NCBI taxonomy): domain Eukaryota; kingdom Metazoa; phylum Chordata; class Aves; order Accipitriformes; family Sagittariidae; genus Sagittarius; species Sagittarius serpentarius. Next base: position 13,795,100 of record JAVKLA010000026.1, read on the forward strand.
AAAAGTCATGGTTACTACCTTAGAGAAGCTATTATTGGGACTTACCCGGTCATTCAGGTATCTTGAGCCTACTCCATCAAACACAGAGTGATACTCTGAGAGGGCAAAGTCGATACACGGGTGATAGAATTGTGCACAAGAGGTGCATAGGACCTGTGGGAAAATACTAGTTTTAATTCACACTGCACTGCTGATTCTACATCATCTGCTGCCTAATAAAACTTTAAGACAAAATATATATTTAGATAATTTTAATTGTACCATTCATTAATTATTCTTTTTTTGAATGCTTTTAAATATAATTGTCTTATGTAAATTTATCTGTCCATAAAGATGTACGTACTGATTAGATTTGATTAGTATAAACTGAAACAGTATCACAGGTTAGTTATTTTATTAATCTGAAAAAAAATCCAGTGCTATGCTCTAGCATGTTTTCATTAACTAGATTTTAAATATTTATTATTTTATAAGGTTTTGAAACAGTTTGTATATCCTAAGACATAAAAATGATGAAGCTTGTTGTTTCCCGAGCCATTAGAAACACTGCAAGAAAAGTCCTCATCTCTTCTCATCTGCCTTTGCCAAATAGAGAAGAAACAGGATTTTACTGAAAACACTAGCAATTTCTACAGTTTAAATACATATCGTTTTGAAGTGAGCAGGGGGGACTTACCAATCCCCCTCTCCTAGCCTTAAGCCGCTGCTTTTTCCTTTCACTTTAATCTCTTTACATAACATCCCTCCTTCTTTTTAGATATCTTTAGATATTTTTTTAATTAGTGTCCACATTGTGTCCTCTTCTCCTTGGTGACTGTAAGTGTTTGGCTGTGCTGGGGTAACGCACATTCAAACAAGACCTCAGTCCTTTCTTTCAGTCTACCGTTTCTCCTACCCAACAAGGTAGGTTTCTCTTGGGAATTACTACTGTATGTTTGTCCTATTATTATATTCTCGTCTAGGTGGTCCTTATGGAGGACCAAACACTGGGCTACACAGATATTTTTCAGATCCAGTATAGCCATCCTTTTGTTTGACTTTTTTTTCATTTCTACAGAATATATCCTTAAATCCAACCTGCTGTTCCACGCTCTGCAATCTCCCAAGTGCTCTCTCTCACACTTCTTTTACGAGGTTATTATTTTGCCAATCCTACCTTCCTCTGGCTATTTAATAACTGTCTATCTCACTGCTTTCTGAATATTTCTCTATTTTCTGACTCATTTATATACAGATCCATCCAGGGCCCTTTTTCCTTCTCAGATGAATAATAAAAATATATAGTTGCCTTTACTGGCTGCTGTTCCTAAGAGACACAAGAGTGCTGCCCGTGGCACCCTGTCGCGGGTGAGGCATTCAGATCCAGCTGCCGCCCGTCCAGCAGCTGAGCTCCCACTCCAGCTCCGTGCGGGAACTTGGCTTCGCACAAAGGCTCCTGTTGTTTCAGCTTTTTAATTCTATAACGGGGCTTAATTGCCCATACTGTAGATGAGGGCCAGCGATACCTGGTATTAACAGGGGAATAAGATCTCTGGTGAATAAATTTAATGAAATCCGCAGCAATTCCAGCCTTAGCAATGCATATTAAAGCTGTCACAGGTAAAAAGCTCACAGATACGTGCTAGGAAAGAGCTGATGAGCCGCAAAAGTGTTATGTATGGCCTGTCACAGTACTGTCCTCTGGACTTTCTTTAATAGTGTTAACTGGAAAATTCATCCAATTTGAAGATGATTTTTTCTTTTTCTGTTTTTATAAAATTATGTCTTCAACAAAACCCATCTCAAACAGAATGTTCTTAATGGTGTCACAATTACATTTTCAGTTTCAGCAATGTCAATCTGAAGTAGTTCCACTGACGTCAATGGAATATTTTGGATTTATCTGTAAGAGTAAAAATATTAGCAAAGGACTAGAGAAAATATTATCTGTTTTGATTATTGTTACAGCAGGAACCACCTCAAACCAGAGAACTACTGATAATCACTGTCGGAAAAGACTGAGGAAAAATATTTGGGGTTGGAAATTGTTACTGTTTTCTGTCAGCCCTAAAAATAAAGTTCACAGGCAATAAAACAAGAAGCATAGAGAAAAGCAGCAGGCTGCTCAGGGATACAGGAAAATAGAGAAGCCCATCCACATCAGAAAAACAGAAAACACTAGAGGTCTTCAGCTTGGCCACATGAAAGGATCTAACAGAGCTGATATACTGAGTGTAGTGAGATATTCACTATTTCTTGTAACTCAAAAAGTAAAGTACTCCAAATTAAATGTTATGGGAGATTTTAAATGAGGAAGGCTGTACCTTTTTTACACAGCAAATAACTCAGTTGTGGAATTCACTAACATAGGACATTCAGTGACGGTAGAGGCCAAATTCGTAAATGGAAGGCTTAGACATATTTATGTAGCCTAACTGCTATTAAACACGAGGGCATGGTGGCGCATGGTGGCAAATGGTGGCTCACTAGCTCACTGAATACCAAAGGAAGGATCAATCTAAATTTACCCAGTTTTGCTAACATTGCAAATCTTGTTATAGACAAAAGGAAACACCTTGTCTGCAAAGCCAGGAATTGTTAACTTAGCAGTTTAATCTAAGAATTACTATTATTCCAGATGTAATTATTATAGGAAAAAAAAGGGGGAGAGGGGTGCAGAGAAAGAAAAGAATAGTAATGCAGAAAAAGTCTCACTAATGATATAGCCAAAATGATTAGCACACTTCCTACTATTTACCCCTTTCTCTGCAATTATGCTTACCCTTCCCCAGCCCCTCTGCATCCTACAGTTCTCGGCGTCAGTCTGAGGAGAGTGTTACGGTGAGTCGCCAGTGTCCCAAGTCCTTCCCAGGAGTTGATGATGTTGTTGATGGCTTCTCTCCCTTCACTCTAGAGCTCACCTTTTGTTGCGCTAAACAAAACAAATTTTATTTTTAATAAACATTCCAGTTTTCTAGTCAAGCCGCTGAATCCTCTCCCATTCATCAACATCCTTTTTAACATGTAGGTCCCAGAAACTGATGTATTCCAGCAGTCATTTATAATGTCAAATAAAATGGTGAAAAAAACAGAAGCTCCCCATCAACTCCTCCTGCTCCTTTCTCAGATATCCTTATATATTTACATAAGGATTGCATTAAACATTTTAGTTACTGCCTCACACTGGAAGATCATGTGCAACTCGTTATCTACCAAGACTTCTAAGGTCTTTTCAGAATCACTGTCCCACCATCTAGGGACAACATCCTGCCCTAAAGGCCGTGTCAGGGAAAGGGATCTGTGGTACTACTACGGGCTTTCTCTAGATAGAGCTTTGCACTCAAAGCAGAGATATCTAGGAGGAAAGTAAGGTGGCGCAGAAAAACCAGTTTGGATTGAACACCAACCTACCCAGTTCTGGCACGAATTACAGAATACAGTACATTGCCAAAAGCATTTGCCCATTCCATATACTGCTGTTTGTGCAAAAATTCTAAAGACAAATTGGAATCTCTAATGTTAAATATCTTTTCTTTTCAATTACAAGACGTTGTCATGGTGGCATTCCTGATTACATACTACTTCTCACAAACAATTCACTCAGAGTTCAACCGTTACTCTGAAATCAATGATTCCCCCATAAAGAAAGAATTAATTATTTATGAAAATGAGCTCTGTAAAAGATCAAACACAATGTTCTTGTCATTTGTGATTGGATTTGGGATCAGGAAGAGCCTGAATCAAGACTGTCCCATCTTCCCTTGAAGCGAATCAGCGAAATGACACAAAAAGCTTGAAATCACTAGAGGTAGGCTTTAACACACACAAAAAAATTAGAATAAATAAAGGCTGCTTTTAAAGAATGAAGCCAAGGATGCATTCTTTCTCTATTTGGTACTTTCAGGAGCAGTTAATCTCATCCTAATGCAGAGGTCCAGCAGATATCAGAAAACAATATCCTAAAAATGTCCATTTCTCTCCATTGGCTAGGAAGATAATTCTCTTTCTTTGACTTGAGCTCAGATGTAGATAGGTTCACTGCTCACTGATGTCTAAAAATAGTTGAAACAAATTCCACCCTTCCAGTCCCAGAATTTTAAGTAGATTCTTGGGTTGAACACACTCTGCACAGTCATCTTCAGGTCATCACTAAAATCTCTTTCTTCTACCTAAAAAAAGACTGCGTTTAGTTGTTCCTAAGTGTTTCTCACACTGACTTGTTTTGCTGAGGTCCTGCTCTCCTCTTTGTCCACTTGGCTGACCTTATACTCTTAGACTTACTCCAAGAGTAGTCTCACATTCTTTACAAAATTTGCAACATTCAGCATTTATAGAGTAAAGTGAAAATAATTCACAATGGGGTCAAGCTGGGATCTATCAGTGCATGGTAACATAAGGACACGGTAAAATGGTGACATTTCCATCTTTCCCTTTTGAAGTGATAGCAGCAACTCTGCAGTCTCCCCAGAACCTTTTCCATAGAACTACTAATGGTCAAAAAGTGGAGAGAGAAACTGTTGGAATCTAGTAGGGATGAAAAGTGACAGGGTAGAGAGGAAGATCAGGAATCTTCATACTGTCAGTATGGAAAGAATAACCTGCATTTATGATCAAGAGCTCCAGTAAAATGGAGCCTGGAATAACTCAAAATAGTAATTCCCTTAGATGAGAAGTGTCACGGCCAAGGAGAGACACACTGCCACCAAGGGCTGACCCACAGGGTAGTGTGAGTCATGAAGGAGCAACAAAGAACATCACCCCAGGAAACCTTGTATCACATGCTAAAACTAAAGTGTGCTGGTAATACAAGATCTCTTTCATTGTATTAGACAAGGAAGCTCAGAAATCCTGACCGTGCTAAGTGTCAGATGGGAAATCCTACAGCTAGACAGAAAAAAGAAAATAAGCTGCTGCTGAGATCATACTTTCACAAATTTCTCATTATAATCATAGTCTTTATGACTAGCAGAGCCTTTCTTTCTCATGATGGTCACAACAACAACTCATAGCAGTTAAGGACAAAAGGGAAAATTATGGCAAAATACATTAAGAGACTGCCTAGTGTTACTTTAATACTCCCAATGCTGTTCTATTTTCTTAATACTTGAGGAAAAACGCAGCATGAACTGACATTGCTTAAAAAAATTAACAGTAGAAAAGTATATAAAAATGGTGCTTTTGTTGGTGATTGGTCTTATCAGAAACATTTTTGCCTCAAGCTTCCTTTAATATTTCTAGTGGTTCTGAATATGAATGGAGAGAGCAGTACAAGAGGTGGGAAAGAATCATAATGTGGTGAAGAAACGGTGTAACTTTGTCTCTCTAGTCATATTATTTTCTTCATTCCTACATTCAGTGCCAGAAATAGGAATGAGGATTGATTCTTTGCATAAAAAGATTCAAGCTTTTACCTCCTGGGAATGAGAAGTTAGATAATACTTTGAGCAGAAGTCAAAATGCTGGGACAGCACTGATACCAGCACAATACTCTTTTAAATGTGCCTTAGCTTTGCAAATAAAACTCGACCCCTTAAGAGTTCTCCTTGAGGTAATCTTCCAAACCATTAGATGATTATCCAGTCCTGATGTAAACAGACCCAATTTTTATCTAGCACTGAGTAGAATATCTTATGATAGCAAGGAAGATACCAGTTTTTATAAGAAGCCAAAACAATCAAGGAAGATGTCACTTCTCTTACTCATGTTTGCTATGGCTACAAAGCAGAATGCTGGTATCCTGTCACTATCAGGCTAGCTCAAACAGCTCAGAGTTCACACACATTGCAAATAATTTTCAAGATGATGGATAAATATTGGTCAGTACCTTCACTGAACTGTTTGCTCCCACAGTACAATGTCTACAGCATAGAAACACTTTGGATGTGGGACGCTTTGCACATACTCTGTGTATGTAAGCTGAGGAACAGGACCACCTATTTAGAGGCCTCTGACGACCATGCAGACCTTTGCTGCTTGCTAGGTCAGTTCAATCATTTTTCCATGTTCTCCAATACAAACTTTAAGCATCAGAAGAGCCCACACAAATTCCAACCCCCATTACATTGCCCATCTTCATAGTTTGGCTTAACGTTGGGTTTTGACAAAAACACTGCAGTGCTTAGGGATCCAGCGTACCTATCACTTAAAGAACTAATCCTAACCTTTGCATGCTCTCTTCCTGTAGCTTGAGTTTGTGTTGCAAATCTGTCCGTTGTTAACCGTGTTTTCTGTCATGTTTATACAGTATCTCAAATGATTGGCCCTCAGTTCTGTTTGTTTGGCCTCTTTGTTATTACAGAAGAGGTAGTAGTATAAAATAATATTCTCCCCTCTCCCCCAAATTAACTACATGCTAGAATTTGGGAATACTTACATAAGTGGTAATCAGCTTTCTGCTTATATCCGAGTTACAAATGCTACAGACCTTAGCTGTCTTAATCAAAGTTCTCATGGGTAACAACCACTAGCAATCTAGATGACAGCCAAGAAGCTGTCCTAGGTAGTACCTTGGCACTAGTTTATTTAACAGCCTAAAAAATCACCTAGCAAGAAGTTCAGCATGAATATCCTGGAAGTACCAGATCAGACCGAACACACAGTTTCAAAGAGGATCCTGTGTCTAGAGTATTTTTGCCAATCTGACATTCCTCCAGGCAGCCCTAGCTTCTGCACTTCATTTGTAAAATGCTGCCACTATTTTTCTTTAAATAAAATATATTGCCATACAATTCACTTGCTGATTCTCAGAATACCACAATTCCTTCACGCTTTCAATCCCATTTGTCATATTGTGCACTCTTGAGATCAAAGTTTTCTTTTACAGAGTAAACTATACAAAGAACCTGCATAAAAGTAAATAGCAGTATTATAAATGAAACTTTAAGTGCCTAAATGCATTTTTATTTCAAGCAGTAATTTAAAGAGTTGAAGCAAAACCACCTTCTTTGCAGCCATTATAATTCAAACACGGAAACTTGTAAACCTTTTATTATAGCCCATTTTCAAAATGCCTAAGCTTAATATGAGAAAGGTATTTCTACTTCTGGTAATTTGTGCTATCAGAGAGGTACAAACAGTGAATGTAACTTTATTCCCTGTAGGTACTTTACTTCTAGGCTACGTCTGTAAAAGACAGTAAAAATACCATTTTTGTAATTACTTCAAATTTAATTTCAGGTATCCTATGATATAAACTAGAGAACCTAAATCTTTCCCAACTTGTGTGTGCATTCACAAGCTAATGTGCACTCATGCACCGCCACAGATCCTTCGAGGTGTACCTTCTTCAGCATCCTTGGGCCACGATCCCTTCAGAGGTATATCTGCTGCGGCACAAACGTAACCACACCACAGACACTTTGAGGTGTACCTGCTCTGGTGTGGGCTTACCCATGGTCACAGGCACTTCAGGGTGTCTTGCTCCCTCGTGGGCTCATCCACAGGTCACAGTCCCTTCGACTCGCGCTCACGCTGGAGTTCCAGCCTGCCCAGTACAGCAGCACAGAAACAGCAGCCATGCCCTGGCCATCTGCCAGCCCAGGCACATCGCCATTGCTGTTATAAAAACGTTCCCAGGCACAGCAGAGTCAGACGATAAGCAGTACAGCAGTACAGCAGTACAGCAGTACAGCAAGCAGCAAAAGCAAAAAGCAGCCACTAATGAGCACTAGACTCTAATACACAGTGGGGCAAGCAAGCCCCGTGGCAAGAACAGGAGCCTGTGAATTAATAGCTAAACAGCAATAACAGCTATAAATTCCATCTAGCACATTCCAATCAAATCTGTCATTGTCTCAAACCCTTCAAGCCCCACTGGGCGCCAAAAAGGACTGTTGTGATTTAACCCCAGAGGATTCCCAGGAATTTGTGTCAGCAAACGACTTAAATGAAAGAAAACATCAAATTAAGAGAAGATGGATGTAGAGGTAACCACAATGAGAAGTCCAGGTATTTGGAAAAGCTTTCTCAAAGTACCAAGCGTTACTGAGGAAAACAGTTTCTGTGATACCATTTTTTGCCTTCTCGAGTCCTGCAGCACATTTTTTCAGTTCAGGATCAAAGTCCAATACTACTATTTTACTCTCACTGATTTATGAGAATGTGCTTTCCAGCTACGTTACGACACTGTTATAGCAGTGGCCCATGAGTACCAGTATCATGGTGCTCACAATGAGCAGTATATCAAAACCTTACATGAGTTTGCAGCTCACAAACTGTTAATTCCCCAAAAGGTGACCCAATCTGCCAAACAAAATGACCGCCTGATTGAACTAACTCCAGGATAAATATTTCATCTTAGTATTAAGGTAGAATTTAGCAGAAGCAGAAACAGAAACAGAACCCTCTGGAATCTAAACCATTTACAAAATGAAGACTTACCTTCCTGCATATTACAGCACTGACCTAGTTTGCATGCATTTTCATAGCAACTACAGACATGTCATTAGTCTTTGTTTAAAAGATACTCATCATAATTACTATCTGGAAATAGTATTGTTAAAGTGGGTGAAAGCATTTTAACACCATTACTAGAGAAAGCATGGAGCTATGCAACAGACATTAATTTACAGATTTTTCAGCTGTTAAATCACAAACAGTATTTCTTGCTTTTGGAAAGTGTTGGGTTTGTGTTTTTTATATCAGTGACTGATGCACTTGCCTTGACTGTTTTTCATTAACTGATATAAGAATAAACAAGGATATATATGCAACATCCTAGAAACATATCATATTTCAGGATACTCAATAACATTAAAATCAAAAAAAAGGAACAAATCTTGGCAGCCCTGACACAGTGAAGTAGACTGCTGAACACTGTCTTCATCACAATGCACCATCACAGAGTGCTAGGCTCTAAATTAATAAAGTCTGAAGTTGAGAATTCTTTGTAACTGATCTAGAAATCTTGGGTATTTAAAAATAGAAACAATTACATATTTTACTAATCTGCAAACATTTTTAAAGGAAGCAAAAGGACTCAAAGCAAGCTTATTAGATAAGGCTGTGAACAATTTATTGGATATGCAAAAAACCTGATATGAGGATTTGTTATTATTTTCAAATAGAATGTCTCCTAAAAAGATAAGATAAGAAATTTTACACACGCATATGTTCCTAAATGTATTACATAGAAAAACACATGTACTCTTCCACAAATCATCTGTTTGTTAGGGGTTTCTCCATATGTCTGTTTATGCCATGTAACTTCTGTAAACAAACTAAATGCTACATCAGAAGATCATATACAACTGCTTTGAAAATTAATGGTATGACTGCATTATGTCTTTAAGCAATTTTCATTATTCTTATCTCAATTGATGCAGTTTTTATTTAAATTTATTTCAGCAAACATTTTATTTAAATCAGATGATGAGGCAACCGCGATGCTATAAAAGCAAACATTTGAATTTCAACCCTTTCCCTTCAAATACAAACAACTTATATGTATGCCTTAAAGATATAACACTTTAAAATACTAGGTTGAGTTTGCTCCCAAATAATTTTGGGATAATTTTATATGCTAGTTTACTGTCTTTCTTACAAGGTCTTTGTAAAACACGTTTCTTTTCACATCTGATACAAAGTTCATTTAAATCAGTTGGAGATTTTGACTCTGGACAGTTTTTCCAGTGTCTCTTCCTTTTCTAGTCTGTTTTCTCATTAAAGCCTTAGGCCCAGATGAGCTTAGAGAGTTTGTAGAGCCAAGTCTGCACTGCATGAGAGCCAGTAACCTTTCTTTTCCATTCTTTCAGCATTTGTTCTTCTGGGCCCAAGAAATGGAGAAACCTGATTTAAAGACAGAAAGTAGAATAGCAAGGCCTGGGAAGAGCAGGGAGGTAGATTGATGTACGTAGGCTGTTAGGAAATACAGGATGTTGGCAATGGACAAAGGAAAAATAATATCACGAAATTCAGAGAAGATTGGTCCAGAGGAGTATGGAATCAGCTGGCGGCTGGTCAAGTGTAATGCCTGGCAGCTACTAGGTAAACGAAAGCTCAGATCAGCTGAGGAGTTGGCAGAAGGAATGCTAAGTTGAGGAGGTGTTTGGGAATGACATGAGAAGCCTGAACAGTAGAGACAGGGATGGCAGTGAAGATCAGGTAGAACAACCCAGGCTTGACAGAGACAACCTCAACTTTGGTATTTTTGAGTGCTTTAAGAGGCTAGGTTTTTAATGTAGCTGTTCTTTAAAAGAAATATTGTAAGTTGCCAGGGCTTCCATCAGCCCCGGCTCCCCTCGGCGCTGTGGCGGCCCTGTCACGGCGGGCAGAACGTTGGTGGTGGCCGTGCCACAGGGCTTGGTGACACAGGTATAAAAAG
>JAVKLA010000026.1:13805499-13816276 GCA_034782735.1 Sagittarius serpentarius
TTTGTTTTTTTCCCCAAGTTGAGTCTGGTTTTGCCTGTGACCATAACTGGTGAGTGATCCCTCCCTGTCCTTGTCTCAACCCATGAGCTTTTCTTTATATTTTCTCCTCTTCATCCCAACTTGTGGGGGAGGAGTGAGTGAGCGGCTTTCATGGTGCTTTGTTGCCAGCTGGGCTTAAATCACAACAGCATTTTATGGCCAAAGGAAGGCATCAAGCTTAGTAAACAGAACCTAACAGCCCCAGTTGTTACAAGGATGACAGCTACTTAAAGACAGCCTGTGCAGTAAGCCATTACTTTAGCAAAACTTTGGATGGAGACATTCCACAACACGTGCCTGACAAAAGCTGTTTTTCTGAAAAAACACAAGTAACAACAGACCTTCAGCCTCTGAAGAGAAAGCATATTCTTTGTTTTGCTTGTGCTGAATCAAATTAGGTATCTTTTTTTTCCCCCAAAAAAAGCTATCATCCAAAAAGGCTTCAGACTTGCAACCTGTGTAGAAGATGCATCCTTTATGTCAAAAACAGGACTTTTACCATGCTTATGATAATCAAAGTTTCAACTTATGTTCTGACATTAAAGCCTTAGGCCCAGATGAGCTTAGGGTTTGCAGAGCTGAGTCTGCACTGCATGAGAGCAAGGAACCTTTCTTTCTCATTCTTTCAACATTTGATCTTCTGGGCCCAAGAAGCAGAGAAACCTGATTTAAATACAGAAAGTAGAAGAGCAAGGCCTGAGAAGAGTGGGAGGTAGATTGATGTATGTAGGCTGTTGTGAAACAAAGGATGTTAGCAATGGACAAAGGCAAAACAATATCAGCCCGATCAGTATACATAAAATTCAGAGAAGACAAGGACAGGAGAGACTGGAATCAGAGGGCAGCTAGTCAAGGGTAATGCCTGGCAGCTACCAGGTAAATGGAAACTAAGATCAAATGAGGAGCTGGCAGAGGGAATGCTAAGTTTGGGAGGTGTTTGGGAGTGAAATGAGAAGCCTGAACAGTAAAGACAGGGATGGGAGTGACGACAAGGTGGAAAAAGCCAGGTTGTAGAAAACATATTAGAAAGTATCACACCTGAGCCAAAGCATTGAACAATTCCCAAATGAACACTTCTTTTTCTGAGGTTTCAGAAGTACCTAAAAGTCTCAAAATTTTTCTGCTGTGTGAGTGGGTTTCGGGGTTGGGTTTTCCCCCCTGCCTGGATATTCTCTGCCAAAAAACCTCACCACTCTCATTCGTCTCCAAAGACTGAAACAACAAACCCTGCAATAGTCCACTGGCTGCAAGAGAAAAGAATTTGTGTAGTAGATTAATAGACTCAGCACTCTGGAATAATCTCGGCGGGGGGGGGAGATGGGGGTGCAATATCTCAATTAAAGAATAATAATCCACATAGAAGACTTTTTAGATTTACTTTTGTGTCAAACTGTATGGAACATGATATTGTTACGAGAATGCAAAGAAGAGATAAGCAGTGTAAACAGGTATGGCACAACTATTATGATGCACAGATATTTCCTTCATTGCTAGTTCACAGTCATTCTGCAGTTTCAAAGTTGCCTCAAGAAATTGCCAGGCACTTCTAAGCTTTGCCAGAGTTCAGGAAAGACTGGAAAAATTTGGCAACATCTAGACCCCAGGGGCAACTTTAATGAAACAAAATGATTATCAGTTCACCCTGTCTTGTTAACATGCATGGTGAATGAGGTACAGACAGCAGAATTCAGATGAAGTAGCTCTGAATTTTTCTTAATCCAAAGGTCAGAATCGTCAGAATTAAGATGAACTATGAAACTATTATTTGCCTCTTTTTTCATGATTGGACATTCAATTGCAGAGGACTCCTGCTTCATTTAATGTAAGAAATTAAACACTGTTGACAATGCCTTTATATTGCAAAGGATATAAGGGAAATGTCTGTAGGATTCACTACATTTTTAAAGAGATTCATACACAGCAAAGCTAAGAAGAAGAGGAAATTTTCATCTTGAACAATTTATTAATGATTTAAGATTCTGAATGAAATCATAATGAAAGTTAACTTTTACATATATATATATATGAAATAAAAATGCCAAATTAATTGATCCAGAAATGATGGGAGATCTAGATAAGGAAAAAGTCAAAATTACATGTTTGGCATTTCCAAATGTCAGCTGACACAAAATTCAGTTTGCTTTAATTAGCTTTCTTCACTTAGTTTCATTTTCAGTTAAACTCCATGCAAAAATATGCTTTTGTAATGCTACCGCAAAACTTCGGATCTTGATGGCTGCCTGCCTATGTATCTTGAGGTCTATCCGGAATGGTTGTATTCCCCTCATATAATCAAAGCACATTAGAGGAAAAGCAACACTGAATTGTGTGACATGTTTTCTTCTAGGTGCCCTGACTGATCTGGGAGAACAGAAACCCAAATATACTACTTAAAAGGTAACGAGCTTACAGGGAAAATCAGTTACATTTATTCCTGAAGACAAGTGACAGATAACATTTTAAAATACTCTCTAATTTGCTTAACCAGACAGAAAAGAATTTAAAAAAAAATTTTTCAACTGCATTTTCTATCATGAAATGATAATGACAAAAAATTTCTAACCAGCTTATATGTGTCCTAAGTAAAATAGGAAACACAGTGTTTCACAGGCAGTGAAAGCAGCATAGTGAAGCAGCATCTCAGGGAATTCTGCACCTGCCTTTAGCTCAGTAATACTGGTGACCTGTGAGATCCCACAGGAAGCTTGTGAATGTTTGTATACCTCATCAAAGGTGTTTCAGTTATGTTCTTCAGTGTACAGGTCCTGACTTGTGATACTAAAGTATGATTTGCAAAAATGCTGAGGAAATGGAATCAGTTTATCTGCAGGAGTTATTCCCTAAATCAATGCATTTAGATACCTTAATGACTGGAAATCGAGAAATTAAAACCTGTTATTTCAGGGTAGAGCTTGAACAAGGGGAAAAAAGCTCTTTGCAAGGAAGAATAAAATCTGAAATGATGTGAGCATTCGCCATTCTGTTAAAATGACATAATGTCCTAGCAAAAAAAAAAATATCTGTAAACAGGTTATGAATACTGTGTCATAAGTTATACAGACTAAGGAAATGAATTAAAATGGCAGAGACAACTTAATTTTGGAAATTTTGAGTGCTTTAAATGTTCCTTTAATGTAACTTAAAAAAAAAAAGTTGTAATGTACTTTGGTTTTGGCTGAAAATAATTCTTAGCAGCATCAGCCTCACAGCCCATGTAAATAAAGATCTCCATTATCCACTGCTTGTAGATAATAGGACAGGGTCTTTGGTGATATGGAAATAGCCCTTCTCCTGACTATTTGATATACCAAAGGTTGGGCAGTGATCAACAACAAACCTTTGCCCATCTATAGCCTTTTTTTAGAGTAAATTCCCTCTGCATCTGCCCTGGAGAACAGTATATTCCTCACAAAGTAATTCATACTTCTTTCCTCCTCCCCTGAATGGTAGTGTGTATTGCATATGCTGTACAGACAAGCGGCAGCAACAAAAGGAGAAGTTAAACTGTGCTGTTAGAATTAGGCCTTTCAGGTCAAAGGTTTCCCTGCATGAACAGCAGTCAGGAAAGTTTGTTTGTGAGGCTGCTGACACCAATTAATCTCTGGAGAACTGAAGGAATGGATATCACAAAGTCATAGAACAGCCCAGGTTGGAAGGAACCTCGACAGATCATTTGATCGAATCTTTCATTCATGGGAAAGGGAGCCTAGATGAGATTATCTAGCACCCTGTTCAATTGCATCTTGAAAACCTCCAGTGATGGGGACTCTACCACATCCCTGAGGAGGTTGTTCCAGTGAATGATTGTTCTCACGTAAAAAATTTCTTTCTTATGTTGAGATGAAACCTCTCTTGTATCTGTTACCTCTTGCCTTATCCGTGTTGGCTCCTTGGGAAGAGAGAACCTCTATCCTCTTTGTAGCTGCCCTTTAAGAAATGCTGGAAGTCTGTATTTGTTGATTGTATTCCACTGAGAAAATTCAAAAAATGGCGTGACCAAGAAAGAAAGGAGATGACATAGATTGTCCAAAGAGAAAATCTCCACAAGAACAATGAGGTTGTCTGGGAGGGCTGAACACAAAGTTCCCTTATTCTGTTGGGAATTTTTGCCTTTTCCCCATGGTCACATGCTATGTTTAACAGACTAACAGCTCTTCAACAGGGTGTGGAACTAATATACTTTTTTTTTTAATCAACAAAACAACAAATATGCAATAGAAATTACACAACGAATGTCGATAAGGAAGAATGCAACATAGCTTTCATCCCACATGGTGAGGAGTTCATGCAATTCCAGTTTGAAGAATTTCCAGCCATTCATTCCTAATCCCATATTACATGTTTTAGTCATGCCTGTGTTGTTTGGGAAGGTTGTGCCATGCATCAGATCCATTTAATGATTCACATCTGTTGCAATGAGGCAGATTCAGTGCTCTTGTGATGGGGATATCTAAAGATGGCATTGCCTCTGAATTTCTTCCAGCCATAGAAATACAAATTTTGTGATTCAGATAATCCTAAAGAGACTTCATCCTGAATGCTAAAGAATCCACAAGTGAAATAAGTGCAATAGGTAAAAAATAAAATGCAGAATTGATGATTGGCACCTATGACAAAATATGATGAGTCCTTATGTTCCCTTTGTAAGTGAAGAATGACTCTATGAGAAAAGATAAAGGGTGTATGGAAAAAATAATCAACCATATGTTCCCCCAGCCCTCCTACATCACTTGTAATTTGTATAAAATATGAGCAGAGTCCGATATAGCAAATGGGTAAGGTGACTGCAACACACTGTTCCCACCTGTAAGTGGGCACCGTTAATAAACTGAACTCTCAGACTCACAGGTGTGTCATAACAGATCTGTATAGTAGATATTTCTGACATAGTCTGTACAGAAAAACAGGCAGCAGAGAATGGTTACAAAGGAATAAAATGGTGGACTTGTAAGTGAAAAGACGCCAGATTTGGCTCAGCCATGGTATCCTGCATTGCATAGACATGTCATTTAATGTACTTGTTCTTTACTGCTTTCCCTATAAAATGGGATAATATTTTGTAGCTTTACAGATGTTTAGAAAAAAAAATCAATTAAAGATTTTGATCTTGTCAGCTGTTACAGACACAAGTCAAAAAACTGGACAAAAGGAGTCCCTCCACATGGATAGATATGACACACAAAGAACATAATTTGAAACGTCACATATCTCTTTGCCTTTATTCACTACCACTTCTGCTTCTTGCTTATTCAGAATCAGAAAAAGCATTCAATCAGGAAGGGCATTAGTGTCAGGGAGCTGTTTCTGTTATGCTGTTTTCCAAATGACACCGACTTTCAGAATGGGAGTGCAGTGGCTAATATTCTGAAAACTAAAAAAAATTTTCTAAAACAGGTACCTGTATGTGGGAGTAGGATTTCCACGAGCTTCACAGTTCAGAGATACTTTCTTCTCCTCAGAATCAGTTGGAAAAATCACATCATCTGGCTCTTGTACAAATACTGGCCCATAATCAACACTTTCTGTGGAAATAAAAATGCTATAGTTTAGGAAGTCTGAATAAATGTAAATGTATTATAGATTTTATAAAGTGAGATTAATGTATGCAAAATTATGTTTGTTTTCCAGAGGTTCCTATCACATTACTTCAGATGCTATATTAAAAAGCAATAGTTAAAAAAAAAAAAAAGATAAGAAATTTTACTAAGTTAACAATAAAATATATAGTATGATTTAAGTGTTCATCGTGCCTTAAAATGGCTCTTATCAGACATATTTTGGCCTGCAGTCTAATGAGCAGCTCAAGAGAATTAAGCCAGCAAGAGGAGTTAACTCTGCTTATAGAGAGTAAGGTAAACAAAAATTTTCCTGCTGCTTGCAGCAGCTTATCTCACAAAGAACTAAGACAGTTTCCCCTCTATGTCAAGAAGTTGCTAGGAGAAATCACTTGTAAAACTAATGGCAGCAACTGGTGGCTGTTATTAAATAATATATAGCAAAATCTGACATTTCATTTTTCTCCACTATCTTCTCTAATTTTGGCAGGTATCTGTATCTTCATATGAATTTACATTTCTGAACAAGAAAAGCCAGACAGACCCACACAATACATCTATGATTCCCATTCATTCATATTGTGAAGAGGAAAGTGTAACCTTCAGAAAAGTAAAAGGTTGCAAGTATAGCATTCCCAATCATGTAGGTCTGAATAACTAAGATGCTCACTGTGCACTAGAAGACTGTGGAATTTTAATTAACTTAGACTTGCTTCAAGCTCTTGGATGATTTAGTCCCATAATGCTCTTCAAATTTAGAGCACTAGCCTAATGATTTGGGTGAGGGGAGATAGTTACATTGTCCTACTACTTGCAGTGAAACATATGGGAGCAGGGTTTTCTCTTGTCAGTTTTATGATTTCATATGCTCAAGTCATAAAAGTCCTCCAGCTGGTACTGAGGACAGCATGACACATTAAGCAGTTTATAACCTCCTGTTACATTTGTCCTACCAATACCAGCTTGATGTAAGAAAGGTGCACTTGGAGACTTCGGGTTTTGCTCACTGACTTACACAAATTATTTACTGCATTGTTCTACCAACTCCACAAAACTTCCACCACATGTTATGGATTCACAGTTTTGGGAACTGTGATCTTTTTCAGAAAGTTTGGGTGGACAGGAATAGGTGCATGGGACTATGAGTCTTGGCACAGAAAAGAAAGTCTTGGAATCTGAAAAAGGATAAGAAACATGGGAGACGTACGTCATAGTGTGCTAGTTCTGAGACTCAAATTTCCATGTCCTTAAGTTCTGTGACATGTTGGGTTTCTCGATTCTATTATTACCGTACAGTGAAAAGACCATGTAAAACCCCATTCAACCTTCCTTTTTAGTGACTATACACTTGTTAAACACTTAGTTTTTTTGTCTTTTTCCACTGCTATTCAAACTCAGATTTTGAGAATACCTTTATTTTCAGATATGTATGCTTCTACTGAAATAGATTCAAATAATTAGCCTGACAATTTGTAAAGACAGCAAATAAGGGCAGCAGCAATTAGTAGTTTCTGTTTTGCATAACTTTCAAGTTTATTAGTCATTTTTGTAGGACTGTGTAAAGGAGTGTAGATTGCTGGTCTGCATATTTACATTACTTCTGTATTTAGGTATGTTACTTCAGCTGGATATATTGGCAGAAATGTATTTTCTGGGACAGATATCTGCATTATTTAAAAAAACCCAACCACAATAAGTGATTTCTGATATGTGCTTGTATTACTGAAGTTAAAATAACTCCAGTACTATGTTTTGAGCACTACAGCTGAGGCTGCCACAGGGGCAATGGAATCAGCTGGTAAAACCTATTTTAAGAAAGGAAAATGTAGGTACAAAAACATCATATGGATTGTTTCGTATAATTTGGTTACCTGCTTCTTACATTGCACAAGAGAAAGTACTAATGAATGTAGGCATAAATAATCAGAGCTCTCATCAAGCTAGAGTCTAGCAAAACCCAATTAATTAATGAATGCAAAACTAAATCATGGGTTTAGATTTAGGTATTATTCCATGCAGAATAGTAGATGTATGGACAGAGCCTATATTCATGAAGATTAATGATTTTATCTTTTCGCTAGAAGCGACTCTGTAGATAAATTTAATGTCACAGTCCAGGATTGCTGGAAAGAAAAGAAAAAGATGCAATGCCAGGTAGGTGCTGGTGTCACTAGCAGTATGGGTGTTCTTTCTACCTGTACTATTTGCAACAGTAATACTGACATACTGTGTTGCACTTTCCTTGTGGAAAAATAACCTGAACACTTTAGGTGGAGGCTGGCATTCTTAATGGTATTGGCCAAATGGATACTTGTGCTATGCAGAATGATAAGAACAGGTTTTACTTCTGCCTGCAGTGAAGACAAAGGTAACAGAGAAAGTTCAGTGCATGCAAGTCATGTTCCTAAAAGATGGAAAGATGTAGTTAGCTGCTTATCTGCATTTCAGATGGAGTGTGGAGTACCGGCAGAGATTATTTGGAGACTCAGAAGCAACATAATAATGAATGAGATGTTCATCAGTTTGTACCTAAATTGACTAATTCTTAGTTAGATCATCTGGACTGCGACAGAATAATTGAAGAAAAGGGTCTATTCTGAAAAGACCAAAGCACTTGCTGAAAAGACAAGACTATATGTTTATAAATTATTAGACTTAATAAAGGGGTGATTAAATAAAATGCAATGGGGTATGATATGTGATATGCAAGAAAACATAACAGATCATCTAATGATACCATCTTCATTCAAGCTCCAGTGACAGACTTGAAACTGAAAATCTTGTGTTCTATGCCTCCTCTCTTCATTTCAAAAGCAATGAAGGAAACTCACTGCAGATGCAAGTATTTCATTTAAATATTTTTCAAAATATTTTTAAACTATTTTTTCAAATTAAAACATAGGCTGGCATATAATTAAAGAAAAAACTTTTAATTTTCTTATATATAATTCCAATGAAAGCTCAGATAAAATGAAGCCTTGTGAAGGCTTCAATACTTGTATCAATGATGGGCACATAGTTTAGCTAGCACTTAACATCCCATTAAGGGTAATGGAAAGACCTGGACTCTTCTAAAATTGACCTGGACCAGCACTGGAGGCTTACTGTAGTCTCTTTTCTGTGTAGGGAGTTTAAAGCTACATTGAAACGGTGGGACTTCAGAACATTTCCCAGAAGTCAGAGCACATTCTGCTAATGTTGCTGTTTCATGGTGGGATGACTGAGGGATGCAGACCTCATTTCCCTTCCCCTAATACAAACAATGGAGGCAAAGCCAGGTTGTGAGGCATGCAGAGAGTAATAGTGCGAGGCTGCAGATCTACAAGACCAGTCAGTCATGGAGCCAGGACTGAGGAGGGAATTGAACTGAATGCTGACTGCACAGCCTAAAATCTCTGAAACGGAGCGATGTGAATAGTCACCCTAAATTTAAGTAATTAATCCATTTTCCTAGAACAAATTAAAAAACCTGAATGTGTATGTGTATGGCACCACACATAATACAGAGATTTCTAACTTTGCAGGGTAAAAGTCTGAACTTCCAAGAAAAAGTTTAACAGGATTTTGGCTGTCTTTTGCCACTTACCAACCTATTAGCTGTTATTTTAAGTAGCAGTTAGTTATTAGCAGTATTCAACATTTTCCTATCAAAGAAGACACTTAAGGAACCATAACCTTAATTTATAATTTAAAACATTCAGTTCAGTGGTAAATAAATTGATTTGATATTCAGAATTCAGATAAATGGCTTCAAATTTCTCCTGGAAATTCTGGAATCACCATACTACTTCACAATTTTCAATTTGTTAATACTGTTTAATTTTTATTCTTGAATGACGCCATGTTGATTATAAGTTCACTTTTCAATAACTTTGGGGTCATTGCCAATCTTGGTGCATGACTTGATTCAGGAATTCGAAGCTATATCTGCGTTAGTAACAGCAGTGAATGCTTAGGAGAACTTGAAGTCATTCTGC
Organism: Sagittarius serpentarius; assembly: GCA_034782735.1. Lineage (NCBI taxonomy): Eukaryota > Metazoa > Chordata > Aves > Accipitriformes > Sagittariidae > Sagittarius > Sagittarius serpentarius. The sequence goes on from JAVKLA010000026.1 coordinate 13,815,071, forward strand.
TTGAGGATTCCCAGTATGAATTGGGCCACATGAATTTCACCTGATTACAGCTGGGAATTTCTTAATTTCTCTTTTAAGAGTATTGCATCACTTATTAAACACATACTTAGTCACCATCAAAAACCTAGATACAATTTCTTCAGCATACAGCATAACTGAACATTGATTAATATTTACAGATTGTTCATGTGTCCTTTTACAAATTAGACTAGAGGACTGCTCAATTGTGCTCAAGAAAGCCAACACCAGGATTAATAAACTCTGGTTATTAGTCCCAGGTCTAATCAACTGTATCAGTCTGCTCTTTCTGATGAGAGTCTGCCTTGAAAAATTAATGTCTGCGTTTTACCACAGTTTGATCGTGAACAGTTGTAGCAGTATGTTCTTTGAGACCTTACGCTAGTCTCATGAGTAACCAAGGTGAGGGTTAGATTTTCAGATGACAGTAGACATGGATGATTGCCGAGGAAAAAGAGAAAAAAAGTGCCTGATTATAAAATCTGCTTGAGCAGCTTTACACACATGAACTATTCTACAGAAGCAAACAGGCTTATAGATGTGTTCAAATTTTTACAGGATTAGAAACACTAACCATTTGAGAACCATATGGCAGAAAAGTTCATAAGCTAAAATGACCACCACTCCCCCCCCTCTGTCTACAGTACACACACTCCAAGCAGCATTACTGCAGTACATTACCTACTGGGGCAGGTTAACCTTGGCCAGCTGCGAGGTGCCCACCCGCCGCTCACTCACTCACTGACTCCTCCGGGGGAGAAAATAGGATGAAAAAGCTCCTGGGTCGAGACAGAGACAGCGAGATCCCTTACAAGTTACTGTCAATGGCAAAACAGCCTCAACTTGGGAAAACGTATTTTCAGTTAAAATAGACTTGGGTAGCAAGAAACAAAGACAAAAATTAAAGCAACACCTTCCCCCCCACCCCACCGTCTTTATCCAGACTCAACTTCTCTCCTCCACCCTCCCAGACACAGAGCTGCTGTGTATGACACAGGATCTACAGGAGGTCTCTGAAGTGGCCTCTTGGAATCAGGCCAGACACCCCGGGGTGTCTGAAGTGCACTGGAGACCCAGCTTCAAGCACATGAATTAATCTGTACAGAGAGTGTTCAATTCCTAACAGATAAATGCCCAACTGCCATCTGGGAGGTCGTGGGGTGCCTGAGACTCCCAGGCAGAGCAGAC
>JAVKLA010000026.1:13817055-13832666 GCA_034782735.1 Sagittarius serpentarius
AGGAGGCCCAGGGCAGGTGGGGTGGGTCAGATGGTGAGGGGCTATGAGGTGACCACAGCCCCATGTCAAGATGCTGTCCCCACACAGACAGGGGTGACAGCGGGCTCCCCATGTCGGCCATTTTCCCCATGGGCCTGACTTGTGGGGTTTCTCTATCCCACTGCATTTAACAAGGCTGAAGAGCAACAGCCCTTTTTTCCCGGGCAGCCGAGGGCTGGGCCTTCCAACAGCCCCGGCTCCCCTGGTGATGTGGCAGACGTGTCACAGCAGGCAGAATGTTGGTGGTGGCCATGTCACAGGGGGTTGGTGACACAGCCGCCCAGGACAGGTATAAAAAGGCCGCACAGTAAGCTGGCCCAGACCGGAGGCGAGTGGGCGGGTGAGCGAGGGCTGAGCCGAGAGGGTGGGGAGGGGAGGGCAGGGCTGCTGGGCCCAGGCAGGGAGGCAGGGGCTGCTCGTGGCATTACAGAGGGTGACTGCTCCTCCTTTCTCTCTATCCCAGAGCTGGAGACTCACCCAAGGACAGGAGCAGACCATGGCGCACTCCCATCCTCAGCCACACAGCCAGAGAGATTCCCTTAACCTCTACAAGGACACTAAGTTAAGGAGTCAAAAATGACACCAGCTCTTGGTGCCAACTTAGTGATGCAGTGGCACTGCCGGAGTGGGCAGTTGGCTGGGGGTGGCCCACGCCACCATGGGATGGGTGTCTGCTAGCTGCCAGGGAGATATGGGACTGACAGCCTTGGCCTGAGGCTGGCAGAGCCCTGGGCAGGGGATGCCCACGGTGAGCCAAGGTGGCTGCTCCGTTTGTTGATATTATCCTGCTTTTTACAGCTCCAGGCCCAAACAAGGACAGGACCAGACCACGGTGCACTCCCACCCTCAGCCACACAGCCAGACATTCCTTACCTTCTCCTAGGATGCTGACAATAAGTTAAGGACCAGACCATGGCGCCACACCCACCCCCTCCCTCCTCAGCCATTCAGCCAGGTACTTCTGCAGCTTTCGACAAAGCCATAGACCTAAGGACCAAGGACAAGGACGCACACACAGCCCCAGTCTGCACCGCACCATGGTCCCACAGGCAGCTGGAGGCTCCCCACAGCCGTGGACGAGGGGAGCTCCGCGCCACCTGCCCTCTCTGTCTGAAGCTGACCTTGAAATAAAATTTTCTGATTCATGAACCACTGGCTGCTTCTGTGGTCTTTTGGGGAAAACCTCCTGGGACTTTTCCTTATTGTCCTTATTTACTTATTATATTTAATTTATGTACCTTTGTATATATGCATATATATACACACACATTTTTACACACATGTATGCTTTCTGATCCCTTCAGGGATCCAAAAGCATCAGGTTTGTTTGCACCCATGTTTTAACTAATAGTGACCCATGCTTTTAAACAGGACAGTCCTGTGTGAGCATGCATTGGAGGATTTGAACTCTATAACCTATTTTTTCTTTCTAACTTAAGCAAAAGCATAAGAAGAGATGAATATTTAACATACATAGTAAGCATATATATGTTTCAATTTACTGTTTTAATTTCTCAAGAGAAATATTTCTGTTCCTCACACAGGCTTTTATTAAAACAACCAGGTTTCTGTATCTTATTTAAGTGCTATGAGACCAGTCATTTATTATAGAGTGGCACATCTGTCTTGGGATTACAGGTATGCATTGCAACCAAGCAATATAACAGCTAGTTTGTGGTCCCTTCCCAAATTTTAAGTTGCCATTTTCAGTCTAGGCAATTAAAAGCACTAAGCACTCTCATTAGGATTTACTATTTAAACTGGTATTGCCCAGAAACGCAAGGATATGGAAAACATTCCAAATATTAGCAAAATCCCTCTTTTTAAATTCTTAAATATTCTTGACAGCAGTACCCGAATATTCTTTGAATTCCAAGGTTCTCCTTGAAGCACATTTGCACTTACAAAATACCAGAGTATATGACTTCTTAGTAACATGTATTTAAATCCTCACGGGAATGGAAACTGGAATCTGCATATCCTGCACCTCAGACAGTAGCCAAAATGTTGTTTCTCTCTCTTACATACAGACACTTCCATTCTCTCCCTCAATTACTGATGAAAAAAATCAGATGTTCTTTAGTTCTTCTTGCTGAGCAATGCAAATAGCATGAGAACAAACTGCAGATGAGAATAAAATTTCTTGTACTTTCAGTTCTGTAGTAACTAAAATAGTGTCATTCCTCAACACTCAGCTTTCTTGCTGCCATCTTGACATAATTCCAGGTCAATAAATGCACCATGAAAAAGAATAAATTCCTGGAACCCTGGGAACACAGAGGCAGGCAGGAAGGAAATATGACCCTGTTCAAAGATCCACATTGAAACTGCATTGGCAATATTATTTTTAGTGTCTGATAATTCTGTGCTGCACTTTTAAAGAATAAAAGAAATCAAGTTCTTTTAAATGTTTTCTTAAATAATATTTTTAAAAGATAACTGTCTGCAGAAGGTGAAAGTGTAGCCAGTTCCACACTGTACTGGTCACTTGCATCAAATGTCATTACTGTAGTTTGACCACTGCCTGCTATGTTACAGTACCGTCAAGCTACACGACTGGCATAGATCGTCTTCTTGGTGCCATCTTCTCAGCCTGAGGTACTGGTGGGAGGAAACAGCTCTTTTCACTCTGGTATTTTTCACCCAACAGACAAGGTATCTGAAGGGATATGCTCAGACAGCATGTGAATATGGGAGAAGGAGGTATTCCTGCAGGTCTTCTCCCCTTCATCTGCTCATGTCCCTTAAGAAGCACTTTTTTTACTGCAGGTGATACTGGTAGATGGCTTAGCTAATCCATCTGAAGGTGGACTAGAGAGGTCTTCAGACAAACCATCTGTTTTCAGCTGTTATTCTGACACACTGGCAATTTGTCCAAATGGCAGCTGGAAAAAGAGTGATGGCGGTTCTCCTTTGAAAGAAGAGTAACTCAGCAAAATTTAAAAAATACAAGGTTTTACAGGACCGGGAAAACAATGTTTTCTTAACTCTCTACTTTTTTTTTTTTCCCCATTTGTCAAAGGCCTGTTGAACCCATATGGAGACAGAAGAATTTTCTAAAGAAAAGCTACAAGATACTATAAAATGATACAGCTTCTAAAGCGGCCTAAAAGGAGGGGTCACTAACAGATCTTCCATCCTAAAATACACATTGGACTCTGCATACAAACCCTGCCCAGAAAAGTACCTACTTGACATATCATGGACCAAACCATATCCCAATGACCTGTCAGACCTGGGTCTTAATATGTTCAGGGTACATTAAGAAAGTTGCAGGAGTTGCTGATAAGGCTGTATATGTTGCTGAAATGTGCATATCATCAGAATTTATTAAAGCAAAACAAAGGTGTTTAATTTCAAATTGGTCCTACAGAGTGAAAGACACTTTTTGGAAAAGGTGGATCAGGTTTTAGTGCTACTCATTATCAAACTCGCTTTTGAATTTCTTTCTTTCCTGGTTTGTTTGAAGTTTGTGTTTGTTGTATGCACTTGAGGTGATGACTCTAAAGGATCTTCTGATTAACCTTTGTTACCATGGAAACAAACAGTTTAACCTGTTCAGTATATTCTGAAAATATTTTAGATGTATAAATAATCACCCTGCTTTCAAAGAAAACATATTGCTTTCTTCAACTAAAAGCTAGAAACTTTCTGTTTCAGCTTAAACACTGAAAAAATGTATTAACTTCAGTGCTAACATTGATTTTACAAGTAGGTTCTATAATATAACCTTTCACTTAACACCTAAGAAATAAAGAATGAGTATCCATTTTAATATCCCTATAATCTGTCAAAATATAAAACTTCCTCTAATATAATGAAAAAGAAAAAGCCCACTAATTCATCAGAGCAAAACATGTTCCAATGATTAAATCTGTGTGTAATAGATTCTAACATTAACAAAGGTGGCTGCAATTTACTATAATTATTTTGCTTATATAGAAGCAGACACACACATTTATATATATGTATGTATATTTATAACACATGCATTTATAAAATACATTTAATCTTAAAACTGTTTCTGTTAACTTAAAAGTCAAGAAAATTTGCGTAGACTTTTCTTTTGACAGGTAAGTTCAGGCAGATATATATGCCCTGAGGTATGTACATTGATTCTAGTATGCTGCATGCTGGGAACAGTGCACAGTACATGCATGATCGAGTTTACACTGCAAAGGAGATAAAATTATTTTCTCATATTTTCAGATTTATCTTTTCTGAAGCAGATAGGTTTATTTGCTTATTAGGTAAGGTAAGACAAGTTTTTCCTGTTGCTTGAAAATGCCTTCTATGTTCTGTGGTCTGAAACGAATGTATCTGTTCTAAACTTAGTTTATACAATCTAAAGTGCATGCCACATTAATCAATATTGCCCAATACTTTTTAGCAATGAAAAATTTTTTAGTAGTTTGTGTCTTTAATTCAGACTGGTAAATGCTGAATCTAGCAGATGGTGTGGTATCAGGAATTCTCATTCAATAAAAATTAAATTCAGATCTTGCACATCTTGAGGTTTATTGATTCAAACACTTTCAGTTGTGAACTGGACCCTGTTCTTTATTTTAGTCTAAGACCAAAGATGGAAAGATAAAAAGAGTCTTTATTCAAGGTTAAGTTTAATTATCTTTACTGCAGCATTTCCAAGTTTTTAGAACAGTAAGAAAGTATAAGAGTTTGCAGTTTTATGATTCTTCTAGAGTATTTAATGAATAATTCACACTTTCTATGCACATCTTTTAGTCGTGACTTTACACATTGATACATAGCTTGAAGAGGACTGTATTGCCTTAACTGCGTGTTTACGCTAAGTAATTCCATATAGTTTAAATTCAGCAGCGAACTACAGCTTAGTGCTTTTAATTTGAGCTATCAGGAAACACATGCTGAATTGAGAGTGCAAATTAAATGGCATAAAGTCATTAAACAGCATAAAGGACCTTTATTAGAAGCCATGTCAGGCATCTGAGCATGTCTGCTGGGAAATCAATCAAGAAGTCGCTTGAGAACTTGTATACTTAGGCGGCTAATAAAAGTATTTTGTGTTTTTCTTATAGCAAACCTGGCCCCTGAGTGTATGCCATATATTAGATGTTTGAATTAATGCAAGATCTCTATCATAATAACATAAAAGATGTTTTCCTCCTCTTATTAATGTCCTCAGATGACTGAGGCAGTGAACTTATTTCTGGTTTCTAAACTCTCAGAACTGAGAAAGGTTTAGAAAATAAGTTGCATTCAGCTGCCATAGCAGATGTGTTCTTGCCCTCTTGGATCATGCAGATTATCCTACCTGGTCTCCTGCCATAAAGTCTTCAATCCTGCCACACCAGAAGTACACTGGTCTTTCCTAAGCCCTGTTTCATACCTGCGCTTGTGCCATGCAGATGCTTCAGATTATCAAGGGCTTTTAAAATATTACTAAGGTGCCTCAGATGTACTTGTTTCTACAACTTCTACACAGCTGGATGTACAAAGACCTGTAAGTGGTGGAGTAACTCTCCTAGGACTGTTTTAAGGAGTCCTTGGAAGAGTTGAAGTCCCTCTCTTCTGAGTGAACTGCTCTGTTCATTGGGGCTTATAAGTTACGGCCCTTTTAAAATTTTGTCTCCAGTCAGTGGTTCTTCACTTCCTGCTGCAAAATAGAAGCAGCTTAACTGCAGAGTAGGAATGTGGTCCCTGTGTTTTGAGAAGACTCGTGACTGCTGACCTATATCAGGTACGATCTCAGCATACCTCCTAGAAAAGCCAAGGGTTTAGTTGGTGGAGTGCTTACCCTGAGGATCCCCATCCCATATCCCATTTTCTCAGAATGAGATGAGCACAAAATTTTCTCAGCCCTCTCAAAGTAAGGATTTAAGCATAACAGTCAAACTTCACATCAAATGTAGACACAGTATAAAACTATTCTGCATAGGAATCTTTAAGAAAGAATGTTTTAACTGGTGACTTTAACACTAATCTGAAGAATCTAAAGGGAGAGAGGCCCGTTTCTACTTTGTGATGTGCAATAAAATTCAAAATTATGTTTCAGAAATACTGAAGTAAGTTGATAAAAATGTACTGCTTTTGAAAAAGGTTTCAAAGATTCAGAGAGGGAAACTAAACTTACCATCACGTTTGAAGGCCTCTGAAAAGTGGTAGAGGTTTGTTGGGGAGTGATAATGTTGTGCAGCTCCTCTCCAGCCTGGTGAAGATATGCTTCCTAATGAAGGACTGCTTAATCGTGGTCTGCTCTTTGAATTGAAGGAGGCTAAAGATGAACTACCAGATTTGATTCTTAGGATAGCAGCATATGAAGTGGGGAGACCAGGAACAGCTTCTGAATATTCTGAAAAAGAACCAACAAGTGAACACTGAATAAAGATAAAATCTATCACTTTTCAAAAGGATAATTAGTTATGTAGTAGAAAAGTAGAAAAGTTTTATCTGTAAATGGAGTGTCAGAGACACCCCACACTTCATGAGGGACTCACCTTCTAGACAGAACTAGGTAACAGCATAGACCTCTAAGACAGAAAATTCCCTTGCAGGTAATATAAAAAAACCCACAATATAAAAATCAGGTGGTTATTAAATTTCTTACTTATGGTTATATGAGTTTTCAATATTTTTAATTCTATTTCTGTGACCCTAAGTCACTAGTAGAAAAGTGTCTGCCAAGCCACCATCTTTCCTTCACAGCTGTACATTACTTTGCAGAAACACTGGCTGAAGCTAAATATGGTCCTTATTTCAACTCTACTCTGCCAATCAAGTAGGCTAGCTAAAAAGCCCAAGAGCCCATGTATGCACAAATATCTCTCCCAAAAACACGCACATGCCAAAGCCACCTCCTTTTCTGTCTCTGTGACTTCCCATTTTTCCTTTTCTGCCTGTACTTAATATTTCAGTATCTACAAATAAAGAATAGTGCCCAAGTTTTTGGTCCCTGTGTAATGCAAATATAAGAGAAATAAATAAATTATATTGTTATAATAGATTAAAAATATCACTCAGGAGCTGCAGTAGCAAAGCAAGCAGAACTATTGAAATCAATAGTCCTTAACATGCAAGAGTCTTAAGGAGGTGAGAAGAACATTTAAAAATACATTCATATAGATGAGCAAAGGGACTCAGATTGCATATCAAGTGCTTATGAAGGAGTGATACTTTGGGGGACAGTGGAAGTGGCTGGAAGAAAAAAGATCATTGTTCTGTCATCTCCACTGATGATAAATACTTATAAATTGCACATTCTTCACATTGGCATAACATGAACAATGAAAAACTATGAGTGTTCAAAAGCTTTGAATAGCAGCACACTCAACTGAAATAAAATCTCTTTAAAATACCAAGTCATGGCTTTACTGGAAAGGTTTGGGGAAAATATTCTAAGCATAAATATAGTTTGGACTATTTTGTATTTCAAATGGTTTAAAATTAAAGAAATATGTATTTTACTTTATGAAGATTGTGACAGGTTTTGGAAAAGTTCATTTCAGTACAGTATTTATTGTCTCTGATCAGATGTTAAAAATGCACTTCTACCTTTTAGAAGAAGCTGGAATTCAGCAAAAGCAGATAACCAGTGTTCTAAAATTACCATTTTCATCTACGCAAACTCTAAATATACAGATTATTTGACAATATCATATCATTTAAAATTTGGATTTAAGTATAAGTTTTGGCAATCATATGGGAAAGGCACAAATAAGGAGCACTCTGCTTTGTTTTCCATCCTGGTCTTACAAATGATCTACTTTATAAGGTGCATCATGCTGTTTTCTGTATCATAAACATAGTATCATCTTTCCTAGCCCACAAGGAGAGGGGAGATAGAACATCATAATGGTAACTTAAAATGTAGTATGAAAATGTATCTTATAGGACCTATTGAAACATTATCATTGGAATATAAATGTTATTTCACAAAAAATATCTTTGATTGTCTTTCAATACATTCCTTCAACATTTTGCAATATTGATATATTTTAGTTCTTTTAAAGTAAAATTCTTCCACAGGGGGAAAGTAAAGTAAAATCTTTCCAATTCCAAGAGAATATTGAAAAAAAAATCTTTAAAGATTAATATTAAAACCTATCCCCATCAAAATAACTTATTTTCATTCTGATTTCCCTAGGAATCAGAATAAGGTCAGAATCTCAAGGTCACTGAGGTTTCTTGAAGAAATTTTTATAGTTTTGACTTACTTTGGTCTCACCAAATGCTAATTTGTCTTATGAACAAAAACACTTTTGGCCTTAACAAATATAAATTATATCACATAAATGAGCTCCAGTAGAAATGTCCACTGTTGAACTTATCACATTAAATGCTTGATGCAGAATGGACATATTCCTCGTGACCAGAGAAGAAAGACATTCCCTGTGGAATATGGATACAGAAAGGGATAAGCCTCTCTAACACAGTCTGCATCAGAGGATGGAAATGCTTAGTAGTGAACGTAGCAGTCCTGGTGGCAGGAGAGCTAATCAGTTGGGCACTGCGGAGCTCCTCAGATCCTCACAGGTCAGATCCTCTGATATCCCCAGGGTTGCTGATATCCTCCACAGAAACGCTACAGGAAATGTGGAAATGGGCAGACTGGGATGCAGTCCTGTTTTTCTCACATGGAACTGGGATGTGGCCAGATTGTAGCTGGTAACAAGGATGCAAGGCACCATGTAAAGGACTCTTGCTTTGTAAACACACTACATCTCTTTGTTGTTTAAACACACACACCACACCCCCACTTCTGCTTCTAACCCAAGGTGAACAAATGATCTGTAATCTACATGAGATGGACAAGGAAGCAGAAAGAAAATGATAAATTAGAAAGTGTGGTGTCACAGAACTATTCCTGTGTGTATTTGTATACATAAGTAAACTATTATATAATTCTAACAATGATACATATTCCGTTTCACAGGATCCATTTCTACAGCTTTTTAAAAAAAAGAAGAAGAAACAGTGGTGATTGCTGTTGGGAAGACAGTCCTCCAGTGTGCACACAGACATAGAAGAAATACATAATGGAAGGAATTTTGCTTTATAATAAAAAAAAATGCAGACCTGCCTTTGGTCCAAACTTTACAACACAGCATAATAAACCTTAATAAGATTTCCAAAGGAAACATGATTGCAATCACATATATAATGAATGTACTGTTCCTTGAGTATTTTCTGCAGATACAGGCACTTTTCACTTTTCTATTTTCAGCATGGTATTTTAGCTCTATGCTATTTGCCCTATGGCAAAGGACATGGATTTGGGAAAACTTTGTCAGTACTTTTTCAGCAAATGATAAATACTTTCTATGACTGAAATATGGTATTATTAGTCTGTTAAATGTACTATATGCCATACATATATCGGTAGTAAAACTCTAATGTCTGAAGACCTTTCAAACTATGTAGTCCATTTGTTGACAACAGAAGATAGTTCCTTAGATGATGTTCCTGAGTATATCAGCTATTCTAACTTGAGAAGATTCAAATAATTATTCTTATGTCATTTCTCTGGGAAAATTATGAAAGTCTTCCTTGATAGGCAGACAGAAAGGCTTCCTGTGCAAGCTCAGTCTGAGCCATATATTGCTTCTTTTGCAAAGAAATGGAGATTAGCAATCAGAAATTAAATACTAACACTAATAATCCTGATTCTTAGACCATTTAATATCACTTCTATATTCCTATTGCCCTGTACTGACAGCTTGGAAAGTGGGTAGAGCAAGCACACAACTCTGCATATTTCTATGTAAACATACTATATTATAATCCTTCCTTTTGTTTTCAATATCCAATTTTTCAGCTCAGTGACACACCGAGAAAAAAATGCAGCCAGGCCCTTGCTCTTCTAGCAAGTCTGCCACTCAGCTCTCCTCCTTGCTGTGTCTCTCACTCTCTGCCATCTTCACCCACTTCCATAAAAGTCTCTCAGATGATCTTGCTCACAGGAGAGGAGCATCCTTCCACTGGCTTCTGCCAGATGTATAACCCAGCAAACGAGTTAAAACAAATAAGCAGCCTTCCTCCCTGCTGCCCAAGCACACAAGAGAAACAAAAAGTAGTATACGTATATAAAGTTACAAACAAACACATCACAAATTGTATCCTCCATTACACTTAATTCATTTACCACCACGCCAAATTGCAGATTATATTTGGAAGACCAAAATAACCATTAATCCTTTCAAAATTGTACTATGAAATACTTTTTCTTTTTACTCTTTTTAATTGGAAGGGCATGCCAACTTACGAGATGATGCATACTATAGTTTCTAGTAAGCTTGAGCTAACTAGTACTGCTTACCTAATTAGTTCAGGATCAGAATTTCTGTCATTAGGGTGAGTGCCTGGAACAGCTTCCAGACAGAGGAACGTATCTGGAGGGGAAGGAGGTTTGAGGAGGTGCAGGAACCAGACAAATGTGGAGGGCTAAGCAGTAAGTGGGACTGGAAGACAGAGGAAGTACAATAGCAAGACTTGCTCCAGGCTGCCTAAGTTTTGCCAACATATCATGTCGCTAGACAAAAGTAAATAGAAGCGTACTGAAATCTCCAGTGGTATGCAGCCTCCCTTTCTGCAAAGTTTGAATCAAAGTGCAGTTTTTGCCAATGTGATATTTCTCATTTTTAGGCTATGACTCTCCTGTTTTTTCATACATAACACAATAAGCTACTCCAGTAAATAGGATTCAACAACCCTGAAATAGTTTTGACAAATTCTTTTTGCTAAAATAGTATGTGTAGGCAGCTTGGTGAAATGAACTTGTTTGTGCCGTCTCATCAAGTCAAGACGACTGTAATTCTTTTCCCACTTAAAAAGAAAAAAATACTTTAAAATTCTTTGTTATCTAGTTGAATGCAGAACACTTGTTCCACAGTGGTAAATCCAGGATTTGAAAGAACAAAGCATGATCTCAGATGGCATGAATGTAAAGTACCATGGGAAGAAAGAGAAGGAAAGGATGCAAAAGTCACTCTACATGGTGAAAAGGTGCTGCAGTAATGGCAATATTACGCAAGCTGATTTCTGACCTTTCATGGTATAATTGTTTTGTTTGGCTGGGATTAGAGATCAATGGGAAATTTCAACCTGACTGTGGTTGCTCTGTCATGCTCATGGGGATGCTGTATCTGAGCAACGTTTCTCTTGTAAGACATAACTGGAAATGGTTAATAAATTATACATAAGCAAATATTTCTTGTTTTGTTTACTGAAAGCCTGTAGTCTGTGATCATTACTGACAACCAGAGCAGAAATCACACTTACCTGAAAACAAAACCTACTTCCTAATCTGAACATTCGCCCCCAGAGATTTAGACTTCTGAACTGCCTAGCTGCAGTGGCTTAATTAGAATATATTTTTATTAGAGTACTATTTACAATAAAATTATTCCTTTAATTTGGTTTGGATTAGACTTCTGAGATTTGGGAGAATAAATTCATTTTCCATTATTTAAGTACATAGTTAAACTGCTGGAGAGTGGATGTTACTCTCTAATGTGTTTTTTAGCTTTACCAGTCTACCCTTAAAATCCTTGAGAAATTCCATCAAAGACCTATGGGTAGCTCTCAAAAGCCTGCTGTACTTGAGCTTCACAATGAACTTATATTTTCCCTAAACTCTTTCTTAGAAATAACTTTAGTATTTGGGATGAAATAGCAAAGGTTTTTCAGCTGCAAGCAGACACAGATAAGAAATATATAGACCCAAATGGTAAAGATATTAAGCAACTAGAAACCAGATACAATAAAATCAGCGGCTTGGATTAGCCTTCATACTTCTTTGCACTAGAACTACCAGACTTACAGTCATTTTAACAACAGTATGACAGTTTTAAGATAAAATATATTTTTTTATTCCAAGTGCACATTTTCTTAAATGTGATTTCCAACAGCAAACTATGATTTGAATTAGTTTTAGTAACTTTTTAATGAATCTGTGTCAACTCATTAAATTATTCATGCACCTTTTATTATTTCCAGCACATGCTGCTCTTCAGCCTTTCCTTGGTCAGATTCAACACAATGAGGGAAAAGAGCGCCACAGGTAATAGAGAAACTGTCTTCTCCGATTACTGAGGGTTTTTTCTTTTAGAAAAAGCAAAAATATGAATTTCAAGAACAAGTGAAAGAAGTTCACTCCTATAATTTGTTATAGCTGTGTCAGGTTAAATTCGACTTCATTTCCTGTGTGCTGTGGGAGAACTAAGCTGACTCTCAGAGAAAGGGGATTTTTTCCCACAGGGTGGCATATGCTTATACATGTTCCTCAGGTACAGTCCATGGGTACAAATATAAACCACAAATGCTGTCCTGTTGTATTTTATCTGACAGATTTGTTTCAAAAGGCATAACATATGTCAACATAGCTCCAACAATGGTACTATGTAATTTGACCAAAATACATTCTTTCTTCAAGCAGAAAAACATGACAAGGCAAATTCACTGAATCCATCCCCAAAAATTTCTTTGAAAAGTGTCTTTGTAGTGTTTGAAATCTATGAAGAGTATGGTATTCTGACTCTTGGAGTGATGTTTTGTTCTCCTTCATTCCTTTTTGTTTTTTAAGTGACTCCTGGTCAGTTACTAACTCATTGACATTTCTCAACTATCTAATTAAAATATAGTCTGTCTTATAATACTTGCAAATGTGACCTTCATTTGTGTGTTTTTGCTAACTAGCATGTTTAATCAAATGTCACTAAGAATGCAAACCCATTTTTTTCATTGTAATTTTTAAATACATTGTTTCAGTGGAAGTGTTCAGTCTTCGAAGCTTATGAAAATATGTGCCTTCATTCTGTAAACTGGATTGTATCACTGTTGCTCCTCAATTTTTTAAAAAGAAATATATTTTCTGTCTTGTTCTGTGCATGCACATTGGTTTCCTTTTAGACTGATCAATGACAAATAGCTTGGCAACAACGTGACAGAGAGATGCAAGAATAGTAGGAAACTGCATTGATAAGGTGTCCATGCAGGGCATCTCCTTATGAGAACTAGGATTACTACTAAAACACAGCAAAATGTCAATAAACTATGTTTTCCTGTTGAAATGAGAATAACTGTACCAAAAAAATAAAAAAATACCAGAACAAAATAACAAAAGAAGTGGAAGCCAGCAGATTTTCTTAAGAACTGGTTAGTGCATCTCATCCTCCTCTGCACACTTCCCACTGTTGCGTGGTTTAGTTTACATGTCAGAGATTTCATTTTAAAGATGCTATTATATCCCAATTATTACTCAAAACAACAGGCAGTGCAACAACATATGCAGACAATCATCAAAACCAAACTAAAACAAACAAAAAGACTGAAACCTTCACCGGGAACCTCATCTTGAACATCTGGCATCTGGATGTCTACATGTGAGCGAATGAGGCTGGGTTCCCTTTACAGGTAGCAAAGAGGAAGAGGAACATGGCATGTGATGTGATGGACATGCTCAGTAAATGTCTACTTTTTGCCACAGACTTGAAAAGGAAAGTAAGGTGAGTAGCTGAGGTGTCAACATGTCAACTTGTTCAGATGACCATTGTCTTAGTCCTCTCATCATAAAAGTCAGTTTTCATTTCTGTCTTTTCTGCTCAAAATGTCCAGTTGTTCTGCAGAGGAGTTAAGATCAAGAGATTTGAATTGTTTCCAAAGCAGCAGTGGGGGATGATTTAGAAGCTGGGAGTTCTCAAGGAAAATATGCTTGTGGTCTTCATCAACCTTTTTCACCACAGATTTGATAGTATGGGAAAGAGAGAAAATTCATCTATTTAAGATGGTCTTTCCTTAGGGAAAAAAATTATTTTTGCCAGGACTTTGGCCAAAATAAGTAAAGCTTCAATCCAAAAACTGTTCTGTTGAACTTTTCAGTAGTCCAGTGTTCAAGGAAGATACACAATAATTTAATTTGAAAATCCAGAACAGCCTCTCACTTTATAGAATTTGCTTTTTGTCAGAGACTGAAAAAGTGAATGTCTCAAACATTGTGGTGGGGCAAGTTCTGCTTAACGTCCAGCTCCGCACAACAGTGAAGCCTGCCCAGCAACTCATGGCGGGTGAGAGGCCCATTAGCATCCAGCAGCAGGGCGGGAGGGCGGGCTGGCGGGTGCGCAGCTCCTGGCTGAGCCGGGCAGCTCACCAGCACAGAAGGGTTTATGCCTGCAGGGAGGGAGAAGTTTCCTCACAAACCACCCCCCAGCCCACCGACCCATTTCCGGAAGGTTCTGGAAGCACAAACCGCGCATGACACCTGATTAGCCTAATGAGTTTGCCCGAAGGAGGGGCAAAGATGATAAAAGGGCATGGATTGAAGGCTCAGGGGGTGCAGGCACCCTTCCGGGATGGGACCTCTCGGCTGGCTGGACCAACGCTGGACCTGGGACTGGTGAAATCTTTTCTCTCTCTTTTCTTCTCTCCCCCCTCTTTTCTTTCCATAATCCCTACACCGCATCCTTTTAGACATTAAACCGCTGACCAAGTCTGGGACTAGGAGTGGATTTAGCCACCCCTAGACGCCTCTCTGAGAGGAGCCTAAAACGCAAGAGGGTCCGCTCCAAGCCTTGGGACTCAGCGGGAGGGCTCTCCTCGTCCTCTGCCCTGAATTGATCCCCAGAAAAGCCAGGCTTGTAGGACATCTTTGATAACCACGTGTTATTGTGCCAACTCCTGTTGTAAGAAACCACGCCACCTAATGTTAACCCTTTTGAGCTGAAGTTGCTTTTGCCATAAATAAAATGTTGAACTGATCGTTTGGTGTCACTTCACCTTAATTTAGCCTGAGGGAATTTCAAACTCTCCACAAGCCCTCCCTGGTCTGTCCGGGTCGGGTCGTGACACTTTTCTCGAAGAAATCTGCTCATAAAGGGCAGCAAATTTGAGAACATAGATTACTATGGACAGATATGAAAAAAAAAATTAATTAGGGATATATTTTGTTTTCCTTTAAAGTAACAAAGGGAAAGTGCTCTGAAGACTTAAAGCATTGACTGAAAGATAGTAAAGAATATTTCCAGCGGCTATTAGCAAGTGAATCAGCATCTTGGAATATTATACTGTTAGAGCTAATTTAAATGTCATGAATTTTTATGAGGAATTATTCTGAATAATATAAAGATGCTTTTGTAGAGTTATTCATTGTTTCCCTTCCTACTGAAAAAACAATCTATTTTCCATCTTATTTCCACTTCATACTCATAATGCAGCAAATAGATGACTCAATATACGCCCAATTATTCCCACTTTACATCTAACATATAACATCCACCAGATCAAGCTAAATATACTTTAAATAGAACATTTTCAGCTACAGAATGCTTACAACTGCAGTAACAAAAATAATAAAAGTAATAATATATTCCAATTATGGAAGAAAATTCATCCAAAATAAAGTAATTTTAAACTGATGTCGTGGTTTAAGCCCAGCTGGCAACAAAGCACCATGAAAGCCGCTCACTCACTCCTCCCCCCAAGTTGGGATGAAGAGGAGAAAATATAAAGAAAAGCTCGTGGGTCGAGACAAGGACAGGGAGGGATCACTCACCAGTTATGGTCACAGGCAAAACCAGACTCAACTTGGGGAAAAAAACAAA
>JAVKLA010000026.1:13841287-13855364 GCA_034782735.1 Sagittarius serpentarius
ACTGAACTGAAAACACAGCGCTGTACCAGCTACTAGGAAGACAATTAACTCTATCCCAGCCGAAACCAGGACAGGGGCCTAGGAAGACTAGGTTTCCTAAATGTAGCCTTTGGGATTATTACCTTTATTCTCAGTGAAAGTCAATGGCACCTATGTACACTAATCAGGTCTAGAAGTTGGGACTTAGATGAGCCTCAGGCTATTTATAATCATTTACCTTTCCAGTAACTTTCAGCAAACTGAAGGATCCATTTTATAGGTGTCATAAATGTCAATAGCATATAGTTGCCATATATATTTATGGTAATTTATCATTATTATAGTTATTAAATATATATATGGACAGTATAAAGAGGTTAGCCTCTTTGAGCAAACTAGACAAGGCATTTCCAGTGACTGAGAATAATAGTTAATGGACAAGAAGGCAAATATTAAATAAGTTACACAAAAAAGTTGGCAGATTATAACTGTTTTACATATAATACCTAAAACTAAAGGATCTCAGCATTACAAATAGACCTCATAATTTCATCCTACAGTTTGAAGGAGGATTAAGGTCTAGTCTCAAATAAAGACTCACAGTCAAAATTATTTGACAATTAATATAATGCAGCCCAACAAAATGCTCTGTGACATCACCCCATCCAGCACTGGGCTGTCACACACCTCTCTGTAGTCTAGTCCATGACTTATTACAGCCCCAAAGAAATTATCCTGAGTGCTTTGCCTAGTCTTTTCATAAAGTCATCAGGAAGAATTCGTATTAGGAATTAATAAGAAGAAATACATGATATGATAATTATAAAGCTAGAACCAAAGCATGTTTTCTTATTACTAACAGCAACAAGTCTACAGAGAAAATTATATCAGCAAGCAAAACTATTATAAGTTTGCATGCAGGACTCTAATAAAATGCACAAATGCATTAGAGCCATCTATGTGGGAAACAAATCATTTGCAAGCATTGGCACTGTAACACGTGTAATGGGATTACAGCTGGAACGAGCACTGAAGCACCATGACAGACAAACTTAGTCTCCATATGTACATCAAGTGAATAAGCAATGAAAATTTAAAATACAGCAGAGAAAAATCAGCACAATTGATTTCAGAAGTCACCACAAAGGACTTTTCTAAGGTAATCAGAACCATCTATTACATTTCAAAGTAGCATTAGTTTGCCAAGTGCTTAGGGGAGTACACATGGGTAACAATAAGAAGAGACTTGTCATGTCTTGCATTGTTTTGGCTTTATTGCCGATTTCCATTTCAAAATGTAGTTGCCATTTTATAGACATGGAATACAGCAGGAATTTTTAAGTAAGGAAGATTTTGAAATCAGTCAAGGATGTCTAAAATGCTGATACCTTTCCAGGAGAATTTATAATAGTTCTTTTTGCTACAGTATAATTTAGTGCTGTCATATACATAAATTTTTAAGCATGAATAGCACAGAACAGAAAGATTTATTCTAAGTCATCCAGTTGGTATATAGAACTTCACTGTAAACACAGTTAGTGTGACTGTTTTGAAGCCTGAGGTTATAGCTTTCCTTTCAAAAACCTCTCTATAAAGAAAAGATATTGAATCAATAAGCCTTGTCATTCCAAGGGAATTTGCATTCCGTGGGTTTTATGTTCCCATCTATGGTTTTGCATTACTAAATGACAATGAATGTCAGTCAGGATAATAGAGAAAATATCTTTGCTTACCTGAAATTTCTCTTACTTTGAAATATTAAAGTCCATAGAACTGTTATTCTGGGAGGTTTTGCCAGTGTAGCACAGAGCCAAACAAGACCTATCGGTCACCAGTAGGAAGGGCATATTTTGGGATACACTTCCAGGCACATGGCTTCCGAAGCCAAAATATTCCTAGCCTGTTTTGAAGGAAAATAGCTTGAGGGGAAAAGGCCACAATACCTACTAATGAAGCATATGGGAAATTTGACTTTGCAATAATACACCAAAATCTTTTTATCTCAGTGCCCATCTCTATTTGTCTCCAAAGCAGGTTGGATTTGTGGACCTCATTAGTCAAGAAAGTCGGCTTCACGCAATTCTATTTTTTTGCCTTTAAAGTGGAGTCCACAGATCTGTGATGATGGAGCCTCAACCATCCTGCACACACTGGTCACCCAGGGCACCATTCTGACACTTTGGCCGCCTAATTTTAGCAAGGAATACCTATGTTTCTATTACATACTTCTTGCATGTGTGTAATTTAGAATTGGCGTTGTCTGCTAAACAGACAGATTTCTCTTTTGAGACCTTTGAACATTTACACAGCCCATAGGTAAATTTCAGAATTGTCACCATCGCTCTATGTTTTAAATTACTAAGATGGTTTGCATCAGGCATACAGATACTTCCTAGGCATACTTTCAAAATTTTACTCTTGACTGAAGGTAGTTTACATTTTTGGAAGTTACTATTTTAATATTTGAATCTTAAACTCTATTTCAGCTGCTGGCCCTCCTATCCTACAGGGAAATACCATAAAGGCACACCTGGAAAGACAAGAGCATATTTTCAGCCTGGTCTCTTTTGTAGTAATTTAACATCCCTTCCTTATAGATGAGCAGAGCTAGGTCCTGAGGATTGTCTCCCTACAGCCTTCCATGAGGATGAACAATAAAAATATTGAAATTTTATTATTAATTTGTTTACATTTTTGTAATCTGCTCCAGAGAGTGAACTTGAGCAGAGAAACAGCTCTAAAAAATATTCTAGAGCATGCAGCCCTCTCATTGTTCCCGAGGCTGAACTTTTTAGTTTCCCTACTTCCAATTTAGCACCAACAGGTTCTCTTAAAGGAGGAAGGAGTTTCTCAAAAGCTCGGATCCTTGTTGCTGTATGGGATCTGTGTGGATCAGATTATTTCTATGCTCCTGCTTTTAGCTGTCAGTACGGAATAAAAATGAGTTTCTGAAAGCTATAGCAAGTCACAGCAGGGAAGGGCTGTTTCTTTCAAAAATCCTTTGAGAACAACTGATGCTGGATTTCTCCATTCTCCATTCTTTGTCTTCTGTCAGTGAGCTTGTGGGAAGCAGAAAGTTAGTGAGAATAAACTTTGTGGGCTGACGCTGTGGGCAGCAGAATCAAGGAGGTTCATCCATTCCATGTGCTGTTTAATGAGATTTACATTTACGCAGCTTTTTCAATCTCCATTGCTTCTTCAAAGGAAAAAGCAAGAAGGCCCTCTGAAATGGAAAATTTTTCTTCACTCTGCCTAAGCTCTGAGGTTTGAAAATTGAACTTTTTAAAATGGGAGAATTTCTTATATTTATGCTCATTATTAACCAGTGGAACCACATTTGAAGGCAAATCCTCTGCAGAAAGTGTGGAATTTTAAACTCTGATATTACTCTCTCTTTTTTTTTTTTTTTATCCACATACATTCCCCATAGATGACTGACACCGAACAGCGTTGGAACCAGGAAAAGAAAGAGAATAAATAAACACAGGAGAGAAACTCAAATTGCAGGTTATGGAAGATACATAGACTTAAGAAGAAAATGAAACTAACTCAGTTGTGTGTCTTCTCTCTGCTCTTCACGATCACTTTATTCCTGGCAATGGGGTAGAGCAGAAGAGAATACTGAAGGTGCAAAGAGAATCAGAAAGCTTGACACAGTAAAATGAGAGAAGTTAAAAGATTCACAGTATATTGCTGATAGTAGCAATAAGCATTAAAATCGGTCTGGTTCCATTTGGAATTTTGCTATCACTAGTAATAGAAACAGGAAAAAAATACAGTCACCAGCGTAATATTTCTGGAGCTAGTAAAGGATAATATAGACAAGATTGCACCCGGACCACAAATAGAGTTGAGATGAAGAATTCTAAAAAGGATCAAAACTCTACACCAGCAGGTACACTGCATCATACTTGGCCAAAACACCTGGTTTTCTGTAGAATCAGAACTGCCCATTATGTTATTGATGAGCACTCACTGACACAGCACAAACAAATATCAGCTTCTGCTATTACTTTAACCTCTAAAAAGAGATGGTTCAGACTAAAAAAATAGCACCAACTCTCTTGTGCTTAGTCATTTAAAACATTGCTTGACCTTTGAGTGAAAACCTTGTTCTAGAAGAGTGCAAAATTTTGAAATCTGAATACACAGAGCGATGGTGACAATTCTGAAATTTACCTATGGGCTGTGTAAATGTTCAAAGGTCTCAAAACAGAAATCTGTTAGAAGACAACACCAATTCTTCAGTATAGAGACTGCAGAGGAAAATAAAGGTTTCTTGCTTATGTACTCTATGTTTGCAGTAGGATTTTCCATCACTTTCTTAGGCAATTCTCTTTGCAAAGATTTCTGCACCAGGTTATTTATACAGTTACACTGAGATAGCTGTGATTACAGCCACCACATGGCTACTGAGTTGATTGAGAGCACAAATGACCAACGATGAACTTTACTATCTCTGGGAACCTCTGCAGAGCCTATATAATAAAACTCTGTTCATCTCCTCAATTCTTGCAAAGCTATCTCCTTTCTCCGCACCTAATCGCTATCTGCAAAACCTGGTGGCAGGGGGGTTGGAACTAGATGATCTTTAAAGGTCCCTCCCAACCCAAACAATTCTGTGATTCTAGAAGCAGAAGATGGTCAAAGAAGATTCAAGGATTTCTGATCAGATGGGCAGACCCCAAAGAAGAATCACACATGACACTACTGTCTCTAACTTCCAGAAGAACCAATAATCAGTGCTAATTTTGCTGGAGATTTTGGCATATATACTAGTGGCTTCTAAAGACTACATTGATCCCAAACAAAAACTGAGGGCCAGGATGACATGGAGGGAGTCTATAGAAAGCAATCCCATTTTCAACAGAAGTTATCTGAAGGCATCATTAATTGCTCTGAAATAACAAGGGTTTGAGTTCATTAATACCAGCTGATAGCTATTCAAGTTTGCATGGGGTATAGGAAAAACTTTCTGCTAAAAGGACAGCATAACTAAAATGTTTACACTGCTAGTGTGAGTTTATTCTAGCTTCATTTTCCATAGCTATAGGAAAAGAGAGAGTCTTTTTTTTTTTTTTACTGTTCAAATGCAATCAGAGGTTGCTTTCCACAGTTATGCTGTAGGTCTTCTGTCCTATCCATAGCAATCCAGATTGCTCATGGTTTAGTAAGTTATGTGTTTGTCCATAGTACCAACGTTCATGAAGACCAACAGCCCAATAGATCACAGGACATGATTTTTCATTTCCTCTGGACTGTTCCTGCAAGTCAGGTTTTAAATGTTGTGAAGAGAATGTTAAGAACTTGCTATGGCAATAACGGTTCAAGCTTGAAAAGATAAAATGAAAAAAAAAACGTTTGCAGTAAATAAATCTTAAAACTTTCCCTTTCAGGATATGAATGGTAGCAGGTAGGGCTGTCATCATGTAAGAAGCTGTTCTTAAAAAACCTACGTCAACTTTTCTATAGAAAATGGTCCTAAAAAGGATGTAACAGATCCCATCTAGAATAAAGCTTCCTTTTGTATCATATTAATCAGCTTTCCACTAAAAGTTCACCTGCTTTTACTGTTTTTTTTAAAAAAATAAAGTTCTATCAGAAAATATCCATTTATCAAAGTGGAAAAAAAATTGCAAGAACATTATCAATTTGGACAGATGTTTTACTGAAATAACTTCTTTAATACTGATACAATCAGAGAGAGAAAAGCATCCTGGAATACCCAGAAGCATAGCTATATCTGGCATTCACAAAAGATGCGGGAGATACATATTCATGCACCAGTTCTTTTCAATTTTCAGATAAATATTTACTAAGCATAAAAGAAAGACTGATTCTAGAAGTCAACAGTGAGAGCATTCCCTTGTGCTGTAGAAGTCACTGGTTAAAAGCCCTGCTCCAATTTGTATTTTGTTATTTAAAGGGGTGAAAGAGGTAACCGGAACATCAAGACTACTGAGAGTCCACTTATAAACTACCCTGGTGTTTAGAAAACTCATCTGTGGTTGGGAAGATCGAGGATCAGACTCTGGAAAAGCATAAACTGGATCTAAGTGACACATCCTTGATATGCATTAGAAACACTAAGTTACCTAATGTTACCAGAGTGGAATTCCCGCTTGGTTTTCTTTGTAGGTTGCTTTTCATAGACACAGTCAGGCAGTGCATGTCCTCATCTTAAGATTTCTTAAGACATTTTAATATTAATTCTATTCTTTCTGAAATGAGGACTTCTAAAAGCATTTATTCCACTCAGACACCTATTTCGAGATGAAAATAATCATATCTCAAACAACTACTGTATATGTTAACACAAAAATCCTGTCGTACAGGATTTTGTAGAGGGTGGTAGATGATATTAAATCCACACCCAATGAGTACCAACCTAGTGTTTACCCAAAGTGTACCTTCCTTTTGGAGAAGAGACTTCCACCTTGTGGGACTGATGCATACGTGCTGTGAACTTCTGAATCTCTTCAGAGCTTTCTGAATATACTGTTTTTTCTGCCTGCAGCTCATGTAATAAGCTGCTGGGTTACAGCACTGCTGTGGAGGGGGCTGATTCACACCAGCGTGTTTCTGACTCTTATGGGTTGTTAAGGTTCTCTGCAGGGCAAAGAGGAATCTCTAGCCACCAAGGACCAAAAGTAGCCATCAAGGACCAGAAATCTTTCTCAGCCATAAAGATAAGCTGAAGGCATTTGAAACATTCTGTCTTAAAGGAACATTTTGAAAATTCTAGTTAGGTATTAAAGGTATTTTATTTAAGCAGCATAGATAAATGAAAATATAATGTAAATAAGCCAATATTCATCTCAAAGAATACTGCTGACTCTATCTTTCTCAATTTTGATCTTATACATATATGTAAATACCTTAAATATATGGTTTTGTGAGATAATGACGACAATGTAAGAGCATGTTACGACAGGGATAATAGCATCTAACTGCTAAACTAATATAACCACCAAACCATCCTTTTCCAGTCCTGTAGTAACTGCAAAAATCCACAAATTTCTTTCCCCCCACTTTTTCTTGTTCAGCCCACGGTATAAAACAGCATTTTGTTCAATGTCTCAGATAATGCTTATTTCCCAGCTAAACACATCTTATTATTCCACATGCCCACATAACATCATTTTCACATCACAGTTGCGCTTTCATCTAATGATTTTGAATTAACCAACTTCAAAACAAAAAAAAACCCTAAAATAAAGAGTACGTTTGTGTATTTTTGAGCACAAGATTTTTACAGTCCTTGGAAAAAAGAAAGGAAGTCATTTACTTCTCTTAGCTTCCAAAATCAGAACCAGAGGCACCTTATGACTCATTCAGTTCTGCAGTATAAAGTCAAACAAATAGTACTGAAGTCACTGCAGGCTATTTTAACTGTCATAAGTGGAGAAACTACACAGAAAGGACTTTCTGAGAGATTTATTGCATAGCAGGGCTGTTTCACTGCTGCAATTCTGAGAGCTTGATGTCACACACAGAATTAATAGAAACTACTTTTCTTGTCCTAGATGCATAACAGTTTTGAGGTTTTAATGTCTCATTTGTCTGATAAAATATTAGATGTCATGATACTATTGAAAGAATTAAATACATCCACCTTTCCCAAATGGGTTTTGTTTCAGTAGGACAGAAATTGACCTTTCACTAGCCAGCAGTAATCCCAATGTGTAAACTGAAAATAGGCTTTATAATTAGAAGACCAAGTAATAGTGTTTGCTGATGCAAATGCAAATCCGTTTTAAAGTCAGTGAAACAAAGCCTGGTTGTCCCTGAACAATCCCTGCTACAGCTCTTCAGAGGGAGCCTACCCTTTGTTATGCAAAGGGACAGCAGTCTTCACTCAGCTTAGTGCCTCATGATTTTGCAGCATTTTTGTGTCTGTTGCAGAGATCTTCCAGCCACACATCAGCTGAATTAGCATTGTAACAAATCGCTGCTCCTAACTCTAATCCTATACTAGGCACTCCACAGCTGGTCCAGAATAAAATTTGGTAATATGCTTAATTTTAAAGAAACACATTTACAGTTATGTTTAATAGAAAAGAATATCCTAGACCAGAGGGCTCATTATTTTATAGATACAAATCATAAGGCACTACATCAAATAATAAATGGATGATGGGTTGATTTTTTTAACAATAATCCACTGCACTCAACAGCATTCATTTACAGCCAGGGAAAATACATTTCTTCTAGCTTTTGTGACTTTCAACTACTTCATTTTGTAAATTTTTTCTCTGTTTTAGCAGTACTGTTATTAGTAATTTATATTAGAGAGACCTATAATCCAAGTTTAGCTCCCGCCTAGACCATATACTCCAGTCTGCCTATATAAATACTTAATGAGGAAAATACGCTGAAACGCCAGATAAAATCTCTGTGAATTACTTTTTTGCTGCCTCACAGAAGATCAGTAAAACTACTTGGAAAGATTGATGTCTATTTATAAGAAGCAGACATAAAGGAAAATAAATGAAAGAGTAAATAGAAAATTGAGCTAACTCTTCAAGCTCCGGTGTTTTAGTTGTAAATGCTTTCTTCTGTGGGTACCACAGTAAAAAGTACAATACCAGTACCCCTGGACAGAAGATAGATCACATATCTAGATTAACCAAGAAAGTAGATCTGGGATAATAGGCCTTGTGGAAGTACAGTGATGTGATGTATAATAATGTGTTGTTAAAATGCAGTTCCTTCTGGTAACTTCTACATTGCAAATTTTGTGTTTGCAGCTGGGAAGGCTGCTGAAGGCCACACCTGTACTGCCTGCTGGTGAGTGCCTTGTGAAGGGTATTTGTGGCTGATTCCATAGTCAACATTTTGAAAATAATAACCACGATTAAAGCTGTAAAAGAGATTCTTAAAAGGCTTGTAGGACATGGCATGCTACTGCTGTGTATACATTTGCAGACACCCCTCTTCCATCCTATATATAATCAAAATATCTGCATATGATTTAATATAGTACACATTTTATAAATGGCCAGACCAAGGGAGATCTTGATCACTCTCTGACCTGAATTCCTATATAATTTCCACCAAAGATCTTCATGGAACAAGTCTTTCTTGAGTTCCTGAACATCATACAAAACAAATCCAAAACATACTCCCAAGTTTTCATTGTTTTTATCTCACTGTTCAACTTTCATGTATTTCTGCGGTTTTAGCTCCCAACAAGTAATCCTCATTATGGATATATCTAGGAAACTGAAGTGACCATTCACTGCTGGAAAATGTTCCAATGTACCTGTTTACAGACAATATTCAAGCATTTTTTATACTTTACTTTAGAACAAAGATTTTGCTTTCTTTGTTATTCTCAAATGAGAATGTTATGCAGACGAGGTTTTTTATAGACATTTTCTTTGATAACACAAATATCCCTTAAAGATTTTCTTCATATTCACATTTCAAAAGCATGTTAATTGAAAAAATGGAAAAATGCAGTGTACTAATTTAAAACTACTATATGGATATCTATAATTGTGAGAAAGCAGAACATCTGCAATCTCTTCCAAATTGGACTTTGCTGTGTTTGTGATTGTGCCCAGTGCAGAAAGGCTCACGTACTAATTTATTCACTGTCAAAGTGCAAACCAGTCTTTTGTTGCACTTTTGCAAGAACTGGTGAAATTAGGATTACTGAAAGTGGATGCTTATTTGAGAATATACACTCCATGAATGTGGGATCCTGAAGGGAGTGCTTCAGGCTAACTGACAGAAGGTGTAGAGGTAGAGCAAGGTGCAAAAACTAAGCCAGAGAACCTTTAGGAAAAGTACAGTGCAGCTGCTGCTGTACTAAAGTAGCAGACAATAAGATAGTAATGGTCTAAACAGGATTTTGAAGTAGAAAGATTGTTTGGATTGGTTTGTTTTCTTTCTTTCATAAATATTATTTGATTCAACAAGAGTATCAGAGTGTATTTAGTGTTCTTAACGTAAGTGCAAGTCATTCCTACGTATATAGTATAGAAGACAGTGCAGATTTAACTGAAGACAATGCTAGAGGCAGGAATCTGAAGGACTGGCTAATGCTTTGTTTTTCATTAAGCACTAAGAGGTATTGCATCTGTGTTTTGTACAGCAAAAGGATATGCTCTATGTAGAGAGACAACAGTCAACAGCAGGGAATAGCATCCCCAGAGAGAACACTGAGAGGAAAACCAGAACAATAAAAACATGCATTTCCCTTGCCTCCATCTTCTTCTTAGTTCCCTTCTGCACCTGTCATGACTGACTGGCCTAAGAGTCATTCACATTCACTGGTGCAGACAGCGGGCTGCAAGCTCCCCCAAACTCTCCAGAAATGTCTGAACTCTGCTAATTTACACAAAGGTGATTTATTTTTTTCATGTCGCCCTACTCATTAAGCTAGGAACTTCATGACTCATGGACATCAAATTTTTACAACAGCAAGATCAATGAAAAATGAAGCAACGAAAAAGGGTAATCACAATCAACCACTTTTAAAACACGGAAGTCTCATTTTTTGCCACTTTTTTCCCCTAGGTGGTGGATCTCTGAAAGAACCTAGAAGGCCACAAAAAAGAGAAGTTCTAATACAGTTTAATACACTAGCATGGGTTCTCTGTTACTCGTTCTGTTTCTGTGTCTCAGAAATTGTACACTGCCCTCAGCCTGGGCAGCCTCACCTCTCTGAGGAGGGAGTATGATACTTCCACCAGTAACAGCTCGTGTGTTGATACACGATCATGATATAAACTAAGGAAAAGACAAATGCAGTCAACCAGGCTGAACTCTAGTTCATCTGAACCAGCTCTTCTATCCATGCTGAAATGTGAACTTTTGTGCTGTAATTCTTCCTAAAGGAGAAAGGGAAGAAGGGAAGATAACTCCTGTCTCTGTGTGCCACCTTCTAATATGGAGCAGTTGTTTATCGGTGGGTTTATGTCATGCTTGGTTTTCAGGTCATGATTAAGGTGGTCTGTCTCCACGTTAGAAATGATTTCTCTTTTATAACCGTTTCCTTCATATTAGAAGATCCTATAACATTTCTGACAAATGCAATGAAATACCTTGGTTAGAAAATGGTGAACGGAGATTGTGTCTGAAGTGGAATGTGACAGCAGCTGAGCAGCATAAACCAGGACGAATGTCAAAATGTTAGGGCACAAAGAAAAAGATACATTGGTGCTTCGCCTAAGCATAGTCTTCTGTATTGGAAACACTGCACAGAGATGGGCAGCCTCCCAGAGACTGGCTTTTCATCCCCCAAAGAAAATTCCTCGTGTAAATTTGACAAAAGGCTGGCATTTCAGAGAAGCAACTTTCCATAAAAAAAATCTTTCATAACTGTTTTCAGAGCACTGGATTATGCCAAAAAGAATATTTTGGTTACACAGGCAAGTAAAGAGAAATGGAAGTTTAAAATACGATGATTTTAAAATAAGTACAACTTTTCATCAGCTGGTAGTCAGTTTGCTCACTGACAGTTTAAAACTGATCAGTGGTTAAATAAATCTGCTAGGAGTCTATCAAGAAAACATTTTGAGTGCCTGTATTTTGCTTGCAAGTCTGCTTTATGTGAAAAACTTTTCATAAATTTTACAGTGAATAAATATGCAAACCCAGATAAATTTAGATATAGGGACTACTTGAGACCTACTCTCAAGTCTAACACCGATCTCTTTTTATGACACTGGATAAGCCCCTTGACATATTTCTCCCTCAATCTGCAAAACAAAACAATGATTCTTTAGGATCTTTGCCTATGTACTTACACTGAAAATATCAAAAGAGGCTTAGTCAGAGGATTAGGTAAGTAAATCTTACTAATTTTCAAGGGCAACTGGCAACTATACTTGTTTGGATGCCGATAAACACCCTTCATACTATTTCTGTTTAACAAAGTCTTGATAAATTGCATGCAAGCAGACTGGGTATTCAACACTGCAGAGCTTTGCTTTTCTTTCAAGGCAAATTCTGATATTTTATGCAGGCAAAGGTCCCAAAAATATAATTTACTTTAAAGAAAGATGTGTTATTCTTTAATAACTCCTGTAGACCAGTATCTTCTTATTGTGTACCTAGATTGTGTTCAAACTCTTACTGTACTTTTTGACGAAGAATCTATACGATAAATATTCCATAAGTGTGAAATATTGCATAAATTTATGGGTTCTTCATGGGTCACTACTGCTGCACTAGGCTTACAAGATTTTCCAGCAGGTAAACTAGAGAAAGTTGGATTGGTCTTCATGAAAACTGGCTGCACTTGATGTCATATTTAACATCTAATGTTATAGGTATGTACAGAAATTTATCCTAGATCACTGTTAAACTTAATTTAGTGAAATCAGAGAAATTCCAGTTGAAGATCAGATAACAGATATAGGATATTACCAGCAGAAGAAACAAAACTGAGCCTTTCAGGTCAGTCCTAAAGTGCATGGGAGAAAGGTTTGCGGTTTTCTTTGTATGAACTCTTATGTGCTGTAAAGGGCATTAACAATCTGCCATACTGTATGCATTAAAAGTAGACGCATAATTAGAATGAGATGTTTTCATTCTTCAAGCTTCTATTTTTTTACTAGTTTATCATCTTTTAGAATATGTTGTTTTTAAAACAGATTTATACTTCCCTTTTTCATATAAACCTGCATTAAGCCGTTATGAGTAAGCATTTTGTAATCAGATTTCACTGAAAATAGTAGACCTGTCAGAAATTCCTGGTTATTAAAGGAAGGAGTGGCAAACTTTGCATCATCTGTAGTTAATGCTCAGCAAATCATTTATTTGAACAACACAGCTTCTCTTTTTGGCTTGGAAAACCTCTGCAAGCAAATATTGATTTCCTTATGTTTATTTTTCAGGTTTTGTATTCTAGACTGCTATTGTTTACATTTGATCTTGGGGTTTGGAAAGCTCAGTGAGATACTTCAGCTAGGCCTGATCAGATGACTCATGCATACATGTTTCCTTTCCCTGGCTAAATTCAGAAATAGATGATTTCAGAAGTTTGACAGTGCTGCATGGAGCTAGAATTCTGCTTTCTGGACTATTCAGCATGTAGCATTTTGAATTTTCCTAGGGCCAAATTTATAGGCTAGCAACAGTCAGACACATAACTATTCACCAGACGGGCACAGCAAAAGACAGTGCTTCTGCAGCTTGTAAATCTTCACTTTTTGGAAATCACAGTTAGGTTTTCATCACACAAATTTCTTTTTTTCATTAAGAATGTATTTAATAATAAGCCAATGCACAAAGAGAAATTGATATGATTCCTTCTCACGTACTGACTGTATTATCTGCCAAAAGTTATGACAAAAGCACAGAGAAGAAAATAAGCAGCTTTATGAGAACTAATTCTCATTTTTTATAGATTTGTATCTTATGTTTGATTGGTTCTGACACAAACTCTTGAGTGCCTGTTTGAGCAGATGTGTCCTCCCTCAAAAGTACGACCTCAGATCCCAACACTTTTTTGCCTGCAGCCCTTCTTGAACTTCTGCCTGAATATCTACTGTCACAGAGCTTGGAGGAAGTCAGTGGTCTGAGACTTCTCTTTCTCTGTCCAGCCTAGCAGAAATCAGTCAATTGGCAAATGTGCTATTACAGAAAGCGGCAAAATGACGATAAATAATTAAAAAAAAAATCATGACCAAATGGTTTCTTTGCTTTGTTCCTTAGGGGGTATGGTGGGTTGACCCTGGCTGGATGCAAGTGCCCACCAAAGCCGCTCTATCACTCCCCTCCTCAGCTGGACAGGGGAGAGAAAATGTAACGAAAGGTTTGTGGGTCCAGATAAAGACAGGGAGAGATCACTCACCAACTACCATCACAGGAAAAACAGACTCAACTTGGGGAAAAGGAATTTAATCTATTACCAATCCAATCAGACCAGGGTAATGAGAAATAAAACCAAATCTTGAAACACCTTCCCCCCACCCCTCCTTCCTTCCTGGCTCAACTCCACTCCTGATTTCTCTATCCCCTCCCCCCAGCAGCACGGGGGGACATGGAATGGGGGTTGCCGTCAGTTCATCACACCTTGTCTCTGCCGCTCCTTCCTCCTCAGGGGCAGGACTCCTCACACTCTTCCCCTGCTCCGGCCTGG
>JAVKLA010000026.1:13859377-13871916 GCA_034782735.1 Sagittarius serpentarius
GCTGCTGCGGGGCCTCTCACCCGCCCGGAGCTGCGGTGCGGGGTTCCTTGTTCTGCGGAGTGAGTCGTTGGGCGGAAGTTGCCCCACGGCAGTGTTTGAGACGTTAACTCTTTCAGTCTCTCTCAGTTTTCAAGGAAAAACAAATAAAATGTCTTCCACATTGAGAGTAAATGTATGCTTAATCCTTATCCCAAATACCACAAACAGACCAACGTAGCTTAGTCTGTTTCAGGCTCTGCTGAGACCAATTTAAGCACTGAGTGAAATACAGTCTTTTGATTTCAACCGTAAGTACAGCAGTTCTTAAGTATCTCAAATATCTCTTTCTCTGGTTTTAGTTTCACAAATCTTTATGGTAAAGGGACAGACTGCACTAAATGAGGTGCTAAGGGTGTCATCTCAGGTGGGTTTTTTTTAATGCTGCTGGTTTTGACCCACTGTGTATATTCCATAGATATCAAAGAGTTGCAGTGGGGTTTGTTGTGGAGATATGCTTATTTCTGTTCCATCAGCTTTAAAGACCTGATCAGCAAACTTATTATAAGCATTAGAGTAACTTACCCCCCATGGGAAGAGTCTGCCCTCATCCCACAGTGGGGTGTTTTCTTCTCACAGAGGAACTGTAGAACTCTGCTCTGGTAAACTATAGTCATGCTCAGCCATCTGTCCCTGTGGTGCTCAGTTTGTGGGTCCAAATAGGAAAATTAAAATTTAAATCTTGGGAGTTCAGGGGATAATGATTTACACCCTTAGACCTCCTGAAGCAGGTGTGCAGCCTGCTGTTGAAGTTAATTAGCAACCATTATCAGTGAAGCTGGCATATTGCCACTTTTCTAAAAGTAATTTTTTCTCCTAGTGTAGGCTGGAAATACTCTTCCTTTTCATTTCAGTTTTTCTCCCATTTACGTAAGCATGTCCCAGCTTTCACCTTCAAATTAATCACCTTCAAATAACAGTAAACTCTAGATAATTACCAGTTCAGAAAGCATTCAGAAACACCAAATGGGGCAAAACCCCTGGTACCCTATAGCTTAATTCATTTACTATCGCTAGTAGCTATGATGAACTGAATGGATAACTAAAATACTCAGTTAAAGTATTGTTACTTGTAAAGACTGTTAACAGTTTTGCATACATATGTATAAATGAAACGATAGCAATAATATTCAGAAATCAAAATACAGACTTATTTAGTCTTTTTTTCCAGGCCCTGTTACTGTGGCAGTGTAACTAGCTGGCACACCACAGTTTAAATAGAAATAGGATGCAACTGCGCTATCATACAATGCACAGGGGACAATGGATTTGGGATTTCCTGTGGGATTATGGCAGGTCTGGTACTGGTAAATCTTGTCCCACTTATGCAAATACCAGAGAAATGTACCAAATTCTCAAATTTCACATTGAAAAAATTTCAAGGAGGGGAAAAAAAAGAAGTCACTGAAACATAGTTATGCCATAAAGCTTTCTTACAGTCATGGTCAGAAAGTAGATAGCTAAAATTAGCTGATGAACTGAAAAATCTAATAGCTAATTAGCTATTTTAATTTTAAACCCATTAAAGAACTCCAAAAAGGGAAGAGACAAACTGTTCTGCATTACCATTTTCTTTGATCAAAATTCTACCCTCAAATGCATCTTCATATCTCTGTTCACTTTTGAGGGGACTGTAAATGCTACCTCCAATGTGGGAATTATAGATAAGTGTGGAATTGAGAAAACTACATTTCATGATAAACAGTGCATCCCTTGTAATATTAAAAACACTTGAACTGACAACACATCACTCCTATAGTAAAAAAGTAATTGGATGGAATTCACACAACCAAATGCAGGTGCCTACATTATGCAAGTCATTCAGAGATGTTTTATAGTGAGTGAAGAAAAATAAAAGTAGCTAGGGTGAAGAGCATAATAAATCTCCCACCAAAGTGGATGAATTCTATTCTTAAAGTGCTTTTCTTTCCCAAGATTATGAGCAGAACTGATGGTGACTAGTCCAGAAGTGGAAACCTGAAGATGGGTAAAATAAATCCCATATAATATATCTAGTTTTGAAATCAGAAGCAAAACATGAATTTTGTCCCTTTTTTAAAAAAAACATGAATTGTGCTTAAAAATGGTATCTAAGATTATGTTTATCATATTTTTTAAAAATATTTTGAGTTCTTC
This sequence comes from Sagittarius serpentarius, assembly GCA_034782735.1. Classification (NCBI taxonomy): domain Eukaryota; kingdom Metazoa; phylum Chordata; class Aves; order Accipitriformes; family Sagittariidae; genus Sagittarius; species Sagittarius serpentarius. Next base: position 13,861,550 of record JAVKLA010000026.1, read on the forward strand.
ATTCTTTATAAACTAGGGTCAGATTATGTTTAATTTAATAAAGTGATTCTTGCCAGTGACAAGTTTATGGGGTTCTGATTATACGCTTTTAGCCATCATAATAAAAGGAAACAATTTCTGAAGTTGCCTCTCCATCAGATTCAAAAATGCTTTAGCAGTATCCATCACACCAGACCATTTTAGAGAAGAATATGTTCCCACTTTATTGATGTTTCCAAAGAATATAGCATTAGGATGGTAATATAAAACAGTAAGAACAGGTATAATGCATATAACAATAGAAAAATTTAAAAATAGTATTGGGATAAATTGTTAAAATACTCTTGGTAAACTTTGTGTTCTTTTTAAAAACAAAAGAAGAGCTTAGTGTGCAGTGCTAAATTTATTAAAGCTAATGGAACAGCAAGACTAATATAATACTACATCATTTTGACAGGTCCTGAAAGACCAAGTAAAATCTAAATACAAAAATATTCAAAGATGGTCTTTGGGGCTTCAGAAATATCTATAGTATAAGACTTTCAAAACGTAGTTCCTTGAAGACCACAGCAGATCTTATTTCTTCATCAGTACCAAAAATATAAGCCATGTTACTTCATACTACCCTGAATAATGTATATGTAATATATGCAATGCCAAATAATGTATTTAATGTTCATAGCAAAGTACAGAGTGTAAGGGTACATGGAAGTTAAGAACATCTGCTTCATTAAGGTCATCCAGTCAAGGACTTTTGCAATGCAGAAGGGGTAGTATGTAAACGGGGAAGCAATGGACAAGAGCAGTTGGAGACACAAACCTGATAGACACAGGATAACAGAGATCATGCCAAAGACCAAAGTCTCCAGTCAGTAACTGATGGGCCCTTAAGAATCTCCAGGCACAGCTTTGGAGAGGGTCACCTAGACTTTGTAGCTGATAAGAAGGGGTAAACAAGAGGAGCATGAGGATGTGTTTGCTAGCAAGCCCCAAGCTGGACTAGCAGGTGAAGAGGAGATGCACTGTGTGGCAGGTACAAGGGCTCAGGGCCATGCCAGTACTCGGGGATCTGCAAATGTGTGTGTGCTTCTGAATCTACAGTGTTGTGTGTGTGCTTTCACCAGTGAACTTCAATCGTGACCAGATGAAGAGAAGGAAGGGTGCTTGGCTGGTTGTGCTTACATCTCCTGCGCGTCCTGCTAGTGTTGCCTGAGAGTGAACTTCAAGGCAGTGCCTTCTGCATGGCAGCCTGTGTAACCGTCCGTGTCAGCATCCTCTGTGTGTCCTCTCTGTTTGTCTCTGTGTGTGTGTCTCTGTGGTACACATTCAGCCTTGCTGCTGGATGAACCCGCAAAGGGGGAAGCAGCAGCTGTGTCCGTTGGCCTGGGACGGAGACCCCCAGGTCTGCTGGTGTACCAGGCTGGGCTTCTGTGGCCAGGCAGGGAGAATCCCCCCAGGCTCCAGAGCTGCCAGAGACTGTGACCACGTGTAACAGCCCTTAACATGGAGGGTCACAGTGCTACTCTATGATCAAAATGTTTTAGCAATCTGTCTGAAAAAAAAAGTACCTTAAAAAAAAAAGATATGCGAGAAAAATAAGTGAATCTATTTTAAAAATATATGCTGTCAGTGAAGACAACAGCTCTCCTTTAGTTAAGTGAAACTGCAATCCCCCTGAAGTATAGCCTTTGACAAAACAGCTATTGTATGCTTAGACACAGAGAAGGTTTTAGTGTCCTGAGAGGTTCCGCTGAATCACAGGTCACCTGTATCCTATTGATGTACCTTTCTGGAGTGGCTTATTTTTCAAATGTACAAAATTCAAAGACCAATTTAGAGAACAATATTGTTCTGAGTGGCAATGGTAACAGAGAGAGAGGAAAGATGCCGACTTCGTTTCGCTTAGCAGGAATGATAGCAGCCTGTGAAGCTGGGGTGCAGCAAGGCTGACATAGGGCGGCATGGAAATGGATGACTCTGTGCATGTAGTTCTATTAAAGCTTGCTGAATTTAATTTATTATTCCTGCATATTTGTCTAACACATTTAGGTCATATTGGGCTAAATACACACACACTTTTACATGCCTTAACAATCTCGTATTAAATTGAGTCATGTAATTTTGTGTCTGCAGGCTCTCCTGTTCTGTTAGTGCGCATAATTGCAAGACTAACATTTAAGTTTAATGGCGTTAGAAGAATGGTCTGAGGTTAGAGCTGCTCCAGAAACAGCAAGATCATGTATGTATTTTATCACAACTGTTATAAAAATGGATTGCATCATTTTGCCCTTTTTTAATTAGGACTGTCCTATTAATCTATTATTTGAACTTGTATGTCTTTACCTCTTCAAAGTGAAGACAAAAAATAGTCAGGTTTTGTTTTCTTTCTTTAATTCTCCACTGATATACTTTGGTTACAAAAGCTGCTGCTGCAGACCTACAGGCTGGGGAGCAGTTCTGCAGTAAAAGCCCTTGGGTGGCCATGAGCCCTCACTGCACCCTGGCAGTAAAGAGGCCAAAAGCACCATGGGCTGTAAGAAAAGGGGCAGAGCCAGGAGGCCCCGGGAAGTGGTTTTCCCTCTCTACTCAGCACTTGTAAGAACTCATCTAGATACTGTGTCCAGTTTTGGACCCACTACAAGAAAGACAGCATCCAGCTGGAGGGGTATCAGGGTGGCCCACTGAGATGGCGGGGGCTGGAGCACTCGCTCCATGAGGAGAGACTGGGGAGGGCTGGGCTTGTTCAGCCTGGAGCAGAAACAGCTTTGGGGGGACCTCACAGCAGCCCCCAGTGCCTGTGGGAGATCCTCGAGGCGATGGAGCCAGGCTTTTCACAATGCTGCTGGGTGGGAGGGTGAGAGGCAGTGGACATAAATTGGTAAGACAGAAGTTCAGACTGGATATAGGGAGAAACTTTTTCCCCATGAGCAAGGTCCAGCAGTGACACAGGTTGCCCAAAAATGCTGTGCAGTCTCTGTCCTTGGAGGTTGCCCGGACCTGACGGGTTAAAATGTCCTGAGTAACCTGGTTTGTCCCTATAGCTGCCCCTGCTGTGAGCAGGAGGTTGGACAGGAGACCTCATGAGATCCCTTCCAGCCTTAATGATTCTGTGATTCTGTGGTGATATTTGACTCTCTGTTGTTTGCAGCATCAGTCATGCTTTTAACCAGATGAGTACCATACCTGCTTACTGTTCACATTCATTTACAGCCACTGATGAAATTACACACGTACATTCCTTAAGCAGTTATTCCAACCTTTTTTCATAGCATCAAGTTGATTAAGGGTGTTGGAGAAAATAATTGTTCTGCTTTGTATGTGGATTTGGGGGGGGGTTGGTTTTGTTTTTTCCAAATAAATTTTTTAAAAAATATTCTGTTATTGTTATTAAAAAAGGTCTGTTATTTCTGCTGGCATGTCCAAACTTGACCCTCACTGAGATCAGCAGGTAATCCTTTCATGATCTGAAAGAGGAGAATCAAGTATGAAATTGATAATGGTACAACAATAACTTGTAAAAACAGCTGTCTGGATTCACTGCTTTTGAATATTCATTTTTTTCTCCTCAACTAAAGCATAACATCTAAAGCTGTATGTAGCAGACAGTACTTTCACTGATGGTGGCCACATGGTCTTTGCTGCTGCAGTGAGAAAAGACAGCAGCGTACCAGGACAAGCAGGTGGACTGAACAAAAATGCAGGTGCATGCTTTGTCACCTCAGCTTTTATTAAAATAACATAGCATTGGATATTTTAATCCCAGGACGGGACAACAACTGGCACAGCAGATCAACGGCAGGAATGATGCAGGTGTGTGTTTTGTGGACTCAGCTTTTTGAACAGCGTTGGCGGTTAGCAGGCTGACACGGAAAGGACAACAGATAACATGATTACAGAAAATACTGCATTACCTTTTATTATGCGGTGATGTAAAGAAAAGCACAGAGCTGGTGGCATGCTTCAACGAAATTTTTTAGGCAGGCAGTATTTTGGGGTTGAAGAGAAGCCAAAACTACCTGTGAATATGATTAATAGTTTCAAATATCCTGGCTTTCTGATTCAGATTCAAGTCTGGAAATTGATCCTCCTATTTGGCGAGACAGCCTGAACATGAGGCCCATATTGTTCTCGGGACTGGTTCCCTCAGGTTTTCTGGTCAAATCTTCTCTGGCTAATTAATTAAGAATTCTTCAGGCAGAGGAGTGAATACAAGAGAGCTTCATGACAATGGCATTAATGTGGAAAAGCAGGACTCTAGATTCTTTTTAATACCTGGTTAAATACAAAGATTTTGTCTTGTAGCTCAGTTTCTCACTTATTCAAGGAATTCTGAAATGATCTGTGTTTTCTCGCATTCACATAATGTTCTTCATAGAAATTAACAGTTTAAGAGCAAAATTTAGCACTCCTTTATTCTCTCTGTAAGCCCCCTGATGGCAGCCAGTGTACAGGCTATTTTTTCTGTACCTATCTGAGTGGTAGCTTCTGAGCATGCTGTAGGTGGTTTTGGGGTCTAAACCTACAATTCTTTCTACTTGCTTATTGTGAGCCTTCAGGATCCTTTAGTACATCAAATCCTCTTTCCTCTATCTCCAGCTAAAGCCAGATGATCTGTATTTTGAAAGTCCAAAGTAAAACTGTTACCTGAAAGTGGTTTATAAGGCATTCAGAAGATACTGTGGGTAAAAACATTTTGCTGCTGTAAGAAACAGTCTTTGAATTGATCCCTTTCATTCCAAAGATTTTTCACAGGCAATAGGATCCTCTCTTATGTATGACTCTGCTTGCCTGACAATTAAATAGTATATATTTAGAATTATAATTGTTCTGCAGATTGCTTAGTTTGGTTAAGCTGCCTTATATGTAATTTGAGGGAAATGAATGCAATAAATTGAAGCAAGTGCTAAAAGTCTTCACATTTTTCATGCAAATTAAGGCAGTTAATGTATGAAAAGACCTTTAATAATTAAAACTCTTAAAATTTAAAACTTTAAACCACTTTTTTCCCTGCTTCCCACAGTGGTTAACACTGATTTGATACTAAAAACATAATTTATCATGCTCTGCAGGTAGAGTGATGTCAAACCAGACGAAGGATTTCCATGGTCAGCTCTCAGTAACCAAACAGCCAAAAGATATTAGAGAAGAAAAGAAAATCACCTTTATATCCAATTGAACACTGTCATTAAGGACAGTTAAGATTAAGAATGTGTTTAGTCACAGTATCAGTCTAGTTCTTTATGCAAATTATCACCACATGCACCTAACTAGTTGGGGGTGGTCAGTCACTTTGCTGTGATCTATTCAATCCAAAATCCAACACTGATCAGAGACCTGATGCCTCTTAACATCCCCATGGATAATTTCAATTTTTAAATACCCAAAAGTAATCAAATAATAATCTGATGGATATAGTATGAATAAATGGGGCGGGCTAGTTAGCTGACTGGGAAGGACTTAAAATCTATATTTCATGGTAATTTGTATAAAAATTATAAAGTTGTGATTTCACTTACCTATGACCGAATCTGAAGACCCTGTGTAGTTATCATCCTCTACTACATTAGGCAGTTGGTCTGTTCTTATGCTGACTATGGATTTTTGGGTGATAAATTCCTTGCAGGAGTTATTTGTTCTGAATTTGTAAAATGCCCAGCACAACAGGCTCCTAGGCACTGCTATATTATTGACAAACACAATATTATACCCCCTCGGTATTTTATGTCAGTGAATGCATAGGGTTGAATGGCTTTTGCTGTTTTTTATTTTCCTTATTTCTGTTGCCTAAGAGAAATTAAACTCTCAAAGCAGCACTTCTCTAGGGGATTAATGTACTTCTTAGGTAAAGCATTTGACCTCAGGACTTACAGCATATTTCTTATTCTCGTTTGTGTGTCTCTGGAGGGTGTTCAGCAGTTATCCAGCTGTATACTGTCTGATTTGTCTTGATGCATTTTGCCTCATTCTGTGATATAGTTTGAAACATTAGCAGCAATTTGTGACTGATAATGGAATATATTTCATATGAAGGTTTACAAAAGATAAGCAACAATAAATCCAAACAACTCCCTCAGATTGTGATGGACTTGTAATGTAAAAATAAAATAGTGTTTAGGAAAATTTAAAAATGGACCACTGCTGTTATACAGAATTCAGTGTACCAGTGAGCACACATTACGAAATGCAACTTCAAAATTGTATCAGTCACATTTGCAATATATGGCACAATCAGCTGCTTTTTGTTACTACGGCATATGTAATACATAAGCAAATGTTATTTCCCAGTAGATTTTTCTGTATGTTTAAACAGTACCCTTGAAATTATGCTGCTGAATATATACATAATCATCAGCTGGCACTAAATTTTTAAACTTGCATTTATTTTTCTGCTCTCTTGCAATAATCTCATTCTTATCCCTATAATTCTAAACCCTTAAACCAAATTTATTTTAACATAATTATCGAGTAACCGATAGACCTGAAGGACAATGGGAAACTCTGAGCAGAAGCATTCTGACTACATTTTCTGTCAGTCTGCATACACATTTGAATGAGAGAAAGATTTTTAAAGGTAATTCGTGCCTAAATATGATGGTTTGAAAAGTCTATTTATACAGCCTATATTTGTCTGTAAAGTTATGAATTCACTATATGGTCCTTAACAAAACTCTGGATTACTCTTGGAACATCTAACCCCTCTCCTTCTCCACTGCCTCCCTACCTCCTCTGGGCACCAAAATTCCAAGCAGCGCACACCAACACTGAAAGGTCAACAAAGATGCCACTGAAATGTAGCTGCTCTAAAACACAGTTTTTGCTCATTAGAAAGGACTGAGTAATCAGGCTGTAAACTACCAGAACAGCAGTTTCATCTGTCAAGAATCTGTGAGCACCGAACAGGGGCTTTTCAGGCATTCACCTGACAGAAAGCCTGGGAAGCTGTGAAGGGGCAGGGACTGTGCCCATCAATCCTACCAGTCAGCCGGAGCTGCATCTACCAGACGGCTATGAGACACTCGGCACTTGTCTGAATGCAGATAGACCTTGACGCACTCCCATGGGAATGAGGAGTTAGATTAAGGAGCAGTGCATTAGGAAAATAATAAACATGCTAATCTCTTGTACTTCCTTTAAGTAAAGCATCATCACATTTAGCAATTCTGTGCAAAGCCTATTTGCTTGCAGCTGTACACTTTTAACTCTTCTGATGGCCCGTTAAGCCAAAAACATCTTTTAAGTGAGGTTCTGAGAAAAAAAGCCTGCTTGGTCTTTACTGCAAATCCCAGGCATTAGTGCAGCAATTGTATTGAGGGTTATAGGGAGTTAAACAGAAATTCTGCCTTTTAAAAGTATGGGGCACGAAGTGTAGCATCAGTTGCCTTTACAGACTCGAGAGACTTGAAACTCTGAGATTCAGTGTCTGGATCTTCTGCTAATAGTCTACTGATAGCATGGAAAGTGTTTTATCCTAGGATTTAATTAGTAAGATGACAATGCTAAGGCAATTTCTAGGCCAACGGAGCTTACTGGAGTTACTCCAGATTTAAAAAGATTCACTGTAAAATGGAATTTAGCCCTTAATGTATGACTAATCATATGAACTTAAATTAATGCAGGTTTTCTCACTTAAGCTTTTACTTGAAATGATAAAAAAATGAATAAAGTTTATATAATCATATTCTTCTATCAATCCTTCCAGAATATATCATTTACCAAGTTCTGTCTTCATTACTTTCTGTGCTCTGTAGATTTTCAGGTCTATCAGAACAAAGAAAAGGACCCAAGAAAAAAATCACTTGCCCATAAAAAAGAAATGTAAACTAATTTTGAATGCACATCATGCTTTTTCATCTTTGACAGCAGCAGTATTTCAGAAGATACCAGATATGAGGTATTTATGGCAGGTGCATTACTACTTAGAAACTAATCTCACACACATGGCTGTTAAGGTGAAATATGGATTTTAATAATCCAGCTTGGTGAGATATGTGAGCCTGCTTGGTGGGGATGTGATTAGCCACAGTCTGCAAGATTAATTGAGATACACAGCGCAAGACAGTTTAGTGAACTCCAAGCCAGTCTGATTATGCAAGAGACCACTTAGTTAAGGCTCTGTCTTTATGGATATAAAAACAGATAAATCACAATCTCTATTGTGACAGGAGAGTCAGAATGGAGACTGTTTAAGTCAGGGAGCCCAGTGAACAGATCATCAAAGTAAAATATCTGGATATTTTGTAACCAGGAAAAATAAACCACCACCACCAAAAAAATCCCATGTCGTTCAAACAGAGGAAAAAACATATGAGCAATGAGATTTAAAATGTCTGCCATCATAATTTTAAATTGATGGTATGAAATTTACTTTTTGTTTAAACGTGGTGATACTCATTCAGGAGAGTACTGTTTTTAAATGTTAATTTTCTTTTTAGTTTACAGCAGAGTCTGAAATTGCATCAAGACCAGAACTACATGAGATACCAGCTTGAATGATTAGGTAACTTCAGAATGGCACTATCAGGAAAACTTTAAGTAGTTTTAATCCAGCACCATTATTTTTCCATAATGAGTGTATCTTCCAACCCACCGCATTGCTGAAAACACCAATTTATAACAGAGAAGCAAGAAGTACAGGGCAGTATTTGCAGAAACCAGTGCAGGCTGGGTTCAGTGCCTTTCTCTACAGGCTATCGGTAATTTGGATAATTTACCTACTCACTCCTTGCCTCAGTTTTCCTGTCTGTGAACTCATTAGTAACTGACAGAGATACTGAAGGGTATTCAGATACTATTGTTTTTCTTTTAAAGCCATATGAGTACCAAATGTGGAGAGTGCTTTCTGAGAAAATTCATTGTTACACCTGGTAATAACTTCAGAGGACCAAAGCACTGAACAAAACACTTACAATCATTCATGTAAAAGTGTAGATTTTCTTTACATGCCGTTAAATTTTCTAATTGGTAAATGGGCTGCTAGCTGCAAACCCAGTAACTTCTGGAGTCATCTAACAGACATTTTTGCTCATTCTCTCAAATCACAGCAAGCCTGGCACAGATTAGTCAGTCTTCTGAATTCGAGATGAAGTAAACACACACAATAAGAAATGGCACTGTGAATTGTACTTCATTCATTTACTTTGACGGCTATGGTTTAGCTTAAATTATTCATGAGAATAATTTGCACTTACTAGTAAATGTCGTATCTTATACATAAAAATACTCAGCTTTGAGTATTGTGAACATCAGTCAATAACTTTGCTACTAAAGGATTTTCTGAATAAGAAACAACTTGCATGTGTGTATGTACGTGTCCCAAGGAAACACTACAGCAGTAGCATGCAGAGTAAACAGCCACTGAACTCACTTTTACTCCAGTTCACCAACCACATCATGCTGACGTTGGATTTAGCAATCCTCTACAATGTGACAGTCTGATATTCACTGCTACAGCACAGGCTCCAGTACCTCTTTATTGGTTTTGCCTTCCTCAGGCTATGTTGCCTGAAGCTCTGCAGAATACTTGATCCTCACTTAAATGCTTAAGGTCACAAGGTAAGGTCATATGAGCGAAACAAGAGAAGCGATAGTCACAGATAACGCTGGGGAAAAGATGAAGGGAAATGATCAAATTTCAGATCTTGTCATTTGATTTCCAGCTGATGACTGGCCACCAGGAGGAAGAAGAAGAACCCTGAAACACCCAGAAACAGTTGTACACCAACAGACAGTGCAGAAGGACACCCCAGTCAAATTGGACTAGACTATGCCAGTTGTGTGAAGGTTTTAATGTTCACAATATATTATCATAGAATGATAGAATATCTCAAGTTGGAAGGGATCCATAAGTCCCACTCCAAGTCCTTCACAGATTCTGTTACTGCCATAGATTTTCCAGCAAAAACATTTATTAATTTGCGTGATATACAGGAAGTTGCACTGTTCTGACAAAAAGAAGCCTGACAATCTATTAGAAATTTATATTATCTTTGGGTTTTGATGCAATTGAGAAAAAAATATACGCATGCAGTAGAATCAGGGTACAAACATTAATATGACTACCACAGTAAAAATATCCTTTCTGCCCTGTCTTAAATCCCATTACACAAAACACTGATGCTTTTCATCTTTGAAAACAAAGTGTTCTGTATACATGTGTTTTTTCTAGGATTAAGTTTTAACATCTATCTGCATGTTCTTCCTGAATTCTCAGAAGATCTGAGAAATGTAGACTTTCAATTAAGGTACCATTGCCCCATATGCTGGGGGGCACCCAGCTGGAAAGCAGACCAGCAGAAAAGGACCTGGGGGTCCTGGTGGACACCAGGTTGAACAAGAGCCAGCAGTGGGCCCTTGTGGCAAAGAAGGCCAGTGGTATCCTGGGCGGCAGG
>JAVKLA010000026.1:13872632-13888236 GCA_034782735.1 Sagittarius serpentarius
AGGCTCAGGAGGGATTTCATCAATGTCTATAGATACCTGGAGGGAGGGTGCAAAGAGGTCGGAGCCAGGCTCTTTTCATTGGTGCCCAGTGACAAGATGAGAGGCGATGGGCCCAAACTGAAACACAGGAGTTTCCCTCTGAACATCAGGAAACACTTTTTTACTGTGAGGGTGACTGAGCACAGGTTGCACAGGAAGGTGGTGGAGTCTCCAGCCTTGGAGATGTTCCAAAGCCACCTGGACACAGTCCTGGGCAAGCGGCTGTAGGTGGTCTTGCTGTAGCAGAGCGGTTGGACCTGGTGACCTCCAACAATCAACAAAAGCGATCTTACAGTTCACAAGTATTCCATTCACATTACAACATTTAAACAAAGAAAAATAATTTGGTTTGCATTTCATCCCTTAAAAGTACTACTCGAATTTCTAACCAATGTTAACATAGGCTTTAGGTTTGCAAGATGAAATGACTTATCCTTCACTTCCATTTATATTTCCTGTCTTATTTCTAGAAAGTCTGTAGAACGTCATTATATAATACTCTATTTTGTATTTTGAGTCAAACTGAATTTAAATTGTGCCCGTGTTTTGCAGTTATTTGCTGTAGAAAGAGGTTATATCAGAAATTAATTTATGTATATAGAAATATATGTAAGTGATATGTTCTGGACAGCCTAGTTTAGAACCTTATTTTCCATGAATACAGACACTGATCTAAAGAAACATTAGAATCTCCTCAGCAGTATCTAGGTAGGTCTGCAGAGCTTAGTATGTGAGAAATTATGCCAGGCATCTTCCATAATAAAAGATAAACTTCTTAACAGTAAATAATAAAATAATTTTTTCTTTAATAAGTTTTTTTCAGGTTTCTTCTTTCCATGCAGATAAAACAGATGCAGGTATCTGCAGAAATTTTCAAAGGAAATTCAGAAATATTCTGATGTATGACAATTTTCCAGTGAGTCTTTTGCTTATTTGTATTTTTCCATGTATATCTAATCTAAATCTTGTGCTCTTAGTGATGTCTATAACGAAACCACCATTTTTGAAACTGTCTGAATGTAGAACTTTTACAAAATAAAAATAAGCGTATGCAAATACAACCACTATGTCATTTGAATAGCGAAGGGGATGTGTTGCCCATGAAATAACATCCTTGGGAGTATGGTGGGGTGCCTTCCCTACTATGGCTTTTGATACTGCTGATGTAAGAACTTTGCATAATATAATGCAAAAATAATGATGAAACAGTGGCAAAGTGTCTGGTTTATTTCCCTGTTACGTCTAAATCAAACCTTCTCTCCCACCCGTTCCTTTTAAAGTGATACAAGAGTATAAGTTCCAGTCTCTCTTTTCTTCAGGATAAAAGTGATATTTAATGACAGGAAAAAAAATCCTTTCCACTATATAATATACAGACATGTATGTTCACAAGAACATACATGTAAACACACAGATTTATTTTAAATTTTAGAGAAGGCATACTGGAAATAATGAAGACAATTATTTAAAATAAAGACGATATTTCAGGTTTCAATATACTTTGAAAAAACAGTGCTTCATTTATTGAATGCTTCAAGATATTTTTATTTTGATATCTTAGGCATTCTTTATAGTACATTGACAGTAACTACGAACAAGGTGCACAGAGTTCATAATGCAATTACTCCTATGTTATGTTTCTCTTATGTGTAATTACAATTTAATTCATAGAGCCAAATGCTTAATTACATGACAAAGGTGAATTACAACATGTATTAAATATAATAGGTCTGGTTTCTGAACAATAAACTGTGAAATTAGAAAAGGAAGAAGTTATTCATTCTGTTAATAATGAAAGGGGAACAATAAGTAAGACTTGCTCTTTATTAACTTTGTTTTGCTTTATTGCTAGAATGGGTTTGGTTTGACTTCACCTTGTGTGGAGAAGCTTTCTGTTTCTGCTTGACCATTTGATTTTTACAGTATGCTTAAAAATACCACTAAAGGAGAATATAATTACTTTCTCTTTCATTTAGCAAAGGTGAGAAATCACATTGATTTGACCCATCCCTTTAGGTTTGATTTGAATTTTGGACTTGAGAATTAACTACACTCAGTGTTTGAGACATCACATAATTCTGTTTTCTTCTTTAGCAGGTCATTAGAAGGTAGTCTTTTTCCCTCAGAAGACATAAAAGTTAGAACCCTAACTGCATTGTTAATAACAGAAGAATAACCTTTCTACTAAGCACTTTTTAATGCACTTTTTAATGTCTATATACATATTCTAGCAAAACAATAAATCCATATCAAATCATATTAAAATGCACCACATGTGGAGTGGAATAATTCTTAAATATTTTTCAGAACAGCCCTGTGTCTTGCACCTTTTACTAGCAATAGGTACACTTGAAACTATGAAATAGTTACCACTCTTCAGATGTTATTTAGACAGCTATGTAAAGAATTAACACACCAGTGGTTAGGACTAGATTTCTCTGAGTGCTGGCATGTATAAAACCAGTAACAGATTGTATCATAACTTCATTTGACCTAAGCAGTTTGTTGTTTGTATTTTTTCTTATCAGAAAACTACATAAAATTAACTGATAATACCTGTATATAATTTCTGTAGTAAGTGTCAGCATGCATATGCTGTACTTCTTTATACTATACAGGCACAACAATTTTTGTATAGCTCCCTTTATGTTGTCAACAACATATGGAGTTATATCAAAGGAAGATGGTTAGAAAATCAGAAAAAAAAGATTAGAAGGGACCTCTATGATCCGTCTAGGCTAGTCCCCCACCCTTGCAGCAAGATCAACTGCATCTAACCATTCCTGACAGTATTTGGCACCAATATATATTCCACAATGTCCCACAGCAATTTTTCTGATGTTTAAGTATCCATATCAAATTAAAAATATTTCCTTAATGTCTATGCTAAATCGCTTGTGTTGCAATTTATTCCTCCTATTTCTTATGTTGTTCTCAGTGGACATTTTATTTGATTTCTTCTTTGCAATTACCTTTTATTTACTTACAAAGGAAAACCAGCTAAACCCAACTGCTCTATCCTTCTTCCTTAAAGTTTTATGTGCTTTAGAAGAAGCAATCTTTCTACCATTCTCCATACGCTTGCTTGCTTGTTTTTGCTGTTGTGTTTTTTCGATCTCCTTTCAGCTGAGCATGTTGCAATACTGCAGGCTGAGCCCTTGCATTGGAAGCAAAGGTTTAGTTCCTGCCTGGAGAACAGTGTTAGTGTTCACACATGGCAGTGTAAGGTCTGTCTACTTCCACAGCATGACAGCAGTCACCTCTGTTTGGCTTTTGACGCTTCTTGTTCTTTCTGAAGGACTACTGCACCTACAGGTGCTTTACCATAGGAATGGCCACACTGGGACGGGACAAAGGTCCATTTAACCCAGTAACTCCAACAGTGGACATAAATGGATGCCTAGGGTTGAGTAAAATTGAGGCAAACGTACATGCTGCTTCCCACTCTGATTATTCCCACTCCCAGCCTCTGATGATTTTCAGACTGTGGAACTTCCTTAATTGATTTATGTTTTTTCTTGACATATTGCGATCTTCTTGTTACCTTTCAGGTACTTTCTAACCTTTTTCCTTATTTATTTCATTTATTCCCTGTTATTCTTATCTTCTTGTCACCAATGTTACTTACTTGCTGTCTCCTGAAACCTCTCTTTTTTCATTTGAATTAAAAAAGTTATTAAATATTTAAGATTTTACGGAGCAATTTGTTGTTGCCTTTCCTGTCTGCTGAATTGCAGACTGACATTTTCTTTGTTCCTTCTTTTAATGCTTATATACATATGGAATTAATTCTTGTTACACTTGTTATTCCTTGCTAGTTGTTTCTGATTCTATGCCATACTCTTACTGATTCTGCCTGCATATAAATTTTTATAGTTACTGTAATGTACTATGCCCATTTCCACATTCAGCACACTTTCTTTTTGTGTTTGAGATCAATGAAGAAAAGCTCATGGACCAGCAAGGGTTTTTTTACTGCACATCCTATTATTTCTCTGCGTAAGAATAATTTTGTTTTTGTGGATTTGCTTCACTACTTTAGTCCTTCAGATTTTCTTCTGATAAGACCTGGACTCTGGATTTATTGAAGGATACCATAGTGAAGTTCAGTGTCATTACTTTGTTGCTTTTCCCCATTTTTTCATAATTATGAACTTACCCAATTCTTCACCACCTTACCCAAGCTGCCTTCTACCCTCATACTCTCCACAAATCTCTCTCTGTGATTACAAAGTCTAGAAGCATTTTCCCTCTGCCTTCTTCACAACAAAATTCAGGAATTTGCTGTAAAGATTTCACAGGTTTAAAAGAATTTAATTTCTATAACACAGGTTTCTCATCAGATGATGTTCCCCATTGAGACTAGGTCTCTTGATTCTGACAGCCCTACTAACCAGTCACAAACCCCCTTCATGAAGCTCCCTGGCAGGTATCTCTAACAAAAGTCCATCATGACTAAATGTTTGCTTATATCTGTTTTATTATTGATAGAGTCTTTCAACAGATATATTTGCCTATGCACTTCATAAACCTGAGAACATCAACATGCATCTTTCACATGTAGGGCAACACTCCCTCTCTTTTCTCTCTGTCTCTCTACTGAAAAAAAAAAAAAATATCTGTATCAGTATTACCGCCATAAGAATTATCACAAGTGTCTGTCATGCTAATCAAGTCACAAGTTAAGCTTGTAGCATTAAGACTCTCAGCTTCTGTTTATTCGCCATTCGTACAGCAGATGCACACACATGCGCACATGGAGAGCTTCTTCCAAAACATTTGCTGCCTTGTCGTGTGTCTGTGTCCACTGGCTGAAATTTCCTTGAAATTTTGGAACTTTCTCGATCAGGTCAAAAACGGGGCAAGGATTTGAATTAAAAGTAACAAGCTATAGAAAATTATGACACTGCTGGTATTTCATGTGAAATATGCCTGGCTCCTGAGGATTCAATGAATTTAAAATACTTGCTTCAGGTGCTTCTTATATAACAAAATAATAAGGGAGGAAGGGAAGTGTGGTCTTACATACCAGTGAAAATTTAAAGATAATAAAAAACCTTACATAGATTCAGTGCAGGTTTGGATGAAAAACAGAAAGAGTAATAGATTAATAAGAAAGTTCTGCACACAACTGGAACAGACAGGACTTAGAAATTTAACTCACGTGCCTATGTTAAGTTTGTGAAACAAATCTACAAAAGGCAAAAATTAAAGTTACTGCACATACAATACTTGGTCTCTGGCTAATGCAACTTTAATGAGGAAGCTAAATTAAATTTAAAAGAGAAAGAAAAATATGCAGGTCACTTCACTAGAGTTTGATTTCGTGCTGCTTACTGATATAGGTTATAATTTCAGTAATCAAAGCACCTGTCTCTGTACGCTGTCAGAACCATCACAATTTTTTGCGAAAATGCATATATTTATTTATTAGCAAAGGAACATAGAGAAAAAAAAAAGTTGGGAGGAATGATGAACTTTGAGGTACCATAGAAGAGACACAAGAGAGGAAAGCTGCCAGCCTCTAGTCAGGGGACAGATTCGGGGATTTCTATGGATATGCTGCTACTTCCTCAGAGAGGAGCTTCATACAGAACTAAAGGGTTAAAGGGATTGATCCATATCATAATATTAAGTCTCCTTTACATGATTTTTAAATAAGCTACATTAACTCCATTTAAAGGAACACTAATGCACAGTTAAAAGGTGTCCTACTTATTATAAATGAGATAATTTGGGAGACAATTATTTGCCTGGGCTGCTTGACAGCAACCTGTTGAAATGGTTTCATGATGGCAGTACTTTTCATTAAATATGTCTGTTTCCTGTGGAAAACTTTCACATTAAAAAAAAAAAAAAAGTTTTTTGTTTGTTTATTTTCCTTCTTTTTTTTTTTGTAGGGAGAAAAAAAGGGAAAGAACAAGGTTGAGCCAAAAAAATACTTTTCATTATTCATTGAATAAATGAGTTCCTGAAAAGTATGCATGTTCACGGACAAAGCAAGGTCATTCTATTGTGATGCAATTACAAATAAGGTTTAGAAGTAACTACAGTACCTTCTGTTGATGTTTAAGAGCATATGCAATATACACTACTATTATCTGTAATACAACCATTTTTTCATTCATAGTTTGAGTGAACATGTGGATTTTAACAGGATATTGGGAATTCATGTGTTGCAAAAAATCTGCTATAAATGTAGGTAGAGACATGAGAAACTATGCAGGTAAAAGCCACAGGGGCTAAAGCACACTGCTTCAGTTGCAAAATACAGAGACAGCTAAATTAAAGGGGAAAAAAAAAAAAAGTGGCCTTCAACTCTGAGGAACAAAACTGGTAAAGTGCCTGGAAGTCCAGGGCGACAAATCAGCAGCAACACAACAGAGTGGTCCCTTTAAGCCATATGCCACGCTGCTGTGAAGAGATCCTACCTGGTCCCTAATGTACCATGAATTCCATGGCTTTTGGTCTCGGAACTTACTCAAGGTGCAAGTCCCCAGTGGGGCTCCTTTAATTTGGTTTTGGACATCTGTAGCATAGTTGTCACGTACACGGGCTGATTCCACTTGGTCTTTATATTGTAAGTGGAGAAAAAGATGCCTTTTTTTTAGAACAGAATTCACTGTCACTTGAAGGGGATGAATTATGCCCTGAAAATGCCTCCATTTATTGCCTTGAAAGGAACCTGGAGTGACCAACTCAACTGCAACTTTATATTGTAGAATCTAAAATTATGTGAAAGAAACCCCTAAACTCATTTGACTTGCAGCTCTTTGCAGTGGGGACTGTGCTCCAAATATGCAGGGCCTCAGACTAAGCCAGTTACTTCATCTCAGTTTCCCTTTCCCACAAGCTAGTCCTGCATTCAAGGTTTGCCTGTTCGGAGATACGAGATAAAATATCTGCACAGGTTAAGCCAAACAACTTGAATCCAATTACTCTTTTTCAAAGAGATAAAGCACTAGACGTTTCAAGTGTGTTTGAATACACGTACTACAACCCTTATAGTTTATTTCAGTATATTCTCTGAGATCTTTTGGGCCAAACTAATGTAGTAGGGAGCATGTCCATGCAGTTACTTTCAACCTGACAATGGCTGATGGTCCAAAATAAGCCATCTCATCCTATTTCTGGTCTCCCAGTTTATTTTATATGGGAATTTCTGAACAGCCATAGTAAGTGACAACTGAACCCTACTCTACTGCGTGTGAGCTCGGCTGCAATAAAGCAGCTGTCTTGGCTATAAGCCAAACTATTGACTCATTAGCTTCATTTATTTTTAATTCTGGAGTCCCAACGTCTACAGTTTCAGCCTTGTTCTGAGGAAAACTGAGACTGCAAACAGAAGATCAAATTCAATATGAAATAGAACAAAGACTATCTTCAAGATTAAAAACTTCATAACACATTCTCAGAGAAACCCTCCAAATATTTACATGAGTGAAACCAGATATTTAGAATGTCACAGTTACGTGGCCCTAGTAATTAGATATCTTATTAGTTAATTGAAACTACCACTAGGCAAGTTTAAAAAACTGTTTTATTCGTTACGTTTTAAATCATTCAGCAACTGTTTGATAACTCAGCGCTTTTTTTTAGAAAATAAGACAATTATTTAGCTATTTCTTGCATTGATGAAAGAGTTTTAGATACATGGATCACTATATTTTGTAACATAAATTTTCCATTCATCCAATTTCTTAGATTATTTCAGTATGCATACAGATGAAGAGAGACAGTATACACCTGCGTACACATAGTGTGAACAACCATTTACTTCATGGCCTCTAACTCAAATGACAGTTGATATAAACAGTGTGATCTGTCCTAACCGAAATTGCTGCAGCAAATTAGCAAAGGCTAATATGAAACTATTTTTATAAGTTACACAAATAGAATTAATCGCCAGCCTGTATAATATGATTTATGAACTTTTTTCTTTTGGTACAGAAACTATAAGTCCTTTTTATTTCTCTTTTACTTTGAAAAAAGGAAAAAAAAAAGCTATCTCTGAAGAAGGACAATGTTGGAGACGTGAAGTATAAAGTAAAAATATAACATGAAGAAATCTGTGAAGATTATGTGGTGAATGTATATCACAGTTGTCATATTTTGCAAGGCCTGTGAACTTGTCAGATTTTGTCTGAACTTGTCTTGGCCTGGCTAAAGCTTTGTTTTAATTGACTGAGCTGCAACACCTAATGGAAGGAGGGATTTTTAATTAATTTGTTTTACTTTTGCTTATCTTCAATGAAGTATGTAGTATAACCATAACTGTTATATAGATAGCAAAAAGTAGTTGCCCTGTGTAGAATTAAGTATTTATGACCCTACGGTAATGGTGTAGTAGAGAGGAATACAGACATGGTATGGTAGAGACCTCAAAAGTGGGGATCGAGGATG
This sequence comes from Sagittarius serpentarius, assembly GCA_034782735.1. Taxonomy (NCBI): domain Eukaryota; kingdom Metazoa; phylum Chordata; class Aves; order Accipitriformes; family Sagittariidae; genus Sagittarius; species Sagittarius serpentarius. The sequence goes on from JAVKLA010000026.1 coordinate 13,881,075, forward strand.
CAGCGCGGAGGAATGCTGGCATGGGGTGATAAGAAAAGGGACACAGGATGGATGACATTGGAGACCCCAGAGCTGCAATCAATTGATCTATACTCAGTTACAGAAATGCAGACCTGAAAAATGGGCAAAACCAGTTTTATGTGTACCAAAGACAGCAAAGACCAGGTGTCTAGTGTAGTGAGACATCCCATATTTTAAAATGAGGATGTAACGTGCAGACGAAGAACAACAAAGAGCAAAGTGTAACAGCAGGGTTGAAAACATAAAAAAAAGTTTAGCCGCAGGTGGACCTCAGAGCATCACACTCCTGGGCAAGAGACTGGAGACTCACTGTACCGCACTGCTCAGAATGACACCAGGAGCTGCAGGACCCAGAGGGGTTGGGGAAGGCTGAGCACCCAGCAGAGAATGGGGTAAACAAGTAGGAACTCTTGTGTAACCATTTCCACTGTGTCACTATTAAGACCTGTTCTGCAACAGCATTCTTTACTGTATTTTTTGCTTCTCTCTTTTTCCACAACCATGAGACCTGGACTAATATTTTTATGGTTTTTTTTGTAGATTGTTAAAATTTCAGTTATGTTAACAATAAATTCTTCATTTTACATATAAGGTGTGTTTCCTTTTGCCCTCCAGATTTTGAGCGCCACACTAGATTTTAATAGATGAAGTGTTGTTGTGATAAATTAGTAAGGTGCTTAGAGTAATGTGATTAGCACATGACAGGTTGTCCTGGCTAAAAAATTCTTCATGCTTTAGTAACAGATGCATTGTTTATGATAACTTGTATTTAAGAATTTCTAGTAGCTGCTCAGCTGGGCAATATTTCAGAACAGTGTGGACATGAAAAACCCATACTGCTTTAAACAATTCTTTCTTGGTGTTGTTGTACAATATGTTTAAAGTAATTTCTGCTTTCATAAAATAATAATAATTTTAAAAGGAACAATGTAATACTACCAAAAAGAAACACATATTTAAAGTCTTCATTGTATGACATTTTATAGAGGCTTTTGTAATGCAGTTGTACGTCATAGGTACACTGACTGTGGAGGCACAGAAAAAAGATATGGCACAGAGATGTGTGATTCTTAGGCAAACACTAGAGCCTGAATATAACTGGAGAACATAACTGCATCCATACTATTTATTTTCCATATGTGTACAAATTCACCCATTTTGTCTAGTATCTCATCTTGTCTAGGGTCTTCAAAGTTTTTGTTTATTTCCCTTGCATATCAACTTTCTCCCTACAGGCAGTATTCTTGTCTGTTTATCAGTGTGTTGGACCTTTACAGACATTACCTGACCTACTTCAACCTTGAAAAATGGAAGAGAATGCTTGTCTTAAAAAATGTTGAGTTCTTTTGGACATGAGAACGTATAGTACTGTAAATCATGGAGACATCAAGATTAAGAGTGGAAAAGATGGGGAAAAGGTGCATCCTTCATTTATCAAACATTATTTTGTACTGAAAGTATAATGGAAATGTTGATAATACATAGAGAGAGAGACAATAATTCACAGAACCAAAACTGAGATATATACAAGCAGAAATTTCTTGATATAGAGGGCTGGCTAGGCAAATAAGATATACATGCAAACATTAACTAATGGGCTGTATGTCCTTAGTGAACACTTTTTGCAAAACTGAGAACGTAGTGCTGTCAATTTATTCTAGTTTAGATTGATGAGAAAGTTGTGTTAAATGCTCATTCAATACTACATATGAAAGAGAATCTAAAAAGCATTTAATAGGCCAAATGACACATGATTTGATAGGTTTTTTTATCACCATTTTCAGTTAATTACTTACAGCAATTACAGTCTGCAGCTTTGTTACAAAAATATGGACATACTTAACCACTTTCATTTTAGGTCTAATTTTTTCCATATCACTAAAACATCACGCATACTGCACTTAGCTAGATTTTTCAAAAGTGATAGAAATAGCACCACCTGAAGAATAAGAGGAATATATACTGTAATTATATACTGTAATTATATATCTAGAAATAGCTTTAAGAAGTAATGGATGCACCCAGAAGTGAGTTAATTGTCAAGTGACATATTTTTCAGTAGCCTGCCATGAGCACCAATCCATTGCTTTCTCACTCTCCACTTTTTACAAGCTTTATACTGAAATGGATTTCCCAGTGAGATTCATATCTATCTGAGTGCTATTCATACTGTTATTCACTGTAAATAACGCCAGCAGCCCTATTAACTTTAATGCATTAGCTCTTCTTCTATTTATTGCAACTTAATGAATGCATAATAATTTTAGTTTAGGACACCATTAGCAGGATAGATTTTCCAAGCTGCTGTAGCTCAGCAGATGTACTATCATAAATTACCACAAAGCGACGTGCTTCTTTATGATGGTCATAAGAAAATTATTAGAAAACCATTTTTCTATTCTCCTACAGACTTGGCGTTCAGAAAGGCTACAGGTTTAGTAAAAGCGTCATGTCTTTTTGGTATAATCAGCATATATTCCACAAGTAACCAGAATTTAAGCAGAAATGAGGATATAAAACCAGCCCCTACAGCATTCTTGGAGGCAGGGCAAGAAGACAAGAATCCAGAGGCTATACCATCAAATACCAGAAACAGAGATGGCTGGGTGAATTTCAGGGAAATGTTGATGTATAAAATGTTTTCCGAGTCCCTCCCACACTTGAAAGCAATGCTTGAACCCGTGGAGAGCAGTTTAAGTAGCTATAATATGCACTTGGGTAATTCATGGAGATCCTACATATAAACTGTTAGTATGACAAACTTCATCAGCTTGCTTTGATCTAATTTTAGACTATTAAAAATACGAACCCAGCTGCAAGATTCAGATTATAAATCCTACAGACATCAAAATAAGTTAAAAGAAATAGAGATACCCAAGAAAGACCATCACTTCCTAGCGGTGAGCACTGGATGACTATTTATGGCTTAACAACTTGTGCTATATTTGGAAGTACAAATATAAATTAAATGAAAAAATAGTATTAATTTTACATATTCACCAAATTAAAAATAGCCATCTGGAGCTGAATCTCAGTTGTACCCAAGAAAGGTTTCTGGAGTTGCATACTAACCCGCTGAAGAAGTTAGATATCTTTACATACCACGCAGAAAAAGGCAATGTTATCCACAACATAGTTGAATTCTGCCAGTAAAAGGACCAATGTTCTTTAATTTTTCAGAGCGTTTTGGTCCTTTCATTGACCTGTTTGAAATACATTGCAAGACAGAGCCAAATCTACAGTCTTCAAGTTTTCATACTTTTCAGTGCTTCCTTTTTTTCTATGTGGCCAGTAAGAAATGTTTCTTAGAATTCCCTGTTATAACTCCGTGTATCCATACAATGTTTGTGATCCGGAACGCTTGCCTTACGCATGGTTCTTGAACCATGCTATTTTATGTGTATGTAAAACCTTGTGATGTCCGAAATAAGCTCAATTATTTAAAGATTTTGGCAGCTATCATTATATCAAACTATACTGGAAATGTTCATTTGTGCCCCTTTTTTCAAAACCACTGGTGCAGGACTGAAATATGCTAACTTCTCTGAAAATCCCGGGACACATCATCTTGATGTGCTACAGGTGACAGAGCAGACAGCCCGCCCGCCATCAAACAGATGTTTCCTTCCCATTACTGTTTCTTGCAGTAAACTGTGATTGATAGAACAAGCATGCAACTGTGAGGAGTCTCACATTTACTTAAGATTATTATATTTTGTCTTAGGATAAATGTATACGTTTAATATACTCTTATACCCCGCTCTAAAAAGTATCCTTCATAAGCAAAGCAGAGTTTAGCTTCCTTCTGTTAGCTGGATGAAGCCTTCCTGGACGAGGAATTCCTCACCTCCATGGGACCATGAACTAACAGTTCAATACCGCATGTATTTCTCTAGAAATGACAGGGAGGGGCACAAGGACATAACATACCTTCTATTCTCAAACAGAAATCAGAAATCCGATGGAAATCACTAAATTCAGTTCCGACTGAAAGTTCACATGTGTGAGCAGTTATTTTAAGTATCTTTGACTTGCATCTCGCATTGAACACAGCGTGTTAGCAGCTGGAAACTCTTGCACATGACTCATATAAATGAGAGATACATATTCCATGTTACATTTAGTGAGATATGCCAAGCTGCATGGAGTAAATTTCCAAGAACAATCGTTCAGGGCAGATAGCTTTGCACTGCATGTCATCGTCTCTTCTTTGCACGGCATACAATGATGGTAATGACATCATCACAGGTGTGCTAAATCAGGGGCGAGGCATCTTGGGAGTATTTTTTTTTAAATAATATTTTCTCAAGGGAACAGTACCTTCTAAACATGCCAAACAAGAGTTAAACTGTATTCTACTTTGTCATAAAGGTAAAGCTAAGCATTGCAACATTTATAATTCTTTATAATTTGCTGGCCAAGGACTTTCCCTTGGTTTAATTTATCTAGCTTTCTCTGTGTTTATATACATATATATATGTACTCTCATGTACATCTAATCAACCTCTTTCTGGTAACTAACAAAAGATTAGAGAAACCTCTATTCTGTTTATTTACTTAATTCTATTGGATTTGAAAAGATAATGGATAATTTTTCAATTTGGTTCAGTATGTTTCGTGCATAAGTAATAAACATTAAATCAAATTATTCTTGTTTACACCTTAAAATAATATTCTGGGTGAAGTAACATAAAGAGTTATTGTTTTTTAATGTATCTTCTTTTGTGATTTCTCTCTTTAAATAAGTTGTAAACTTTCTTTTAAACAGGAATTTCTAGAATTACATGAGACCTTGCTGTGTTACTGCCTGAGTAACAGTTACACACAAGTTAAATCATTAGTCCTGAACTCATACCTGCCACCCCCCCGCTAATTAAGTTAATGTGAAAAAGTTCATTCCAGATTTAGAATTGCTATCTGTAATTCCGATTAATACAATATTTTTGCATCACAGAAAACACCATTTCTGAAGCTGATCAAATAATAATAATTAAAAAACAAACCCAAAAACCAACAGAAAGAGAGCAACTTTTTTCCTGTCAGTTCTTCTGTCAGCTTTTTTTTTTATTCAACAAATGCTGAAAAGATACATGGTTCTATAATCAGCTGTGCTTTTTTAAGCAGGAATGATCAGTATGAAAAACAAGAGAAAGGTACGCAAAGATTAGAGTTAATGGATTAATGTTTTCTTGCTAGGAAATTAAGGAATACACATAAACTCCTTTTCTACAAAGAGTGGGATTAGCAGGGCAGGGCTGATAAGGGTGATTTTACGGATCAGCACTTGACTTAGACTCCAAACATCTGGATGGGTTCCCAGGTGTTGTTCATAATACTATCACAGACTTAATTCTAAATGTAGCATGTCTTCTTTCATTACTCTTGGTTTCCTTTGTAGACAATAGAGAGAGGCAGGCATCCTCATGTCGGCATCCTACTTCTGCATAGTATTTCCTCTGAAGTCTCCTTTAGGAATGTAGATGTGTTAACTAGAAAGATGCGCTGTCCCCGTATACTAAATACGTACTATCCTGCACAAACGAAGCACTAGGCTATGACTGCATGTAAGAGAACATCAGCGTTTGCAAATGACCTTAAGTTCCCAAGATAAATCCATTTCCTGATGAAGCCTTTGTTATTAAATGGATACTCATTTCTCTAAAGGTGTTTATGACAGCTGTCCGACTTGATGGTGACCTCGCAAGCCGTATGTGACTGCTTCCCTCCAGGGAAGGTGGTGTGCTGAAAGAAGCAAAATAACTCAGGCAACAGAAATGCAGAAGCAGCTAAGAACAAGGTGCTTACAATCAAATGCTGTGTTGGGGCGCAAAGCAGCCTGACATAAGCCTTGACTAATGATTTAATTCAGCCCTTCTGTATGCAGGTGTATCTGTTCTATCATCTAGAGGACATGCAAATCACTAACACATGCAAAGAAGGAGCTGATGTTACAAGATAACGGTAATGTGCACCTGTGATTTAGAAGGCAAATCAAGGCCTTAGAACAGTAGGCTACATAAATCATTATAAAACCCATTTGACTCTAAAAATGAAGAGGCTTGCTGTATATAACAATAGTTCAGCGCTTATATTTTGATATCTTACCAAAGGTTTAAAGCTAATTACAAACAAAAATCCCCATATTAAGGTTTGTAAACAGTCCCAGATATTTGTAATTTATGACTGGTTTATGCAGAATTGTCACGATAATTTTGCTGGAGCAGAGAAATGGGGTGATGTCAACAGACAGTGGCTGACTACTTGCCTTCTCTTTCTTTGAGTTAGCATTTCAGATTTGGCAATGTCTAACCTACTTACAGCAAAGTAAATTACTGATAGTACTTCATGTTTTCATCCTTTCATGCTAAGATTAATTACTTTGCAGCCACTTTACAGAATTTCGGTTTGCCTTTCTTTGTATGAGCTTGTAGTCACATATGAAGAGGAATGAGGGACTGAGACTAGGAAATTGCTTTCATTTTCCTCCAACCACTAAATAACCTGTCTTCTCAATATCAGGCTAAAAGGTCAATATCTAATTTAGGATCCTGTTTCTATAACCCTTGAGATGAGTAACTCTTGACTTCAGGCGAGATGGCCTTGTGATTTAATGCTTCTTTAATGTAAGAAAAAACTGAGGAATTTAGCCCTTGCTTAATAGCAGTCATTGAAAAATGCACAGTGCAGATTTTTTTTTCATTACTTTCTTTTTTTTTTTTTTCCTGAACATCTACTTGCTGCAAATTCCTGCAAAGCTCTTGGGGCAGTTGCCACAGCTTTGACAAAACTCTCTGAGATAGTGCTTTTCAAGTGGCTGTGTTTGAGTAAGTATATCAGTAGTCCAAAAAAAGGGATTAAAGAAAGTTTGATCTTTCTTGATTATCCACACTGCTTAATTGCCCACACTGTCAATGTTCTGGCCACATAACTTTTAACTTCATAGACTACTATCATGGTTTAAACCCAGCCAGCAACTCAGCACCACGCAGCCGCTCACTCACTTCCCCCCACCCAGTGGGATGCAGGAGAGAATCAGAAAAACAAAAGGTAAAGCTTGTGGGTTCAGATAAGAACAGTTTAATAGAACAGAAAGGAAGAAACTAACAATGACACTAATAACAACCATAAAGTGACAATAATA
>JAVKLA010000026.1:13892327-13911145 GCA_034782735.1 Sagittarius serpentarius
GGTTGTCAGGCATTGGAACAGGCTGCCCAGGGAAGTGGTGGAGTCACCATCCCTGGAGGGATTTAAAAGATGTGTAGGTGTGGTGCTTAGGGACATGATTTACTGGTGGACTTGGCAGTGTTAGGTTTACAGTTGGATTTGATGTTCTCAAAGGTCTTTTCCAACCTAAACAATTCTATGAGTCTGTGATTAAAAAGGTAATAATAATGCTATGACCTAATTGAAAGTTCTTGGTTAGCAAGCCAGTATGGATAGGTTGTCTGGTTTTATTCTTCTTCATGAGGCAGCTGTCACTTGGCAAGCTTGTGGAACTTCATCCTGTGATGTAGGAAGCCACTACCTGGAAACACTACCAACACAGCTAGGCCTTAACCTCCAGGATATCCCTGTCCCTTCTGGAGCCTTGACCTTCAGCTAGAAAAACTGACAATAATTCTATCTGTGCCTTGAGGATCCAACTCTAGCAGTATCTGTAGTACCTCTGTAAATGAGAGTCATGGAGTAGTGGCCAGTGTGAAAGACAGGCCACAGCATGGTTTCAATAACTGTTTGAACTTGGTCTCCCTAGACCTGCTGTGCCTTACCAACTAGCAACCAGAACAACCTGGTACCCCTGGAGTTCACTACTATTGCTCATCAAAAGATCAGTGAGTCCTGAAGAGTCTGGCCATGAGATAAAGAGTTTGTATCTAGGGCCTTCCTGATTTGGGAAGGCGTGCCATGGACTTCCAAAAGTGTATCCTGACAAAAGAAACTACGAGAGCAAGAAATTCCTCTCACTTCCTTTTGATAGTCCAAACCATAATCAAGAGACATATCTTGAAATTTTTATTAAATCTTTAACGCTTCTAAGAAAGTTCATAAAAAAGAAGGGCAAGTGCAAGATGATCTAAATGATACTAGTATGGTAAACCTCAAACCTGCCAAATCTGTGTTGGTGGCTTGAAGCATTTCAGCAGTTCTGATGTACTGAAGAGAGTTTGCTTTCCTCCTGACATTTATAGAGCATTATGCACAAAATCTTCAGATCCTGCAAGGAGCCAACAGGCCTCAGACTTCTCTACAGAACATTCAACATGTACCTGCAGTCACATACTGAAGATTCAGGAGGTGTCCTCTCAAGTGAAGCAAAAAAAAGGGACCATTTATAATTACGTGTAATCACAATACCAGTACCATGACAGATAGGATGTGGAAATCAATTTTGTCTTGTAGAGAACATCCACTACAGAGATTCATGTATTGCAACATGTTATAAATATGTTTCATAGTTTTATAATAATAATAAATAGCCATTTGTGCAGTGGGTGAAAACAGTATTCTAATCACTCAGTAGAAACCAAAATATAACGTGTTGCGCTTCATTTCTGCGGTCTTACTCAATCATTCCCAGCAAGAAACCCTACAGTGAGTCATTGCCATACACTATATAAAGTATTTTTTTTTTCCACTAACATGGTGCTTTGAATATTAAAGGTTTGAAAATCTTTCAGCTGATGCTAGCAAAAAGCTTACCAAATGTTAACATCAAAACTCTTTCTGAAGACAGAACAAAAATAATGAACTATGCAATCTAATTTATATACAGAGTTTATATTTTTTTCAGAGTAGAATAGTGTTGTACCTAGCTGTTTTACTTTTGTAACCACAAGAAGAATAGTCTCAACACACTGCACAGAACAAAGGGACTATTAGAGAGAGAAATACTGTGGACCTATGCGAAAGTGTGTTCCTATCATTTTGCTTTCCTCTTCTACTAAATATTCATTCACGCATCTCATCCTGGTGAGAGAAAACAAAAGGGAAGCAATTTGAAATACGCACATCCATCTCCTGCATAATCTTCTTTTCCTTGTTCTCTGCATGCAAACAGTATTAAATTCCACAAGGATCCACAGAGAAACAACTTAAGATATAGATATAACATAGTGCTCATCTGTGTTTGGAAATGCTGCAGTCAAAAATAGTTGTTTGCACATTTTGTGCTGATAGATGATATGTTACTGGCATCCTGAAGAGTGGCATTTTGATAAGGCTGAGCCAGACAGCTCTTTATGTAGATAACCTTCTAAACGGGAAGCAATGTAGTACGTCCTTTCTCTCCCCAGTTACTTTGTAATTATCATCAGCTCCTGACAATTCCAGTTTGTCTTTCAGCATTGTAAGGTAAAAGTTAATTCTACACTTTTATATTCCCCCCCCCCAAATCTGATATTTTTCAGCACAACACTTGTATGAAACAATACTCCAAAGCAGTAAAAGGTGGGCAAATTTTATTGTTTTCTTCTTCTTCTTCTTCTTCTTCTTTTTTTCTTTTTTCATTTTTTTTTTTTACTCTAAGTTGAAACAAAGACAATCATGGACATTGCTACATGCAAGTTATGTAGGCTAGGCAGACCTGGTTTCTGTTCTCTGATCCATTTTATTCAGAGAAAGACTGTGAACAAAAGTACCTCATCTTCAGGGAAGCATCACAGCTGCTAGATTATAGGATAAATATCTTAGCATTCATATCCCACAGTTTCTCCTGATGAAGGTTTTATATTTTGACTAAACCTGATAACACTGGGGCATGAGATGGAGATATTCCAGAGTGAATACTACTGAGTAGATTACTTGCAAGTTTTGTGAAACTTGAAATCAAACGTATTAAATTTGTCTCCCACAGATCATTTCAATGCTTTAACAGTGTTTAACTTACTATTTTGTTATTCTCTGGCTTGTACATTTTAAATTTAATTTTCATTCTGACCTGTATTTTTCATTGCAAAACCCTGTAACTGTTTATGAACTGAAATTGTCATTTCCTCTCCCAATAAACCTGGTTGCTAAGAAGGAAGCCTTAATCTCTTTGAAATAGAGACTTTTGTGCTGTCAAGCACAATAGAATAATAAAATATAGTTTAAATAATTTATTTAGATTAAATGGCATTAAAGATTTTCCAGAAATTTCTGTACAAACTGCAAGGAAACTAGTTTTTATGCTGACGCCCTTAAATTTTTATGAACAGAATGGAGGGATACTTGTCTAAAACAAGGAGCTATAAAAGCCAGCTGACAGAGCGCAAAACCTTTTAACATAAGAAATAAGAAATTCCAGACAGAGGAATGGGCCCTTACTCTCCGTGTAAGAGATTCACTGGTGCATCTGGATATAGGTATCTGGCTCTGGCTCAGGATGGAGCTGTAAACTGTCCTCTGCTGAGCAGTGCTGAATCAGCTCTCTCTTGTGAAATGAGACAATAAGCAAGAAATAGATTCCTGTCTTTTATTCATTAGGAAAGACTCAGACTGCTTTTTGTACTTTGGCAGCACAAGAACTCCTATCTATCACCTCTGACAGGGCTGCCCTAAACAGTGTGGCAAAACCATTCAGGATGAAGCTATCTCTCTCTGTTGCTAAAGATGCTCCAACTGCCATGGGATATTCCATTATCACAGGAAGGACAGGGAAAGACTTCCTTGCTTAGTTACTGGGGATCACTCTGGGGAGGAAGGAGACCAGGGAAAAGTTCAGTTCTAGTCTATCTTATACCAATTTTAATTACTACAGCTTTAATTTTCCCGCTTCATGTCAGGCTGGCATTGCATCTACCTGGGAGGCAAGTCCTGAACTCTTCCAGCTTAGGCTCCACAGGCAAGGGAATACCTCACAGGGGAGTCCTTATGGGGCTATGATATGAGCGAGTTATTTTGCTGCTCCGTTTCACAATGTGGATTGTTGAGTTCACATCTACTGGCACAGACTTAGGCACTAGGGGAACATCTAATAGAAAGTATATGCACCCAGAGTCTAAGTGTTCAAAAGTTTAGGCAAAGACTGACCTGGGACTTCGAGGTTTATATTTTTGTATTGGGTACCCACAAACTATTATGAAATGAACCCTGAAGTACTTCACATTCCTTCCTCTATTTAAAAAAAAATGCTCAAATTATAATTGTATGAAGATATGCACTGTCCACGCTGGAATAAACAAACCAAAGCAAAGCAACTGCTTTTAGCTGCAAAAATTCCAGCTCCTTGCAGCGTATTCCCCAGATCAAAAATCAATACTGAAAAACAGACTCAGCAAAAACAAATTAACTGTGCAAGTGACTTGGACTTGCTCTGCAAACTTTTCTTGCTGTCTTCTGCTAGTTTTAACCCTTTAAGATATCAGACGACTGCTACATAAGGGAAGAAGTGCAGTTTTATGATTTGTTTTATGATGTTTTAGTACAGTTTGTTAGCACAGCTTTCGAGGTGAATCTCAACATAAAGTTTTCCAGGTACATTCCAATTGCTATGATAAAAGATGCTTTCTATTCAAAGATGGAATAAAGAATATATGGTACTTTTAGGACTCGTTTCAAATATTAACAAAGGAAAATCACATTTGATCACTCAGGCATGACTTTATATTCCTTACTGGCATATAGCTATGAAATTTAAATTTTTGGTATTTTATCTACTCTTTCTTCTCTCCTTTTTTTTTTCATGAAGTACTTTAGATGCTTTTGTTCTGCAGTTTACTAAATGATGGCTGCGTTCCAAACAGATTTAGGGAAGTGATCAAACCAATATATCATAATACAATTTTCTAAGACTGACTGATTCAAATAGGCTGCTAACTAAGACTGCCAGAAAACAATGAATGTTCAAGATTACTCAGAACGTTAATGTGAATTTTGCCTTCTGTCCTCTTAGCGTTAATTAAAATTAGAAGAGACTCTCATCCTCTTTATCATTACAGCTTAAACAGCTTCTGACTGACATTTCAGCTGACTTATTTTCCGTCCTAACTTTTACACATATGCCAGCCTGTCCACAAATCTAGATGGTAATTTTTCTTTACACACTATTTGTAAGTCTTAAACAGTGTTGACAGATAGAAAGAACTGAGAATTCCCTCTACTTCCAAAGACAACTTTTTCCTTCATTCATTCCTTTTGCACTGGAGAACTTAGACCTTTGTGAAAAGTAAGAGTAGATGTATATATCACCTAAATGGTTATAGAGGTAATGGCAATTGAGGATAAAAATAAAACTACTAGGTTTGATGTTAAAAACATGGTAAATTGATAATACCATTAACTAAGGAGCATTAAGTTCTCTCTTTTACATCAAGATATATTTAGAAGTATACAAACATGGTATTCTATAATGTATTTCCTTTCCAAAATCTGCTCCTCAGCAGAATCACATCATGTACCTGTTATCACTTCTATGATAGAATTTAGCCAATATGTAACATGCTAGAAGGATTCCATACACCCTTTAATTCCTAATTAATGACTAGAAATACAGCTGAGAGGGAGGTTACCCATCAGGCATTTGCCTTTGACTCTGAGGACTTTTCTAGACCAGTCCCAGTGCAGATTGCAGTTTCCAGGACTTTTTTAATACATGCTGTTGAACTAGAACCTTTGTAGTGATTCCAGTCACGAAATTTCATAGTGCAATACACTATGAAAACATGACATCTAATTCCAAATATTGTGTTGGTGTCTTCTTTTTATTTGAGAGAACAGGCCAAGAGTTATAAGAATATGTCTTTAGTTCTTAGGCTCCCTCCCTCTCTCTCTCCTGTCTGCTCTCTCATACCATCTCCCCAAATGCCAGAACAACTCTTAAAGTGAAACCAGTAAATTGCCTGTTCTTTGATACAGCTTTATAGCAAAAACTAAGGCCTTAATACTTTTGGAAACATAGTAAAAGCTGTACTTAGGACAAGCCATTCATTCCTTTTACAGTGGCCACTGGCAAATAAAAAGTCATATGCTGATTATATGGGCTGGGAACAAAGCAATGGTCACAATATGAATTAATAGATGCTAAGGTATATGGCTCCAGAAAAGCTCATTTGTATCACAAGAATAACATGGCAAGATCTTCATAGATCTTCCTCTCATTCTTTTGTGCTGTGGGATGATTAATGGATCAGGTATGCTTGTCTGTTTGTGTCCTCCCATGTCTGGGATTCCCAACATAGACAAATGCCTCCCCGCTTCAGTATCACCACAACATTTATTAATTTTCTAAAAGTAGAAACAAGTAGAAAGAGGAAAAATAATTTTTAATTTAAACTCTTCATCCTTTCTTAAGGATATTTCTCCCTTTTCACATTCTCTAGTAAAACAAAAGTTCTTTCTGTAAAATAAAACAAAAAAAACACAAAAAGAGGAAAAATTGTTTTGGGTTTTAATTTGAGGTACTTTTTCATCTGTACCTTTTGTACTTCTATAGCTTCTGTACAAGTGACTGCAGTTAAGTGAAATCTTCAAGCCCCTATGTAACAGCTTGAGAGAAACAGCAAAACTGGCATTCGCAGAAGTTATGCACATACTCCTTCAGTCAGCACTGAGATACTCATCCTTATCAGGGATGTTGTCATTTGTAGAGCGAGCTTCCCTGCCTCCCCATTTGTTTCCACAGCTACACTGAATGCATTTCAAACTGAAGAATGATCAAAATCTAAACAGCTGTCAGTTTGCAGGGTATCCTGCCTCTGCATATGTGCTGCCACTCTGCCAAGGCCATGCCTAAATGCCAGTTATAACAAGGAGGACATGCATATTGTGTTATATGAGTTGCTACTAATTTTCCCAATTATTGTGGCTAGCACTATTGATTCTTCCATCAAAATGAACAAATTGGACAGGACAAAGCATTGGAAAAATCTCTGTCTAATTGTAAACATCCTTTAAACAACAACTTCATCAAGAATAATCATGGCCTTATTATTGCTACATATTCAAAATCCCAACTGAGGAAAAAACCCCTGTCTTTTCGTTACAATTAGTGCCTTATTGTCTACTTGCTCACACCAATTTTAAGCTCTGCAAAGCCTGGGATTTTTTTTTGTCTCTCAGTGTTCAGAACCTGACTTTGAAATTGGCAGTCTCTGTATGTACAAATCCCTCCCAGAAATTTTCAAGAATAAGAACAGCTAGGGCCCAAAACCACAGGACAAAATCCAGAAAATACATATTCATGTTATTCCGATGACTGTGGTACCCAGTATACCTGAGTTGTCTTCTCAATCGTTTCTTTTTGTAATGTACCACTCCTAGACTGTAGCGTACCTCTGTAAAAAAACCGCTCCCTTGTGTACTTACCTCTAGCGTTGCAACTTACAGCTCAGGCGTGGTAGCTGCATCTAATGATTCCCATGACTCTTTACTGATTATATTTGCCTTTTTTTCCCCATTTTTTCCTAGATGTTCTGATCATCTGCCAATGTCTTCTAAACTGATAGCATTTTAATAATAGCTTGATGTTTGGAAATGAATTCAACAGAAATGAGGGTTGTACAGCTAAAAGAAAGGAACAACAGATCTAGAGATAGAACCAATATAGAAGGATGTACATCTGTTGTATTAAAGTGGAAAAAAAAAAACCCAAACAAACCAATGAGGAAAAGAAAATGGTGAAAAAATCAGCTGAAACCCATGTAGTCCTCAGTCCTCTTTGTATTATATAATGATTCTTGATTTTTGAAGTGAAAAGCCACAGTAATCATGACATGGATGAGAATTAAAATAGTGATTATATAAATATATTAAAAAGTGAAATTGGGCAACTGGGACAGTTGCAGGGATATATTTTTCTGGCTTTTACCTATATCACCAGGCACTGAAAAGATGAAGCTCATGATAAAGTTCATGACAGTTCTTAATTCTTAGAGACAAAGATAAACATAGAGACTTCCTTGCAAGTATTTTATTGCATGTAAAAATCTATGTTACCAGGAGTTTTAATTAAATGTAATTCCTCTGTCTGTCTACATCACTTTCAGGACTGAGGCTAAGGAGAGAATTGTTGTCACTTTTCATACAAGTATAGAAAATATCATTAGTTTCCTGGAACAAACAAGCAAAATGGCCTGTGTGTATTTACTTTCTGCCTAAATCCCCCCAAAGCAGTTTCAAGTAGTGAAGTTCAATGCTGTACTGTTGCAATTGCTATTTGTCCATACTGATCTTTACACATAGACCACAGGATTTTAGCCTACCTTCTGGTAGGAGGCTGTTAACAAACAACATCCGCAGAAATTGCTCCCTGGAGAACAAGAGAAACCTGACCAGGTAGGATTTGACTCCATACTCTTAGCTTTTCACAATTTTTTGTCAGAAAACAAATTTTCAAACAGTTTAGCCAGTAACGTTAAACTAGCCTGTTAAATGAGCTAAGACTGGGATAGTAAGTAGAATTCCACTCTCGTTATGATATAGTTTCATAAATTTTGTGGAGGATGCTGTAATCCAAAGATAAGAGCGTTAGAAATACTTAGATACTGAAATTCAATGTACACGTGAAGAGCTGCTACATTTCAGCACTGAATTAAGTTACCTCTGAGTACTTTTCATACAGGCATACTGAGTCTCTAAGCACATTTAGGACCCTCCATCAGGAAATGCCCTATATAAATGTAAATTTATACTAATATCTAGACAGTATCAAAGGTATTCCATAAACTGCAAAGTGGCATATGAAGTAGAGTAAGAAATGAATCATTGTGTATCACAAAGCTACTTGCATACAAGTAGTTTATGACAAATATTCTACATAATACACTTAAACCAAGAAAGAGTTGATTTGTATACATAAACAGAGACACATATTTGCACATACTGTGAACAGTGACACCGAAACACAGGTGTATTGGAAATTGACTAAAGAAGTAAACTTTCTACCAGACACATTTAATTCGTAGATTAAGTACTTTATTAATTTAAAAAAAGGTAAGAAGCACAATACTATCGAATAGCCTAGCCTCGTTTTGTGAGTCTCCAGCTGATTTTCAAGCAGTTAATTTTGGGGGTGGTAAAGGTAAGCCAAATCAACAGAAACATTATTCTTTTTTATTTGTGAATGCAGCGAGAATTTTTCAAATGGACCTTCTGGAACCAAGCTTGCTTTGTTCTCAAGTCTGGTCTTACCATCTAGATTCACTCCACTTGACTTCAGCCACTTGACACACTTTTGAAATGTAATAACTACAGTTTCTCTTTCATGTCAGGGGTAAGAAGAAAACACTCTAGAGAGCAGCATTACTTACTGAGGCCTGATCCAAGGCAACCAAACCTGATCTTTCATATCAAACTTTTCATATGGCTACACCCACAGGAACTGTACTACTACATTTTTCAGGGGGAGGCAGGAAAGGGAAGTGATGCCCTGTTGATGCCCAGCTGTAAAAGTGTGATGACAACTCACCATCTCTTTTCAGCAAGGAACTGGATTGCCCATGTCAAGGCAAGACACAGGACGTGGGTCAAGAGCTTTCCCAGCTGGTTTCCTTCCACATCTGTGGATTTAACCTAGACAAAATCCCTTCTCCTCTGTGGCACAACTCCCATGTGGTAGATCAAGCAGAGGACATAAAGTTGTGCCACGAGGTGGCCCATTAGCCACGTGCAGCCCAGCAGTCAGTTTTGTCCAGCTGTGACGTGGCTTTCAGAGAGACAAATAAATCTGTAAATATTAAACAATCTAACAAACTGTAATAGTTCACCTCATCTTTTATCTATAGGCTTTACGAAAAGCCAACTGCACTATTAAAATGTCAAGAAGTTTGTTGTTATTAACAAGGCCAAAAATAGATCTTTTAAGAATGTGAAAAATGAGGGCAGCAGAATTTAATAGGATCTCTGATGACCTGCAAAAAAGCCCATTTACAGTTCTTTTGCTGTGTACTAGAACAAGCCAAAATAAAGCTAATTTATTTCCAAAATAGCAAATTGCTTTTTAGTAAATGGCCCACGAGGGGGCAATAAAAACATTAGAGAATCTTTGACATGGTAAATAATTAAAAGACTGGTCAAAATCTTGATAGAAAGTCCCCATTGCCTGCAAATTACAAGACCTCAAGGGTACTCCTGCAGAAAAGGAAATGTACAGTAACACAGGAAATGACTCCAGTGCCAAGTCCAACAAAATAGCATTAAATATTAAATATTAAGTAACAGCAAGCCCCAAAGGAAGGGAACTTTACATCCTGATGTAATTTATGCCCTGTATCATAGGGACTTATACATGTTAATAGTTCAAGTGATAAATTCAAATAAAAAAACCAACAGTGTAATAATCTTAAGAAAGGAAGTACATTAATAGGTCATGTATATGGTAATAACCTCTTAAATTGACCAATTAAGTCATAAAAGACAAAATTACGTGTCATAATTAAGTATTCTATAAGCCATTGTCTAATAAATACTCAACATTTTCCCTTCATTTGATGAAATTTTAAAGACAGTAGACCCATACTGAAATATTTTTATTTCACTGAGCTACAGCAGCTCCTGAGCAAGAGTCATTTGTGTTCCCAAAGCACTATGATTTTCAGCAAAACCACCTTTGCTTTTAATAATCCAAGACCTGAGCTGCTATAACCCAGTCAGATAATAACTCCCTCCCAAGTGCAACAGCAAAGTCAAGTACCCAGCCCTCCATATAAAATGCCAATATTGTTCCCCTGAACTCTACTTATTTTTATTGAGGATTAGCTAGATTTGAAGTGAATCATAAACACAAAATCAATGAAAATCATGTCATAAAAAAATGAGGTAACATACATTAGGAAGAACAGAAAGAGATTTTCAGAATGTCATTTGCCCTACGTTGTAAATGCAAAATAATATTTTGAGTTATTCTAAAAATCAAATAAATATAACAGTGTATAATCAGCTCTACTAGGTTAGCCTATAACAAAATGGAACCTCAAAATAATCTTATTACTGTACCCATTCCAGCCAATGATCCTTTTTCTTTTTTACTTATTTCCTTAACTATTACACTCATGTTACAGCTCTTCGCACCTACAAGCAGCTTAATGTAAATTATGAATAAAGCCTTTAATTAACAGACATTACACTAATCTTATATCTTGAGACAGCACAACATATTTACACCTACATAAGGCAAACAAGGGCTGAAAAGTATTCATGCATTTATGTCTGCTGGTACATTGCAGTCCTGTTAATTATATTAAAAAATAAATAATTAATTAATTATTGGTATAAAATTATACCAAAGTGCATGGTGATTTTGTGAGAACAATTATTGCTCTGTGACTAATGTAAAGCAAGACACTCTTTGACCTCTTGTAACTAAGCCACACTTTAACATTGGTCATAAATTTTCAAAAACTACTGTTCTCATTGGGCCTTGGCTTACTAAAGAGGTAGAGATGAGCATACTGGTGTGCTGTCCTAATTCTTTTCAGATGGTGACAGTGTGCTTGGCACTATACAAAACTTAGAGCTGAAAAGAACCCTGTTAAAGGAGGCATATAAACCCCACATCTGGAGGGGCATCCCTTACATGTGCTGGCTAATCTTACCACAAATTCAGGGTAAAGTCTGATGAACAACCATTATGATTTTAGGGCAATAGCAAGGTGCTATGTTAGAGAAATCAATAATATAACAATGCCCCTTTGGCTAATTGGAATTGATGGACTTACTTAGAAACAATTATCAGGAGCACTTCGAAATAGGAACCAAAGCATCAGAACAGGAAAACAGTTTGAAGCACAGGACTAACGATGACGAGTATAAAAATAGAATGAGGAAAAAGCAGTAATACAGACTGTTATGCACGTTGCTTGAAGAAAGTAAACCAGGATCTTCATTTTTCCTAAGTCCAAAAATATCAGAATGACCTAAAAACCTAAATCACATTTTCAAACTCATTTAGGACAATAATCTCATGACTTTCAGAGAAAAAAACCTGACTTATAAGCAAGTACAAGAATATCCCTCTGACCCTCTAAATCTCTCCCCAGTCTTGCAGGACTTTCTAATTAAAACATTATACAGTGCTCCCAAAACATCATCATTTACAAACTGCAAAAAAATTTGAATCTAATCGCGCAAGGGATATGAGATCTATCTGTTTGTGTTTGCACAACTGTATGTGACACGCAGCGGCTTCTAAATTACCTGTGTCATGTAGTCTTGCATCTGGTATGGAATAATGGCAGGCAACAGGACAGGCTGCTGTCAACTGGTTGGAAAGCAACTTGGAAGAAAAGGACCTTGAAGTCCTGGTGGGTGACAAATTGACCATAAGCCAGCAATGTGGCCTCGTGGCAAAGGCGGCCAACAGCCTCCTGGGCTGCATTAGGCAGAGCATTGCCAGCAGGCCGAGGGAGGTGACCCTTCCCTTCTGCTCAGCCCTGGTGAGACACATCCAGAGTGCTGTGTCCTGTGCTGAGCTCCTCAGTACAAGAGAGACACGAACAAACAGAAGTGAGTCCAGAGAAGGGCCATGGACATAATTAAGGTCTTTGAGCATCTCTTTGATGAGGAGAGGCGGAGAGAGCTGGGACTGCTCAGTTTGGGGAAGAGAACTTGAAAAATAAACTTTTGTTGCTATCCACAACCACCTGATCAGAAAAGATGAAGCCAGACTTCTCAGAGGAGCATAATGATAGGAGTAAACGCAACAGACACAAGTTGAAACACAAGAAATCTGTATTGCATTCAAAGAAAAAAACGTATTACCATGAGAGTGGTCAAGTACTGGAACGTGTTTCCCAGGGAGGCTGTGGGATGTCTATTTTTGGAAGTCTTCAAGACTCTAATGGAAATAGCCCTGACTGAGCATCTTGATAGAATTACCCCTGCTTTGAGCAGACAGGTGGACTAAATTACCTCCAGAGGTCCCTTCCAAACTCAGTTGTTCTATGATTACACTGTTTTCTTCTGTCTCTGCATTTTCACTGGCAGACCTTTCTAAAAATTTAAAAGAAACCATCCAACCAGAAAACAACATATCCTCTAATATGAAAATATACTTTATGGCAAAATAGCTAAACATCTTTGGCATATTTGGTATTGTCACTTGGCCTAATGGTGTCTGTATTCAAATAATTAAACCACAGAAAAATGCATAGCACATAGGGGTCATACTTTGAAAAGAGTCCTTATTTGTGCTGGCGGTTTTCCAGGTGCTCACATCTCTATGCATACAGACATGTGTTTAGCAGCCACGCGTGACAATCATCTAATGAGGGGAACTCGTTTCTGCAAAATTGTGTTTTGGAGATGATGAAAAACAGAAGAGGAAACCTGGTTAGAACAGATCTGAATTTTGACTCCATAGCCCTCTCTCTACATTTTTCTAAGAAACTGTGTAACATCAAGGAGATAACAAAGACTTTTTTCAGTCGGTGTCATTTACAATTAACCAGCATTTAGTAACAAAAGCTTCTCTGTGTTCTCTGATTACATTCAGTGGGTTTACACTGAGACTTAAACAATTGTATCTTCTTATCCTGGGGAAATTCCTTTGGCAACAGATGTAGAAAATGCCAGGGTCTGTAAGATGAAACTTCACATGGTCTTCTGCTACTGTGTCAAAACATGGGAAAACTTTGAATATTTATTATGAATCAGTACAGCACTGATGTAACTGTTATGATAGTGATTTATGTAGGTTTTAGTATACTCTAAGAGAAAAGAACACATAGCAGAAGTGGAACTCAAAGCAACTTGTTATTTATTTATCTAGGCTCCTGAGAAAAAATTATTTGCACTATCAAGCACATTCATTTTAGCAGTACTTTTATATTCTCCTGATGGCATTACAGTCCATCATCTGACTACAGTCCAGAATATATTCTTTTTGTGTAAGCACTGTCAAAGAAAGCTTTTAAACCTACTGGTTTGGGTTTATTTTAATGGACAATCAGGAATTATTAAGTAGAGAGGGGCTGAATTAAAAATCCAAGCTGTCCTTATGACTAGGAATAATGTATTAATTAAAGGCCAAACCATCTGTATTTCTTTGGCAGCAGGAGATTATTACGTCAAGGTGTTATGACACTGTATAACAATGTCACAATACCGATACTTTCATCTCTTTTTGATGGGAGATTGTGTCATTACAAAGGATGTGAAACACAACATCATGCTAAATCCGTCACATAAATCTATTTAACTCCTGATAACTTTGTGACACCATTTGTGCTGCAAAAGCTGTCTTGCTGAAGGTACAAAGGGTCCATTACAGGGGAGACAGATAAATTCTTATTTTCATGTATTTGAAATTCTTGTTCTGAAACACGGAGATAAAATATTTTATTTGAAACTTACCAAAATTAGAAAACATACACAAAATATACCACAAAACTCCCAAGAAAAGCAAACTAAATCATATGGACACAAATATACACACATATACACATACAAATTCTAGCTAAAAATGACTAATGGAAAGTATACCTAAAAGACACAGAGGAAATGAAAATGAGCTTTTTTTTTCCTGATAAAATAGGCTGCAGAAAAAAAATGGCTAAATTATAAACTTTTGTATTCTGTGATTAATATTGTTAATCTAAAGATAGAGAGTTTATTTCCCTTCCTGTTCCTCTTGCTAAAAAAGGTCCAAAGCATCAACATGTATTTTTACCATCTCTTCAGAAAAAGTCCAAGAACAATGTAGATACCTGTGTAAACTGATTTTTTTTCTTCTTTCTGAACTCTGCTGAACAAGTAGAAAATAAATGTAAATGAGGAAGGAAAGCAGCCAGAGTTCCTCTGGGTTCCACTGGGAATGTAAAGAACATGCTGCTGGTGATATTTCTGCTGTTGTATTTAGTGCCAACAAATCTCCAAAGAATTTTTGTTTCATAACAGCAAACTGTTGGAAACTTCAGTTAATGCACTCCACATAATAGTACTTCTAAATTCATACAAGGTTCCTTTCTGCTTTCTCAAGCTAAGCACCTAGAGACCCCAAAGCAAGACAGGGAAAAATAACCACTGCATACATTAGAAAATACATAACTGCAAAGCTTTAGTCTGTAGAATTACTAAGCTTTTTAGTATTCTACTTTACTGTCAGTACAAGTTATTTTACAAGCATTGAAGCCAACAAGTCAAATGGGTAGACTAATGTAATGGCTAATACAGCAGTATTAGGAAGCATGTTTTGTCTAACAATGAGATGGCAAGAAAATGTGTGAAAAAAAGGACAGGAAAGAAGAAGTGAGAAAGAGAGAAGGAAATATTAAAAAATTGCTAAGCTGAATCTATCACATAAGTAAAGGTCAACTAACAAAAAGAACAGGTTTTCTCACTTTGCTTGGCAGAAGTAATGCCTCTCTAACTAGCAGACTTAATGCCCAACATCTGCTGACTTCTTTAAGAGCAGAAAAAGGCTCCGAGAAAGGAATCAATATCCACAGAAGAACAAGACCTGAGACATAAGGAAGATTAAACCATAGGAAAACAGGCTTACTTTATGCGTCCTTCTGTTAAGGAAAACAACATTGGCATATGCTTGCTGCTTCTTGGCGAACTCATTGGTGCCTACAGTGATTTTTTGAAGCCTTTGACTGTCTTAACCTGCTCCAGTACTGATTAATTCACAGAATGGCTGAGGTTGGAAGGGACCTCCAGAGGTTCAACGTCCGTACTACAGCAGGGCCACCTAGAGCTGGTTGCCCAGGACCATGTCCAGACAGCTTTTTAATATCTCCAGGGCTTTAGACTCCACAGCCTCTGGCCTCACAGCGACATCAGCCAGCTCCTTGAGTACTCATGGGTGCATCCTATCAGGTCCCATGGACTTGTGTATGTCCAGTTTGCTCAGTTATTCTCTCACCTAAATTAAGCAGTTTGCTTAAGTATTCTCTAACCTGATATCATTCCACTAAGGGTACAGCTTCCTTGCTCCAGACTTTCCCTCTCATCTCTGGGTCCTTGAATTTCTGAAGGCCAGACTCACTAGTAAAAACTGAGAACAAGGCGCCATTCAGGTTTTGGTTCTGAGGAATTCTGTGTTTGAGGAATTAGACTTTTAAGACTATAGCTATATAAAAAAAAATTCCATCAGTAATAATCTCAGTCTGGATTCCCATACTTCTTCACGTGCTGTTAGTCTCTTGTGCATTAGAAGTACTGGACTCATAGGCTAATGCCTGGAGTAAACCCTCTCACTTTATTTTTCTAATTCATGTTTCTTATTTACATGACTAAACGCTATACACACACTTGACAGTGAGAAAAGAGAGACAGATTGCTGCAAGATGATTTTGGCATCTTAATTTGGGTTGAAGAACCTTCTTGAGGAGCCGTCTTTTCCTTTTTTGATAATACAGAGTACCAAGGAAGACTATGGTCATGCTTTTAAGCTCTTCCATTAGTTCCTAAAACCTGGTTGAAGAACTCCACTCCTATAAATATAACCCATTTAACAGCTTTTGGTTTTTCTGTCATTGTCACAGAGTTATGCTGCTCACTTTGAGAGTTCACACTTACAGAGATGATGTGAAAAAGAATGCGAAAATTAACTGAATGACAGGAAGAGAGAAACCTGGGAAACAAGCTGAAACACCAGTTGGAAACTATACGTCTACTAACATCCTGTACTTCTGCTTTCCCTAAATATTCTCAATAACTGTGAAGTAATGGTAGGAGTGGCAGTGTCAGTTATAATACACTGGTAGATGATTTGATTTGCTGACCTGTCAATACTGAATTGCATGCTTGAGCTATCCGAACAGTACCATAAAACTCTGGTATGCAGAAATTTGTGATGATGTTATTGCCTTATGTCCTGAAACACTGTAAATGCTGTCATTATTCTTGAATAAGGCAAAATGGTTACGATATCTGAAAATAAAAGTACCAATAGGAGAAATGTAGAAATATTCTTTAGCAGGTGTCTATCCAACATGTTAATACTAATTATACTTTCGATAACCATTATCTAAATTCTGTCTGACAGAGATATGCTGAATTAATTCTATTCTGATTTCTTTTTTTTTTTTTATTCCAAATGAAACAAGTGAAATATTCCCATTGTTTTGTCTTGAAAATAAATGACAGCTGAGGAAAATACTATTTATCTAAGCCCTGACAATGAAATAAAATAGAAGAATCAGTGCACTAAATAGGCATTGTTAGGCACTTGCGGGTACAAAAAGTTGTGCTAATATAAGTATTATGAGACTCTTTTATTGGAATAGGTAGGAAAACCTAGAAAAGTGCTCTCAGGGTTTTATCACTTCCATTACATGAGAAAATTCGTATTTCATAACTAAGAATTGTCTGATTTTGAGTAACTGTTTCTGAATGTCTCATTTTGTGTAGAACAAGACTGATAGACCCATGAAAAGGAGAGGTATGTAAAAAAGTACACACCGTAGGAGCAACACTGCACTGTAAGAACACTAGTGAGAAAGATTAATAAAGGTTTGGGGCCAGGAAACACACACATGTGTACACACTAAATGAAATAATAGAATCGGGAAACAGATCGTCCTCTATTAATTTAAGCTGAAGTCAAAGCAAGAAATACTTATAGTCAGCTTGGCCGTTGCTAGTTTACCTGCTAGGTATGGATAATGTAACAAAGAGTTTGGTATGCACTTATCCCTTAAACTTAGAAGACCCTTTTATTTGGAAAGGTTGTTCTCACAGTAGGCAAGTGGTTGGAATCTAGGAAATTTAGTGTCCTATATATGAGATCAGATTATGGTTACCTTGTAGATTAATGACACATCCTGGAAACAATCAATTGGTCAAAATAGGCACCAATTAGGCTTTCAGCCTGGATCTGAAAATAATCTCTCTTTTTTGTCTTTGTTGATGATACACAGAGGATAGACTTCTAATTTAACATGCCTGAATCGGATGCCTAGTATAGGTAATAAAAATATGTCCACTTGTTTCCAAAGCTCTTAAATAGAAGTATAATATGCAAAGTAAATATATGTATACCAGTTTTATGAAGCAACAAATATTTTAGCAGATTTACATCCTATTTTAGGTAAAATAATGCTTTTAAAAGTTAAATCTCAAAAACCTAATTGTTCTTCATCTTCCTCTTAATTAGAAAGCAAAAACCCCAAATCCTATAGACCTCAGGATCATTTCTGAATAGGGCTTCTGTTTGAAAGATAGTTTGATTTTGTTTGGTAGTCTACAGTTAAACATAGCAGAGGTACAGTTTTGCAAGGTATCTGCAGGACATCTCTCAAAAATGAAATCTCTGTGTCTCCACAGAAGAGATAATTAGAATTTTGTAGTTGGATGATTAAATTAGAATATGCTATTCTAAATCTTGCCTTAGTGTTTTGAAAAATCTACATTTCTACATGATCTATTTGGATTTTTACACTTGTATCTATTATGAATTCAGGCAAGTACCAGAGGACTTACTATCCAGTCATACTCTATGGCTTTAATTTCATTAAAGCAAATTCATTGCAAGCTAGTTTACTGTTAAGACAGCAGGGTGTTGTAAATTTTATTTTAACTGTTTGGCATGTACAATCCAACAAAATTAACAGAAAAAACACCTCCCTCCTGCTGTTGTGAATGTACTGCTATTAGGTTTACTTGCTGAATCTCACTTGCCAGTGGGGGAAAAAAAAAGAGTAAATTAGTCAGTTTTAAAAAGCTCAGGAAAAGGCAACAGAAATTAGATTTGAGCAGTGATTAGGCACAAATCTATTTTACAGAAATCTGCACTAATGCATTTGTATAAGATAGATGGATTTGATTTAATCTTGCAATAAAAAGGACACTGTAACTAACACGCCTGACTTATGAGACTCAACTTACTCTATGACCGATAGAAAGAGAGCGAGCCATTTTCACGAAGCTGCTCAGCTCATCCAAGGCCTGATGCAGACACCACTGAAGGACCAGTAACTATGTAACAGTTTCTTTTTCTTTTCTGTATTGGGTTTATGTGGCAAGTTTTAGTAGTGGGGGGGCTACAGGGATGGCTTCTTTAAAAGTTGCTAGAAGCTTCCCCTGTGTCCGATAGAGCCAATGCCAGCCGGCTTTAAGACGGACCCGCCGCTGGCCAAGGCCGA
>JAVKLA010000026.1:13918102-13932331 GCA_034782735.1 Sagittarius serpentarius
TTGTAATTCTGTGCTGAGCAAAGATGATACTGTTAATGCCTGTGTGGTGAGCCATAGACAAACCACCTACAGCGTTGGACTGAGCTAAACTGACACTACCTATAGCGCTGTGACTAAAACACTCCTTTTCACAGTTGCACACCATATTAAGGGCAAGCACTAGAAGCACAGGCCGTGGTGCCCTCACCACGGGGCTCACACCCCAGTGGACATCCACACTACCTGAACTGTTTAACCACTGAGCTCAGGAGCTGCATTAGCTGTAGTGGTGCTAAGTTAAAAAACTTAAAAAGTAGACAACTCCCTCACTCCCCCAACACAGAACCACACAAAAATCCCAACCAAAACCAGCTCTGGCAGAGTATTTTACAAAATACTAGAAAAAGCCTTTCTACTTGAATACCCAACATTAAGGTTAATAAATCCAATGAAGTAAACTAAACCCGCTACTGAAAGTGGCCTCAGTGCATAGCACAGCTAGCCATGCTGAACAAAAGCCCAAACCACAGGATATGGTCTTCAGTATTATCAGCATTTTCACATTAGTGCACTTAATAGGGAAAAACCTACCTACCACAGCAGTCCACTGAGCAAAGCAGCTACCAGTCACCAGCTGTACGCAGCTCAATAAACGCTGCCTCCCACAGTCTTAGCACAGAACAATATACGTACATGTCATACTTTTTGACAGGAGAGATATTTATTTTTCACACTTCATTTTCATTCAGTTTAGGATAGAGGTTTAGTTACACTACAGTTAAGAAATTGCTCTCACTAAACTGCTAGCAGCAATTTAAACAAAGACAGCTATAGAGTTGAGAAGTGAATTTTTAAGTTTGGAACAGCAAGAAGTTCACTCATAGCTACCTATGTTCATGTGCTCACATGCATATGAAGTGTATTTATTCATTATTTGATAAGATATGTGACCTCTCCACATCCGCCAGCTTGCCTCCGATGTGGAGCAACTGACAGATTTTATTCTTACACAATTTATTAATTTTTGCAAAAATAAAACAGGTTTTTCGGGGTGGCTCCAAAATGGAGCAGTGTTTTCAAATGGTAGTAAGACCTTTTACGTGATCAACTGATAAAAAAGAGAAAACCACACCAGCTTTTTTAGCACATGAAAGCTTCTTCAGGTATGATGCAGGCAACAAACATTAACTTCATATTGGGTAAG
Source organism: Sagittarius serpentarius (assembly GCA_034782735.1). Classification (NCBI taxonomy): domain Eukaryota; kingdom Metazoa; phylum Chordata; class Aves; order Accipitriformes; family Sagittariidae; genus Sagittarius; species Sagittarius serpentarius. The sequence goes on from JAVKLA010000026.1 coordinate 13,919,286, forward strand.
ATTGCTCTGAGTTTAACCTACCAGCACTACTCAGATTGGAAAGTCTGAAAGATAGTTAACACCTAGAGAGCAGAGGAGAATACTTGCAAGGAGACAGGTTATCTCATCACTACCTCTAACACAGGTAATTACCATATATAGAGAAGCTATGGACTTAAGCTGTGGGAGGAAAATCATATCATTGCAGAAAGTTTATAACCTTAATAAGTACATGACTTTTCATTCCAGCACAGCAATGAGTTTAGCTCCCCGGATCATTTCTGAAGGTGTTTCATATACATTCTGATTTTTTTTCCCAAAAGCTAAATGAATACTTCCATCTTTTATTATCTAAATTTATTCAGTCCATGGCAGCAATTTGATTTCTCCCATATAGTTTTTGTGATGTTATTTGCTATAACAATCTTTTGCATTTGAATGAGCAGGGGGGTTTCATTTACCCCAAATGTGTGGTCTGTGGTTTGTCAGTTCAATCTCTTGTCACCAAGTATATTGGACAATACTAAGTGAAAACTGAAGAGATCCCCACGCACACTTGGCAGTATACCACCTGAAGAGTCCTGACTGGAAAGTTTAACCAGAGAAAAGTCTGGAAGTCTCAAGGACACAGGGAACTTTTCCAATGATACGGTACCTAATGTTGGAATTGAGCGGTGAGAAATAAATGCATAAAAATCCCTTTACAGGTATTTTTTTTCTAAGATCTTGATGTACAGTGTAGTATTTTTCTCAGCCGTTTAGGGCAAAAATTATCAGCGATTAGAAGAAAGGAGGTGTTTCATACTGCTATATTGTGTTTCTATAGGTAGGAGGCAACTTGCAAGCTAGATTCTATGAGGAGGTTTGGGCGTGGCATTTCTTAGGGTTAAAAGCGCTAGGTGCTACTGGTTGAAATAGGAGCTGGACATGAACCGACAATCAGGTTGTTCTTCTGTCTTGCTCACCTGGTTGTATGACAGTAAAGCCAGAAAGATTCATGAACACATCTAGCTTGATAATTTGATACCACATTGAGAAACTTCTGACCAGCCCTGTAGAAGAGAGCAATGGAGAGCTATTTCCCAAGGGGGGAAAAAACCCCAAACAAACAAACAAAAAAATCCCATAGGGATTAATGCAATCCAAAATTATTTAGAAGACAACCCAGTATTATTCTGTTCCAACACAGGCACACACACACATATTCACTCACATCCTCCATAGAATTTCTATTAGAAACTTGATAAAACATTTAATTTTTAAAGATATTTAATTTTGCTTTCCAACTTGAAGCACTGTCCTATCTGCCAGCTCTCCTAATAGAGCTGTTCCAATATTGGTTTAACCTCATTACTAGAAAACTGTATCTAATTTCAAAGCTGAATATGTCATCATTTCAAAGGTTTCACTGGCTTTTTAATGCTTTCCTATTAGAAAAGGCCAGGCCAATGCTTAAGAAACATTGTTCTAGCCTCTAATGACTTTTTTAAATGAAGTTAATGACTTATTTTATTATGTATTTGTTATACCGTTAGTGCTGCACTGAAACTGGAAATTATTCTGCATTATGAGCTAACTATTCCTTGTACATGTCTGGCACTAGAAGAAAGTGAAAACAGACTCAGCTGCTTGTTGAGACCCAGTGGTATTTATTTTATTACTTCTGATCATGAGAAGTGGTCATCTAGAAGCACATTTGGGGAAAATGATGGTCACTTCATAGAAGGAATTACTTTTGCCAGCAAACCTATTACAGATATTCCTACAAAAACTTTATCACTCTTGCAATGTGTTGCACAACTGCTGAATTCCCAGTAGTATGGACGAAAGCAGCAGAGGTTCCTGGGGGTGAAGAATTCTGGTGAGTGTCACCCACTGCAGTAGTTAAAAAAGTAAGATATGGAATATCTGGGGAAAGTAGTAAGAGCTACTTTGAACATCTTGCTGTCTGGCAGTATGAATTAAACCGGTGGAACCTTGAGTGCTGCCTTTAGTTGGCAGTTGCCATCTTTCACTGTGCTGCACAGAGCCGAGAGGCTGTCCTCCACGGTCCTGTTCAGCTGAACTTTTGGCTGAAGGTAAACATTTTCCACAGTAGCTGAGAGGCAGGTTTGGTGGTTTGTTTTAGTGTTTATGCTAAGTTAGTCTCTACACAGACTCTATGACCTTGTTTACAGTGGCTACAAATTTTAACATTACTTTGGGGTAAAAAAAAGCAACATTTATCAAACAGAACAGATTGACTGTCCTAGTAACCCAAGTGCTCTATTAAATATTAATAGTGTGAGCCTCTTTTAGTGACAGGATAGAGATGTATTGCCTTGCTGCACGTGGTACCTGGAGGTGCTGGATGTAAGGATGAAGTTCCTGAATATGCTCAGGAGCGAATAGTGCAATTCACCACCGGCTGTTATTGCTAAAGACGCTTGAAGTCAGGAAGCTGCTTGGGGGTCAGGGATCTTTTCCTGGCGCCCTATAGCAGGAGCATTTTCCCAGACATGTGCCTGACTGCGCTGAGCCATCCCACAGCCAGGATGAGGAAACAACCTGATGAAGTAGCATTCATAGTCTACCCATAGTCTGGGCACTTCTCACTGACCCAACACTTAAACCTGTTCATTTCTCCTCAGTCAAAGCTTTCATTGCTGTTTTGGGATAGTTTTGTAGGTATAGTTTATACACTACCTTAGGACAATATATATATTTTTTTTCATATCTGCCATTGTTACGAGTATTTAATATCTGTTAGAAATATGCTTTCTTTCTATGTTCTTTAATCAACAAAAAACTTGAAAGATCTCTAACTTCATATCTTTAATGTTAGAAATTAGTCTGGTTTAGTGCAGAATTCCAGAAAGTGATTCAGATTCAGATGGATTTAGCTACCTTTTACAAGTGTCTGTCTCTGTCCAATGACTATATAGCGAAGGAGAGAAATTATTCCCTAACAACTCAGACATTTCAGTTTAAACATTCAAGTTAAATGAGATGAATCTGGGCCTGCATGGTTGCTGTGTTGTCTGTTTCTTTGTGACAGCTTCTTAACAGCAGACTTCTCCCTACTAGCAGGACTTTAAAAAGATGCTTTTATAGCTTTATTACAATTGTTTTCCTACTAGCCCACTATCTTTCTATTAGCCCATAAAAGTAAACAGGCAGTCTGAAAAGAAATAAAAAATAAAAAATCAGGCAAAACATCAAGCAAACCAGAATGACTCATTCCTTATTGTACTCTGGTATAAATGCTAGGTTTTATCAGTGCTATAGACGTTGAGCATCCTTAACCTCAAATGATGGGAGTTTTGTAGTTAAATGAGATTTAGTCTTTAATATTTTAACCACAAAGATGGAGAGGGATGAACAAACACTTTAATCTAAACCATTATAAACTGGTAATACTGACTGACATTTTTGACTCCAGGTCAAGATGAGACTCCAGGAGTACAACGTCAGGAGTGAATCACCAACAGCATGTCATCTCCAATATAATTAAAAAAATATGAAGAGAAGTAGTAGAGCCATTATCCTTTTGTGCAATCTTTCTGTGGAAACTGCCAGACAGAAAGGTAAAATCATTATCTTAATACAAAAACATTGCTTCGTTTTGTTTTTGTATAATTCTTTCAGTAAAAACCACGTGATTTAGTATCATATCTAATACAATAGAAAATATTTTAAAGACATCAGATTGCAATAGTCTGACTCTAAACAGTTTGTCACATTAAGACTTACCCACCAAATAAGAGGAAACACAAAAATGAGGATAGATGTGCAGGTTACAGTTTTTCCATATTGACGGTGACACTAGAATGACCAGAATCCATTTTTCAGTGAGTATGACAATTTTTTTCTGGAGAAAGAAGGTTTTTCATCACAGTTCCAAAGTGGAGCTAATTTAAGTACCAGTTTGCTAGACAGTTGTTTGTATGGTTGTTAAGAGCTTGTTAGGAGGTAGGAACTTTCTAATGAAGGAACCTAAGTTTATTAAACTGAGAAAGCATAGTTAGGTAATTAAAATATGTTCTAGTATGCGAGTGATATGAGTGGATGTGTTACTACTGTTATGTCATGAAATATCCATCACTAGTTTAATTCTTGTATACACGACAATGTTTTTTGTTTTGATTCTAATTACTGCTCACATTTACTATGGTCTTAGACCTGAAAAGGCCTAGCACATCAATTAATCAAGTATTTCCATGCTAAAAGAAAGGCATCTGGTGGTTGCCTAATATTTGGTAATCTGCAAGTTGAACCACCATATATCAGCATATGAACATATCATTACATAGACCCATCTAGGTATAAAAACCTGAATAATTTATTCCAGAATAAAACCCCACATATGCAAACAAGCAGAAGAGTTTCTCACAAAAATACTTTCTTACATGCATACACAAAGTGCCTCTTTTCGTGACCACTTTTCCAGTTTTTAAGACTCCTGATTGCTTAACATTAAACACACTTTAGGATTCTGGCAGCAGTAAATAATTTTTACCTTTCTATTTAGCTTTTGAATTAAGAATTATACAAAGTGCAACATTCAGCAGGTAAGTGCTTTCCTCCCCAATTCAGTTAAGCACTGAATCCAGGAATGAGAATGTGGGTAGCAGTCTACCTTGGATTTCAGCATTGTGACAAATTGTTCTTCTCTGGCTTTGCACTGTCTGCAAATGCAGTATTTCAGGATGGGCAGTAGAAGGGTTAAGTGTGTTCTGACTTTTCTGTTTCACTTGGAAGACTGAGAACGTGAAAGTCCCCAGGCACTAGTACTTACCTAGCGCTCTGTCTTCCAGGCTTTTATGCTCAGCTATCAAAGGTGACAAAATTGCATGGTATTTGCTATACTGACATCAGTGCAGGGCTGGGGGGCCGGGGTGGGGGGAAGGTGGGTAATTGTATAGGCTTGTCGATGATAAACACTGGTCATTCATGTGTTCATCATTTGTTTGGCAGAGAAGTAACATTTCACATACTGTCCGCTCTGATGTAGGAAGGACATTGTCTAAAAGGGGGAGGAATAAAAACAAGAAATAGTCCTGGCACTCAGAGTGGTATGCATATTTTATAGGGTTTCATTAATGAGTTTATGAACCTTAGGCTATGAATTTTAAATCTGGCAGTGGCTGCTGGAATTCTGAAAGTCACATATTGAGCAGGTTTGAGATGCATTTTGGAAGCTGATAGTGCAGATGATAGAGACAATTCCTAAAAGCCTCCAAGTAGCCAGATGGAGAGGGATGGACATAATAAAAGACAGGAAGCACCTCAGATGGCTACCAGCTGTAGGTCAAAACTAGACAGGACACTTTTGTTTGTTCCACATATGCTCTATCACTTAGGACCATTTTTTTAAGTGTCCATTCATATCATATTCTAGCAAGCAACTGTTCAGAAAAAGTCATGCTGTTTTTAATTTTGAGCACCATACTGAGGGATACAAAGAAAAATTCACTATTTAGGGAGTCTTTGCTTGGTAGTGAGAATGCTTTATGTGAAAAGAAATGAACGGTATGTAGAGAGGAGGTTTAAGGACAAGTGTCTGCCCACTTGGCGCTATGAGCAGTGACCACCGGCTCTCAGAGGTACTGCCTCTGTCTTGTGAAGCCTTGCTACTTTCATTATACCCATAACTTTATTGATGCAATGAATTATAAAGTTTTACAGAGAAAATGAGTCTCGCTTTGACTCGATTAACATGCAGCAGGTAATAACATTGAAGAAGCAGATAAATGGGCAGGGGAACAAAAAGGCATAAGGGATGTATGTTAGATTAAAACAGAACCAGAACTCTATAAATGCCATTCACTCTATTATGTAACCTTTAGCATATATTTAAACTTTGAAGCATCTTGTCACAGGCAGCAATTATTATTAAAAAGAATGACAGGAGCCCTAGTCTCAAGCTGGCTTTGGCAAGTGTCTTACATCTGCAAATAAAAGCCACAGTCTTACTTTTTCTGTTAAACATGAGCTGATAATCTGATGTGATTTTCTTCTGTTTTAAAAATACTTCTCCTTTTGCTGAAACACGAAGAGACATACCTGTTTGTCTCATTCCAAGGTTAGGGAGTGCTGTTTTAAAACAACACCTTTCAGCAATATTCAATTCCATCTTCTCTGAAAAATCAGTGCAAGAAAACCTTAGCAACTCTAGACAAAGAAAAGGTTCTTGGCTTAGCTGTTACTAGCACAAACCAAAAATAAATAGCCTTTACTATACACATAAAAGCAGACTGCAAAGTGATTATGGGGAACCAGGACAGTAAAACCCCGGGAACACACCCCCAGTCCCACTGTAATGCTGGACAGTGTGGTCCAAACCATAACATCATGATTACACATGAGGAACACACAAGTGACCAAATCATCCAGAAGACAAAATTGCTGATGCCATACCCTGTATCATTTGATGGTTTTCCACTGAAAAATCACAATTATACCTGTTAAAATGCCCTGAACATATACTTTGTAACTGGTTTTGTACATATAAGCTCTCAAGAAAGTTAAAAGTTAGCAACAGGTTAAATTCTGGTGAACTTGATTTAAATTTAAGCTGACCACCTCTGAACTCACTTCAGGTATTACTGTAACTGAATCAGATACAAAAGGCTTTTCTGAATTTCAGATGAACAGTTCCCCCTTGGTAACTTGTTCCCTTACAGCTTGAGGTCTCTCCCTACAGGAAAGCCTCATAGGAAGAACAACAAAAAAAACCACCACAAAAAACCTTTCAAAATAAGTATTTTTTCCAACTGTCAGTTCAGAAGTGAGGCAGACTCTAGGTCTAAAATGACAGCTTAATTCTACTTCAACTCCAGTTTGGCTTGAAGGGCAATAATACGCCATAAGAAAAGAAGGACCATATTATCAGTCTTGAGACCTTCTTTGCATCTGTTAATTATCCATATTTCATAAATGTAAAGTTTCTGAGAATATAGGTGTATAACTGTGGGCTGTAGTCCCAGACTACCTTTTCCTTATACTAAAATATAGTATAAGAGACATATTTCAGTCCTCAGTCTTGTATTCAGAAAAGAATACATTTTTCTCCACCCTAAAATTATTTTCCACATAGCTTAAGCACACTTGCATACATTCATACATAAGCAAAACCCAAAATACCAGGGTCAGCTTTAAGACAAAAATGATATAAAAATAGAGACGACACAAGCTAGAGAGGTCATCTGTTTTCTTCTTGGATGATTTCCCTCACCACTGCAAAATCAATACAACAGTGTAGTACTCTCTTCCAAACACTGGCTGCTGCTAAGACTGATCCCATGATCTGATGATTTAATAGGTAAGTACTGAATTTTAACACAGCCCAAACCAACAGGAATTGAATGAACTTTATCTTACTAAAGCAGCATCAATATCTATTGCTCTATTGTTAAGAACAGTGCATTCAGGCATCTAACTTACTAGGCTACCTTGGACTGCATCAGCTGTAGGAACTATTTGCAGTTGTAAACATGTTCTAGTGAGTGCTGTAATAAAAAAGCAGCTCCAAATACAGAATGATGTAATCAAATGTGAAAGGTATGGAGACAGTAAATTACCAGTTACACTGGTGATCTAATTAAAATAACTTTGAACCCAATTTTGTCATCTTTGGTTAATTTCAGCTATTATAGCATTACATTTTCTCATGAATGATTACTATTAATGAAATCATTACAAAGTTATCTTTGTGTATGAGAAAAATATATGTGTTATCACATTAGATTCAACAGCATGTGAAAACAAGTACTGCAGTTAAAAAAGGTTTCTTACAGGAGTCTAAATTTACTCCAGTAATGCGGAATAAACCTTTAAGAATCCTAAAGAATCAAAAATCAAAATGAAATATAAAAAGAGGAATGCTTTAGAAACCAGCAGTATAAGTAGCAATTTAAAAGACAAGAAGAACAGTCAGTTAATTTTAAACATGGTGCTGAATGACTGGCAAGAGTTTTCAGGGTATTATGTTATTTAAAATAAATGCTCCTGTAAATACTGACTTCCAGTTTAAATTCCAAAGTAGTCACATATTTTAATGCTATATTAGAATTAGTCACTGCTAAAGCTCTAAAGCCTTTGCAAGATGTTCTTTTAATAAATGTACCTAACAATGGCTGTGATAAACAGCTGAAACTCATTCCTGTATACGTAAATTTAGTATACAGAATTGCCAGCAAATGAAACGTGTCTCAGATTTTGCAACATGTTATTGTGTTTTACAGAGTGAAATAATTATATCTGAAGCAAACTCCACTACTTACAGGTATTCTGTTTAACAGCAGTTGAGGATAAAGAGACTTTAGCTATGTGAAACTGCAGGCTCAGGTACATTAATTTCACTGTGTAATACCTTCTGCCAGGTGTTGACTTTAACTCTTAAAGTTTGCGAGGTAGAACATATAATTCTTAAGAAGAAATTCTAGATTTGAATTTCTGAAATGCTTCTGAGTTTTGCATCAATGTTCTTGGAAATTCTAACAATAAAAATGTAATTTTCAATGTAAAAAAATTAAAATTACATTAATAGATGGTGGTTGTAAGAAACTACTACTAGAATCACCAAATACAAATGTTACCAAGATTGATAGTGTTCCTGACAATAAAAGACAAAAAAGAAAAGTGTTCCCTGTCCAAAATTAATGGACTTAGATAAGATAATGAAGCTACATGGGGAAAACTAGATTAGATCAGACTGTTTCATGTATGCTTCCAAAGCATGTACACTGATATCCACAGGTACTTCCCTGTATTAAATTCCTGTGTCAAATATCACAGTATTATAACAAATTACAATATTTTATTTCATTGACTTTTACTAAATTTCATCATGTGATGACACAAAACCAAAAAGTTTTGGAAGAATTTGAGAAGAGAGTAGCTTAGTAATTGTTAAGAGGTAGTATAAGAGGCAGCATTAAGAAAATGGGGCAGCCAAAAAAGATCAATTAGAGACAATATCCTATCAAATTACAAAATTTCTCATGTGAGAAACCTAAATGATTATTGATTGACTCATTTTATTACTTGCAAAAGTAAAGACAAGTAAGCTGATGCCAAGAGAAAAACCTGCAAAAGAAATACACTTACTACACGGACAAAAATCATAATGATCAATAAAACATACACAGAATTAAGAAAATAGAAAAACCCTAATAACTAGTTTCCAAAACCAGAACTCAATCCCAAAGTGAAACATTCTGCAGCTGTTAGTCTTTAGGCAAGCACTGTGCTAATTAATAGCTTTTCAAATTTTTTTCTTTTTTTTAATAATAAAGCTGTCATTGTCTTTTCAAATGAAATACATAGATGTCCTCTGTTTTAGTTTTTCAGATTTATGTACAAATTAAAGGCAGATGGACAGCGCTTGTAAACCTCTAAATTTTTACGATTTCACCACCTAGGCAAATAGTTTTAATAATGATGTTGATCTTCTCTGGCATGCTTTTACATCTTCCTATTTCTGTTTGCAGTTAAAAGCCTTGAAACAATAAGCAGAGTTTTCTTGATTTTGTTTTGATTTACCTGAAAGACAGCCAGTGAATGACAGAAACAGAAACAGTTTCCATGACAACCACATCATTGGTCGCAAAGGTCTTCAGTCCCTCTTTGTGCAGTTGTTAACAACGTTGACGTTTCTTCATTAAAGCTTAGTCTAGAGAGACAAAGACAAATCTTTGTTAGGAAAATTAAAAATATCTTGCAATAATATGATAGACAACTCAAAAGACAGAGCTGGTCCTAATGCAACTGAAAGTCTAGTTTCAAAGAGCTCGGTATGCACAGGGCCAGGTCGCCTGTCAGATACTCAGAGGGATCTTGTTCCAGTAGTTACCTGTGTTAATAGCTGAAATGTCTGTGGCAGTGCTTTGGATATACATATGTGGATATCACCCTAAAGCTGTATATGTATTGAAGCTTTGAATTTCCAAAAAGCCAAACTTAGACAGAAGATAGTACACATATCTTTCACAGCAAACATACTCAAAGCGTAAATCTTGGCATATGTTCTTCTTTTCCTGAAAGCAATATGTTGATATTTGGTATAAAGCATTTTTAAAAGCCAAAACAAAATAAAAATTTGCTCTAGGAAAATTCAGGCATTTTTACTGCTTGGAAATTGGGTTGAAATAGATTCCAGTTTCTTCCAGTTTACTCACTGTGTAAAAATCTATTAATACATTTGAAACAAGGACAGATTATTCATGCTTATCTCCTTCTACCCGTCCCCAGTTTTTTTTTGCTACCTGTCCCATGACTCGTACATATATCTTGGCAGACTACATCTTTGATCACTGTGTTCTTAGCTATCACTTTAACAGTATCAGTAACTTTCACACACCAGAACTTAGAGATTTTGTGTTCAAATGACTTAAAACTCAGTCCAAAATATGAGACGTTTCAGCTCATTATGTATGGACACGAGTGTACTTCTGGTCTTTTACTTGAAAAACATCAAGCTGCAAACATAAAGTTCATTTCTTACACTTAATTAGTCATGTCTGTTTAGGAAGTCTTTGAGATCCTCTTCTTGGAGCCCAAGGAATCTTCAGCCCCTAGAGGTTGTGTCCACAACTACAATAGCAATTCCACGGGACAGAACAATGCGACAAAGGAGATTTGCTTTGTTCCCCTATCAAACCCCTTTTGGGGATCATATGACTCCTTCAGATTATAATCAGTTTAGCTACATGCCACATTTGCTGTTTCAGGGGTCTTATCCTGAATGTTAGAACACTCACAGTAAGAGAGCAGAGGCAAAGCTCAACACAGTTGCTGAAAAGAAATAGTAATTTTGTAATGTAAGAGTAGGTTCCTACTGGATTATTCCATTTGAACTGCTCTCTGAGCATCTCTAGTTGTAACTTATTTTGACAGTCTTTCCCTCATATATAGGGACAAACACGTATGCATACATATATAGAGAGACTCACACAGTGTGAGCACAAGATGACAGCATCTGTTTAGGTTGCTGGTAGTTATTCCTGCAACAATCTAAAGGTGTAACTTGTCAGCTTTCATTTATATAGCACAGCAGGTACAGTTTTCAACACAGATAAAAATTCCCATTTAGGATTGTACTTCTTTCCAGGTAACTCAGACCAGGCAAACTTAATATTGGGTGTACACATTAATATAAGCATCTCTGAAACAGAACAATCTGGTCGTCAAGTGACTTTACACATAGTGCCTGTAGCTCATCTAAACCTCCACAGGAAACCTCCTCAATTAATTATTAATGGCAGCTGCCTTTGTTTTTCACTTCAGTGATAATCTGCTTTTCAGTCACTGTGTTCCTTTGGTTAGTGAATTATCTCATTCAGCATTCTTTGCTGGCCAGACCTTTGGGAAATAAGTATTTTCATTAACATTTAATTTTTTCCCTTATGGCCATATCTGTTAAAGAGGGTAACGCACAGCTTCCTTCCACCCCACAACTTTATTACTCTTTCTTTTTTCCTCACTTCTTTTCAGCTGTTTTTATAATGGTGTAACGCAGAAATTATGTTAACTTGGTGATTTCTCTGTTGCATAAACAGGGAAAAATATACCAAAATTTCCAGCATTAAAGTGTGAGATTATTGTTGTTGGTATTAATTTCAGGTATTATTGTGCCTATTGGATCAGACTGTTAAAAAATAGTATTAAAGGTTGTGATTGGTAGAGCAGAAACAGGATGAGGAATAACTGGAGCCAAGCAATGGGAACATCAAAATAAAAGATGCACTTATACTCATTTCTCTTTGAAACATGATGATTTTAAATTCTCTGGGAAAAAAGATATATTTTTAATGAAAGTTTCATTAAAGACAACAGAGTAATGACATCTTGTGCCAGATAAGGAGCCTACAGCTAAATAGCTATAACAATTTTTACGTGACAACCATTAACTGTGACCTACACAACCTGACCCTATCAATGTAAAACAAACTTCAGTCCTGTTACACAGGCATATTAAAATGTGAAAGCAGAGCGCAATGACAGGGAGATGCTCTGAATTAAGTCACGGAGGCTGGACACTGAACTTCCTATTAGGATATTTGTTGTATAAATATGTTGGTTTACCTCAGGAGAATTACTAGCAAAACAAGGAAGGGCAAAATATGTCACTGTATACCTTCTTAAAAATCTACCTAGAAATCTTGATTATTATCATAATGAAAGGATCTTGCATCTTTACTTATTTTTTTCTACATTTCTTGTTTCCTTAGGGATACCTGGCAAACACTTTACTGGCCATACGGACAAACAGAATGCATAGCAACATGGTAGGGTTATTGTACATCTAAGAATTGAGGAGTACAGATCACACAGTCTGACAAAGACATTGATATTGCATATATGGGGCTACCACACAGCATGAGGGATAATCACAAAGGCGCTTTCTAGGAAACAATACAGGCAAGACCATGAAAATGCTATATTTAATAAATATAGGCATATAGTCTAATTTCTGCTCTAGATTTAATGAAGGGATGTACTCCCAGCTTTACTATCAGTGGCTGTCATCTGATCTTTTGGATGACTGGGCTCTCACTTTTCGAGAGTCTTGGGTGATAGAAGAATTCCTTTATGCTTATAGCAAAAAGACCAAAGCTGCACTAATTTCATTAAGAAGAGCATCTTCTTATAGGAAAAGAGAAAAAGAAAAAAGTGTTACTGCTTTGAAAACAGTTAATGAATAGCCTCTTAAATCTTGTACCAGAGGCCATCCAGAGGGACCTAGACAAGCTTGAGAGGTGGGCCTGTATGAACCTCATGAGGTCCAACAAGTCCAAGCGCAAGGTCCTGCACCTGGGTTGGGGCAACACCCAGCATCAATACAGGCTGGGGGATGGGGGGGATTGAGAGCAGCCCAGTGGAGAAGGACTTGGGGGTGCTGGTGGATGAAAAGGTGGACATGAGCCGGCAGTGAGCGCTCGCAGCCCGGAAGGCCACCCAGATCCTGGGCTGCATCAAGAGAAGGGTGGCCAGCAGGTCGGGGGAAGGGATTCTCCCCCTCTACTCCGCTCTGGTGAGACCCCACCTGGAGTCCTGTGTCCAGCTCTGGGGTCCTCAGTTCAAGA
>JAVKLA010000026.1:13932431-13948452 GCA_034782735.1 Sagittarius serpentarius
TGATCTAGTTGAAGGTGTCCCTGCTCACCGCAGGGGGGTTGGACTAGATGGCCTTTGATGGTCCCTTCCAGCCCAAGGCATTCTATGATTCTGTGATTCTATGATTCTTGTTCTTAAAACTGGATCATTTTTAAAGTAGCTTAAGGGTATACATACAAGTAGCATTCAGTTGTTCTTGGTTTGAAAATCTTGTTAATTTTCTGGATTTTTTTCCCAGCCCAATCTCCATCCCAGAATGACGAATCTTTTAAAACAAGCATTTATATTTTAATCCTAAGAATATAGTACAGAATATACTGTCAATTACCAATGCAAAAGAATACAGCTGAAGATGCTGCTCAAAAGGTCTTAAAAATTGTTTCAGCTGAACAGGTTTTTTTTAATCAAATGTAAATTTGGACCTCACAAAAATCCAACTGGTTTGTTTGGAACAGTTTGTTGGCTTCATTGGTAATTCAGTGCTAGAAAAGAAAATTAAGTTCTCTAGAATATACTACATTCTATTGATTTCTTTTGCATAATAGCATGATTTGATAAAGCTCTACAGTCTAATTTTTAAAAGTAAGGATGGAATGTGTACAATTTGTTGAGTTTTTTTCCTGTCCTTATTCTGGTTTCTTCACAAAATATGCAGATTCAGTAAACTTTTTTTTTTTTTATACTGAGGATATGAATTTTCCCTGCTGGCAATTTCTGAAAATCAGTGATCTAAAATAAAGTTGATGTATATAATGTGCAGCAAGTAATTTATCTAACAATTTTAACTACTTTTTCTGCACAAAGAATTAGCAGATGCAGTTTTCAATTTCCACATGGTATTATCCATTGTCCTTTGTTTTCCCCAGAATTCCTGCCAAATTGCTTTGCAATTTCTCTTAATTCTGTGCGCTGATTGTAGACAACTTAATAAAACATTCACCATCCAGTATGTTTTAATGAATTGTTTTGGATAGAATCTCATGGTTCTGACTCCCAAAAGAATTTGTGAATACTTAGAGCATGAGTACTAATGCAATGTTGTCAACACTAATGCGCAAGAGGCTTGAACTAGATTCAGTAAAATCATGGTCTTTCTGATAATAATAACACCTACTATCATTAATGTTTGTTTTCTGGCACTTAGGATAAATTTAGATGCAACTGCAAAGGTTTGTTCTTTTTTTAAATTAAAATAGTTAAGAAGTGAAGCTTTTAGCATAGATACTGTGATAATGATACCAAAGTGCTTTCTTCCATTATCTCTACCTCATTTCCCTTTTCCATTATATGCATATTTATCAGTTTATCTGTACCAACATGAAAGGGATGATTACTTAAATCCACATCCTCCCTCAAAGCAGTGTTACACAAGTCTTTGTCTCTACAGTGACTAGACTGCTCAGAGGAAAAGACGTGACATCACAAAAAAATCCCTTTTCTCTGTAATATATCTTTTCCTATATGAATATATATTAAAGGAAAGCTCAAGTCACTGGCACTTCAAATTGTTTAATTTTCCCTTTCCTTTAGAAAAAAGAACATGCTTACAGGTAATGAAGACATAATACCAGTGATAAACATTTCTGATGTTCTACATGGACTTTGAAGAGCAGGAACTGAAGAGAGTAAGAAATTAAGCTATTGCCACCCACGTGTCTGAATGGAAAGAAAAAAATAGCATATCCTATGAAGAACAGATATACTTGCATGGTTTTAGACAGTATTTTTGAGAGATATTTTTCTTCACATTAAGTGGAGGATGTTTGCCTAAGGTACAACTAGACTCTTAAGAAGATTCCTCAAGGTGGCAAACATATGAAATCAATAAATGCAGTGAGCTAAGTATCACTGACTAGGCTTTCTATAACAGGCTCGTTATACTCTTGGAAAAAGACAGAGGTCTAACTGAAGATGCAGCTTAAAGCACTGAAATAAAGCCTTCTAATCAACACCGAAGTCTCTGTCCCTCCCTGCACAACCTTTCTTCAATCGGAACTTGGAAGACATGAATCAAATTGCTACAGTCAGCAGTTCGGCCCATCTTTCTTGCTCCCATGAGTATCAGGCCTGGTAATGCTCGGTCCATGGAGAATTAGAGGCTTTAGAAAAGCAAAGGCTCAGATGTTAGACGGTTCATCACGAACAGAGGAGATAGCTTGGCTGGAAATTTTTAAAAAGAGCTTGCCTGTTGAGAGTTCCCTGATATATTTACATATAAAGTTAACTACCAGACTATGATTATGACAGACACTGGTTATACAGAATATAAATAACCTCTATTGAGTTCATGTTCCTGCTTGCTTTCAATAAAGAATTAATTTGCTCAGTCCAAAGTTTTTTTGACAATACTATTTACAAAATGGTTTAAATTTAATAAAAACATATTAAGTTAATATTTGATAAAAGTCATATCATAGACACTTTTACAATGAAATGTCAGTGGAATTTGTCACAGGACAAATGAAAGTGAAATGATATTAAGCCAATGTAAACAGCAAGGCATCTTGTAGGATTGATTATCACCCCAAGGGAAGATCATTTATTTTCAAGGTTTAATAATAGTTCAACCTATTGTAAAGAAAATTTAATAAAGCACAAGTTTTAGCAGTTTCATAAAACAATTTCTGAGTTGTTTTATGAACACTTAATTTACTGCTAACAATATTAAAAGTTTATTCTGGAGTGGAACCTTTCCCTGTCGGGTTCCTCCTGGCAAACAACCAGGACTTTCAATATCTAAATTAATATTTTATAAGGGTTTTTTGTTCATGATGTTAATATAGCTTTCAAAGATACCAGTCAAGTTCTGGAAAGAAGCATAGAATGCTACTCTACAAAAGAAGCAATCTGGCCATTTCTGAAATGTGGACCAATCACAATTTCTATATTGGTGAAAGAACATCTGAACTACTGCTCTGAAAAATAAAACAAAATATTTGATGGCAAATGCTGAATAAGAATCTCAAAATGCCTGTACGTCCAAGAAGTTCTGAATTATTCAGATGAACTAAATCTGTTTTGAAATCTGTGCACAGTACCCATAAAATAAGAAATCAATATTGTATTAAACATTGATTATTTTCTGGTGTTTGATATATTTGCACATACATACTTAAAAAAAGTGGTTTTGAATGAAAGATGCAGAGTGCCTCCCTTTCCAATACATGCATATCAAGCTGGTGATGAAAGCAAGGAAATGATAACTTTTCAGCCAATTGACTGCATTTTCATTGTGTTTAATATTAGTTTTTCACCAAATCAACCATTAATAAGTATAGTGGAGATTAACAAAATAATTTGACCAAGAAGGCTGGTTTAATGCTGAATTATTTCAGGCATCATTCAATGTTACTTGCTAGAGGAACTAGATCCTCTTTGCGATTCTTACTGCACATCATACATAAAATGTCATCAGCGTGCTCAGGGTAAGGAGAAGATGGCAGAAACAGTTCTCAGCAAATAGTTCTCAGCTTCTCTAAACTAGCAATACTGAGGTGCTGCTCCTATTTGTCTACATTCACCTGAATACAGCATGAAAAATTACAGTACTGCTTAGGCGAGTCAAGTGACTCGGGATATACCTGTCGGTACCGAGTGCTTAGAGAGGGTACAACCACGGACTCCTGTGCTACTCCCAGGCACTGAAGCAGCTCCAACATGCTGCTGCCACTATAAGGACATACTCTCTGGTGAATAAATACCTATTGGATGAGGCCTTCTGAGAAGGAAAGCAGCGGAATTAATTCTGGGTTGGCTGTTTTGCCCATCCATTTGTCAAACAGACTGACAGTTTCTAAAATTCAGCTCTCATTTCAGAGAACAAGCAGCTGCTGGGTATGAAGCAGTTTAAAAAGCCTTGCTGCTCTTGCTTAGGTGTGTGAATGGGCACTGCAACACAGACTGACAGCGTGATTTTCCAGTTTCTTAAAGCCTGGACTGGAAGTAACATAGATTTGCTCACAACTACCACAGTTAAGGTCTCTGGTTCCTTGTATGAACTTTATGAACAGTTATTTCTTACAGTCCCACAAGCCCTTATGACACACACCTCAAATTTTTTGTAGTTCTGCGAATATTTATCACACGTAAGCAGTAGGAAATAAAGAATAAAGAGGAAAATTATGTATAATTTGACGCTTTGGAAATTAGATATATAAGCTCTCGTGTTAGTAAATGAAGAGAAATAGACAACCTGAAGGAAAACTCATTCAAACCATTTTTGACAGCTATTTTGGCGTGAGATGAACAACCTTATTCTTTTTGCTAACTGTGAAGGAAACCTGATTGCAGCAGAAGCCTAGACAGCTACCCTAAATTATTCAATTAACATTCAGATGGCTAAAACTGAGTGATAGAGCAGTCTTCACTTGTTTGTTCTAGCCTGTGTGAAAGTTTCCACAAGGTGTGAAAAATTGAACTAGTCATTTAACTCCTATCCCAGCAGTCTTGCAATAAAATCACCCTTCCTCTATGATGGACATTCCTTGGTATTTTGCTTTAATTATTCAGGAAATATATTCAAGCGCTTTTATTAAGTCCTACAAATGCCCTCAGAGAACTTGAGAAGTTCAGGGAGGAACAGCTATAGAATTGTGGGTCATGTTAGGGACCTGCCCTCAACCTGCATTGTTTAGACTTAATTTATTTGCAACCAAAAATTGCAGGAAAAAAGGTATAGTCTTATGCTACTCTTTTCAGGCCCACTTACTTTATTTCCAGATTCCTCTGGGAGGTCGTAAGATGTGCTACAGTAATCACATCTGGAAATTGTCTTTTCTCAGCCAAGCAGGGGGATGAAGGACAATGACAGGACCAGCATGACACTGCTGTTGTTTTGTGTCTCAGCTCTGCTCGGTAGATCTACCTCTAACGTGTAAGAGGAGCAGCTGATCTTGGCCTCTCTTCTGCAGCAGCCAACTAGCGCCAAGAGGGAAGATGACTGCAGTTAAATAAATACCCTTGACTGCCACTTGCATTTGGTATTCTATCAGCCAGTATAAATAAGCATAGCTTAAGCCTTCCACTTAATGCAACTGCCAGACTAACCATATTATGCATTTTAATAACAGAAACCAGTATCGCCACTCAGCTCTCTACAAGGATATAAAAACCTGCAGATTGTGTGTATATCATGCTCTGAAGTAGTGGATGCAACCTCTCTGTGGACCTGTAAATTCAATTCATTTCTGTGCTCACTTCCAGACAAAACAGCTCTGGCATAACAGGGTGTATTGTGCACCGGAGTGTTCAATATGACACATGAAAAGGATCAATAAATTTTCTGTGCCTAAGACATGAGATCCTATTCACTTTATAAAGCAGGTGCAGGGCAGGCTCCCAAAAGTGTGTTAAGGAAAAGTAAGAACCTACGATACCCTGCTTACCCTCTGCGTATGGGCCTTACATGATGCTGTCAGCCTGTCAGAAGGACATTCATACAAAACGGGTGTAGGCTACATGCAGTGAGTAGAGGAGGCTGTTTCATGCATTGAGAGGATGGGAGATACAAAGAAAGGCTTCTGTGTATAAAGATTGTATGTGAACGATCATCATAGAAGCACAGCAGCATAGAATCATTTAGTTGGAAAAGGCCTTTGAGATCATCGAGTCCAACTGCAAGCCTAACACTGCCAAGCCCACCACTAAACCATGTCCCTAAGCAACGCATCTACAGGTCTTTTAAATCCCTCCAGGGATGGTGACTCCACCACTTCCCCGGGCAGGCTGTTCTAAGCAAAGCACTACTCTGCTTTTCAAATATGAGGTGTCTTTCTGTAATTTTTATACTGTTATTTGAGAAAGAATAAAACACATTTTCTCCAAGTGGAGGTGATCTATGTATACAGACGCCATGACAAGGGTACATCACCGTTTTACAAGGATTTTGCATAAGCACGAAGGTTTTATTATTTATGTATTCAGATGAGAGCATTCTCTGCAAAAATGAAACAGGTCAAAAGGATTACATCTTCAGTTCAAGACGGGATAAAAATTTCCTAAGCTTAAGAATAACAAGTCACTTTAGACACTTTTGGAAACAAGTTTTAACACTGAGTATATTTTAAAAATACATACCTAATTCAATCTCAGACTATTCAGATGACTAAGAAAAAAGAATAAAATATTATTGGTTTTAAGTGGTTTGACTAGACTATCTCATTACAATTAATAGTTGTCACGTCTCAGGATAGCAAAGAATTTATTTAATATACAGCAAAAAGATATTATCTTTGGAACTTAGAGCTATAGATAAAGATGTAGAATTTGAAAATGCATCTGTAAAAACAAAATTAGTTTGGAGAAGATACTTAAAAACACTCAGTTGTTCTGAAACAGTTGTGGTGGTTTAAATGTTAATAATTTTGTTCCTGGCTGTTTTTCACTTGAAACACTGCAATACATTTTTAAACTGCCATACTGAAGAATATTAATGATGCAACAAATTGACTGGTGCTACAGAGATGTATCTGGTTTTTTTATGAGCATATTTAATTGCACATGTTTCTTAAGTTTCTAATTACAACCGGTACTAAAAGTGTCTAGATGCTTAAGGATGCATTTTTATATTTAAACATACCTCATTATTATTACTTATATGGCAGATCGCTAAGATATAATGATAGAATATTAAAGTCGATTAGAAATCTCATTATTAAAACACAAGCTTGTCTGAATAGAAAGGAAAAAAAATACTCTAAGTGGAGTAAGCACCTCTTCATTTTCTTTCACAAATCTCATTTTATTATGAGCTAAATGTCAGAGACATAAAGACGTAACTGGTGGCATGATCCCATCAGGGAGGTTTGTATCTGTTATCATACTGTATTTAACATTATTTTTCCAAAGATTTTAAATGAAGCCAATGAACTTTACTAAGGGCTCAGATTTCAACCAAATGTGTTTTAGTCTGTCTGGGGGCGGATTGTTTATATTTTAAGAGTAAGATATAACTGCAGTCAAATAACAACTCGTCCTGTATTTTAACTCAGTGTTAGGGCAGACACCAATTATGAAATTGTGCTGTCAGGTTACCCCTCTAAGGGCAGTCACACACTTCATGTTTTCAGTGGCAAATTGAATTTGGCATTTAATTTGAAGCCCAGGATACCATAATGTAAAACCTTCTGCAGTATTAGTGATAAAGCAGGAGGGCAGACATCCTGGCTGCCTCTTTTAAATAGTCCTCTCCATATTACCGCTGCCTTCATTATCTTCTATGGGGATTTTTTTCTCGGTCTTTAAAGGAAAATTCCAGTAAATGTTTAGAATCACAGTAGCTCACAACCAGAGCATTTCAGGTTCCTTTATTGATTCAAATAAATGATCTACTATAAATTTTATCCATACATGCTTTCCAGACACCCTGTCATTTCTGAGTTTAGAACAGTCTTTAGATAGCATAACTCTTAGTAGCTGGTCTTGCTGATACTTCCTTATTTGTTTATTCTCTGGAAGATAATTTAATTTTATGTTGCACAAGAAAGTGTGCTAATAGTCGTTGCAAGCCTTTTATTGATTTAAGATTCATTTCTTGCAGAGATTTCTGTGTAAGTTGGCAGCCCTTCCTTTAATGCACTTCAGAGTAAAGTACTGGAGTGTAGTATTTTCAAGAAGCAGCGGGAATTCCTCCTTGCTTGACAGAATAGATAGATTTACGGTTGGAAATTAAGAATGTCATACCCTGAAAGTGCAGAGGCTAGTTTGGTGCACATATGCAAATGGATTTAGCCGGGATACTGGGTTAACCATCACCTTGGAGGTTATCATTATGTCAGAAAAAACAAAAACAAAAACAAAACCCAGACAGTTCCTGGTCCCTGTAAGCTGTCATAATGCAACAGCCATGAATTAAGCTGAGACGTATAGTAGCCCAGAATCAGGTCCAGAGGCTCCAGCTGTAAAGTACTACATTAACTAACAATGGATCTCTGCGCTGTTCAATATTCATACACAAATATAATCCAGACCAAACAGAAGCGTATTTCTGTGGAATTATCTAGTCCACACAACACATTCATATCTAATTCAGCATAATGTTAATTTTGCATAAACTGGCACTATTTGATCTGCACAAAAATCTGTAAAGACCAAGTTATTTCCCATTTTTTTTCCTACCATTTTTGCATTCTGTGTCAAGAGGCTGAAGTGGTTTTAGAATCATTTTTGTGTTGTTGACATCATAAAATGGAGTTTACTGTCATGAAGATCAACAGCTTTAGCACTCCCTAAAGAGTACCCACATTTCTCTAATTATACCAAGAAGTTGTCACAGTTCTGTCAGGAGAACTGGAAGGATGCCTCCTGATGTTTTCCTCATTCATTGGTTTTTGTTTCTGAAATAGTTTCTGAAATATTTTCTTACAGTTTCTAAAATAATAGTTTCTGAAATAATTTCTTAAATGTTTTTTCTGGGGAGAGACCATCTTCCTTAACTAAAAGTCATGACCCTCTTACTTTTTAGAACTTGTCTTGCAAAAATTTGTCACTTTTCTTTAGCTTGTGAGTTCCAACTGGTTGTAGGTTGTGTTCCATGATAGAGGACAATTTCTTTTTTATTTCTATTCTCTACTGCCATTCATGAAGGCAAAGAATTTAGAATTTAGAAGGAAGAACACAAACTATACACACAAAGTTTTCAGCATGGCATTTTCTTTGCTTCACTTTGGCAAATTCATGTTGTCTATTAAATACAAACTCAGAACAACAATTCAGCAGAATGCAATGAAACATAATGAAGGAACTATGTACCTTTTGCTGTTAGTGTGCTGAAATTCTGCTAGTGCATCAGGCTAAAATCAGCCAGTTAAATACAAGCCTGGGGCTACTGGATGTTCTGGTACATGCGGGACGAGTGCTGGCAAATCCTATTAATCACCCAGAGAAGGCTCTATCAGGACAGAGTTTTCAGTCACTTGTTTGACAGGGAGTGAAGTATCAGGCCAATCACTGCACCGACTTAAGATGATTTTTTGTGCTTCTGGAAAATATGTGGAATGATGCCTGCTTTTATTAAAAGTTTAGCCATTCAATTCCAAGAGACAGAAACTCAGCACAGTCCTGATCAATGGTTATAAGAGAACCAAGGTGGAATTGAGGTAGGAAGCGAATCTGCTACTTTTCCCTCCCTGATAATTAGTTGGAATCATAAGTGTTTTACAATTCAATTTCTAACCTCTGCTGCCAAACAAGAATAGCAGGACGGCTAATAGAGAGAGTGACACATATCTGAAAACGACTGCTGTCTCAGGATGCCTTGTCACCTTTCTGCTCTTCACTAGAGGTTTCATGCAAAGCACCAGAGGGAGAGAAGATGCCAAGAAGACACAGCGTTACGTAAAATAAGCTCTTAAAAATAGTCTGGTAATGACTGCTGTTAAATGTGATATTATACTTTCCATTCTTCTTATCCTGAGCATTCCCTTAGATTCTAGTTATATTAGTTTATCCTTAAAAATTAACATGATCTATCTGTACAACTTGGTATTGTGACAGGTCCCACCATAAAATATCTGAGCAACTGGAAAGAGAAAATGGCATGGTCACTTCTTTTCTTTCTGTTTTCCATGTTATGTTGGAATATTAAAAAATTATTAAAAGAATGAGGTTGTCATTAAATATGATTATGTAGATTACTGCTGAAAATGGAGAGGCAGGTATTGTCTGTGCTTTGAACATTTTTTCTAAGTGTGAGTAGTGTATTATTTGCAGTCTTCTATTTGTATTTATGGGACTCCTTGGGCCCATAAGGTTACCTATTAAAGGGCCAAACCGTTATATTAATTAAAGTAATAAATAAATTAAATAATTAAATAAAATAATTAAATAAACTAATCTGATTTTAAATTAAACTGATTTTATAAAATGAACCAGACTTAAACAAGGACAAAGGGACATTAGAAATATGATAATCTTTCATAGCTAATTATACAGGAAGGCAGTCATGTGTTAGCTTGGCCTAATTCCAGCAAATTGAAAGAGAAAGTTTCTAATTGTAGATCCTTCACTTCAGCACTGGAAGTATGTAATAAAAGATAATCTCCCATCAAGGAAAATCCAAAGCTAAAAACACATGAGAGAGTTCAAACCAAATGGGTGGGGAACATCTTCTTTATACCACTATGTAAAATTTTCAGTAAAGAAGACTTCATGGCATATCCAGGGGAAAAAAAAACCCTCTAATTTGAAAATAATGACGCTAGTTTTACCACACCTCCACTTACATCTTGTTAGTATTTCCGAAAATTCAGCTCATGGAAGTACAATTAAAAAGATTTTAAGTTTCAGCTTCACACTTTTAGATATGCGGATCTCTGGACAATTTATTCACTAAGGAGGCAGACATTAAGGAACGAAACTACACTCATTCCAAGTGCTTATAATGGTTCTGCAGATATATAAAAAGAAAATTAGTTAATACAAATATTACAGGTGAAAGTGGATATTATCATGTTTTGAGCTTACTTTCAGAAGATACAGGTTGGAGAATGTTTCCCGAACCATAGAAAACTCACGATCTTCAGAAAAGACATAGAGCACGGATATTGTGAGGAATTAAATTATTATATCATTAATCCATTTAATGAAATAATTAATATCCCCACTATATTCTTTGCTGCCAAACAAACTGAGGTGAGGGGGGAGTTGGGTAACAGTTTATACAGTAAGAGGAGGCAGCAGCTGATGAGAAATGTAGGGCTTGGTTTCTCAGCTTCTCTGAGAAGGCGGAAGAGGGACATGCCTTCACATTCATCCAGTTTTTGTCAACAAAATTTAGTCTGATTAGTCTGTTATACTGGGGACAGAGGGAAGGAATCCCACCCTCCTAGTGATGGTTTGAGGACTTGCTAAACGTAGCAAAGGTGCCACAGTTTTAAGGAGGATCATGCAGTATTGTCAGTGTTGCAGAAGAGGCGGGGAACAAGGAAAACAAAACAACTCTATGATCTGAATTCAGTGAAGGGGAGCCATTATGCAGTAAAAGTAATTTAAAGACCAGACAAGAACCACTGTTACCTTTTTCTGTTTGTAAACTTCAGATTTGAATTAGCTGGTTTACTTTCATTATTTTTTATTTTAATTTACCAATTTTCCTTGGCTGTTCTTTTACAATGTAAATTGTATGTCACCATTTATCATTGAGGTGAATGAATAAAGACAGATCATTGCATTCTGCCCCCAAATAACTTCTGTTTTCATAGCACAAGCAGATTAAATATTACAGGATAGCTACAAATCCAAAAATAAATCTGCTGTGTCTCCCATTCCTATATACACCACTGTAGCATGACTTACCCCCAACTGTCCTTGTTTGTTGGCCTCCACAGGCCAATCTTTGCCCTTGACTATTTGCATATAATATACTAGAAAGTTAATGCAGTGCGAGTTGCCTCACTGTTTAGAATCTCTGATTTTTT
Source organism: Sagittarius serpentarius (assembly GCA_034782735.1). Taxonomy (NCBI): domain Eukaryota; kingdom Metazoa; phylum Chordata; class Aves; order Accipitriformes; family Sagittariidae; genus Sagittarius; species Sagittarius serpentarius. The sequence goes on from JAVKLA010000026.1 coordinate 13,943,825, forward strand.
TCCTTCCACAAAGAAAACATAAAATTTGGAGAAATCGTTTTCTCCCTTGTGAACACTCAATTTTTATCATTCCCCATCAGCTTCAAGAGTCTTCAGGAAGAAATACAATCCAAAGAGACAAAAATAAATGAAAAAAAAAAACCAAACAAACAGTCACACCTCCCTTCTGTCGGTATTTGCATCAGAGTCTTTCAGATGATCAAGGACAGGACTGGTAATTCTCTCCAGCACACCATTTCCTGCTGTTGCTTCAGCCAAATTCCCTTGGCTAATGCCCACTAAGAGCAACTCCAAACAACCATTGGCAACAACAGCTTCCAGGCTGACAAAATCAATTTTCATTTTGAACGATATTTATAAAAACAATAATGCCCTTTTTTAACCTTTGTCCATCAAACAAGAGGAGATGATTTCATTGTTCATACAATTATAATGTGTAGTTCTTTCGACAATGCAACAGGAAATGTAAATACATTATTTCAGATATAAAAAGTAGTGTCACAAAAACTGCAAGTGCCTGATGTGCCATTTTTTACAGCTTGTTTTATGCAGTATTTTAAAATCAGGTGAGAATAAATAACGAAAATCCACAGACCACTAGAGATTCTTAGCACCAGTTTCTCTCTCCTATAGGCACCGCAATGTTCATTACATTCCCCTGCATACCCTTTCTCCTCATGAAGATAAACCACCATGGTTCTTCCACCCTTCACCGTCATTTACCCCTTCAGCTTTCCCAATGCAATAGCCATTAGGCCCAGGTTTCTGGCTGAGACATGTATCACTATGTTGGGTCACAACAGTACCAGCTGGTTGGGTCTGAGCAAGTCAGAAGACTAAAGATAAGTACATACAGATGTACATATATTGTACCTACATATATGTAGGTACATATATACATTAATTTCAACCTTACCTTATTGTCTCTACACACTGAAAAATTAAACTTGGCAAGACTTTTATCATTTCAGTTTAATGTCCAGATATCCACCTAATACGATCTTTATAAAAATATTTTGTTCCATAGAGTTAAAAAAACAAAATTTTTTTGTTTTTCACTTTTACCATTTTTACCTCAACAGTAAAGATAGCAAAACTGGTTGTTTGGGTTTTTTTTTTTCAGAATTAGAAGGTGTTTATGGAAAATAAAGCTATTGTTGTTATTTTTTGTGTTTCATACCAAGAATGGTTTTGAGACTTACACCAAGAATAGTTCTGATACTTAAATCTCATTTTTAAATACATTACTTTTAATTTCTCAAAATTCTATCATACAAAGACTTTCTGGAAATTGTTGCATAGTCTTTTAAAAAAATAATTAACGTACTAAAAAGAAGTATTGGTATTTAAGGCAATATATTCTACCTACTAAATTGAGGAAAAGATCCAGAACAGTAAAAATAGTTTGTTTATTAAAGAACAGATAGTATTATGTGCAAGTAAAAATATTTCCTTTTTCCATGTCTCACGTTCCTCATGCATTTTACTTTTTCACGGACAAACTTGTCACATCATAGCCATGTAAACGTAAAATATTGGAAAGATTAAGACAAGCTTAGAGATAAATGATATATTCAAGTACTTAGCAGTTCATCAGTGCTTTGGCATATAGAATTACAAAGGAAACAGTAGGTAATTCGGGAAGGCTTTAGTATGAAAACACAACCATAAGAAGCAAGAAAACAAGAAATATGTCACTATAAAAAAAGGCACTTAAACCACAATTACTTGACTTTGAATGTTATATACCTTTAATAAAGGTTCAACTGGGCAGTCATGACCTTCAGCTAAGTAAATTCCTCTGTCTACCTGTTTAGCCTTTTTGAAAATGAGACAGAATGAGCTAAAGAGACTATACTGTTCAACTTCCTCCTTCAGGAGCAATTTTGATTACAAAGACAGTCGATAGAAAGTCACCGGACATGTTTATCACTCTCTGGGTATACCCCATGACAGCTGTAAACTTGCTATGGTTAAGATTCAAACACTATTGTTATTTTCCACCTTGCCTGCAAGGTAGAAATCTTTCTATGAAATACATCAATATTGCTGATCTTACATCTTAATTTTAACAATAGACAGCTGTTCAAACACAGACTTTCTCTGGGCCCACAATTTTTTTGTTGAAGTTACTGGAAATATGAGTGGACTACAAAAAGATCTGTTTATTACTAAATTGTGACATGCAGATAAAGAATTGAACTTACTCAAACAAAAAAAAGTCTTAGAATAATTTCTTCTTCAGCTGATACAAACTTGTGTGTGCAAATATATATTTTTTCCCTTTAAAATAGTTAGTTTAGCTTGGTAACTTGCTGAGAGAAATTAATACAACATAATTCAGTTAAAGTTGCCTATTTAAGAGCATCTACAAAGCAGTATAAAATAGTTCAGACTGACTAGTTTAAAAATCAATTTAATTAACTCAGTAAAATGTACAAACCAGCTCTAATAATTAGTGAAGTCAAGGACATATATAGTAGTCTAAATTTAATTGGTGACTATGTGGCCACTTGACCACATCATGGTCAGGTTTTGTGATCAGTGTAATGATCATCAGAGTTTTGAATGCTAGCACTCAAACTCACGCAATTAACATTTAATGTTTCATGGTGCTTAAGTCTTGCCAGAAGCTGAACAGGGCTTGCTCTTCCTATCATAAAACATAGAGACAGTAACTACTTAGTGATCTTCTAATTATTTATTTCTCTGTTAGTCTTTAGGCTTTATAGATCCATTCTTCTAAAGAGTGACAGTAAAATTACTGGCATTATTATAAAGAAGGGTTAAAATAAGGGGCTAAAATAAAACAAATTATGACCTCAATAACTTCACTAAATAATCCAAGTTAGTTCCAGTAAAAATCATACAAATATTCCTGTGTGGTGGTGGTGGTGGGGAGAAAGCAAACAAAGAATTAAATGACAGGAGAGATGAAATATTTTACTGGGTGCCAGCTCCAAAACCTGCTCCTTCTTTGTTGCACATCAGACAATTTACTTATTCATGAATTTACTCTCATAATAATCTTGAAGAACATATTGTATTGATTATCTTCATTGACACACAATGGTGCCGAACTGCCACTAAAGCATGTTTAAAAGTATGAGAGACAGGAACTAATTTTTTGTTAACTATCTTAACTACCTACTAACACCACCACATCTAAAGAACATCTTTTCTATTAAGAATATCAAGGCTTTCCTTTGTATTGGGTCAAAACAAACCCTTGCTTAAAAATATTACAGCCTTTTAAAAAAATTATTGCTATTTTTATTTCTAGAATATGTTATTCTTTAGATGAGTTTCTAACTTTCCCACTTCTTTCCTACAAACCCTAAGATTTTTTCTCCATTTTATCAAATATTCAAGCTTTATTTTTGTTCTCAGTAGGTAGTGTTATAGACAAGCAATAAGCCTTACTGGTTTTCTGTCTGCTCTGGCCAGATCTCCTCATTCTTAAGCAGAAGCAAGTCTAATCTGGGCACCTTCTTTTCTCCACTATCTATAATAAACTCTTTCTTAATTCTCAGAAAAACTGGTACCTTGTACTATTCGCAGCATCACAGCTCCTACTTTGAAAAGCATTTCATAAACCATGTACCTCATATGAACAGCTAAAGAGAAACAAAAATAAATGAGACATTAAAATGAATTCATAATGTTATCCTGTCTTCTGTTCTTATTAGTACGTTAACATCTTTTTTTTTTTTTTCTAATTGAGAGCAGCCATGGAGTGTTAGAGACAGATTTTGTAATCCATGCCACTTCTGTCCTGGATTTTTTCCCTCTGCTAATCCTTCAGCAATAAATTATTAGAACTACAGAGAGATGAAAATCATGTTAAATCAGAAAAGCATGAGAAACTGAAGAGAAGCTGAAAAGGCTGTATTAAAAAAGAAATAAAGCACCTTTAAATGTTCTTTTTGCCTACAGTTTTATATGGGCTTTTGTCACTAAAAAGCGTAAAGAGACCAGTTGCAAACATAGCTTCTGGAAGTACACACAACCAAACATGCTGAATCTTGAGCTATTCTGTCCAGGTCTGTTGAGTCACAGGCAGGAAGATTTTTCGTAACTGCTGTACACACACAATACTCAATACTGTGTTCTCTTACACACCTTCCACTGCAGGGCGTCAAACACCCATGGCAGCAGCCGGCAGGGAGTTGTGTGTGTACCCTGGGAAACCTTCTGACGCTGCTGCATCAACTATCTTAAGCAGAACTGCAGATGATTCTGTCTTTGGTTCACACAATCCCAGTGGAGGGCTTATTTTTAACTCAAGAAAATCCTCTATGTGTGGGGGTCTACCTAAAATGGATATAATATTATATTTTATATTAGAGGGACAAGAAAAATAATTTATATTTACTGCATTATGGCATCAATATTCTGGATTTTACAATCCAGTTGTGAGAACAAACCCTGAGCAACCACCTGTGTAAATGGACCCGACTAACATAATCAGCATTGCCGAAGTGCACTCAGCAACATTATCCTGGTTTCGGCTGGGGTAGAGTTAATTGTCTTCCCAGTAGCTGGTACAGTGCTGTGTTTTGGGTTAGTATGAGAAGAATGTTGATAACACCCTGATGGTTTCAGTTGTTGCTCAGTCGTGTTTAGAC
>JAVKLA010000026.1:13957397-14011220 GCA_034782735.1 Sagittarius serpentarius
GTTGTTATTAGTGTCATTGTTAGTTTCTTCCTTTCTGTCCTATTAAACTGTTCTTATCTCAACCCACGAGCTTTACCCTTTTTTTTTTCCCAATTCTCTCCCCCATCCCACTGGGTAGGGGGGAAGTGAGTGAGCTGAGTTGCTGGCTGGGGTTAAAGCATGACATATCTGAAGCTTATTTTCTGGAAATGACTAGCTATTACTATCCCTATACTATCTATTATTTTTTTGGAAAGGACTAGGTATTATTATTGCAATTAAATTTTCTTTTCCTTTTCTTTTTCAAGCTTGAGGTTACTTTTTTTTTAATATGTGTCCCTCTAGTTTATTACAGAAAACAAATGACTGTCATTCCATGTATCATGTCTCAATACTGAAAAAACATCCACTCCTGTTCCACAATACAATCTGTTGCTCGCAATTTTAACAAGCAGACACTAATGTTTTTGCCTTATCTCGCATTGTTGCTCACACTTAGGACAAATGCCTGACAGATAGACATCTACTCAGTATCTTTCTTTTTTTGAGAATGCTCCTCAAACTTCTTAAACAACGATTACTACTGAAAACGTGACAACAGTTAGGCTGCCATGGGGACAAAAGGACTCATCCATTCCTCCTGCTAGGAACGGCTCTCTGCCTCCACCAATCTGCGTGTCTTGTCTTATGTGCCACTTTCTGCCCCAGAATGAAATTATCTTATTCTTCTTACTTCTTACCCTATTTGTTATCTTTAGCATTTTTAAGTGCTACCAGTATGAATATAGAATTATTCCCCTCCACAAAAGAATAAAACCAATAAACCCAAGTTTTCCAATAGCTGGCTTTGTACCAAATGATTCTTTTGTAGCAGTAACTTTTACAAGAGCAATGGATAGAAATTAATTTCAGTAAACTCTGTTTTTCCTCTGTCCTCCTTGGTATATCAAGACTAGTTGTCTAGAACGTCAGGTATTTTGGTCATTAAAGCGTCTTGCTTTCTGACTTCTGTCTTTCCTAATGAACTGTCAAGCCATCTGTTCTGCCCATGGTCATGATTTACTAACCATAACTGATGGTGATATTTTATGACATGCATTTGCTTAATTTGGATGCCATTTCCATGTAGCAGTTTTACCAGTGTGAACCTTATGCTATTGGTAGACCAACAAAGATTTTGTAGTTTTAAATCAATTCTTCAAATCTATTTGAAAAATCTGCATTTCATTAAAAACAAACAAACAAACAACCCTCCCCTGTAAAATACACAAGAATATTCAAGGCTGATTTTTTCCACTACAAAATCTGTGAGCCACAGACTCCCTGAGAAGAAAGCCAATATCAAGGAATCAGTCATTTATGGGAACTAAGAATGCAGTTGAAGCCTCTTGAATCTTGAACACTGATTTTAGTTGTAAACAGCCGCAAGAAAGCTCTCACATTGCAGTAGACATTTTTAATATCATTATTTTTTCTGTACAAAGCAGTCCATAAATCATAAAAAGTATGTGATAATAAAGTCTGTTCTTAAATTATTTCAAATAACTTAAAATGTTCTGTTTCTCTCGACGTGTAAGATTTGACAGAATTTACTTTATATTCCTATTATAATTGGAGGCCTACTTCTCTGCGTTTAGCTTATATTCTGTAAGTTTTTAGCCAATACTACAGTTAAATGTGTGAAAGAGAGACACAACAGTTCTTTCTGATGGGTCAAACACCATGTATGAACCAGAGACTGTTACTATTAAAACTATAAATGTGTGTGTCTGTGCACACGTGGGTGTGAGTGAGAGAGTGAGAGAATGCTTCTTTAATTTGGTGAAAAGTATTAACTAAGAGTCATGGCAAGCTTTCAACCTTCAGTTGTTCTAAGCTTACACTACTTACACAAAGTATAGGTCAATGCATTGTGAGCAAAATATTTCACAGAAGGCTTAGTTTAAAACTTTTAAAACTAGTTTGATGACAATTAAAAGCTATCTTAACTTTATTCTAATTTTGGGGGGTTATATTAAGTGCTTTTACTAGTACTTAATGATTTATCAAATGGTATTGTCAACAAAAATGACAAGCCTTGTTTGGATATGACCTATTTCATCTTTCTAACATGTAGAGTTCACCAAAAAGAGATTGACTCCCAGATACTATGCTAATAGTATTTTTTTTCCTAGCTTTGAATATATTTTACTTAAAAATCAACACAGACTACGAAAAAAAGTTGAATTACTATGTATCCTCACATTGATGACATAGCAAAAAGATATTACTTCTGCCAACAGAAGATTTTCTCTTACAGTGAAATCTACGATGATAGAACACTTAGAAATGTTAGCACTTTCCAATCTCAGCACCTTGATAAACATGAAGATAGTGTCACTGTGCTTCCGTAGTGCTGCAAATGACCAGCAACTGTAACAAAATAATCTATACAAAATAAATGTAAATGGCATCTGCTGCTCAGAATACTTTAGCCTTATAGCTGGAATTTGAAAGGCATATTCTAAGCAAAAATGGTGCTGAGTTAGCATTTTCTTAGAGGTTTGTGGGAAAATAGAGGTCTATCAATGACATGCATCATCACTTCAAATGAACTGTGGAATCCAATAAAATAAGTGTGCAGATTCCACACACTTGGAAGTGGGCAAAAAAATTTATAATTTCTCATGATTTCATGGAAAGGATGTTTCATTATTATGTCATTTTTGGCACTTCTGAAATTGAAAATCTAATAAGTAAATAGACTAAAGCTTAAAATAGCTTAGTAGGACGGGAAAATGACTTAGGAGGGCTGAGGATTAGGCCTGATGTATTACTTGGACCATGAAGTTCTATTTTAGTGGCAGAAGTAGTCACAGCCTGTCATGCTTAGCCAAGATACAGAACCTATGAAAATGTATAGGAAAGGACATGGGGCAAAATCAAAGAGCTCTGCCAAATGTCCTCTTGTAGGGGTGGTTTATCATAGTCCTGCCCCGATGTGAGTGTCCTGCCCAATGCCAGAAACTTTCAGCCTTTTAAGAGAGAAATGCATGTCCTGGTCTAGCAAAACCACACAAATCACGTCTTTTCATTAGCAGTTTAAATTAATGCATCAGAATGCAAACTGAAAATGCTAGAATACGTTTTCTTTTCATCACATCCTCCCCAGGGGCAGTAAACTTTGCTAGGAAAAATGCAGGAGAGCTGGAGATAGATATGTCACATCAGCCTAGCAAGATTCACTAGAAGATGTGTGTCAAAACCCCAAGTATTCTGTATTGAAAGAGTGGACAGCACGGATAAGGAGGAGGAAGGGAAATAATTTTTTATTCTACCTAGCAAAGATGACAAAGAATGTACACTGTTGTCTGGATGACAGAGATATAGACCAATGTGTTAGTACATCTGAAAAAAACAAAAGTCACTTTGGAGGCTGAGAAATTACTACCTGTTACTTTCCCAAAAGATATTTCCCATGGAAAACACTGTGTGCATATAGGTCCTGTCTATTCTGGCACCACTCCTGAAATGCAATACAAATCCCTGCATATGTCTTTATGCACAAAGTTTTCAGTAGTTTTAGACTGATAACCATTTCTGTGATTCATCAGTTTAGGCATTCATCATGTAATTTTCCCTAATATTGATGTAGTTCTGAGGCTACAGAACTAAAACAATTTCTGTGTATTCCATAAGCACTTGTTTCTTTTCTATTAACTTGGTCCTACTGCAAGTTAGTTATAATTTCTAGATTACTTCTTTTCCTCATAAAGTAAAAAGCATAATTCATTTTTTTATCATCTTTGAGAGAAATATGCAGACTGCACAGTTTTGCCAAAGAAATCTTAGAATAGAAACTTCAGAAGAAATCCTGGCTGTATTGAAGTCAAATGCAAAAGCCAAATTTGGTCCTTAACTGTTGGCACATACGTGTTTCATCTGAGCTCACCAGATAATCAAATGCCTTATATATCTTCCTCCTCAAAACAGTAAGCCTTCACTGAATGTTTCTGCTTTGATAAGAAACAAGGCTAACACATTTTGTCAAAATTGTTGCAATCACAAGAACAGTTATTGATAATACTAGAACATCATAATTATACAGTATTATCTTGAAAATACCTGTTTACAAAAGATTGAGAGGATATTATTAACATTAATGTGAAAGACTTCTGGAATAAACAACCTATAGATATACACTGGAATGATTAAAGAACATGGTACACTACACACAGAGATGAGGTAAAGAATAAACAGAGATTCAAAACAGAAGTAATTAATTCAGTACACTAAGAATAATGCATTATTGCAGACAGAACTGAAAGACTTGCCTTGGAAAAAAATGAAAAAAAGTTTTTTAGTATCATTACCTAATGAAAAGAACCCACTTTTTTCCTGGGATGGCATTTATGGTGGTTATTCTCCAAAGCCTCTAGTGACAAGCACACCTTTTTTTCTAATACAGACTGTTTATTTCTTTAGCTTTGGAATACCATGTGATTTTTAAATTCATTTCATAAGTTGCATGAAAGCCATGCATTTGTTTCAAAAGTCTCAAAAAATTGTTGCTTGGTTAATCTCAAGTAACTGTAATTATACAGGTTTTGTAAATACATCAGAACTGAAAGGATTGACTAAATGTAAATGGAGAGACGATGTTGGCAGGGGAATAATTAAATTTGACAAATTGTCTTTTTTGTCTGGAAATTTTGTATTTAGCACTAGAACCAAAATCCTGCCTGAGGTCTTATCTCTCAGGGGATCAGAGGTCTGTCCAAATCAACACAGTCTGTATAGTTCATAGATCAGTATAAGCATTCTGATGTGAGGTTTTTTTTTCCTCCCTCAACAGCTACAATACAGGTAATAAATTGCAGATATTCTGTTTTTCAAGTCAAGATACAGAAACTTTAGGAAAATAATGACAGTTCACTATCTAGAATAGCAAATAATTTCACTATTAGAGTACTCAGTAGAATGAAGAAACAGAAACTGAAGACATTGCATTTTCACACCTTAGACAAAGAACATGATCTAGGGCACACCACATACAGGCATCCTAACATATTGCTTCAGTAATCTCTATTGTCTCCTTGTTTTGATCAAAACCAGCCATCCTTATCAAACTCTAACTGTAGATAAGAGCTAATATCAAAGTAAGACTATCTTATGAAAACAACAACCAACCAACCAAACAAAACCTCTTTCATCATAATATTCAAATGATGGTTCCTCATCTTCCAATTTTCTCTGTGTTCCTCCATGGAAGACCATTAAAGGTCAGGACTACAAGCAGGGTTGATATGGTCAGTTTTAAGGGTAGCAACTGGCTGCATTTTTGAGAGATGATCTTTGTCACAATATTAAATTAAATGTGTCATTCGAAGTCTCTTGAAAGCCGTGCTTAGAAACATGACACAAAAGGTTTCCGATAGAATAAATTCCAACAATTCTGTGCATAAGGGAGTAATTTGTTAATATAATAATCTTCTTTTCCTTTAGGCTTAACCACCAAAGATAACTGTAATATTTAAAATGCATTTTTAATGTTGACATTTAAGATTAAATGCAAACATTTTATATTTGTAACATATATCTAATATACCAAATACAACAGTTCAGAAGTTGTGAGGTGTATTTGTGCTTTCCGAATTAATTTTGTCTGTATCAGAATATTTAAAGCCTGTAGCAGGTACCTTTTCTTCAAAGATTTTTCTTCTTGTTAGAACTGCTTTATTACCTAGCTGTTCTTTAAATAGTTCTTAAGAAAGCCATTTCAATTTAATTTCCATTTTCACTCAATTAATTATACCTTTTGTGTAGAAAGCATGATGCATGAGAATGAAAAGGAATTCTAGTCAAGCCCCCCAGTATTACAGAGAAGTACATTGTAGTATCACTTTCCTGAACTTGACAGGCCCAATTCTCAAATATGATCTTTTGCTTGCCCTATTTTTATTGGAAAGACTTGCCATTCCTTAATGGCTAAGGACCATTGCATTTCTTGTGTTATTCTACAGGATGTATCCTTTATTATTATTATTATTATTATTATTATTATTATTATTATTATTATTATTATTATTATTATTATTATTATTATTAATCTGAGACACTGTGAAGTATTTCTTCCTCTGGTAAATGCTCTTTGTAGCTGTTCTTTTCCTGAACACCCACTCATACATAGTATTCCACACAAAGTTTAATGGTATCTGACAACACCGCATTAACATTTCATCATTGCTACTGAAAATATTTTGCTTAATACATAAAATCATACTAGTCTCTTTCTCAGCCACATCAGATATGTAGCCCACAGCCAGTCACTGTGCTAGTAACACAAATAATTTCTTTGATCTCCAAAAGCTGAGTGCCAAATTTATAAGATCATTCTCTTCTTTTTACTAATCTCCTTGAATGTTCTCTCTTCCCTGAAATTAGATAATGTTAGGAACTTGAAAGCCTAAATGAGTTAGCCAAACAAAATTGTCCCTGATATTCAAAGCACAACTGGACTTAAGACTATCATTCACAAAAGCTACAGCATAAATAGTTCATAAGAGCTTCTGCTGTGTGTAAAATGTGGTGCAGATCCGTCTGACTTTACTAGCCAATACTACAAAGACTGCTTTTCGGTTCAACTTACAGCACTTTGTGTTTTTTAAATGAGCAGAGATCCTATTTCAAACATAAAAGCAATGAAACAAGTGCAACTTTTGCACATTTTAGACAAAAAAAACCCCACAAAACAACAAACAACTTGAGTCATCTCTGACTCAGCACAGTCTTTGAATAGCCAATATTCAGTTTTTGCATTCTGTAACTCAAATTTCCAGCTACTTGCTTCAGAGGACTAAGGCTTCAGAGGAGAGCATAACAAAAATAAAGGATATTGGTATGGAAGACTTTAAACAGACTAAAGGTCATGGTGAAAATTCTGTGATCATCTCAGGAGCAAGACATTAAATAAATACATCTTATTACTGAAATTCATTCTTTACAGAATCTTCTCAATATTCAAATATAAGATAAGGCTAGCACAAGTCCTCATTAAGTAATGGATTTACTGTGTTGTGTACTCTTTAGATTTATTGTCTCAAGGAATTGGCTGGCTCAGAAGACCATCAGTAATTTCTTTGATTTGCAATGAACAGATTAGTACAGAATGCTCACTTCTGACTTTAAAATAATACAGACATATGGATGCTAACTGACATAGCTCCTCATCTGTTGCAAGTCAAATTTTGCCAGAAATAAGGAGATAAGACAGCAGAGAACAAAACCAATATAGTTTCTTAGAAAGTTGAAGAAGTATTCCTCAGTTTAAGTATACAACCATAGAAATATTATTTTGCTGTAGCAGGTTGACACAGAGTGCTGCAATGACTAAAATGAAGATAAAAGCATAAATAAGCAAAAAGCTGTTCCACATAAAATCACTGATAATACATAGTTTGTAGTTAGCAACTACAAACATAAAAGTTCTCAGTGATAGTTAACAATATATTTCAAACTAAATTAAATAATTAAATATCAAACTTTTCACCCCATTTCTTAGTTTAATTATGATATACCTTTAAATTAAAAAAAGCAATCAAAGGAAATGGTTCTAAAACATTAACAATGAAACATTTAGGAATACTTGTAGGAGCCTGTATATATATATATATATATGTATAAACAATCTATTTTTTAAAAAATACAGACTAAAAATGGTAAAAGTCCTAAAATACTAAAATTTCTCCAAAGCTTTAGATTAAGGTGCTGTATAGGTAAAAATGCCATTTTTAATAAAAGAATGCAAACAAAATTGCTTCAGGAAGTCTGTTGAAAGCCAGATAAAGTACATATTGATACTCTAAAGTTCAGGTTAAAGATTAAAAATTATGAAAGTGCAGGAAAAAGAATAAAGCCAGTAGTGTATGATTCATTTAGCACAAGATTTACATTAGTGAAATAAGGGATTATGCCTTAAAAACCAAACCAAAACAACTTTAAATATTTAGATGCAGAAATACATGCTTTTCATATAAAATAAGACTTCAGTAACTTTTATCTCTTCAGAAAGCACAGTAACTTGAAAGCTATGGTGTTACATGAATAAAAACAAACAAACAAACAAGTATGACCAAAGACAACTAGGTTAATAAACAATACTAATATTCCAGAAAAGTAAAGTTTTCCTCCTATTCAAAGCCCAGAAAATAGATATTCTGAGTTAGTCTGCAATACCGCAGAATTTATACAATTATCAATTTAAACTTCAGAATATATATTGACTACTCCTTACTGGTCCGGGCAAAAATTAAACTTCAGGGAGTGCCAGTTTAGAGGCATCTCACAGTAAAGACAGGAAGACTTTTTTTTGTTTATGAAAAAAAAAAAAAATTGGTTCATTTTTACCCTAGTAGTACACAACTTAAAATCAGCAGGCAACTGGAAAAATAACTCACAGAAATTGATACAGTTGTGAGGAAGAGCAATTAAAAAACATGTTCCACTATTTTACATGGGGAACCTAAAAAAGTTTTAAGAATGCTTCCACTGTATTTTCAGAATTCAGCATTTTCAGGCTTCACAAGCACCTAATACATTCATTTAATGCAGCATGCTTGCAGTTTGGGAGGAGGCTTATACACTGAAAAAAAGAAAGTTAAACAGTTTTATGGCTAATAATGATAGTTAAATACACAAAATCTCAGAGATGCCTTTGCAGAAAGAAGACTACTCAGCAATTTTAGTTGTAATATTAATATCAAATTATCTTTCCACATATTTTTGGTGTGGTTTTTTGCTGGGAAAATTTAATTTTTTATTCCACAGATGTTAATTTATTTTCAGGTAGGGTATCCCAGGTCTATGCAACAGGGAAAAAAAAAAAAACCTTGTCATTAAGAACAAGCATCCTGAGTCAAAAACTTGTCAACTTTTAATCAAATAAAGACATTTAAAGCTAAAATTAATAAAGCAGCTTACAAATTACCCCCCAAAAATACAGCAGGGAAAATTCCTGCTCTAGTAGCAAGGACTGAAAGGATAACCAACATATTTATCTGCCACACCTATAATCTCTATCATTCTAAAGAAGAAAAGATTGTATTGGCAAGTTCAAGGTCTCCACATCATCAGAAAACTCATCAAGGTACTTAAAATGGTTGAAAGGAGACTTCATGTTAATTCAACAGAGCACTGTTTAGCTAATTCAGTTCTATATTGCAAAAAGTCTCTGTACAGAACAAACACATTAGACCGGGCATGATTCCTAAGGCAGTCTGGTTTTCTGCACTATTCCGAGACCATTCCTATTGCAGCCATTCTGTATTGATTGCCATAGATCATTTCTCATCCTTAAGTAGCTTCATTTTCATTCCTGGTACATTAGGTGCTGTTTCAACCTCAGTCTGAATTGCTGTTTAATAAGATAAATAATCATAAGAAGTAATTACCCAACATTAAGCTGATTTGTAGCTGTAGCTCTGAGGCTGCAAGATTATCAGGAATATTACGTACATATTTCTGTTCCTTTGTCTTCTGAGAGAATAAATTGTTTTAACTTGTCTAAACTTGGACTAAGACACAGGAAACTGCAAAATTTCTCACATAGTTTTAAATTTAAATACTTCATTTATCCTCAAGAAAGTTATTCAGTATTTCTTGTTCAGCTCTCTCATCTGTCTAATATCTACTTACATTGTGTTAAGATCTAAAGATTCTGTTCAAAGCACCAAAAAGCTGAGTGAATCCCTGGAGACAGTTACCCTGCCTCAATACAGCATCAATTGCACCGACATAATTTTTCACAAGCATTAGTCTAATCTGTTGTTAATCTCTGTCTTTAGTAATAGAAACTTTGCAACTGTCTCATGCAATTTGCTCAATCTGCAATTAGAAACTTTTCCTTATTGGACTATCTACATCTATATCTCTGCAACCTGAGCTGCAACTTCTCATCTCATCCACTTTGCATATGGATAAAATGGTGTTTACTTGTCTGTGCCATAGCTTTCTATGTTTTGGAAGGTTTTTATGTCCCACATGAGTTCTCTCTTCTTCAAGGTAAACAGCCTTAAGTAGGTTAATCTATTTTCACTGTTAAATTCACTAGGCCTCTGATTGTTCTTACTGCTTTTCTCTGGACTCTCTGATAGCTGTACATATTTCTTCATCTGTCACACATGAAACATTAGGGTTTTATTCTGCTGAGACGTACTGTTGTAGAGATTAGCAGAAAGTTTATTTTAAATGTTTTTCTATATGCCTGCCCTGTCCTAAACCTTCTGGTTGTACATTCCAGGATAGTGCTATTTGGACAGTAACATGACATTCATGTTTCATTCACACCTTGTGATTTCTTGAGCTCTTTCTAGGCAGACCCTATCAAAGCAGTTGCTCCCAAACCTGTGAATTCATTGTTCTTATGTAAATAGTATTTTGAGTTTATACATGTTGATTTATATCTTTTTGTCCCCTACACGATTGCTCCAGTTTGTCAGGATAATTTCAAATTCTGCATCTTCCAATATACTGCAGTCCCAATGAGGTAGATGTGATCTGCAATTTAATATGGAGCTCTCTGTTCAATCATTAGATCCTTAATGAAAACAGCAACTAAAAGTAGGCCTAGAATAAGCATTTTGGAGTTCAACAAAATAGTGCACTCTTCCTACCTAATTAGTGATTACTGGCAGCTATTCTTTGTAGTTTTCTAGCTAATTTTGCATTCACCACCTAGTCCTATGCAGATCTTTTTTAGATTCCTTTGAGAAAGTCCAAACCTAAGTGGAAAATCAAAATCTGTACTATATACTCCCTCTCTATCCATGGGAACACCTAACCATGTTGTATAAAGATTATAAAATCTACAGTTAGATTTGTATGACAAAACTTGTTCTTCACTGATCCCACTTGCAGCCCTTCATCTCCTTTCTACTTGTCAGGGGCTTAAAAAATGTGATTTATTCCAGGGTATTTTCTTGTCATGAAGATTTACTTATTCTAATTCCCTTCTCCATACAACATTGCCTTTATCCCGAAGATTTTACAACCTAGGTAAAATAAGTCTAGAGAGTTTTTTACTTTAAATATATTGACAAATAAAGTATAACTTAACCTTCAGTCTATTGGGATACATGAAAATTGAGGCTATTCAAGAATCTAAATTGTGACAGGATTAGGCAGAAAGTTCTTTTTCAGACTGAAATCTCATTAAAGGGTATGAAGGTAAAGATTAGTGATCAATTCTCAGTGTGGAAAAGAGTCAGCAGTGGCATCCCCCAGAGTTGAAAATGCCCAGCATGTTCAAATAGCAATTAGAAAAATTCATAGACAACATCTCCAGGAACAGATATTAAAATGTGTGTTTACAGATGTATGCTTTAATACCTCTAAAGCAATGACTGTGGATGCTGGAGCAGAGCAAAGGACTACAGAAATTACCTACAACATAAGACTACAAAGGACTACACAAAATGGACAGGCTCCCGTGCTCTTCCCAGACAGCATCTTCTGTTGCCACCGACAGAGACAGGATGAACCATTAGTCTGAATCAGCAAACCATTTCCATATTTTTAGGATAAAATCATTCGAAAGATAATTACAAAAAGATGAACAAGAAGAAAATAAATCCTAACAACACAAGATGATGGCCATATTACCACTCAGGAGCCAAAAAGAACACAGTGTATTTGGAAATGGTCCAAAGAAAACCAGCAAGGATGGTATGGAAAAACTTTTATATGAGCAATGACTAAGTAAGCTAGGACTATTCAGTCTGGAAGAGAGATGGCTGAGGGAAGATATCCTGTACAAAATCATGAAGGCCATGAAGAGGCATTATATATCTCTTTCAAAATATAAGATAAAAGTTATGAAAGCTAACCAGCAGGAGCCAGGTCAAAAAGCAAATAAAGGATAATGTTTTTTCCAAGCAGTGTGCGTATGTTTACCAGAGGATGTTGCAGATCTTAGAGTTTATATGGCACAAGTGGAAGACTGGAGTAGTGCAGGGAATTGAGATTTGCAGAGAGTTGCTAAATACATAAGAATTTCCTGAGATAAATGTGATTTCTGAGCTGTAAGTGATTGCTGGCTAAAAGATTTTAGGCAAAAATATCTATCTGCCCTGTCCCAATCCTTCTTTAGGCATGCACTTTGGGCAATGTTAGAAATAATGTATAGAGGAATATTTTCCATGACCCAACATTCTTGATCTTTTTCTCACTCCAATAACATCCCATACTGCTATAGAGTGAAGTTAAGGAAGTGTCTGCTGTTGAAGAAATGTAAAATCATTTACTGGATTATTAGATTTTGCCAAACACTGGATTTAGGATTTTTTTTTTTTTAAAACTTACTAAAGAAGAAAAGTTCTTTACAGTTACTGACTCAAAGAATAAAAAGACTTCTATTACATGCAAATGCAAGTCTGTGACAAAAAAAGCCCAGCTACCTTAAAGTTCTAGTAATCAGCTTTTTTCCCCCAACAGCCTTTGGTACTACTCATAGTAATATAATGTGCCATAACAGTCAGTACCAGTCGAACAACTGTCCAACACTAAAGATCAGTGTTAGTAAGAAATCATGCTACTGTTGCACCATGGAGATCTTGAATATCACTATACTCTGTGTTCATGAAATACTGCTAGAAGAAAGAGCCTCCTGGAGCAACACCCAGACAAGAAGTTTGGTTTTTAAGTGTGCCTGGTTTTCAGCACACCTACACAGTGTTGTTTCCCTGCTTTCTAAATTTCTAGCAAGGCTTCAGACTTGCCTGAAAGACAGTTGGCATCTGTGCAAGCTAGACAGAGTGGGAGGTAATAGAGATTGACAGAGGGAATTGTCTAAGGTTTTGGATAAGTCTGCAAGAGCTGTCTCAATTAAGAGAGTTTGTTAGCTTCTTAACAAAAGGGCTCACTACTGGGGACTGTATGTAGGGCAAACACTGTTACTGGCTTTTCAGATTATACCATGCAAAGAAGCGTTTTTCATCTGATGCTGACCACTGGATTATGGTCTACCATGCTAGAGGAAAATCCATGCACAGGAATACCCTGGTTTATTGAGGAGTATTCAGAAGTTACATTAGTGCAGGAGGCATTAAAATGAAACAGGCTCTTAATCATTTTGTACTTCCCAAAAACTCTGGCTGGATGTTGAACTTCATCTCAATACCTAGTTATGTACAAACTTAGACGGCACTTCCTACCATCAGACTCTGGGTCAGCTCTGCTTCAGCTATGTGTGAGGTTAACAGACATCACCTACTTAGAGATCTGTATCTCAATGGGAAGCTGATTTAGAGTCCTGAAGAGTTCATAGTTTCTAAAAATACCTCCCAAACCAAGCTAGATTAAATAACATCCTTTTAAAGAACTAAAAATTGTCTCCTCTGGAGTTCAAAAGCTTAGACATTCAACTGGGATTTGTGAGAGTTAGTTCAAGTCTGTTTTCCCAAATGTTAGTCTAGTTAGCGTAGTAGGTTTCTTTCTTTCACACTTTTACCACTCTGGTGGTACCACTCTGGTTCTATCGCTACATGTCTAGTAAAAGACAGAAGAGAACTCTAACAAAGAATGGAAGTTCAACACAATAATTTTTTTTTACTGACAACCATTTTTGGTGAAAAAAATCCTGATCTGTGGAATCTGATGATCATACGAAATATACTTCCTAATACCATTATGTATCATGAACAGTAGTCTCCAAATTTTGGCCTACACTGCAGGATTTAGCTTAATAAACTGTTCAGGCACATGCAAAGCTGAAAATTGTTCCCAGCTGTAGATTTATGTGCACAGGAGAACATTTCTGGCCATGCCGGACTCGGAGGAGATAAAAGTAGAACCCCTCTGTCAGAGCAGCATTTGCTCCAAGTACTCCTCCCATGCCACCTCCATCTTCCCAGTCTCAGACCCAGAAGCACACAAGCCGTGGGTTTCTTTCAGCATCTTATCCTTGGGATAAGAAAAGTTACTGATAAGAAATCTTAACCAGTTCTGTCCCAGTATAATTCTTAACAGAAAAAGTCAATGAGATAATTTATTCTGTTTAATAGAACTAGACTGGTCTTTAAAAATATCATTCCCTGATTCTTTTAACATTCAATTAAAAAAATATTTCAAAATTTTTCCAGTATGCACTGTGGTATGTATCCTGTTTTATGCATACATATAATGAATCCTTTTACACTTATTAACTGAGTTATTTTCAGCATGCTTATGTTCTCTGCTGTTCATACCTAATTTTACCACATAGTCCAAATGAAAACAAAAAGAACATGCTTCAGGCCTTTACTGAAGCTAAACATCTGCACTAAAAAAGGTGGAAGGTATTTAAAAGTTCAGTGATTCTATTGAGATAACAGCAAATGCCATGATTATGTAGTATTTCAAACAAAACCAGGAAATACTGATTTACAAACAAGTACACTGAACATAGCCTGCGTACAAAATTTCCACCCCTAAACCCATCGAAATTTGCATCTACCATTCTCATTCTTTGTTTTAGCTGGCTGACCCTTAGAACACAGTGTCCACAGACAACAGCAAATTTGTAATTGTCCTAGATTTATTAAATATTTGTAAGTTCATAAGGCTCAGCATTTTGAAAGTAAGAATTCTCTTTCTTACATTTCTTTTCATATTTTTGAGATTTTATTGCTGTCAGCTATGGCTAACCATCTTGTATCAGGAAGCAGTCAGGACTTAGAATAAGATGTCCAGCATTAACCTTTTTACCTAATAAAACATCAGTACAGCTCAGTTGCTCATGGCGTTGTCCTCAGTCATTTAATTCACTATCTGGACAGAAAGTGGATAGCAACATTTTCTGCCACTCTGACTATCAAGTAATTCACCTCAGCCTGTGAGGGATTAATAGGTAAGGCAGTTTCATGTCTTAAGTTTTCAGTCTCTTTCTATGAATAAGTGCTGACAACACAGTTTTCACATACCCATTTTCATCTTATGATCAAAGCTGCATTTCTATTGGTTAAGAAAAATGCATCTTTACACCCATATTTTCAAGACAAAGTCCCTAAAAATAAAAAAGAAAAAATAGGAGTACAATTTGCAGTCATATTGGCAATATACTAAGGCCCTTAAGTCAAACTCTTCTCAAAAACCGTACAGCCTCTGATTAATATTCCAGCAGAACTCCCACAGAAACATCACCCCAGTTGTGCTGGACACTGTTCAGACACACACATTCCTGTTCCAAAGAGCTCACAGTTTAATTTCAAGCAAGAAAATTGAACAGCAACAAGAGAGGCTGATGGAGACCAATAAATTAAGCCAAGCAGCTATTGAAGACAAGGTAAAAACCAGGAGTGAGGCATGGAGTAATTTCTTCCTTAGGAGGCTAAGAAAAAAAATTTGCTTCTGTCCCATGGAAGCACTTATCTATACACATTTCTCCTTTTATTTTTCAAAAACATTTATGTTTTCCACTTGTAAATGACAGAGCCATATACACACTGCAGTGGTCTTGTAACAGTGGCTCATCCACTTGAATGAAAAGTGACTAACACTAACCGCCTTGAAGGAGCAGCAAGAAACCTCTTATAGCAGCCAACTGTGCGTCCTGTGCATTCAGCCACAGTTAGTGTTTACCAGCAACAATTTCCTTTCAGTTACATGCAGAGCTTTGGTGAACCTACCTAATTTCCACATCATTAACTTCCAAACATTTTTTTCTTCCCGCTGTCAATCACCATGATCTCTTCTGTGTTTTTCTGTCAAATCCAATAGCTTCTCCAACAGTCTTGTGCTGTCTATCTCAGAACAAACCCAGACCTTTCTTCTTCTAAAGAGCCTTTCTCTCCTTCGTGTCTGTTTTTCGGAGTAGTTTGGGAAGTACCCTGGAAATTGCTCACCATCATTATTCTATGTTCACCCCAAAAGTATGAAATGTCCCATGATCCCAGGTGTGCTAGGCAGAGCCAATTTAACTGGGATACTTAAAGGAGAAAGACATAATGCTTCACTTGCCCAGGCAGCAGTATTATTGGGCCAAACACCAAGCAATTCATGGATGGCAGTGCTCTGAAGCATGGGGCTTTATCTCCTATAAATAGGATTAGCAAATAAAAATATGTATTCTAGTTTCATACAGCAGGATTATCAGCAAACCAATGCATTTCTGTGTTGTTCCTTTTAGCTCTATTTTCAGATGAGTACTAAGACAGCTTCTGTTAACTTCATCTGTGAAAAAATGCACATATTCTAATATGTTTAACATTTAGATTGCAGATTTAGACTAGAAATAAACAGATCATCTCTTTAGTAAGAATAATAGAAATATCTCAGTCATAAATTTTCCTATTAGAAGAGAAAAAGTTGTGTCATGGAATCACTACAGATAACAGAGCAGCTTAATGCATCAGATATATAGCCACTCATTACACCATTTGAAATATTGTGTGCTTCCATTTTTAAGGTATCCATTTTATATAAGCACATTTTTAAAAACAAAAGAAAATACTGCTGCACAAGTTTTTCTTCATGACTCTCCCAAAAGCAGATTCTGATAGTTAACTATTTTTGAGAAGTAATGGAAAATGGGAAATCACCCGCTCATGTTAATTCAATGCCAGTTCAAGAACACGGTCTGAAGCTTCATAGTACGACTCCGAAACGGGCTCATGAAAATTTATCGTGTAGTCTCATACTGAAGCAACATAGGAAAAACTTCCCTGAACTGTTTCCATATTTACTATAAGCCCATCCTCATTACAAATTACTAAATTTTATTTGCAATTTAAAATGTAATGTAATACACTTATGCACAAAAAACTAACCTTCTGAACTTTCACTGAACAGCAAAAGTAAACTTACCAGCCTAAGCATGGATTATCTGAGTTGATTCTACATGACAGTTGAAATATCCAGAGACTTACTTACTTTCCAAAGAATGGATGGCATTTACTGTCTGTAGGACACACATCCTGTTAAATATGTGAGGGAAATAACAGCACAGCCAGAATCTGCGTTTCCCTCTTCAGCAGTCAGAAATAAAGACATCAGGTTACCCAGAATGTAAATTTGTATTTGCAAAGAGTAAAGTCAGGACCCTGAATTTTAGGAAAACAAACTTCCAGCTCTTCAAGGAGTTAGTCAATAGGACCCCCTGGGAAACTGCCCTCAGGGACAAAGGAGCAGGACAGAGCTGGCAGATCTTTAAAGATGCTTTCCATAGAGTGCAAGAGCTCTTGATCCCCAGGTGTAAGAAATCAGGAAAGAAAGGCAAGAGACCGGCATGGATGAGTGGAGACCTGCTGGTCAAACTAAAGGGCAAGAAGGAAACGCACAGGTGGTAGAAGCAGGGACAGATATCCTGGGAAAAGTATTGGGACGCTACCCAGTTGTGTAGGGATGGGGTCAGGAAGGCCAAGGTGTGGCCGGAGCTGAACTTGGCGAGGGACACAAAGAACAATAAGAAGGGCTTCTACAGGTATGTCAGACAGAAAAAAAATGTCAAAGAAAGCATATCCTCCCTGATGAGCAAGACTGGCAAACTGGTAACAATGGGTGAGGAGAAGGCTGAGGTACTCAACAACTTTTTTGCCTCAGTCTTCGCTGGCCACCTCTCTTCCCACACCTCTCAAGTGGAAGGAACACAAGATGGGGACTGGGGGAGCAAAGTCCCTCCCACTGTAAGAGAAGACCAGGTTCATGACCACCTGAGGAACCTGAACATATGTAAGTCTATGGGACCTGACGAGATGCATCCCACAGTCCTGAGGGAGTTGGCTGATGTAGTTGCCAAGCCGCTCTCCAAGATATTTGAAAAGTCATGGCAGTCAGGTAAAGTCCCCAGTGACTGGAAAAAGGGGAACATTGCAGCCGTTTTCATAAACAGTAGAAAGGAGGACCCTGGGAACTAACAACCTGTCAGCCTCACCTCTGTGCCTGGGAAGATCATGGAACGGATCCTCCTAGAAGCCACGCTGAGGCACAGGGAGGACGGGGAGGTGATTCGAGACAGCCAGCATGGCTTCACCAAGGGGAAGTCCTGCCTGACCAACCTAGTGGCCTTCTGTGATGGAGCAACTACATCAGTGGACAAGGGAAGAGCTACGGATGTCATCTCTCTGGACTTCTGTAAGGCCTTTGACAGAGTCCCCCCCGGCATCCTCTCTCTAAATTGGAGAGATATGGATTTGATGGGTGGACTGTTTGGTGGATGAGGAACTAGTTGGATGGTCGCATCTGGAGGGTAGCAGCCAACAGCTCAATGTCCAGATGGAGATCAGTGACAAGTGGTGTCCCTCAGGGGTCCATACTGGGACCAGTAGTGTTTAATATCTTCATCGTGACACAGACAGTGAGATTGAGTGCACCCTCAGCAAGTTTGCAGATGACACCAAGCTGAGTGGTGTGGTTGACACACCTAAGGGACAGGATGCCATCCAGAGGGACCTGGACAAGCTCGAGATGTGGGCCTGTATGAACCTCATGAGCTTCAACAAGGCCAAGTGCAAGGTCCTGCACCTGGGTCAGGGCAAACCCACAGTATCAATACAGGCTGGGGCACAAGGGGATCGAGAGCAGCCCTGTGGAGAAGGACTTGGGGGTACCAGTGAATGAAAAGCTGGACATGAGCTGGCAATGTGCGCTCACAGCCCAGAAATCCTGGGCTGCATCAAAAGCACCGTGACTAGCAGGTCAAAGCGAAGTGATTCTGCCCCCGTACTCTGCTCTGGTGAGACCGCATCTGCAGTACTGTGTTAAGCTATGGAGTCCTCAGCACAGGAAAGATCTGTTGGAGTGGGTCCAGAGGAGGGCCATGACGATGATCAGGGGGCTGGAGCACCTCTCCTATGAAGACAGAGAGAGAGTTGGTGTTGTTCAGCCTGGAGAAAAGAAGGCTCCAGGGAGACCTTATAGCGACATTTCAATACTTAAAGTGGACTTATAAGAAAGATGGGGACAAACATTTGAGCAGGGCCTGCTGCAACAGGATAAGGGGTAATGGTTTTAAACTAAAAGAGGGTAGATTTAGACTAGATCTAAGGAAGAATTTTTTTACAATGAAGGCAATAAACACTGGCACCACTGTTGCCCAGAGAGATGGTAGGTGCCCCATGCCTGGAAACATTCAAGGTCAGCTCAGACAGGGCTCTGAGCAACATGATCTAGTTGAAGATGTCCCCGCTCATTGCAGAGAGGTTGGACTAGATTACCTTTAAAGGTCCCTTCCAACCCAATTTATTCTATGATACTGTGTTTCCATTTCATGATTTACTTAAAAACTAATACCAAGGCTACCCTTTAAAATGCATACATTTTATATACCGCATAATGGAAGTTTCTTCTCCATAACCAATTAACATGAATCACCCTGCTGATTTTTCTTCGTTGACAAAATAATTTAGTCATGTACATCTGGATAGCAAAATAATTTCTTGTTATGTACAGAAATCATAAATATTTGTACCCATAATTAAAAATACCAAAATATTTTAAAGCAACAGGGTGCTTCCCTGCCTGCTTCAATATTGTTATAAAAGAAAAAAAAAAAATTACATATCTTCTGATCTTTCCTCATAATTTGTAAAACAAAAGCAAAACATTCCTTTACAGTACCACTGAGGGATACAATGCTGAAAATGTCAGTTAATAGGCTAGACAGTTGTTGCCTTCATTGCAGACAATGTTGGATTGACAGAACAGCTAGAAAGTTGTATACTAGAACAATAAATGGCATTCTAAACTCTATTATCATTAAGCATGTGAAAGCAATTTCCAATACTGACCAACACTAGGATCTAAAGACCCAGGGCAAAAATCCAAGCTACTAAATTCATTGGTTTAAACAATTAACAGACATGGGAAGAAAAATAAATAAAAGAACTAGAGTTCCAAACTGATGCGGACATTCACCAAGGGAAACTATTTTCAAAGCCTGCAATTAGAAAATTCTCTGTTCAAGGTCTGACACAATAACATCCTTCTTTTGAAGAAAAAAATAATAAATATACATGGGCTTTAGCATATTTAACAGCCATCTGATTTCACATAATCACATCATTTGAAATATCACTACAAACAAAGAAGCAGTAAAATACATGCAAATTCTCTTTATTAATTCTCCCTTCTAAAATATGTGTTCTGGTCTCTACCCTCCTCCCCCTTCTTTCTTCACCCTAGCAATGATTTCTGCCTCTCACAGTCTTGATTGCTCTGATGACCTCAATCAAAAGGCAATTATCCAGCAAGGATGGAAGGTAATTATTCCCATCAAGGAGAGATTGAATGCACCTGAATAGACAGCTGCAGTTCTTCCAGGGATTACATTATTACTATAGAAATTGCCTCCATTAATTTGTGATGCATGTCAAATTTATGATAAAGAGTTGATTTGTTTGCAGGACAACTACTTTTCCCATTTCACCCAACACTCACTTTAAGCGAAGAGCAATAGTCAATTGCAAGTTACTTTAGTATGTCAGTGACAACTGTCAGCATGCAACCATCTGCTCAGCAGTGAATATGACATAAAACCAGGAAAGGGAACTGAAGCTCCTGATAGATGTATGTTATATAATTCACAGGCAGAGCCAGAACCATGGATACTTCAGCCCAAGCTTTCCACAATCCTGCTGTAGGGACAAAAGTATAGGGACAATAAACACTAGTAAAAGAAAACTGGTAGGACTCAGCAAGAAAATAAGTTTACTCAACCTAGTTACCCTCAACCCTAGATGGGAAAATGTTTAATTCTAGAAGAGAAAGAATATAAAATCTGTAAGTTATTATGAAAGAGTTATACTTCAATATTTACAATAATGTCCTATTTTTAAAAGAGGCTGACAGCCTTCCTGCTCTCAGACTGCTGAGGACTTGTAAGTCTTCAGACTTATAAGGTGCATCTTAAATGCTGAGCCTGTTCTGGAAATTCTGGGTAAGGACTCTCATCACTGTAATCACTCCACATGATAAAATTCTTCCTTCCTTAGGTAGAGTTATATGATTGAGAAATGGGATTTTTAACATAAAAATTCAAATTTCAGTAATTTGGATATACCTCTGTAAGTATTCTAGAAGTGATCAGATGCTTCAGAACTGCAGTGGGTAAAGCTGGTCCCTCTTAGGACTGATGTTTGCCCTGAATTAAAAGGGACCATTTCCCTTAGCAATGCTTACCTCCTAAAAGGTGTAGAGCACAGAAGGCTGCATCAGAATGAATTTTACTCACTGCTGAACTATAAGGCATTTTAATGGACAATCAGCCTATAAACATGTTGTTACATTTTATTAGATGTTATTTTTCTGCATAGGCTACATCTGTAAATCTTGCATTCTAAGGCAGGCAAAAGATGTGAATGTTACTATTCTAATGCTAATAAATTGTCATAAATCTCAGCAGTAAGGTCATACAATATAGTGTTAATTATGTACGTGGCATATTTAATTTAGAAATAAGGAATTTTCTACAGTAGTCTTACATCCCTTCATTCTTGGAAGTATACTATCTAGTCCCAGTGACTAGTCTTAAATTTATAATTTTTTTCTATGACCTTCTGGGACACTAAAGTCTCTTGAAATCATTTGCATTCTTATTATCTCAGAAGTGTATCACACAACACTCTCTCTTTTAATGTGTAGTCCAAAATAACTAAATACTTTTCCGAACATCTTCAGCTTTTCACCATCATCTCCATCTTCTCTCTGTAGTTCACTGAAATTTGAGAGGAGAAGGGAATAAAGTGTGAAAGAAAAAAGCTGGGAACAGAAGGGGGCAAGTATTTGCCCTGCCTATTTCAAAATTCTTTCTCTACTTTCCAAAGTAAAAGACACAGCTGAATTTCCAGCCTCCAAATGATAGGTTTTTCTGCTTTCTTTTTTTGTTCTGTGTACATTACAGAAAGTTTAAAGCACAAAGTTCACTTCCTTAAGCCTATTTTACCACTGACTAAACATACAAGTCCTGGTTTGGCTTCACTTCTTTTTTGTCACTACTTAGAGCTGTGTGATGGTCTCTGTCTTGAAATTCTCAATTATCAATGTCAGTTCATACATAAAATAACTTTTCTTTTTCCATGAAGAGAATAGCAGAAATGTACTGTAGAGTTTGGAATCTCTACTGACCAGTGATTTATTAAGTTTTTGTGCATCAGATACGGATAAATGAAAACACAAAATTGTATTTTTTGTCCCAGAGAACTTCTGATACGCGTATGACTTCTACTCAAATTATCTTTAGATTCATAATTACTGTGGTTAAATCTAGCTTTTGCAAGTTGCTAAATAACATTCAGCCCATATATTTTTAAAAGATTGCCAGTTTCTGATTTAATTATGGTCAAATTACTTCTAGATACTGTGATACACTATATAAAGATCCTGAGAATTCAGGCATGTTTTCCTGTATCTTAACTAGATGCTAGACAGCCTCCTGGTAGACACTTTTCTATTTGGTTTTCACCCACGTAACACAAACTCCTCACTAGGGTCATGCAATTTTTGTGCACAGAAACTCTCCAGTCCCTTTTGGGTATTTCAGAGAACACAGGGGATTTGGGGACTTAAGGAGGCCAAGTGGTCAGGTTTGCCTTTCTCTTCAGTGAGGAAGATATTATAGGTGGGTTACCTAAAGATAATTCTTATCTCAAGCTAGGTTAAAGAAAAATGCAAATAAAAGAAGTTATCCAAATCATCTAAAATACCTGACACAGTTACAAAAACGGAAGAGGAAATTGGTATTTAATCTACTTGCACTATGATTAAACAAAAAAAATCTCTTTATCTAGCAGGTGTAATGTGGACTTCTCTGGCATCTGTGGATTTTATTTTTCTCCATGCCTTGTATCTCAGGTTTTATCCCTGAAAGAAAATACTGTCTTCATAAGGCAGACTTAGTATTAGAATTAATTTCCATTTTGGAGCCCTCCAGTGGGTCTAGAGAGATTTAATCTGTTTTTCTAAAATAAGTTTACTTCTCTTTCATTCCAGCGATAGTCTGACCATCCATCTGAGTAAAAATAAGCTTTCTTTCACTTCCTTGGAAACGCAAATTTCTTCTTAGACCGGGTCAGTTCTTACACCTGACAGACAAGTTACCCATTCCTTGACTCAGTGAAGGTATAAACTCCCTCTGTCTCTTTCTCTTTGGGTGACTCGGAGTGACTTCTTACATTACACAAATTGCAGCAGAACCAGGCCCTTGGCTGACAGCAGCAGCACCCTAGTGTCTTCCCTCTCCCTTCCTGACATCATAGCTAAGACCTAAGGTGACCTGCAGAGAAGCTTTTATTTTGAGGTGGGTAGAGGGGTCCTTTTGCAAACAATCTGCTGGTTGAACTTACCTGTGAATAAATGATTATTAAATCTGATGGAAAGGTGACAACAGTGTTTGTCTGAGAGGGAGAGAAAAAGGGGTGGGACAATTCTTCACGGCAGCAGCCTGTTATTAGTTGGACTATGCACAGTGATCGCAGCCACAGCACAAATGCTGTCATGTGAGGTACCATCTCCGTGGAACCTTGCATGTCTACATTGATGAATATAGTGGAAACAAATACCTAAATGGGATATATGGTTTATTACTGGTTCTTCACAAAGACACTAACATGTGTGTAATTAGCCTTTCTGGCATGACAAAGGGCCTGGGAATATCAAACCCCAGCCCCAACACCCCTCCTAGGAGGATGTTACAACAAATAGCCTTTTTATTCAAATCCCCACTAAGCTTCTGCAGTTTGCAAGTGAGAATCTCCTGTTTCCTTATCGCTCTTTAGCACTGAGGCAAGCTAGTTCCCAGTCAGAAGAGTAATAGGAATAGCTGCTGCAGCAAATAACCCCTTTGAGAAATAGAGCAGTAAGAGGTTATCAATTTGGAGCAAACAGACAAATTGTGCCCTGGGCCTCTGGATATATCTGCTACTGCATCCAGTACTGCATTGATTCACAAAGTTGAATATTCAGTTTGTTCCTTCAGAACAGTAATCATGGTGTCTTGGGTAATCTAAACAACTGAATTAGTCATGGTCATCCTCGACTAATTATGGTTATGGATGAACTGCTTTTGATTCGCCAATAAGTTTACTAATAAGTCCAAAGTACAACACCCTCCATGCAGAGACTACCTGAAGGGTAAATCGGAATAAGGTGACTTACAGGAAAGAGTACATTACCTGGTAGCACCAAACATACCAATCTTATATTGCCAAGAACTGCTGATAAGAAAATTTTATGGCATGCTGTGATATACAGCTTTAAATTATGGAGTTACCACTCACACTGTATATGCCTTACAAGAGATTTATCTGCATCTTTAAAGGTTTATACAATTAAATATTCCTTTAAAGATCTATACCAAATGCAGAATACTTTAAAAGAAATACATCTAGAAAGCATAAAAGCTCATAAATCATTGAAAATGAGAAAATGTTAATATAAAAAGAAGCAAAAATTAATAATAAATCACACTATCAGCAGACAAAGCCCAAATTACCATTTTAAGAGTCCTGGTTTCATTTCTGATCACTACTAACTAAACAGAGATAAATGAAAAGGAAAAAAAAAAAGAGGAAAACATGACAGCAGGTCAGCTCTGTTTGAATTTGTAGAAGTTGATAAGAGAAATGTGAACTTTGTATATTAACACATATATTCTTTTGGGACTGTAATGTGAGGCTGTTAAAATACATGATGCTGCTCTACATTCATTGCTTTTCTAATAATAAACAGTGATGAATGACTGCAAATATCTATTGCAGAAGTGGATGAGGGATGGATATAATGAACACACCAAGGGGGTATATTTTTAAGCCAGTATGTGATTGTAGTATGCACAAAACCAATTATGTAAGTAATGCCCACATCACTCATGCTCTGTTTTGCAGATCAGCACACATTTTAAAGTTCCCAGTAATGAGAACTTTGCTGATTGTTACCCAGGGAGGGGATTTCAAGAAGCCCTTTTTGAAAAAACAGAAGACCAACCAACATATTTTTACAGCTTTATTTCCTGCGTTAGAAACTGATAGCCTTTATGAAATTATGGAGGACTACAGTACAAAAAGCATACTTCTTAAAAATATACTAATTCCTTGCTAGGGAGACCATCTGTAGCAGGAGATTAATCTTCAAATTCAGTCTCTCTCAGCTTAACTCTGAAGAGGCTGTTACAGACAGTGAGTGCTAAATGGAAGGAGGAAGTCAGAGTTTGACTACTAGACATAATGCACTGGTTTACAGCGATCATGGTTTATACTAATCTGTTTTCGTTTGCTCTGAAGCCAGCTAGGAAAGCTGGTGAAGCCTGGCTTTAGCTGCAGAGCAGCCCACAGCCCACCTGACCATAGCCTGGCAAGCTCCTCTCTTGCCTCATCTTCATCTACATGGTCTGCTGCCTGTCTCCAAATACCTGCTTTTTTGACCCAGTATCCAAAGTAAATATTTTGCCAAACACTATTAGAAAAATGATGTTGTAATTCAAAAAAAGCATATTCCATGCACACATTATGTATTCAGAATGACTTACAGAGTTTGTGCCTTCTCCAGTTGCATTAATTCTGGTATTGATGTGACTATGTGACTCTTCGCAACCTCATTCCTTGTGCTAACCTCTAAGAAAACTCACCTGAAGGTGAGCAGTTTTCTGTAAGGTTAGTGTGCTAAAATGCCTCAGGAAAAGGGCTGAGGAGTTGAAAGGGAGGTGGCAGGACTGCGCACAAGCAGGGAAGGAGGGATGGCAGGTAGCTCGAAGCTGAGCTTAGGCTGCAGGGGAGCCCCAGGCTCCAGTGCCACATTTCTGCAGAGGAGAGGACACAGGTAGGACAAAAAGCATTTTCCTTTTCTGTGGCTGTGTTGAAAATGAACTTAAGACTTAGACGGGTAAATAGACTTAGATGGCTAATGAAGTGATACATCTCATGGCTGCTAATATTCTCTAGGGTTTCCTCTCCCTCTTACAACACCCAAATGTGCTTTCCAGTATCCATCTGTTGGATCTCATCTCTATCAACTAGAATTGATAAATACGCAGTGATCCCAAAACTACTCCCTGCCACATAACTTTAGTGTAACAAAGGCAGTCACCAGAAGTATGGATATAGGGTATGCTAGATGTCAGTGGCAGAGACAGCTGGGTTACTATATCAGAAAACTCTGCATGCCCTGAGCACAGGGTGACCCACACCGAGGGACATTCAGCCTCAGAAAATGCAGCATCAGGGCATGATAATTCTCACGGTTTACAATAAGATAAACAAAATACATGTAATGCCTCTAAGACAGATGCATGGATGTCACCTCCCATCACAAAGGTTTTACCCATATCTTTTATTTTTAATTTCTTCATGGAGAAGTCAGTAGAAATCAAGGATAAATACAGAAGTGCCATACCAAAAATTGTGATCCATAATTGTGTACATTTCAACATCCTGAAGTAAACTTGCTCCTAAATCATTAATTGATTTCTGTGGACAGATACCATTATATAGGGAAAGTGGAAGTTCTGCAAATACTGTGATGACACAACATTTTTTTCTCCTGACAAACATTTTAAAAATGAACAAAAAAATCCACGTCATATTTGAATCCACATACATAGAAACTGTATTCGGAATAGACATCGTATCTTCTCTCTCCAAATATCTGCTTACTTGATGTGGTAAATGAATTAAATATTCCACCAGACACCATTAAAAAGAAAGACTGATGTAACTGCAGAATTGTGTGCAAATTCAAAAAATACTTATTTCACACCCATTTCATGTATACCAAATGGTTTAAAGAATGTCAGCTGTAGCCATAAAAACACAGAAAAAATGCACAAATATTTTCTGGATTGAATGCAATTATGAAAAAATAATTAAATAGCACTATCCAAAAGACTATTTATGAACAGCACATCTAAATATTCTGAAAAAAAAAACCCACAGAAAATTAAATCTCTAAAAAATTAATTCTGTTCTACAGGAAGAAAATTGAATAAAGCCTACTTATCTACAGCTCTTTGTCCTGAAAACCATGCATCACAAATATAGTACCATCAGCTTCTTGTAGCATCTCTACCATATCAGTGTGGGTTAAGAGAAAGCATATTCTGTGCACAGTCTGTCAGTGTATGTAGTGGTTTGCTCACCAGATGTATTGAACAGAATATAGAAAATCCACATTCTACCTAAATTTCTCCCAGTAAAGTATTTGGAGGATTTTTTTCTCTGCTTAGCTTTTTCACTAAATTTTGGGGAACATCAGTGTTGAGTATTTTTTTCAAATTTCTCTGGAGTTGACCGAGGAGTTCTGCAATTACTGGGGTGGAAGAGAAAGAACATCCTTACAGACAAATGACAAAATTGCATGAACCTTATCTCCTGTTGAAACTCTCTAAATAACGCTATCAAGATTCAACATTCATTTTATCTTTCTACATATTAAAATATTTATTCTACATTACTGTCACACCTTTCCACCCTATAATGAAGTTTGTTTGTGGTTCCCACCCTTCAATTAAATTTGGGAAGGAAAACATGAGACTGCCTTTCTTCCCACCGGAGAGAAAACAGACAAAAACACCCTCTATCTCCACCAAGCCTGCTTTTCACAAACAGGAACCCGTTGGTATAACAGAGGAAAAAAAGGACTCTGTTAAGTGAATCATTTAAGTGATATATATTCAGAGAAGCCAAATGTGGAGGACTTCAAGACCCGAAGGATTTCTCCTGGCTTGGCCAGACAGAGTAACGACCAGCAGTATGCTTAACACTGGACTGGCCACTTTTACCCCCCTCCTCTCTATTTTCCTAAACCTGTTTCTCCCCATCCACTTTGGTCCCCCCCTTTCCCCACCTTTAACCCTTCCCTTAGACATATAGGTTTCATTATTTCTACAATCCCCTTAAAACTTCCCATAACAAGATTTATACAATCCTACAAACCTCTCAAATATCCCGTAGTAAGTTTGCTCTTACCCATGAGACCCACGACGATCTTGTTTCCTCCCTTTTATCAGTTACGAAGCTCTGGCTGAAGCTCTCCAAGGCTATGCTCCACTGATCCTTTCAGTGCCCTGCAAGCTCTTGGCCTTTGGTATTGTTTCTCTGACTTCCTAATCACTTAAGTTTCTGTATCTAGATGCTTAACATATTACTTTTCCTGATTCTTATTACTGTTTTTTAAGTTGAATTTCCATTAACGAGATATCATGACAATCCAGATTTCCTTACATTTCAGGTGTCCACAACCATTTTACCATCCACATATCCTTATAATACAAATTTTTCAAAGAGAGAAACACATTAATTAAGGGATTATGACAACTGCCATTTAGTAGCCTCAAAACAAGAGTCTGACTGTGCAGGATTGTAACTTTACTTTCTGGATTATGTTCAAATTTACAATGAGCTACCCTTCAAAATCACCATATATATTGAAACATGGGAGAAATATACTCTGTTTTAGACTTTTCTTGTCAATGAAAATGTTTTGTTACTGATACAGAGTCCTTGGTTCATCACAATAATAAATATTATCAATCTTTCCTTGCTCCCATCGCTCTATTATTGTATTGGTTTATTAAGTCTGAAGTAGAACAACGACTTTATTTTTGTTTCTTCTTTCAGCTGTGAAGTACATGGTATAGTGGAGTCCACGACTGCTACTGCTACTGCCTTACCAACAGAAACAACAAAAAAAACAGTATTAAAGAACACGCCTGCAGAGAAGAGTTGACTTCCCTCTGCAGCCTTGGCCTTTGGCTGCTGGTGCCTCTCTCTAGTAATCTGCTGCCCTAATTCATTGCATCACTTCAATATCCTGTATTAAGGCCCCTCAAGGTAAACGCCCTATCTTACTCTATCTGGTATAGGAGAGTTAATCTCCACTAGGCCACTATGAAGCAAACAATAAACCCCAACAATTATGAAAATGACACTTTCCTTTTTCTGGCAGGACCGTATGTCACATCTTAGAAAAATGTCAGGGTTTCCACAGGCCACAGTGTTGTTATTGATGCTGTTTGTATTGCACAGTAAAGCATATAGATTCAGAGTTTAATGCGGAATTCAAAAAATGTTATCCCTAATAGTGATGTAAAAAAAAAAAAAAGCCTGAGTTTTCAACATGACACAAATTCTGATTTTCTATGTAAAGATAATATTTCATCATCAGTACAAAAAGTTCATAGTATAATAAAAAAAAACCAAACCAACAGAACCAGAATATTTGATTCCAAGTTCTATAAGGCAAACTCCTTACTTGTCTTACTTACATTAAAGTTGAGTCATTCTGAACAACAAGCAAAGCCTGAGGAGTATGGAAGTCTCCAGCTCTTTTAGTGACATGCTCTCGAGGAGTTATGCTTCATCATTCCTCACTAGACAAAATCTTTGAGGGTTTTCAAGGACAGCTTTAAAGACAGCTTGTTGCAATTTTCTAGCCCAAAGGCACAGAGCACTATGGGCAGGTTTGTGTCCATTATCATCTTTGAATATTTCGGAAATTAAAATGGCTATATAAATGTGATGTCTGAACTATTTCACTATGAGGCATTACTAGCCTACACTTTGATATTACTGAATTTTGCCAGAGATGTCATCTCTAAGTGAAAAAAGGGAAAAATTGCCTGTATTCTTAAATAGAATTTGATGTAGAGAGAATGTCTTAAGTTTCTGTAGCAATTGTAGAAGTGGAAAAGAGGAAAGGCAATCCAAATCAAGAGGAAAAATGGGAAGAATAATAGACAAGGAAACCTAGTTGATGCTGTTACATGGCATACATAATTCTGAAAAGGAAACATTCAACTTTCTGAAGTTGTTTTGGGTTTTTTATTTATTCCATGGCATTAGATTACAAATTCAGTGAAAGGAGTTTACTGAAAGTTATGTATCATCATTTATTTATACAATCAGATGTATCTTCATTGTTTAATTACAATCCAACTTTTTATTTTTTTCTAACTTTCTTTAAGTTTCTTTAAATAATTTAGATCTTTGAGTGTTCATAGATGGGGGGTGTTCATTCTGGGGAATGTGGTACCTAAAACCTAAACCCTCTTAAAAATGTATTTCTTTAAGCATTTATGAGATTTTTGAGGAAAACAAACAAACAAACAAGCAAGCAAGCAAACAAATAAAATCCCTTGGTTCCCAGGTCCAGTTGAATATGTCCAAATTAAATAAATTCAGATAAAATAAAGTAAAATACAAATTCACAAGAAAGCCAAAGTCGCCTCAAAGTAGTATTTACTGTTTACTTAGTATTTTACAGAATGAAAAATTAGAACCAAAATAAGTAATTAATAGTATAGGAATTAATGAAATGTTACAAATTGGAAAATGAAAAAAAAGTCTTTCTTAGAGTATTGAAAATGAGATTTTAGATAATTTAAAACATTTTCAGCTTTTTTAGGTAGAATTTATTGACATCAATCCTTTCTAATAAAGTAAGAATAATCCTGAATGTTTCACTTAGGCATTATGCTACACAGAGAAATAATTATGCAATTGAAATTACTCTCCTGAAACATACTATTTCAGTTGTCCTCTCTTTCAGCATAGCAGCCACCTCAGATGGCAGTGATGCAAACACCTGTTTACATCATCTAATTGCCATCAGATGGTGTTCAAATGTTATAGCTATAGAACCTCTCAGGGATGTACTTGTTAACTTGAATTTTTAAATGCCCGGCTTAAGAAACATGTTTAGAAAAAGAATATGAAGACAAACAACTAAACCTGTCGATAGATTTCAGATACATGCTAAAAGGTGTGAAAGACAAAGGTATTTCTGGCTAACCTACTGCAAGAAAAACATAACTCAGAAACAGTTGTAACAGAATTTCTTTTCCCATTTCTTTATTTTATAGTGCATTGAGAGTTAACACTGATTTAGCATATGCTTGTGAATACATTCAGCCATTTATACTATGTACAAAAACTTCTGTCTTCCATTACACGCTGTAAAGCAGCAATTACAAGTAAAGAAGGGATGCAGGAGAATAACCAGCTTAACTTTTTGAGGACTCAGGATTTTATTTTTTTTCTCCCTGAATAGTTTGCAGACTCAGAGAATGCTGAGATACTGTGAGAAATCAAAGCAACACAGTCTCTTCGTGTGAACTCTATCTCACGGGGGAAAAAAACAACTCTTATAAGATACTGGTTGCAAAAGATTCACTGCGTAATTCTGTGGTTTTAAGCAGTTTGGTTAACCAGCAAATACTTAACCAAATGCAGCTCTGAATCTAAATAAAATCTACCTTTCTGAGATTTCTGCAGTGTTCAAAATATACCCTGACACAAACGAAATATAGCATTGTATTGAAATTTTTATTAATGGGTGGTATCTATGGTCAAGACTTAAGATTGGTTTTGCAGTTTTTGTAAGCATTCTTATTTTGTAAAAATAATTATCACAAAGTGACAAACCTGCTACTTGCCTTTTTTCACAATTTTCATATTTCCCTGCCATAACTAGCTGCAGGTTTTTCCTCACTTGCTAAATTACCGAGTGACAGCTGTGCTCAGAGCCCTCTTGAAATCAAAAATAATCAACTGAACTTAGCTCACTAGGGGTTAAACAGCATTAAAACAACTATTTCTGAAATTAAACTCTAGTTTGATTTCAAAAGTAATCAGACTTTTGGGCTGGATTAAGGAATGGCACTGTTCTTATAAATGTGATTTTATTAATTAAGAAATCATTAAGGAATTGCTAAATGAAACCCTGCATCATGAGTGGCAAAAAGTCATTTCAATTTCTAATCATAATCTGTTTAAACTCTTAGGGGCAAAAAGTAGTTTGTGATTCATATTTTCATGCATTTTAACACCACTGAGGAACATTCCACTTCTACAGACTTCTTTTTAGATATGTCCTGTTTCTGATCTTTCAGACGTCTCCAGGGGAAAGTTGATTTAATTGAATGAAGGATGGCCATGTTTAATGATTATTATTACTAAATTTATCCTTCTGAAGCACTTCAGATTTCATCAGCTTTTTTTAAAGGACTAGAGAAAGTTGCTACTGAATTGGATACATAATTCAACAAGTGTTTATGACTACAGCCAGAAAATAAATAGTAAAGATTAAGGAAATTCCGGAGAAGATCTGCCAAACTTACCGAGGTTCTTATAGGATGATTATGCAATGGTATTAGATTATTTAAAAGTATATGAAGATCTGCAATGTGTCTCAGGAATTATTATTTAATCTGTATCAGCAATAGAGCTAGCCAAAATGCTAAAATACTTAGCAAAATGTTCAAGCAAAATAACTTTCTTTTTTTGAGAATCTCTTTTAGCTGAAATGGTGTTTTTCATTAACAACATAATAGATTACAAACATTTTGACAACGTATTGATCTTTTCACAGGCAGGTGATGATACTAAATTCCTGTATGACTGCTACAGAGATATTTTTCTGTAGATGTTTGCAAGTGCTCCACAGAAACAGTTATGGTTGCTTCCTATAAAAGGAAAGAGAAGCTAGTATTTAAACAAAGAAGTAGTCATGAATGTGCACATGTTATCAATATATATAATATGATGGAAATAACTAGGGAGCTGCTAAAGTCCTGTGTCCAGCCCCCACCAGTTAATATTTAAAATAGGGAAACAAAACTAGACATGATTTAGAGTTTAGAAACTAACTACTAGACAATGAGGCTTTATGTTTATGTCAGAAGAAGTAATGGATTGAGGTCTGGTCAATAAACCTTGAAGAACCACTTGGAACTGCCAAGATTAGGGAAGAAGTAGGTAAAAGGTAATTCCTAAAGGGGGAGATCGCGACCACCGACTCATTGACCACCTGCTCGAATGATACCACCTACTCAGAAGGACTCAATGAAGGAAGAAGACAGATTCTGTGCACTAATCTACGTGAGGATTGAAGAAAAAAAGAAACAATCATTAACAAAACCAGCAATGAATATGTATTAGTTAAGCATATAATTATGAGGATTTTTGAGAAGAGGGTGTGCTGTCTTGAGAGAGGCACCCATTCATGCGCATCAATGAAATTGCTTTGAAAATACCTCAACTCTGTGTGTTACTGGCTTGCACACTGAGTAAAAGAACCCCGTTTGTGGGACAACACACAGACTTTTTTCATTTTCACTGAGGAATATTATCACACTAGGCAACAGGCAAATTATATAGCCATAAACTTCAAGTTAAGAAAGACTGGCAAGGACAAAAACTAATAATTAAAGCTTAAGAATGGCAAGATCTTGAAACACTGCTTTTCTCAGCTTACTTCCTTGGACATTCTCACCGATGCATAGCTGGTAAATTCCTGCTGATGTTGACTCCACCACTCAGGCAACAAAACCAAAAATTAAAGTGAAATGTTTCCATGAGCATCATAGGTCAGATTTGTTCAGATCACTCTCATTACTTTCATTGAGGTACAATATATAACTTACTCTCTACACATATACAGTTTTATCTAACAGATTTTCTGCTAGCACATGGAAGATGCTCTTTATCTCCCCTGTTCTTTATACAGTTTTATAAAGTATTTGGTCCATTACTATTTATGAAAAAATTCATCATTAATTGTTCTGTAGACCTTCTGGACTAAACTTCCGGTCTGTTGACTGAAATTTGCAGTGATCTTCTGTTATCCTTTTCAGTCCTACATTTCCGTGATTTAAGTCTTCCTTAAAAAGGAATCAAATACTATCCTCAAAATCAAATCTAATACTAAAATCAATATTATTAAAATATAATAAATCAAATTCTATCAAATTAAAATAAAATCAAAATACTATCCTCATACTTAAAGGTGAAGAAGGACAGGCTGGCCTAAACCCGTCAGAACAAAAATAGGAAAAGTGATAGATAATGCTGATGTGTAAAGAGAATGTTGTTGATGAAATCATATTAAAGTAACAGCATTTTGTGATGGTATTTCAGCTTGTGTCTTGCTCATACCAAACTCATCACGAGTTTGAAGCTAGAAAATCAGCAAAACAGACTTTAGCTTC
This sequence comes from Sagittarius serpentarius, assembly GCA_034782735.1. NCBI lineage: Eukaryota > Metazoa > Chordata > Aves > Accipitriformes > Sagittariidae > Sagittarius > Sagittarius serpentarius. The sequence goes on from JAVKLA010000026.1 coordinate 13,991,299, forward strand.
CTCCCGTTTCCCAGCCATTCTATAAACACAGGCAGTGCACAAACACTTATCACCATGTCTTGCAATCGTCACCACCTCTTCAGCTAATATGATTCAGTTTATGTCCGAAAGATAGAATATTCCACAGAAAAAAACAAACCAAAACATAACACCCCCCCCCCCCATTATTACGGGATACTTTTTCCCTCTTTTTCCACTTAAATACAAAGTTATGATACTAAAGTGCTTCATAAGCCTTTCATCTCTGCATAAATGGGTGCCTAAATATCTTTTCAGATTTATCCCTGAATACCCCACCCCTAACTTCAGGGATCCTTTGATGTTTGGCAATCCAAGTGTTGTCTGCGTTCAAGGAGCTAAACTCAGCTTCTGTTTTCTGGATTTTCTGTGAACATCTAGGTCAAGGTGGTCTCAACAATGAAAAGATGTGAAGCGGCATCCTCAGTGCTGTGAGACTACTAATGCAGTCTTCCTTACTCATACTCAGTAAAACTCTTTGTTTCATTATCAGCTCTGCCAAAATAGTTGAACACACTCAAAATATTTGCCTACTAGAGAAAGATGCACAGCAATCAGATCATTAACCCCTTGCTACTCTCTCTTTAACTCTCCTCAAAATGCTGCAAAGGTATAAGCTTCCAGAGCATATTATCATTCAAACTAAAGTTGGTATTGAGAGGCAGAAGGACATGTTTCCCTACATCCTGGCTCTAAACCCAGCCAGAACAAACTCAGCCCTCTGGTGCAGATGACCCATGTAGCACACTGTGCAGTGAAGGGTTTCAGCCTCAGCATGAATGATCTCCACTGTAATTTTGTCAGCTTTAAGGATACAAGTTATAAAAGCAATCCCGTCATTGACTGTAAAACAGGGGTACAGGTGTGTAGGCCTTTATTTTAATAATGCGTTGCAAGAAGTTCTGGAGAAGTGCTCAGCAGAGGACGTTTTGCTTGGTATCACCTATTAAACCATTGTGCCAATTCTTACTTGCTTTACATCTGCAATTTACTTTGGTAGGATTGTTTACAATGTAGTAATATCTCCAGGTGCATTTGGAGTTTTCCAAGACATAAGTAGGATGCCTGCATTTAATCATTACCTATTCATCTCAAAGATGCAGTACCTTTCCTGAAACAGAGATTTTAATAAATCTAACAGTGTCAGAAAACAAAACCTCCACCCTTTTGAGAGTAAGGACAGACTGTCTCAGTTTAATATATATAATTTTTTTTTTCAGCCATGAGAACTCAGAGAATGACTAGAAAATCCTATTATCTAGCAATATCCTGTTAACTTGGTAGAATAAAGCCAAGTTCTCCCTTGTTCTTTTAATACTGTTTCCTGAAGAATGAATTTAAGTATTTCACTTTTTCATGTAAGGAATTAACATATATGATAAAGGATCAGGGCCAGCATCTGGGAACTGTGGTATATTTTCAGGTCTCTGACGTCTCCAGAATCGTACTTTTCACTACTGGAGATACATCCTTGTTGCCAAGAAATCCTCTGAAAAAGCCAGCTTGAGTAAAATTAGTGTTTTAAAGCAACCTGAATTAAATATTTGAGCAGTTACAGAGAATTAAAATAATATTTGAAGAAATTACTGTTTCACAAGTGTACACTAAACACAATGCTCTTGAAGCACTCTTTTTTTCTTTAACAAAGCCTCCCATTCAGTCATTACCTAGTTTTGGAAACTGTAATTTCCTTTAATTATTTCTTTGCCATTGATGCACTGACTGTCAGTTTGGCATTAGCAGTGTCACATGCTCTTTTAGAGGGTCACCATTACCTCTTTTAGAGGGTCACCATTACCAATTCCAGTCCAAGCTGGATAGAGTGACATGACAATAGCAGGATGGAAAGGTTACTTCTTAAACATGTTAGCCATGACACACAGCACTATCAAACTCAAATGAAATTTGACAGTTTTTGGTGTGCAATTCCTTCAGTTTTAAAAATGGACTGATGATTTAATTAATTCATACTGCTGAGAAACATCATAGTTTCAAGAATGAGCACTCTCGAATGACATTATATGCTAACAATTCCATAAATATTTGTAGAAATAGCTTATGAAAAAATAAAAAAATGCTCAGTGCATTTTAAACATATTGGACTGAGCCGGTGAACTGCGAGCACAGTAGTTTAGGTATGCTTTCCTATGAACTGCTTCCCTTTTGGAAAATGCCCCATTTAATGCTTTCTATCGGCTCTGAAAATGATCTGTCAAAAGATGCTATCGCAGATGTTTCCATTTGAGAGGAAATCAGGAAAGAAGTTGAGGGAGAGGCACCTCTCCTCCCAGATTGCCCATCATTCTTGTTCAAGAGCAGATCCAGAAACTAAAATGCATCCCCTTTGGCAGCAGAGGCTGAAACATTTTTAAGAGAAGGTTTTCCGTAAAAAAATATTCCATAAAGTGTCATAGCACTGGTGATAGAATAAGGATACACCCACTCAGAACGCTTCATGTAAAATTTTTACCTTTCAGATTCTATTCTGACAGCAGGATGACATAAATATGTTACAATTTTTTGAGCAGGACCTTTCTAGTGTCTTGTTTATGTAGCACTCAGCAGTAAGCAGAGTGGGAGCACTGTCATTACTTTGCAGATTATTAATTTGATTTCTGCAAATTCTCCTGTGACTCTCTACAGTAATCTACACCTATGAAGTCATATAAAATGACACTATGCTGACTTCTGTGCTTTTCAAATTCTTATAAATGGATTATTATTTCTGAATTGGGCCTGAGTACAGGGTACTATTTGTATGAATAACATTAAGATATAAAGGCAATATGTAGACATACCCAGGCTGGCAAAAAAATATAAAAAATCAACTGACAGGAAATAAAATATTTCCACCTAATGAAAAGGAAATTTTTACCTGTACATTCTGCAATAGATTTTCCAACTTTTATAGCTTGATCAAGGTTAAATAGCTTGTTAGTTACCAAGATACCAGAGAATAATATTACTCTTGGCTAGAGGAAACGGCAAAAGTACCTTTCCTGTTACAACTGACATAATATTAAGAGAAAATCCTAGAAGGGAGCCATGAAAAGGCATTTCAAAAAGTAGAAGTTATCTATGGAGAGACTCTGTATAGTTTGTGCAGGTATACAAATTTCATTAAAATAATTGTGATATCAGATAGATCAGAAACATTTGAAAGATTTGAAATAATTGAATTTGGTTCCCAGAAGATAGATAAAAAATTCAACTCTCTTAGATTATGAAGAAATATTTGTCACAGCAGTTAAAAAGTAAGGAGACTGATAAACAATGTAATCATGATGCACAATTTTAAATCAGCAGTCTTAAAAGAGTTAGCCAAGGAGCAATCTGGTCTGATGATGTCCTGTTTCACGTCTTGAAACACTAGAAAGTCCAGGGCCAAGGAACAAAGTTGATACTGTGGCAGAAAAAAGAAGAAGTTTTGTCTGGATTAACCAAGTAATTACCTATCTATCAACTGCATGCCAATCTGTTGAAAAATAACAGGTAGGACTCAATTAATAAAGAAGGCCATGTTAACTGCCATGAATTATACAGAAGTGCTGATAGTGTACTTAATAATTAAAGGAAGGAAATTAATCCAAATCAGCATGGATTTATGGAAAGCAGATCTTAACTTAGATATCAGGTATCTTGGAAGGATCTTTCTTTTTTTATGCAGTTATAAATTTGGCTGATAAATACAATAGTGCTTATACAGTACACTTAGATTTAAAAAGGCATTTCTTTTGATACCACAACTATTCAAATTAAATTGTTCTCATTTCTTATTCAAAATGTAAAGTATCCTGAGCACTGAAATCAATGAAACACTGATTAGTTGATCATGTGAATAATAAGAAGAATTGTCTATTACAAGGATGGCTGTCTACTGGGGTCCCAGATACCTAGTCGTGCCTATTTCACATAATCTAGAAATGACCTTAAAAAGCTTCTAGTCCTAATAAATAAGATTTGCAAATGACACAATAATCAGACCACTAATTCTGGACGACCTGATGAGTCAGAAAAAAAAGCAACAAATAACACACCCCTCCCCAAGTTTGTTTTTCAGTGTCACTAAAGGCAAAATAGTGTGGCTAAGTACCAAGAATATGGGCCATATTTCTAGGGTGAAAGACTCTGAATGACTTCAAAATCAAATCACTACAAGCCAATGTCACAGGCAAAATAATAATAATAACAACAACAACAACAACAAAGCTCTGGTGGGTAAAACAATATTATATATATATATATGTCAGTTCTCTTACACAGTTCCTACTAGAATACTGTGTTTATAATTCACAGAGGATGTTGAGGAGATGGAGAGCGTTCACAGAAGCATTATTATTGATTTTAAAGTGTGCAAATTATGCCTTCTAGTGAAAAATTCAAGTCCATATACTAATAGAAACATTAAAGGTGGCCTGTCCAGGAGTAAACTACACTTAGAATACAGAATAGCCAATGGAGCATTTTACATATTAACAGTATGATGTCACAAAATCACAGGCTGAAAATTAAAGCTGGAAATTCTTAGGCTGAAATAAGTATACTTTTAATACTCTAAGAGATTAAGCACTGGATCAACTTTACCGCACTGGATCAACTTTACCACAAGCTTTTGCAGCGTCTTTGTCAACAAATGTGTTTTGTTTTAAAGCTTGTTTTTTTTGTCCTCAAATATTTGCTATAGTTACAGAGATTTTATAAAGTCTATTGCCTGATTTAGAGAGATCAGACTAGGTAACTGCAATTGTTCCTTTGGTGTTACTTAAGAATACCAGCTCACTCTATTATTTAAACCTAGTTCTCACTGATCATTTCTCTGAAACAGTAAAAGGTGAACACCCTATAAGAACAGGATAGTGTCCCTGATGATATTCTACAATATGGAATACAGATATTTAGGGGGTAAACAGAACAGCTTATCTGCAGTTACCATTAATGTTGTTTACAGTTTATTTATCAAAATTACATCTGTTCTTACAGCCTCATTCACTGCACTGAAAGAAAGAAAATACCTTATGAATTCTCCTTAAATTCTACTAAGCAAACTCCACAACTGACTGGCTTGAGGTTTTGCTAAGGCTGCTGATCAGTAGGCATCAGGAAGAAGTGCAAGTTTAAGAAATTCCAAGCATCACTTAAGAGATATTTTTCAATTTTCCCTTTTTACAGATCCAAGTTTAAAAAACTGTAGATTACACATGCGTTGGAATGTATTCTGTATTTTTTTTTAAATATTATGGACTCTTGAAAGCATCACTATTGAGAAAATACAGACATCAAAAAAAATTTACATGTTTGGAAATGTATATAGCCAGTGTCTTCCATTCATTCAATGTACATGCAGCATTAAGCTTTGTCTGAAATCCTGTTGGTCCAGGAAGACAGTTAATTGAATTAGACATATATTTAAGGATCTGGTCCATGACATGTGTCTGTCATCTCCAAAAATCTCTAACATGGAAACAAAAACCCACAGGCTCTTACAGTGTTTGAGTTGTCAGAGTTTCTTAAAGGAGACATTAAACGGAACAGTTCAAGATTGGTTTTGAGTGTTTTAAGAGAAAGCTACAGAAACCTTCTCAGCAGGCTGAAACTTGTCGACCTGATTTCCACTTTCATAACCCTTAAAGGGCCAATATATTTTGCCAATACCATCCCCTGAGCCACACTCATTAAAATTCTTTGTATCCATTCGTATCTGCACTGCAGGATCATCTCTGGAAAGCTCTATTTTCATCTTCACAAAATAGGTAAAATTATTCATAAAGCTGTAAAGTAATTACTTTGCAATTACCTATATTTATATTACATTTTCACTTAGCCAGTTGAGATCATTGGCCCAGTGACATGAATGCATGTATTTCTGCATGCAAATAAGAAACAACATGCTAATGAAATGTGGTGGAATATAGCGCTTCATGTCCTCATGTTCGATGAGAAGAATTCAAGGCAGTGACACTGTTTTGGAAATATGGATGTGGATACTTACGACTGTAAAAGAAAAAAGGATGTTCTTTCATATCACAGTTGAAAATTGTGAGGTACACTGAAGTTATGAATTATAAGCACGTAAACATCTATTGTACTCTATCTAATTATTATTAACTACAAAGCTATTTTAACTCTGAATGGTTTTATATTTTTGTCTTTGGGACTAAACCCTGAAGTTCTAATTCAGGAAAAAATATTTCTATGACTTTTTCCCCTGCTTAAAACCAGATTTATTCATGACACAAATCACAAAAGTATTAAATTTTATTATTTCATCTGTGGAAAATTAATATATTGCCTTCAAAATATTTTTTTTTTCTTTAAAGCTAAATGTTACCAAATACGAAGGAGTAGCATGATGGTTGGGTAATGTACCTTCATTTTGTTCCATCTCTGGAGCATATACACAGATAAAAATATTTTACCCTAACTAGATACTGGCTTCCTTATAGGAGCATTGAAGTGAAAGCCAGATGAGTCTAGAGAATCTAATGATACCTCCTTCCCCTTAATTCAGCCAAACTCTGCAAAAGGTTCCCTTGGTTCTTTTTGAATCAGAAGAAAATCACAGGCTTTGAACTTATACGTGCAAAGGTGAATCAGTACTTGCTGAAATACACTGAATTCCTCTATTAATGATCAGACAGAGAATACAGCAAATACTCCTCTTCCCAATATTTCCCTGGCAATGTATCCAGACCTCTTCAAGGCTATATAATGTCCAGCCAGACTTTCACTTCCAAATGGTCAAGGCACCATAATCTTAGCACCAATGTTGCTTATTCTGTAATGCATTACAATTTAAATGAATTTTAATATCAATGTCAATTCAGTTTACATGAAACATTTGACTTCTGTTGTCTTATAGCAGTAATGGTAGTCCAAGGCAATCAATATAGGGCTTTCTGGCTCTGCATCCCAGGAAATAAACCTCAAATATGTAGTCCTCCAAACGGCACAAAATATCTCTGTCAGAGCTATCCTTTATAACTGAGATGACCATCAATTTCTCAACTATTTCAGGCCAATCCTAATGAAATATCAGTGCAATCCCTCTCTCTCTTCCTGAATTCATCAACATAAAAAAAGAATGATGCAAGGTTTTACATCACGTCTTCGAAGTATAACTGCTTTTTTGTTTATTTGATACTGTTGAGTAACCTTCACCTTCACCAGCTCTCCCACTTTTGTTGAGTGAATTCTGCTAACCCCAGGTGGCACATGAACGATGATGTAAATTAAATTTGACATCTCTATTGACTGAGTCATTGAAAGACAGAAAGCAAGCACCATTGATTTCCTGTTATTTTTGTATGGAAAAGAAATCCACCCTTATTTTTCTAACAAATAAAATTAAATTCAGAAGAAATTATTTTGTCTTATGATAACTGGAATTACAATATAGGTGGCTCATGTGCCACATACTATTAAAATGGCTGATTACTTAGAATAAACATTCCTTTATTGCAGTTGCTCATAGTGTTTGTCCATTCAGGCCACAATTTTACGTTTGTGATGTTGCTATGTCCTTTTGTTGTTTTTTTGAAGTTTATCCTACGTAATGTATGAGGCATTATTGCTGAAATTAAAAGAAAAGATTGTTCTGCTTGTGCTAAACCCCAAGCTGTTACAATCATAAAGATCAGAAATACTAGCACATCTGTCTCATGTATCTGGGACTTCAGTTTTGAGAAGTGTGATGTCCAGACACCACAGGTGTTCTTTGCTTGTTCTTCTGAAAACATCTATAAACTTTACCTTTTATAAATCTTTCCATTGTCAGTCCACACACGGTCAGATCTGTTAGGTCTCAGCAGCTAAATGCTCAGGGGACTCAGCGTGTTTTACTTAACACAGCCTATATCCACTACTCATATTGAATCTTGTCTTTGTGGAGAAAGCAAGATTTCTTCTTCCAGGGCTAAGAACCATAATGGGACTTCACACAAAACAAATACGGAAGACCACTGTATTTTTCTATAGCCAGTAAGAAAGGAAAGAAGAAGCAACTTTGTGACATATGGAAAGAACAGGAAAAATTGAAAAAAAATAGGACGGAGCAAAGGGGCAAACACAAGTAGCAGAAAGAGGAAAAAGAAAACATTTCTCACAGCCTGTCAAAACCTCCTGAAAACCAGAGTGAACTACAAAGCTTCCCTAGAGGTAAGCAAAAAACAAATGACTGCTTTCCAGTGTCTATCACTTACATGCATCCCTTGGTAAAGTACTTTTGAAAATCCCAGTCTGAAGATGAACAGGAAATTAACAGATAACAGGAAATTACTGTCAAAAAAAAAAAAAATCAAAATCTCCAACTAATTAAAAACAACACCCTCTGCCCTCCTCCAGCCCCTGCCCTCTGCCAATCAAACAAAAATGCATCACAAAGTATGGCATGCTGTAAATAAAAAATTGAAAAGGTAGAATGTGCCAGACTGTATGTAACCTGAAATCACCCTCGCATATGTAGCCCTTCTGATACAGTTTTTAGTTACATCATCACATAGTATTTCCCACCAGATCCCTCCCTTATCTAGGTACCATGTACTGGAAATAGACAGGATTGTATGTTTCAGACAGCTAAAGTTCAATTTGCAGGGGTCCCAAGTGTTGACAGTCGAAACCGAAATCAGTGGGAGCTCTGCTCTGAATTAAAGTTCTGTGAAAGTGCTAAGAAAACTGGAAAAAAAGTCAGCCTGTTAGCTTCTTGGGTAAGGCATAAAAACGAGTCAGCACTTTTGGAGGTGCTGCCTATCATTTGAGACCAAGTTCCCTAGTGAAGTGGGTATAATATAACATCACCTCAGAAAACCACTGTAAGGATAAATTCGCTGACAACCTGGAAGCGTGAAAATATTCTCAATGAGGACTCCAGTCAAGCTCTTATGAAAACTAATAATTCTGTTTGCTAAAGATTTACTTGGTATAGAACAGACAGGACTAGATAGGACTGGTATAGAACAGGTAGGACTAGATAAGACTCTACAACTAATGAAAATAAATAATAATAATTTTTTAAGAAAAACACTAAATGCCTGTGTTTCAGCATTACACAGAAATGACTGCAGTCAACCATCCTGGACATGGACATAAGCAATTTCATTAGCCACCTTCTGTTTATATGATACATGGTTACTACCCTTTTAGACCTAAGCAAATGTCCATCACAGTAGTCATTTTCTCCATACATACAATGTTGACTGTTCACGTACTAGAGGACAATATCATAGAATCACAGAATCATACAATGTTTTAGCTTGGAAGAGACCTTAAAGATCATCTAGTTCAACCCCCCTGCCATGGGCAGGGATGTCTTTCACTAGATCAGGTTTCTCAAAGCCCCATCCAACCTGACCTTGAACGCTTCCAGGGATGTGTTATCCACAACTTCTCTGGGCAACCTGTTCCAGAGTCTCACTTTAGTGAAGAATTTCTTTCTTACGTCCAGCTAAATCTACCCTCTTTCAGTTTAAAACTCTTACCCCTTGTCCCGTTAATACAGACCCTGGTAAAAAGTCTGCATCTTTCTAATAGGCCCCCTTTAAGTACCGAAAGGTCACTATAAGGTCTCCCCGGAGCCTTCTCTTCTCCAGGCTAAACAACACCAACTCTCAGCCTGTCTTCACAGGGGAGGTGCTCCAGCTCCCTGATCATCTTTGTGGCCCTCCTCTGGACCTGCTCCAACTCATCCATGTCTTGCTTGTACTGGGGACCCCAGAACAGGATGCAGTACTGCAGGTGGGGCCTCACGAGGGCAAGGTAGAAGGGGAGAATCACTTCCCTCAACCTGCTGCCCACACTTCTTATGCAGCCCAGGACACAATTGGCTTTCTGGGCTGCAAGGGCCCATTGCTGTCTCATGCCCAATTTTACATCTACCAATATCCCCAAGTCCTTCTCCACAGACCTGTTCTCAATTCATTCATCACCCAGTCTGTATTGATACTAGGGATTGCCCTGACCCAGATGCAGGACCTTGAACATGGCCTTGATGAACTCCATGAGGTTCACATGGATCCACTCCTCAGGTCTGTCAAGGTCCCTCTGGATGGCATCCCTTTTCTGAAGCATATCAACTGCACCACTCAGCTTGGTGTCATCTGCAAACTTGCTGAGGGTGCAATTAATCACAGTCTATTTCATTAATAAAGATATTGAACAGTATTGGTCCCAATATGAATCCTTAAGGGACACCACTTGTTACTTGATCTCCACTTGGACATTGAGCCATTGGCTGTAACTCTTTGTACATGGCCATCTAGCTAATTCCTTATCCATTGAATAGTCCATCCGTCAAACCTGTATCTCTCTAATTTAGCTACAAGGATGCTGTGGGGGACCATGTCAAATGTCCTACAGGAGTCACGATAAATGGCATCAGTTGCTCTTCTCTTATCCACCAATGCAGTCACTCCAGTATAGAAGGCCATTAGGGGTTAGTCGGGCATGATTTGCCCTTTGTGAAGCCATGTTGGGTCTCTCTAATCACCTCCCTATCATCCATATGCCTTGACATGTCTTCCAGAAGAATCTGTTCCCTGATCTCCCCAGGCATAGAGGTGAGGCTGACTGGTCAGTAGTGCCCAGGGTCCTCCTTTCTACCCTTTTTAAAAATGGATGTGATGTTTCCCTTTTTCCAGTCACTGGGGACTTCACCTGACTGCCACGACTGTTCAACTACGGTAAGAGAGTGGCTTGACGACTACATCAGCCAATTCCCTCAGGACCCTGGGGTGCATCTCATTGGGTCCCATGGACTTGTGCATGTTCAAGTGCCTCAGGTGGTCTAGAACTTGACCTTCTCCTATGATGGGTGGGACTTCATTCCCCCGTTGAGATTCAGGGACTCGAGAGAGGTGGGAAGAGCAATTGCTGAGGCAAATGAAAAAGTTAAGTACCTCAGCCTTCTCCATATCAGTTGTCACCAGACACCCTGTCTCTTTTATCAGAGAGCGTACAATTTGTCTTCCTTTTCTGACTAACATAACTATAGATGCCCTTCTTACTATTCCTCACTTCCTCAATTTAGCTCCAGCTGTGCCTTAGCTTTCCTGATCCCATCCCTATATTTCTGGGCAGTATCCCTATGTTCTTCCCAGGATGCATGTCCCTGCTTCCACTGTGTATGCATTTCCCTCTTGTGTTTCAGTTTGACCAAGAGATTCTTTCTCAGCCGTGCTGGTCTCCTGCCTTATCCTTACAGTCTGAGCAGAGTCAGCATTCCGGAGTGTGTATTGTTTGGAACAGTGTGGCATTATCTACAATAGACATTTATTGTTTGCCTTTGGGACTAAACCCTGAAGTCCTAATCTAGGGAAAAAAAAAATTAAAAAATCATTGTACCAAACTGCCCTGTCAGCACCGAAGTAGTAACTCAGATCCAGGATAAAAGCATTAAAACACAAAACTGCTATTTATGATCTTGCACAAGCACAGTCATTCATTGACACTAATATGAAATTCAAGTGTCTGTTTTGTTTCTGGGGAAATGAGCATTGTTTTCAACTTATATGTGCTCTAAATACAAAATAAATAATCCAGTTTTGCAACAAAGCCAGCAAGAATTCTAGAGAAGCTGAAACTTAGGCTTTTTTTCAGCACCATTTTTGCCAAGGAGATCTACGCAAATACAGAGAAATCTTCTCTAGTTTTGTTTAGCATAGGCAATAAAACAGACATCAGACTGATCTGAAAAGGTGTAGCACAGTTTTTAATTTTTTTCCCAGTACATCTAATGCAAGGGCTGCAGGGCATCTATTTATAAGCTGTAACGTATGTCTGTTTATTTTTGCGTATAGATAGGAAGGGCAGCACTAACTTCAAATAAGCTAAAACCTCCTATAAACTCCTGAACATTAAAATCCATTGTTCAACTACTTCTAAAATTAATTTTGTCTACTTGAATGACTAAGAAAGATGAAAAAAATGCTAAAAATTCCTCTAGGCCTCTGCCAGTTTTGGCCCAACAAGGAAAAAAAATTTCTTCTCCAGCCTAAAGCAAACTGTCAGACTTTTAGCACTTCTAAAAACACCTAAAAATACAGTAGAGGGGAGGACAGGGTAGTGACAATGAGCTTTGTAAAGTTTTTGGCAAGCATTATAATGAAGAAGGAAGGTGAGTGCACAGGGACAGTATCTGTCCTCTCTCTCCAGCTGGTAACCGAGGCAGACTCCATGCTATGAAGTGGCCTCCCCTTCATTTTCACATGATTTTCTCTCTTTTTTTTGCACACCCTTCTCTATCTGTAATTTGGTGATTTCCACCATCTGTTAAAGTGGGCAGAACGGTGATAACAGCTGATCAACAACTTCCCCGTGGCTTCCAGGCAGATATTGCTTGCACAGGCAAAACAAGTTCAACTATTTTTTCAAACAGTGACAACTGATTTGGCTAGCAGTTCATTTCAGTTGAATACTTAACAAAATATGCAGTTATTAAAATAATTTATGGGATATTTTAATGATGATTCAGATTTTAACACTACAGATAATAACTATATGTACTCCATTTTTGTATCAAGGTAATAAAAACTCTGAAAAGCATATTAGAACCCTAAACACGGCATTAATGTATTTATGCTTTATAAACACATTTTAAAGACTGTTTATTCAAATTCCAACAGTGAAAGAGAATTATCGAATAAATGAGAAAAAAAACTATGTCTCTTCAGCAAAGATCTACACAGAAGATACTCTAATTTCAAACTACATTTATATCATCTGTATAATAATGTATTTCCATTATCTTCCATGAGTTTCTCTGAAATTTTCACCTTTTCAGAGAAAAGAAGAATGAAGATCAGAGTCTAGCCAAAAAAAGCAAGTAAGTGGCAACCATCTGGAAAAAGGTTCCAGAAAGTCCAACTTCACACTTTTTCATTCAAGAGAATGTCAAAAATCCCACTGGCAGCACACTAAAGAAATATCAAGGGAGAGGGAGGACCAACCACTTCTTCCTGCTTCAATAGATCTAGTAAATTACATGTTTATTTGCACACATGCACAGTCTTGCTCTGTAACCAGACCTAAACATTTGCAAGCACCCCTTGACTTGCTTTGTGCATACCTTTTCATTTTTTGGTTTTTGAAGACTCAATTTGAGAGTTAAATTTGGAAACTACTCAGTACAAGGAAAGCTTCATTTAATTGCACAGACATTATACTTTGAACTGGAATTTGTTTTCATATTTTCAGGATTTGTGAAGAATTGAGGTAGACAGGACAGGACTAGCAAAGGAATCTACTGTCTGTACATTCACCTAATCACAAATTTTAAGTAAATGGTGGGAGAAATAAACTACAAATCTGAAAGCTCTAGTTACAACCTATGTGTTATCTAATTTTCAACAGATAACCTAATTTTCAACAAATACATTTGCTACGAAGAGTGAGTTTCCTCTAAGCTTTGGGAAACTGATCAAGTTGTCTTGCAAATCTACAGGACTTAATAAAAATTTAGGGCATTTATTGTCTATCAAAGTTAAGCTTACTTTCCTACACGCCATAATTTCAGATTATGCCATTCTGGAAGTTATGTACTTCTCTGAAAACAATATATGCCATTCTGCAGTGTTTCTACAGAGTTTCAGTGATGATATTTAATTTAAAATAACACAAATATGGCCATTTGTTTAAATACTAATTTTAATATAAGCACTAGAAATCAATTTACTAGGCCAATTATTAAACATTCTAAATTCAGATGGCATTTGATACACTTCCACTGACTGACCAGGTAGGTGTTCTGCCATTTAAAAGATCAAGAAAACATAATTCAGGTCATTTATCTTCCTAAAGTGGTTATGTATCATGCAATTAAATCCTTAAAACACATTTCTGAACTAAATGATGTACTTTTGTCAAGTAATTTTAAAATGCTCCCTACATAAGGCCTCAAAAATTCTAATACCATTGATTTTCTTTATATTTTTTTCAAATACTGAATATATTAAGTCTTGCTCCGAATGGTATCTGTCAATATCACAATACGATAGCATTCAAACATTTGTTATCTGCAAATGCAGAACATCTGCTATTCTGTCACTTAGCAACACTGTGCAATAATTTTGCCCTCCCCCACCCCCTGTTATTATGCAAAATGTTTTCAGGACAAGAAATGCTTAGAGAAAAATTATTCCTGCAGTGAGATATTTTGACACAAAAATCTTTTCTCATCAAAGGTGAAAAGCACCTTGTCATTCATTTCTAATTACAGCCTCCATTCTGTTAGTACAGAAAGATGCCAACTCCCCGTGGTGATGTCATACACTGACATTTACAAAACTACATTGGACTTTGTCTGCTTTTGGTGTTTGCCAAGATCAGTCAATGTCAGCACTGATACACACTGATAAAGAGAATTTATAATTATGAGCGTTAATTGTGTTTAAAGTCAAGAAAAGGGCATTATGCTTTCTGGTATCAATAGTTGCTGAATCATCTTCTAAAACAATGGAAAACTCTTCATTTCGTATTCCTATTCTGAGATGCTAAGATGTTAAACTGCAATGACAACAGAGATTTCACACTCCAAGAATCAATTTGAAAAGATGTAAACTTATTAAAGATTAAAATGAACTATTTAGTGTTCTGCAATTAGTGTTAACATCCAGGCTAAAACTACCGGTGGGGAAATAGCTGAATGGAAGTGGTAACCATGTGAGAATGCAAAGCCTTTGAGAAATTCTAATCCTGGCCAAAACAGCATTAGACAGTCTAATTCAAACTACAGATGCACTCATGTTAGCATAAATCAGGAGAAGAGATAAATAAATCTCCCTTATTATTTCTAGTTAACATAGTGGCTCTTATTAATTTTCTGAAAGTAACGGAAAATACTTGTGTAAGATACAAGTTTATTTTACATTTTATTAGGAATTATTTACAGCTGTCAAGATAACCACAATAGCAAGAACTTCAGAGCTCTTGACATAATTGTCCAATAGTCATTCTTGGTAATTTCAAGATGTTGTGATTTGGAAGTCCAGTTATGAAAATATTATAAGGGTCTCCAAGTTATTAACGAACTCAGCACAGATATGAAACATTACTGAGTTACCTACGGTCCATAATATTTTCATAGAATCATAGGATACCCAGTTGGAAGGGACCTCAAGGATCATCTGGTCCAACCTTTCATGGCAAAAGGACAGTCTACACAAGACAGCCCAGCACCCTGTCCAGTTGAATCTTAAAAGTTTCCAGTGTTGGGGAATCCACCACTTCCCTGGGGAGATTATTCCAATGGCTCATTGTTCTCATTATGAAAATTTTTCCTTCTGTGTCCAATCAGAATCCCCCCAGGAGATTTTGCCTTCTTTAATGTTGAGGAAGAAACTTTTCTCAAGGGGAGATGATATACTATATTGCTTCTAATATCTTGCTCTGAACTAAGAATTGGATCTTCTTCTTCTTGAGCTAAGACCATTCTTAGTCTCTTTTTAGCTATGTATTCTCATAGAAAACCGCCCTTGGGAAAATCCGTCCCAAAATGTTGTGAAAGCATAACCTTGAAAGAAAAATAAAAGTGGAGCAAAATCAAATGCATATTGAAGGATCATGTTTTTAAGAGAGAGTTCCTATGAATTGTTATTCTACTTTCTATCTAAATATTCTTGCTCCAACAGGAAAATCAAACTAAAATGCACAAAATGTATTGGATCTGTTATGTGGATGATGATCTCTATGTGAATGGCACTGAACAAGTCCCATTTTAATATACAGATACATAATAGAAATACCTGGGGTTTTTATATATATATTAAAAAGACATATATTTATGGAAATTACTTTGCAGTGTCTGACATCGTATGTACCTCACTTATAAGACGGGTATCAGACTCTACGAGATGCTTAAAATATAATACCTAATCACCATGGAACAACAGATTGGTTACTACTACTAACTTGTATGTGGGGGACAATTGCATGTAACCCCAGGGTCCTTTTTTTTTTTTATTATTAGTATTCTGCAGTTCTATTACATTTGTTTCACAAACGATTCCTTTGGCAAGGATTCAAGGTGAATCCATCCTCCCAGTGCACTTGTGATTCTGCAGTGCAGGAGGGTGTCCTTGTCAAACAGTTACCTCTAGGGTGGTAGAGAGTGGGTTGAGATAGGAGTTATCAATACACTCCTGCTGTGAATCTCTTCTTTTCAAATTCACCACGGTGCTCTCATGCCTACTGTTGGTATTCCGGTGCTTTGAAGCTGTCCAGTTCGCAGCTTCAGTAAAGCAAGTGTTGTTGATAGCTGCAGGGGACCCAATGTAGACATGTATTTATCAAGAATTAAAATATATGCAGCAGAATATTTGCTACTGTAGTTATCTTAGGTTGTATCCTTATTATAGAGGTTAAATGTTACAAAACTAGTGCTTATGTCCAATAAAGAATCAAAGGCATTTTTGTAGAGTGGAATTTTCTAAACAGCCTGTGCAAGCTTAGGGTCTGGCCTTAGCTGGACTTTCAAAGAGTTTGACAGAAACAGAAAAAACAACTCTAATCTTCAGGAAAAAAACAACAACCTAGTGCTCAAAAATTTCAAGCCAGATGTTCCACATGAACTAGAAAAAATTACAAGAAACTTCATTTCTCAAAGATTTTCATAATTTATAGCAGAGACAAAGTGACAATACACACCACCAGGAAGCACTATGAATTTCACTCTGATGTTTCTGCAGAGCAACGTATCTCCAGACCCAAGCAAAATCAGGCATAAGGCACTGCAGTACCTAAATTAGATTTCATTCTTCACATAATCATTGAAAATAAAAGGCTGCTTTGTGTCATCCTCTGGAGATACCTCTGGAGATGCTCTGAAAATTCTGTTTGTAATCATGTCTTTGAAATGAGGGAGTGGCACAATATGAAAATAACCTTGAATTTCATATTTTAACTTAAGACATAAAGAAATAATAAAAAGAAAACTTGAGGAAGGTGGGAAGAAGAAGGAAGCTTCCACAAACACAGATCAATCTGCTCACGTCACATATACCTGATGCATATATAAAGGAAAACCTTTGGTGAGATTCACACAAACTGTAGCAGTTTAGGAAGAAACACCACCTCAGGTGCCATGAATGTGTTATCTTGGTGCAAATAGCAGTGAAAATACCGTTAGAGTGAAACTAAACTTTTATTATCTTACAACACCAATTCTGGTTTGTGAGTGTAAATGCAGCATACTGATTTTTCTAATCTTTGCAAACAAGTAACTCAATTGAGTTACAAGATATTTCATTTTAAAAATAAACATAATTATCACCTTAATTAAAATCTTAAGCTATCCAAAGTGCTTCTATTCTACTAATGCTAACCAATTGAAAAGCTGTATTAAATAGACTTCTTTTATTTTTAAACTTCTAACAAATGCCCATAAGGCACTAAACTTCTTAAATAAAAGTATCATGATTTTTTAATTAGTTTTGTTAAAAAGAAGACTGCCGGAAGAGATGCATATTGCATCTCTACCTCAGCTGTGGAGATGAATGCCAAGAAATACGTATCAATTTTACTTCTCACCCAAAATAATCAGTAATGGCCATGAATTTCAGGGCACACGGTCTCTTGTTGCAGGGGTTACAAAGCTGGTCAGCACTGATTGTATTACAGGAAATGGAAACCTATCAACTAGAACTAACGTAGGACAGTGAATTCCCTTTTCCACCTTCATAAATGGGTACCTGGTAAGTTCTATCCTTGAAGCTCTTACCAGATGAATGATAAATCGAGGTACAGATTATTCTAGGAAGTGAAATAAGGGGATGGATTACTCTAGGAAGGGAAAGGGCCTGGAGGAACAATTCCTGAGAACTAACCTCTGTCATGAACTCAGGCGTATATTTTGTTTTCTGACCTAAACCAATAATCAGTGTAACTTAAATACATGACTTTTATCCAGACTTTTCATAGCATCAAAGCTCTGAAGCCACATCCTTTTATGTGTCACATAAGAAGAAAACAGCCACACGTCTGGCAATTTCTGGCCAAAACCAAAGCTCTTTAAGCATTACTATAGCTAATGCAATCATGGTAAAGAGAACTTCATCTAGTAGATAGGACATTCAAATAGCCTGTGGAAATGTCAAATTTTGCCCCTAGTGTTAGGGTCCTGAAGGAGGCACCATTGCATTTCATCAGGACATGTCTTGTTATTGATCCACATCTGTCTTCTGGATTGGACAACGCCGAGATCCTGAGTGGGTTTTGAGGTGTAGAGGAGTGGAGAGGCAAAGTAGCAGTGGTGTGTTTGTCTACAATTAGAATGCTAGAGAAAAAAAGGAAACATTAACTAAAAAATCTAAGTAAAATTAGCTCCATAATTAAGTGGAAGTTCAGTGGGAAGGTGAACTGAGCCTACTTTCCTCAGCTGTGCTTCTATCATACTTTAGGTGCCTGAACTTTTATGGGCTTCATACATAAAATTCTGCTCTGTTAAATATGACATAGCTGATTCCATAAAAATTCTGAAGGCAATAATAATTTCCATTTGGCAAGATCTTTCCAAAGCTCAGGGTAAAACTTCACTGAGAGATTAGCATTACAAGGAATCCTCATAGCTTCTAAGGACAGAAAAATAAATTGTCTATTTGAATTTATTCTACAGTGAGAATTGGCTCATTCTTTTTAATAAAATTCAAGTGTTTTTTTTTTTTCAAAGAAATCTTCAAAGAGAATTTGTGAACAATTTCTTTACAGATCAGGGGGTAGTGTAAGAAATCATACAAAAAATCCTTCAGAAACCAAGAGAAATTAAGAGTGTGGAATGCAAGCTCTTACTCTCTTTTCCTCACCATGATTTAATCTTATGCTGAAATTTAACTGGTACCAAATCAATATCTAATATTGTTTTACAAAGGATACTTGGCAATCATTTCCACAGAATTGCCATTGTTTTACTCTGATGTATATAAAACAGAATTTAGGCCACAGTGAGATGAAGTGAAGATACTTTCCACAAATTCAAGTAGACACTAAAGTTTCTAAAGGGAAAAGACTGCTAAAACTAAATAAAGATTATGAGCATTTGCTTTTCCAAATGCTGTCAAATTAAAAGCTTTTACATAACTCTGCTAATATAGAAAACTCCGGACACATTACTTGCTCTTCAGTGCTCTTAGTGACATTAACTTACTACAATTTTAACTATAGTTCAAAACAGAATTATGTTAGATGAACCTTAATTAATGTTTTATTCATTTTTAAAAGGCAATTTTAGACATAAGGAGGTTGACATTAGTCAAATCCAGTTATTCTTAAGTCGGCTGCAGTGTTTTAAAGGTGCTGTAAGTCTGTAACTGCTAAAAAACTTTGGTTTTTTAAAACAAAACCAATAAATTCCACAAACTGAAAGATGTGTGCAATGGGTTTACGTGGCAAGGTTTTGGTAGTGGGGGGGGCCACAGGGGTGACTTCTTTAAAAGCTGCTAGAAGCTTCCCCTGTGTCCGATAGAGCCAATGCCAGAGGGCTTTAAGATGGACCCATTGCTGGCCAAGGCCAAGGCCAAGGCCAAGGCCAAGGCCAAGCCCATCAGTGACAGTGGTAGCGCCTCGGTGATAACAGATCTGAGAAGGAAAAAAAAAAGTGCTGCGCTTCAGAAGCTGCAGCCGGAGAGAGGAGTGAGAACATGTGAGAGAAACAACTCTGCAGAACCCCAGGTCAGAGAAGAAGGAGGGGGAGGAGGTGCTCCAGGCGCCGGAGCAGAGATTCCCCTGCAGCCCCTGGGGCAGACCCTGGTGAGGCAGGCTGTGCCCCTGCAGCCCGGGGAGGCCCATCCACGCTGGAGCAGATCTCCACCCGCAGCCCGGGGAGGACCCCACGCCGGAGCGGGTGGACGCCCGAAGGAGGCTGTGACCCCGTGGGAAGCCCGCGCCGGAGCAGGCTCCTGGCAGGAGCTGTGGCCCCGAGGAGA
>JAVKLA010000026.1:14011320-14028082 GCA_034782735.1 Sagittarius serpentarius
TGATTGGCAATAAATTAAGTTCATTTTTCCCCAAATTGAGTCTGTTTTGCCCGTGACGGTAATTGGTTAAGTGATCTCTCCTTGTCCTTATCTTGACCCACAAGTCTTTCATTACATTCTCTCTCTCCTGTCCGGTCAAGGAGGGGGAGTGATAGAGCGGCTTTGGTGGGCACCTGGCATCCAGCCAGGGTCAACCTGCCACAATCTGTAAATGTACAAACATTCTGTTTCAGTTTAGTAAAGCCAGTAAAGTTGACCATATATTTATTAAATTATTATTAAAACTAATATCCACCTTTGAAAATATAACGATTTAAATTTCAAAATGTACTTAGGTAGCTGTAAAATTAACTGTATTTGATTCCTTGTTGGGTCTAAATCTCCAAATCCCTTGTCAAACATACTATCCACACTTACTAAAGCAAGAGTGTACTAAATCTATTTCGTTTTTTTTTATTATTATTATTCAAAAGAATACATTGGCTAGATATTTAGTACTCTATTCTTGAGCTACATCCAGTTACTTTTACAATGTGTGGCATGCTTCAGTATTTGACAGAAAAATAAATTGCTGACAAAGAAATAAAAGAAAAATAAAATGGCCTCTCACATCTCAAAGCACAAATGACATTAAATACCAATTCCGTTCCAGAGTAAATACATTTGATTAGCACAATGACTTAAAGGAACAATTTGTTTCACAAGATGCAATAAATCTGCCATTTATTCAAATATTGGTAATCACTCTAGTTGAATTGCATAAAGAACATGGAAATTAGAGGAAAGATAAACAAATGCAAATTGGTTATTACAAGGTAAATATGCCATAATGAATTCTCTATCCTATGTAAGCAGTATCATCCCCAGCAGCTTACTTTGTTCTAAAACCAGTGAATATATATACATAGATGCTTAAGACTGACTTTAAGTCAAAAAATTTACAGAATAGAATTTTAAGCTTCTCCTGTGTGGCTGTAAGAGACTCCGTAGCACCCAAATCAATACACACTGCTTCTTATGTCTTGACTATGGCGTTAGGATTTCCCCTACACTCACTTTCAGCAGTTTCAGAGCCCTCCAGCAAACCCACCTAGAGGGGAACGTGCCAATGACTGCTAGATGAAATGGTAAGCAGTGGATTACCAAGAGATCTTGGAAACAAGGAAGTGAGCTTGACAAGAAGTACAAAAAACCATAGCAGTTTGAGAATGCCACTTGCCCCACTATCGTTGCAATCTCTGCCTAGGGCAGGCAGAGCATCCTCACCATCGGGGCCGCAGGGAGCCACATGCAGTCAGGGCACTGACAGTGCAGGTTGCAACTTAGCACCCACACCTTGGGTTTGCACCCATGAGGGCTGTCTCACCAGTCGATGGGCTGATACGGGTGCAGGCAAACCGAGAGCATGCTGACAACTGTGCGAGTGTGTGCGATTCACACTTCTGGGGATTAGTTATAAAAGGCTGTTTAGAAATTTAAAGGAGGTTCTTACAATTTTATATATGTCTAGCATTGTGGTTTATCTTCTGTATTGTTGATACTGATCCTGAACGTATGGTTCATTGATTGTTAGTTAATTATGTGTCATTAATGAACCACTTGGAACCAGATTTGATTTAAACCACCATGAGTTGAGCAGTTTTTCTGTCCAACATTGTTACAGATAGACTTCATGCTCAAAGAATATGTCTTCGAACAAGCTCTAAATATAAGGCAGAGAAGGAACATCCAGGAGCCAGAAAAGAGGAACACATTTCATACCCAAATGTTAAGCAGAAGCTTTCAATAGTCGATCAAAATGTGGTAAGAGAATGAAGGTTGTTAAAATCAGGCTATTGCAACAGCAGTGGCAAATATATCTATGTATTTGTAGATAGATAGTATGGATGTGTCAGAAGGTGTATAGGTATAGTCCCTTAAAGTAGATGAAGGCTCTAACAGTTAAACAAGATTCAGATCAGGCTAGTTGATTGAGGTATGTCAGCTGAGAGTAACTGCTCTTTGAAGAAAAGCCAAATAATGAGAAAATGCTCTTATAAGAACTGTGAAGTTCAGTTTTGCTAACCAAAGGATGTAATTTCCTCAGCCTTTCATAACAGGACTTACATGATAAGGGCTGAATACATACTACAAACAGCACATACTCTGAAGAATACTATTTCACACTAAACATAGGTTGTATTTATTAAGATTTACAGAGTTACAACATAAAATCCTGTTACACATTCTCTGCATACCCCATTTTGCAAAACCTTAACAACATGAGTTCTGTAACATGACACTGTAGAGTGTTGCCAAATAAAGTTTAACATGTAATACTGGGCCAATTTATCCCAACTAGGCATCCCAGGTTCCTTTTATTGACAGACACCCTGAGGATGATTTAGATGTTGGATGAACTGAATTACATCCTGTTATTTCTTTCCACTGATTACAAACAGAGATTCAGCAATGAGGCTCAAAGCCAATGTGCCCTAGGCCTGCAGTGAAGTGTATGGAAGAAGAGTGACTTCTTTTTTTAGTTTATCTTTGTAAAAATTAGTATTTCGGACTGGCTGTTTCATGAATGACAAGTTTTGCATAAGCAAAGTTAAAGACAAAGAAATCATGCTCTCTAATTCGTGCATGCATTTCTAACCTTGTACAATTGGAACCGAAAAATGCAAACTCATTTGTTAAAAGTGTATTTTAACTACATACAACTTACAACATATATGTTATCAGCTAAACAGACACTACTGCACATTCATCTGTTAATTCAGTTGCTAAGATCAGTACAGTTGCATTTGTTTTAATGTGCAAGTTCCAGATTCTCGTTTAACTGAACATTCATTTGTCTGGAAGACTGAATTTATGTGGGCACTAATTTGTTACGGAAAATGAATGCACTATGCAAGAACAACACACATTTCTTCTTCATCAGCCAAATTACTTTTAAATTTAGCAACATGACTGATTACTTATGTATGACAATTACCACATTTTCAGATAGGGCCATTTCATTGTTACTTATACTGAGGTCTTAAGAATTATTAAGATTGTATTTGGTTTTACCATGAAAATCTATAAAGAAAAAAGGAAATTATATTGATAGATTTCATACAAGCACAAAAATATTAAAGAAAAGCACTTGGCTTTAAAATGGAGTCATTCTTCATCCCCAGTTGAATTATTACTCTTTTGCTGTGTTCACAAACAAGTCTCATGTACAAATTATGATCTACATATTGAAGTTTTAATAATGCTGATGACTTGTTAGAAATTCAGTAGGATAATGATATATGTTCATTTTCCTTTCTATGAAAGGGAAAATAAAAATAAGTAATAAAAACAATGTTTAAAAATCTCTTATTCTTCTGCTTCTCAATTATATATTCCATAGTAAAAGCAAAGGCAGAAGTGGAAATTCAAGTCTAGTTTCTAATAATCCAATCTAATTCTCACACAATCCCTTATGTTTCCTGTATCACCTGGTTATTTAGTTACTTACTATATTATTATGATGCTTATTTAGTCAGCAGTTACACTACCACCATCTATGCTATGGATTTTACTTAACTGTTAAAAATAGAGAAGCAGACAATGTTGGGTCCTTGGATTCGTTCAGCTACAACATCTGTCCCACTAGGCTTTTTTTTTCTTTTAAGTTGATGCAGTTTTATGCAATGAATATTTTTGGTTGTCCTGTTTCTATTTATTTTTTGTGCTCTGGTCCCCACACCATTCTAGTGAGTTAAAAGGTTGCAATGTGTGGCATGCCTTCTATTTGCTAAATGGTTTGGGAGATTATTTGACCGGCACAGCTGTCCATCAATGTTTCCCTATCGACATGTTTTCAGTCATTCTACGAGCTCTGTTGGGTTTGTCTTCAGAGAATGAATTGTTCGTTTATCAACCAATACTGCTTTAATCAGACCATCTTTTGAGGGTTTTCTGTCACCCTCCCTTTCCTACTCCAGTCCCAAATTCTAAAATGTATTTTAGCTATGAAGGGGAAATTCTAATTGTAACTGCTTAGCAGTGGTAATTTGTGACTGAGGAATCATCTGGTATGGAGAGAAAGAAGGCCTAACTGCAAGAAGAGGTTCAATTGGCTGGAAGCAGGAATGCCAGAGATCAGACTCCTTGCAAGGGAGTGAAATTTCCTGTGGTGATAGATAAGAAACAGCCTCAGCATTGTCTTGTAGTCATCCTGGAATGGGAGCGCTTGGGGCCACTTTTGGGCAGTGGAGCTGGGCTGGGGGATGGACCCATGGGCAACAAGAGGCGCCCCATGCAACTGCTTGTCATGCATCTTTGCAGACTCCATGTAGAATCACGTACTGCGACAGCACTCTGCCCAGTGCATTGTTCTTTTTTTTAATATATCTATTTAAGCACAAATGTGTTTAATTCACCTCAAGGGATACCATAAAAATTCCCTAACAGCTACCAAACTGATCAGTCACTGTAGAGTTTTAATAAGTTTTGTTTGTTTGTTGTTTTTTCTTTTTTTTGGCTTTTTTTTTAAAATAGTCAATTTGATACAGAAACACAAGAAGGGATATACTGCACCTTCTAGTTCCATGCTACCTCATATTTTCTGGCATTCCATGAATCCACGTCCCCACTCAGTTCCTATACTATTAAGTTTGAATTAATTTGTGCTTTTTTAGTGAAAGTTAACATGCTCACTCCACATTCCCTGTAGTATCAATAGATATTTTGTTTTTGAAAAGAATGCATATATAGAATTTTTATAGGTTTCTACTTCCCAGATAGACTGTATGCTGCTCTTCAAATTTCTATAATCTTCACAGACTTACGCAACCCTTGGCACTACTGGAAGACTTGCTATTAACTACAGTGGAACTAGATTTTTAGTTGATTGTTTTATAGATTTTCTACTTTCAAGGTCTTTTATAATATGAAAACTAGTGATTCAGATTTTTCAGCTATACTGCCTGTTGTTCTACCTTTCCTTTTATTCCAACAGGTCGGATCAAAGATTCTGTTCATACAAATAATCATATAATTAGCCTGTAAAATACTTAAGATTCTTCATAAGCATTGTATCAGATAGGTTATTGAACTGGGATAGTTAGGTCAGTTAATTTATCAAATGAAAGAGAAAGAGAGAAAGTAAGAGATTGTGGTTTGTAACTACACTGTAATGAGAAAAGCATAGTGATACTTTACTATATTATTTACAATCTCTTGAGTTCCTTCTCAGCAATAGCTCTGGATTTCCAGTGAGCGGTATTACTCACAGGACATAGCAAACCGATTTACAAATAAACCCATATGCTAGCTGGGACATTAACCTGCAAAAGTCAGTGGAAACTTGTTTCTGACTCCCTGAATGACAGAGAGTAGCTTTTGTACTTCCACAGTTTCAGTACAGGGACTGATCTAGTTGAAGGTGTCCCTGCTCACCGCAGGGGGGTTGGACTTGATGACCTTTGGTGGTCTCTTCAAGCCCAAGCCATTCTATGATTCTATGATTCTATGATTATTGTCCTCATCAAAGGACTAAGTTCCTTTCCTGCTGCTCCCCAAAGTTAGCTAAATTTCATTTGTGTATGACTTACAGAGTAAAAGAGTTTTTTAATGAAAAAAAAAATCCATTTTATTTTTATTTTATGACTTGTTGCGTTTATCTTAATAAATACTATGAATTCCTTTTCACCAAGTTTGTGAAGTAAGCAATTCCTGCCTAGGGTAAAAACGTAAAGTTCAGTGCCTGGCAAACAACCAAATAAATAGCACTATCAGCCTAGCTTTCATTTTTAAACTCAAGGCAGCAATAAAGTTATATCTTTTTCCTAATCTATACATAGTAGGACAGGAATCTATTTGAAAATTTGCATTACAAATACAGTTAACTAAGAACTATGGATCAATATATATTGAAAACTGAACAGATCTCCTTAAGTACATGTTAATTATCAAAACCACATTTAATATAAAAAAGAAGAGCAATTACTGATTTTATAATTGATCTTTGATAGAAATACATATAAATTCTTGAGGGATGGGACTAGTACGGACACATCAACACACTGCAGATACAAGTGAAATGCTCAGAGGGTAGCCTTGAAACTGAGCTCAGAGACCATCTACTGAAGTTTGCATAGCCAATTCTATCTTTACTAAAAGCTCCAGAATAACTATCAGCAAAAACGAAGATTTACCTAAAGAAGAAGGATCTATATCCACCACATTTATATCTTTAGCAACTCCTTCAAAACAGGATGTTATCTCTACAGGGAAGTAGGTAAGGAAGTCTGGAGGATAAGAATACATTTTCCCCCACTGCAGAGTCCGGTCAGTCGTGCTACTGAAGATGCATTGAGTTTATACACAGAAACTGAGATATCCCCTCACCCTTCTTTTCCTAAATTTGAAAATAAAAAGAAGATTTCTTTCTCTTTGAACAAATAAAACAATTCTTTAGCTCGCATTCACTACAGAAAACTAAGCCAAGTTTTCTCTCAGTTTGAAGTGAGTTTTGCAAAGGAACTGCTGACACTTGCACTGCCATTCTGTTCCCATTCTACTTACAGTTAGGTGTCTCGAAACTTTATACATTTGCACAAATCAAGGTTTAAACACGGGTTTCGGTTTAAACTAACTAACTTGGAGTGGAGGATTTTCAATGTCTAATTCTGGAAACTGAATTTTGCTGCATAAAACATCTCAGGCACTAACTAGGATTACCATTATGACATTTAGATGCTGCGTTTTACTTGCTAGAAATAGTCGTTTACCTAAATTTATTTTTATATTGTCTAGTCCTCATAAACAATTCAAGTATAAATTCTATAAAAGTTTCCTTGCACTTTCAATAGGTTAATATATCACTTTCATTTGCTTACTGTATTAAAAAAGTTATGCTGACTTTTTGTTCTTTTTCCATTCATGAAAGAGTTTTCTTGAAGGACAGTGGCTTTGAAAGTGTGGCAAAAATGGGGATCAAATCTCTATCAAAAGCCTTGTTTTACAGCATTCATGAATACCTCTTTCTCTACTGAACGCAGCCACATAAAAACTTTCTTGAAATCCAGAACATATATAGCCCATCAGATAATATTTCTATCAAGATTATTATTCATTATATGTGCTTCCCTCCACATTTTATTATTTAGTAAAGAAATCAGTTATTTCTTTCACCAGTAACGTTGAGACCTTGTGGTCATAATGCTTTTATTAATCTATCTAGGTGTTAACGTTTTATCACATAATTCTGTCAGACTATTCTGAGTGATAACTAACTTACTTGTTTTTTCTTAAATGAATGCAGACTCCAAATTTTACTTGCCATTTACAAATAAATAAATCACTAAATGTAACATCTGAACTGGGATGATATTTAAATGACTATTCAATTACAATATGTTTGAGGAAACAGGATTAAAATTAAATTTTACTTTTAGTGTTTCAATAATTTAAATCCTAGATTTCCTAGTAATATTTTAGGAAAGCTTCAGTCCTCTTTCATTTTAAATTAAGAATTTATTTAAAAGATTTTGGAGTAAAAGAAGAGAAACACTGAAAAATCTACATATTTCTCCTCTATTCTGCTACAATAAATAGTGAACTACAACTTTCAGCTATTAAATCACATAGCAGTCTTTTTTTTAACAGATTTTAACATTTTTTTTTAAACAGAAAAGAGGTAGTCCATGCTTTTAATGTTTCTTAAAAAAATAAAAAAAAAACCACCCAGAAAAAGAGCATCAAAAAGAGTGCAGTCACTTATTCACAGGATCCATTGACTGTAACTCTTGTGTCCCATATAGACATACTGTTTTCACTTTCTGGCTAGAAACAAACGTGAGAGAAATCACCCTATAAATGTTTCCCTTTCTCAGATAATATGCATCAGGATGATACATTTTTTTTCCTCTGCATGTACATCCTTTTCCCTCCTGCCTTTCTAGAAGGAGTAGCAGTGAGCAGCCCTTATATATCTTTTAGTATCTAAAAGCAGGAAAGCACAACCGCACCATGTGCAATGATCAAACAGTAGATAAAGCCATGAACTAACAGGAAAAGCTGTGCAACAACAACAACAAAATTATACACTAATAACTAGATTTAATAAGAGTCAAAATGGATAAACCCAAAACATATCTATAGTTAAGAGTGTCAAAGAAAAAAAAAAGATAATAAACTTGGGAGTGATGTGTTAAACTACCTCTTCCTTTTGCCAAATCATTCCTAGAATGTTGATTTCTACCAGTTTCTTAAGGAGTTCCTCAGTATGTTCACTGTCCTGAAAGTTGCCACTCTGATGACTGCCATGTTCTTGGTCTGAGGAGAAGGCTGGTTTCCTGGGAAAGCAGAGGTATGCATGAGCACCTGGTGTCACCAAGCGTGAGTGGAGCAGCCCCATTCAGCTATTTTATTTTGGAATAGGAACTGGGACAGTACCCGCCCATTTTAAAACAAGTAAACAGGGATGTCTTTCACATCAGTTAAAAGCTGTGCTTCTTTGCCCTCTCTCTTTTGCATGGAGAATGTGATGTTTACAGGAAAGTGTAGCTGTACAAATATCACCAAAAAAAGCAACTGACGAATTCCCCTACAGAATCAAATTAGATCATTGTGATTCTTACCTTATCTCTTATCTCCTTCTGATGCTTCTGAATTCAGGAATTTTTAAGAGGAGTTACATAAGATCCTCTTTTTAAAGAACGTTTGCATCCTTTTGGATGCACGTGTTTGAAGGCCAAATTCTGCTTTTGTACATCAGCAACAGTCTGATTCATGCCGCTGTAAATTAAAGTTGGTCTCAAATCAGAGAACAGTGCCAATTCAGTCATGCTTCTGAATTCTGTCTTATGAAAACAAAGAATGTCTTATTTCCCACTTCTCTGAGAATTTCCGTATCTAGAATACTGTTTCTGGTTTTGAGACACTCAGTACAAGACAGATGGCGACCAAGTGGAGGCAGTGCAAGGGAGGCCACTGGGACAGTGGGGGCTGGAGCACTCGCTCCATGAGGAGAGGCTGGGGTAGCTGCGCTTGTTCAGCCTGGAGCAGAGACAGCTTGGGGGGGAGCTAACAGCAGCCCCCAGTGCCTGTGGTGAGGTGATTGAAGAGACAGAGGCGGGCTCGTCACAGCAGCACAAGTTTGGAAGATGAGAGACAACAGGTACAAATGGAAATGAGAAAGGTTCAGCCTGAACATAAGGAGAAGCTCTTTCACTATGAGGACAGTCAGGCAGTGGCACAAGCTGAGAGAGGTTGTATGGTCTCTGTCCTTGGGACGATTTCAAGACCCAACTGGATGAAGACCTAAGGAGCCTCGTCTGACCTCAGAGCTGACCTGCTGTGAGCAGGAGACTGGACTGGAGACTGCCCAAGGTCCTTTTTCTATCTAAACACTACGATTTTAGGAACTTTGCTTTTTATACGGAGCTACTTAATTTTACCAAATTTGGTAGTTATCTGGTTTACTTCATGTGACAGAAAATTCAGGCAAACATCAGTTACAAGAAGTGATTTTACAGTTGCACAGTCAATAAATCTGAAGTCTATACATTCAAAAAGCCCTCACACAATCCCATAAAAAGACATGAAAACCAAGGTAAGAGCCAATTATGTGTGACTGCCAAATTCATTAACACTAACTAACAAGACTGTTGACTTCTAAAATTGCTTGTGTCAGGTGGCAATGACAGACTTGATAAGACAGTACTTGCAAAATGTCATTAAATATTTTGCAGCTCATTTCTATCACTACCAAATATTAGATTAAGACAATAACAATGTTCATATGAATTTGAAAGAATTAATTACACAACTTCTTTAGAAACCCCACTGCATATGTGATTAAAAGGATGAAAAGAGCTTTCATTCCGAGGACTTAAATTGGAAAAATACTCCTGCTATAACAAATAAATACCAATAATTAGTATAATAACAAATAATACTGAGCTTTGGTTCTTCACATCCTGTCAAAGCAGAAGTAATTTTTTTTTTCCCCAAAACTGCTGATAAAGGAGTTGTGCTGCATATTAGGCAGGTTAATGCTTATTTTCAGAGTGTCTCTGTTACACTATGTAATGTTTTCATTTTTTTGTGAGGCTATGGATTTTCTACTATTTTCTTAAAAGCATTGCAAAACCTGGAAATACATCCCATTTGCCAGGACCTCTTCTCTAGTTTACAGTCCAGAAAAGTAATCTTTTAAAGGAGTGTTTTGTTTTGCTATTTGTAGCCTGGAACCCTTCTAAAAAAATCTGCATGTTATGCAGACAAAACTAATTTTACATCATATGGATATTTGCAAGACCTGAGATATGAATGTGGAATCAGGTTTGAAAACCTGATCAATGTGTTGACAGTCTCTGTCCTGGGTTCAGCTAGGATGGAGTTATTTTTCACAGGAAGCTGGGAGGGGGCACAACCAGGGCAGCTGACCCAAACTAGCCAAGGGGATATGCCATACCATGTGACATCATGCTCAGTATATAAACTGGGGAGCGGGCTGGGGTGTTGGTGTGGGATCCCTGCAGGGTGGAGTGTCAGGTTCTGGGTGGTGAGCAACTGCATTGTGTATCACTCGTTTTGTATATTCTTTTATTAGTACTATTGCTATTATTGTAGCTTCTCTCCTTGTGTTGTCCCAGTAAACTGTCCTTATCTCAACCCACAAGGTTCCACCTTCTTTTTTTTTGGCCCTCCTTCTTTCTGATTCTCCCCCCCATCCCATGGGGAGTCAGGGAGCATGCTCATGGTGCTTTGATGCCCGCTGGGCTTAAACCACGACATCCTCTTTACCTTTCCTTTTAGTCATGTAAAAGGCAGCATGGTATAAGCATCTTTATGGCATTTCAGCATTTTTTTCTTCACCTCTAGGGTGATAAAAGTCCCCAACAACTGTATGTTTGACAGATACTTCTGAAAACTTGAAATGTATATCAATGTAATATGAAAAGACACATGTATGCTTATATGAAGTTAGTTAATCTGAAATGTTGTGCCTGTATAAACTGTGTAATGAAAATCCTGCATGAGACTTAAGCTCTCCCAATGGCTTTTTGTTATCAATTTCAGTCCATCAGTTTTCTGTACTGAAAAATAAATCATGAAAAATATGGGCATCTTCCAAAACTACCTCTAGCTCAGGTATTTCTACAGCTGGCTATCACCCAAATATCTGAATTCCACATAAAATCGTAATAGTTATATAATATCTGAAAAGACATGATCAATGAGCTGTCTTCAAGATTCAGATGCTTGTCACTTTGAACATTTGCATTCACTATTCACAAAGTACATATGGGTAACAGTGTAAGACTTTCTCCTCTTCATTTCTTGAGAAAGGATGGGTGGCTGTGCACTATCTTCCCCAACATCCATCTGCCTGCATCTATCCCCATTGCGAATGAGTGGCTGCCTTGTGGCTAGTCTCAGCCTGGCTGCTGGGAGACAGTGGTACAATGGGCACAGATGAACATGCCACAGTCAGGTTTAAGACTGGGCTTTCATATTCATTATGTGGAAAGTAGGCATATTTGGCCTTTATGAAAATTTTAGAGCTGTTTTTAACAAATATTGGAGCCTGCTTGGACCTTAATGGCTTGACAGGCTTGACCCATTGCTGCTTTCCTGAAGAACATGGTGCCTCCTCAAAATCAGACAAGAAGGCAGGGTGAAGCCCTACCCCGCTCAGTTTTGCAAAAGTGGCTAATCATTCAGCAGTGGCAAGTGGCACCCCCAGTGGAGTGGCTCTGCATGCAGTTCACTTCTGTTCACATTGGGATTTCTGACACTATCTCAGTGCAGGAATCTTCCCTGCTTCAAAAATTAAAGCATGCTTTGTGGCTTAGTGTTATAGTAAAGCCAACTTGATACCAAGCTGCCACAGAAAGTGGAAGTTTTGCTGCCTTGAAATTTCCCTCGCATCTTGTATACTGGTTTAGCCACCAATCAAAATGAAACAAATCAAAACCTTTTCCACTGGATCAACCAATTATGCATTGACTGTACAAACTGTAGATCTGCTACAGGGAAGAGAGGGTTGCAAGGAGAGAACTGAACCACATCTTTTGCAGTGATTTGTCTTTGGTTAGGCCTCATTGTAATGTCAGACTGAGCCTAGGTAACTATCTTAGGATAAAATCTTTTTAGATCACATTGAGATTTATAAAAAATGGCTCTTTGTAGAGAGAGAGATTTATAGCAGATCTGAAACCTGAATACATGCAATTACTTAAAATAGTATTTCTATTTTCCCCATTCTGCTGTAACAGAATGCAATGAACCACTATTAATGTTACACATTAGATTCTCATTAGTCTGTGGTGAACTGTAAACATATATATCACAATTTAATCCATCAAGTTATGAACTCAGTATTAACAAAAATGATGCTAACATTTGAATACTTCAGGACTACAGTCTAATATGAGTTCAGATATTAATCTGAAGACTTTCAAAAAATTTTTATATTAACATCGAGTCTTAATTTTATAGCATTTTAACCTTTGCAGACCTATGCAGCAGCAAAATGTAAGAGTTCATCACAAAATTAAAATTAAGCAATTTAGTATAACATAAAATTGAAGACTTAAACAGGTTCAAGGTCGAAAGCCTCTGATATTCTCGTTATTTGTATTGCAAATGCATACCTAGTAAAGAGGGGAATCACTAAAGCCGTCTCAGGCCTTGAAAACATCTATCTTCTCAGAATACAAGCATCCCCGTTAGCAACGGCTTATAACAGGCATATAAGCCCCAAAACTCTTAAACTTTCCTTTTAAAATTAGTGTGATACAATTAACCCTACTACCTGTGGTAACTCTCATGATTCCCCCAGCCTATGTTGCTCTCCCCACCTTGAGAAGGAAGTTGTTACTCATGAGATGATTCAGCTGCTAGCAAAGCAGCTGCTGAACTGCCACACTTTACATCCAGCAGGCAAAACTTTTTATGTAATACTGAAATTTGAGCCCTTAATGTGAGAAACAGACTCCAAAAGAAACCTTTTCTGACTAGAGCAATTACATCTCAAATAGATTTGATGCCATTTTCCACCTCTAGTATTTCTAGTTCTATAATCAAGGGAAAGCTATGCAGGTGACATATGCTCAATGCAAGCTTGAACATCAGTCCTAAGTTAGAAAACAAAGATTTATACATGGAAAGCCTAACTGAATCATTGGTGTATAGTAAGTAACCTTTGGTAATACACTTAACCTGATTTTTGCATTGATACGGAACAAGTATGATGTATGTAGCATTTCTATAGGAACTTAAATATAGTTAAAAAACCCAAAGAAACAAAATAAAAAGATCTTATTTCAAGTCTTTTTCAAACACCGAAGATTAGGGATAAGTTTGAATAAACAGTAAGCATTTAAAATTTTAGAACCCTCTAACTCTTCAAAATTAGGTAGAAATAACAGTCAAGAGCAAGGTATCTCAAAAGCAGAATTCCCAGGAAGAATCTCTTTTACAATATTATTTCCTTCTGATTGGAATGGAGAAACACTGAATATTCAAGTAGCCAAAAGGCAGGTTTCTATAAATTTATTTAATTAAACTCATT
The DNA here is from genome assembly GCA_034782735.1 of Sagittarius serpentarius. Taxonomy (NCBI): domain Eukaryota; kingdom Metazoa; phylum Chordata; class Aves; order Accipitriformes; family Sagittariidae; genus Sagittarius; species Sagittarius serpentarius. Next base: position 14,024,864 of record JAVKLA010000026.1, read on the forward strand.
AATTAAAGGTACATTCATTTTTTTCATGGCAAAAATCACATGGTGTATCTGATTTCAAGCTTCCTGCTTCTCAGAAAATTATGTTAAAGCTAGAGATACAAACGATTAGGGTAAAATCTAAAATGATCAGTGTCTGGGACTGAATGCCACTATATGCACAGGTGGTGAGGCTTTCTCCTTTGCACTGTTCTAAGCTCATGCAGCCCAAAAGCAATCACAATTCCCAAGAAAAAGCTACATTCATCACCTTCAGAGCCACAGCTATTTCTCTTTTAGCAAGGAGAGAGTTAGTGTGGATAGGTTTAGCTGGCTATATGCTGAAAAAACAACCTTGTTAGATTGGGGGAACTATCCCCATGGAGCTTGAACTGGCAGAAGGCCAGAGTCTGCAAGGAAAATTCAGAATCAGCTGCAGCAGAGCAGCAAACCAGACCTAAAGCATCAATTTTCAAAATTGAATCATTACTTAACACATGAAGTACTCAATAATACAATATATTATTTTATTTGCCCTGAATACATTATAATAACCATTAGAAGCAAATTCAGTAAACACTTTTTTCACCCACAGTTTTGAGTGAGTAGAATTTCTGGCAGCTACCCAAACAGGTCACCACGAACAGGATAATGTGGCAATCTGTTATCATTAGCTCTGTTGGAAAGGTTCTGAAGACACTAGAGAGAATTAAATGACCTGGAAAACTCAGTCTATGGAAAAGTCTATTGTACTCATCTCCGTTATTTCCACCTCTACGCATCACTGGAACAGTAGAACAACATGATTTGCAGTGGTGACAAAGATAAAGGTCATTTTTCTGTTTTTCTTTTATCCAGCACAAGCCATTTAAGGATTGTTAAATTCCACACACACAGAAAATGACTAATTAGTGTCAGGTCCTTCCACTCTCTCAGTATGTTGGTCTATCAAAATCTTCACATTTGGAAGACGATGCAGAGTTGTATTTTTGAAAATCGCTGCTACTTTTGTTCCTGTCCATCACTGTTACAACTGTCAGAATTTCAGATCATCTAAAATAACAATACACAAACCTCCTGTATAGCCCATTTTAGCAACTGTTTTTCCTAACTGGTGCAACTTTTTCCAGCAAAATTTGAAAGAAAGAGCAGTTCTAAAAAGATCTATTAAATGTAATCACTATGTCAAGGTCCACACGGTAAAGATAGATACTATAAAAAGACTGACATAGCCTATTCAAAAATATGCATCAGAGAGATTTCTTCTGTTTATGTAAGCTTTGCTGCTGTTCTACATTTATCTGAGTGATTAACTTAAAATGAAGAATGAGACTTTGACATGCACCAGCTATTCTGATTTAACAGTTGAGTATGTAAGCCTTATTCCTGGGAAATCCAACACAAGGTAAGTCCACAGAAATGAAGGAACAGAAGCAGGGGAATTAGCAGAATTTTAGGCAAAAAAATGGAGATCTTTTGCATTTTGGGAAAGGAGGGATGAAAGTATTCCTGAACCTCAGAGCTGACAAAAAATTCAAGGTACTATAGTCAGGAGAGCTGAGCGTTTTCCCTAAATCTGTTTTATTTCACACTGTGTACTTACTGAAGGTTGAGGACATGGAGTACCAAGGATACTGTTTTGAGGGCATATTCTTCACCAGTAAATAAGCAGCTCCTGCTTAGGCATAAAATTGTGCCAAATCATCTTCATTCGTTATAGAAGTGGAACAAAACACAGCGTGATTTGTTTCACTGGAAATTTATGTTATTTTTTTTCCATAGGAATTTCTATAAGTAAACACTTTAACACTTATTAGGAATGAACTACATGGATTTAAGAAACAGATGCAAGAATCAGTTCTGCTCTATTGCAACAGGGGATGAAGTTAACATCATGCACAAAGGCTGGCAGGCCAGAAGTTGGTTCTATCACCTGATATTATAGATTTATGTAGAAAGAATACCTACATAAATGATCCTGGCATATTTGTCAAAATTGGGCTATCAAAAGCCTCCAGTCTAAAGACTAACAGAATTATGACATAGAATATACACAATTATTCAGCCTATAAATAGTTATTATTTTGAGAAAAAGAAATCTGTAGGAAGTCAAATTCTCAAACAAAATCATGGCTTAAATTTATCTTTGCTGTTCTTTGGCAAGAAAGAGAATAGAGAATGATTTTTCATTTATGATTTGGGAAAAAACCTCTTCCTTCTTCTCTCCTCCTACCACCTCTTGCTCCTCAGACATTAAAGACACCTCTTAGATGCCAGAATGCCCACTTTGCATGCAGTCAGAGCCAAAATGCTTTTCTATATAAAGAATATCCTTCGATAAATCTGCTACTGTAATAAGGCTTGTACAGAGAAAACAAGTTAAAATTCATATGACAGTCTTTCCTATGCTTTAGTAATTACAATAGATTGTCAAGAGCAGGAAAATAAGCAACTGTATTATATTTAAAATCACACTGTGAATCTAATCACATTAAGATCATCAGTTCTAATTCAGTTATGGCTGTTTGGAGGTCACTGTCTGTCTCATTCATTACAATGGCTTTCTAGTTTTCTGATATGATTCTCAATTAGTTGGGTAGGCAGGTAAAACATCTGACATCCAACAATGAACTATGTGCTTCCAAATATGTTTGCACAGCCACACATTACACTTTAGCAAGCTCTTTATGTTGACCTATTAATAAACCATAGTTTGAGGTTGAGAATAAAGAACTCAAAAATTAATTAGAGGTGTTCTGAACTACATGATCATAAGTCATTCAGCTATCAAATGATGAAGCACATCAGTTAACAGATAACCACAGACGTTTACTCCATCTTATTTCCATCTGTGGCTGTATTCATGATAAATTTAAAGTGAATATCCATTGTTCATCTGGATAATGAATAGTAGATTCAAATAACTCCTGCCTACAGCTGCTTTATCGTACTGGTTCGTATCATAATAGGCTATTAATGAATATACCACTTTTCACATTCACCTGCTTCATTAATTCAGATTTGTATTTGTTTGAATATTCTGTTAAAACATCCACTGAGTTACTGTCCTGGTTTTGGCTGGGATAGAGTTCATTGCCTTCCTAGTAGCTGGTACAGCGCTGTGTTTTGGGTTAGTATGAGAAGAATGTTGATAGCACCCTGATGCTTTCAGTTGTTGCTAAGTCGTGTTTAGACCAAGTCAAGGACTTTTCAGCTTCTCCTGCCCAGCCAGCAAGAAGGCTG
>JAVKLA010000026.1:14028182-14050764 GCA_034782735.1 Sagittarius serpentarius
TTATTGTCACTTTATTGTTATTAGTGTCATTGCTAGTTTCTTCCTTTCTGTTCTGTTAAACTGTTCTTATCTCAACCGATGAGCTTTACCTTTTTTTCTGATTCTCTCCCCCATCCCACTGGGTGGCGGGAAGTGAGTGAGCGGCTGCGTGGTGCTGAGTTGCTGGCTGGGGTTGAACCACGACAGTTACACAAACCACTTAATATTCGTTGGCAACAGTCTCTGACTCCCTAACAGGGGCATTATCCTTGACCTTTAGGTCTGCCTTCATAAGAACTTGCTTGTGATTTCAGATTCCTGTAACAAACCCACCGTATTCTAGAACTAGACCAAGCCACATTAAAATACCTGGGAGGTTAGAAGTGCAATATAGACTTTGTGTCTAAATCTGAATTTGTCTACAGGGTTTTCCAGAAATAATCAGATGGTATTAAACACGAGACAAAACTTATTTTTAAAAGCTATTCAGTGCATCCAGGTTAAGAGTATACTGCAGTGATTATTTTAAAACACTTACAAGGAGTAGTAAACACTTTCAACACAGAACCTTCTGCAAACACATGGTGAGAAACATAACATTATCCAGAAAAATAGATTTCTTTTTTTAATCTATGTTCTATTTGTAAGCTTATTCAGGTTAAATAGCTGGTGAAAGCATCTAAGTTTGATTTTAATTTTGTAAACTAATAAATGCAAGCAATAAAGGTCATTAACATATTCCAAAAGCAATTTAGTTTAAATATCCACTAACTCAACTCTCCTATTGGCTGTACAGAAGTTGTCCTTCAAACCAGAAATGATTGATCTCCATAGAATAAGTCTTGTATGAGTGAAAACCAATGATGCTCGGGAGCTGAACTGAATCAAAATGTATTAGGACTCCTTTTTGGTAATCTGGCGGGGGGGGGAAGTTACATGTATGTGTAGGGCTGTATTTGAAGCCTTAGGTCACTCAGATCTTCTTGTATGTGGAGATCTGTTCATTTGACTCTCATGTTTCGTTCCTTCTGTGTTCCGTGACATGGCAGAGTTGGTTGGCTGAATTAAATCTGAGATACCTCTTGTTTCAGAATGGATACAGGATTCAAAAGCACTTTGGTTTATGCTGTCAGGGGAAAAAATGGTATTTCTTACAATAGCAAAGAAAGAAATAGGAATGAAGGGTTCCTTTTTATCTGCTCTCCTATAAAGAAAAGATAGTACTGAGAAGAATGGAAAAGTTACAAGTTTACATTATTAGCCTTTTATGTTTATGTATACTCATCTATGATGGAAGGAATATAAAATAATTTCTGTTTGTATTTAAACCACCTCATGAGCATTTTTCTAAAGATGCTTTCTCATATTATTATTTTTGAAAGTGACCTTTTCCAGATAACATGCAATTACAACTTCGTTGATTACTTGTTTTGAAATTAATCATTTGAAATTATGCTAAAGGCATGCATATGTCTCCATTTAGTTTATTATCCTAACAAATACAGCATAAGACTTCCTTAAAATAATTATTGTTTGAACTATCAAATCATTAACTTAAACTGACAACAACAGAGAAATCACCAACACTTTTAGTAAATTTGAACAATTGTTAGCATCCTCAATTAGAAAAGCAAAAAAAGAAAAAGTCAACCCCAAACAAAAAAAGGACTCCTGTTGTGGTGCTATGCAAGTTTTAGATTAATTAACTTTCATATGAAGACTGAAAAACAGTATTTTTCCTGCAGAAGTCTTTACTAACTAAACAGTAAACACAGTTATATCAGCTTAAAGCTTTTCCTTTTTTCCAGTTTTTCTTGTACCCAACCTGTGTTATGTTCTCAGATGCTTCTCCTGACTTTCACAATACTTTGTCCTGACTAAAGGAGTCACAAGAATGTCTTCCTGTTCCAAATTGTCTGCTTCAACTATTTTCCTGGGAATCACTCAGCAGCTGGGAACTAAATATATTAAATAGCTTTGGGCCTAGTCAAAAATAAACAAACAAATAAATAAAAGCCAAATAACTGTCCTAGTTTGACCTGTCCATGTCATTGCCAGGAAACATATTAGATGTCTAAAGTTCTTCTACCAAAGGCACTGTGGTACAACTACCAATTTCATAGTTAATGCACTTGAGAGTTACGAACAATCTTTCCTCACTGTATTGGACTTGAAGTTTGAACTGAAAAATTTACCTAGACCTTGCCTTTGGAAAGGCACTGAATTCAGGGTCTGGAGAGTGGTTTTGACTTATATTGCATATCTTAAAAAAAAAAAAAATCAGTACAAGGGAGAAATTCTGATGCTGTTCTCCTTAACTTTTGTAGACCAGCCTAGTGGGTAAGAATTTACCTAAGTGATATTACAGCTCAATCCCATGCTGCTTGAATGATTAAAACCTGCATTTGCAGTCCAGCAATCATTTAGATTTGTGAAGCAGAGGAAGACAAACTGCTCACCCTTCTGTTAGAGCTTGCTCAGCTTGTAGAAAACAGTGAAATTTCATAAAGATTATGAAGAGAAAGATTACAGAAAAGCAGTGATGAAGCCACCACATGGGAAGAGAGAGAATTAGATCTGACTTCCTGTTCCCTTAGAGTATTTGCATGTTTTTTAATCACTGATTATAATAATCTATGTGAGTAAGTATCCATGTGAGTAAGCCTACAAATACACTCTTCTCCCAGTCTAGTTGTTACTCCAATCATCAAGTGGTAAAAATTAATGATCTAATAAACCTTCAAAATTGTATTTCATGGCACACCTTTAGCACCTTTAATAAGAAACGTCATCCCTCCCTCCTGTCTCTTAAGCACCTGTTTGTTAGCAACCATTTAGAGATGCACCCTGAAAGGGGTGAACCACTACTCATCTTTGAGAGGAACAGCTTCAGCTCCCACCTCTGAGAGAAGCACTTCCACACAACCACTATTTAGTTCATTTGACTAAAATATGAGCTTCTCCAGTCAGCACCTGGATATTGTAGACCTCAGCCATGAAGCATCTCATTTACTTAAAAGGTAGAAAAGGCACTAGATACTTCTCTGAATGGAATGGATGCTGTAGCCCTGTGAATAAGATATGGCCACTACTATGAGCAGGCCATGGTCTTTGTACTAACTTTTCAAGGCCTCAAGACTGAGGCTTGTCAGGCTTACTTTGCTGGAACTTGTTTTACCTAGCTAAACTTTGTTTTAGCTGGTAGAGTTGTAACAGCAATTTTCGAAATGACCAGGTAACTAGGTCCATTTCATTTTGCTTTTGCTTATCCTTCTACAGTACAATTTTCATACAGGTAGTAGTAACAAGTAGTTATTCTATGTATAATCTAATATGACTCTAACATAATGACATAGCATAGAGGAATGTAGCTGTGCTATGACAAAAGAGACCTTGAAAGTGGGGATGCAGGATGCAGTGTAGAGAGGGGCAGGCACACAATGATAAGAGAAAGGACACAGGCTGATGATGGAGACCCAATGGCTATGAAGAACCCACTAATGGTCAGCTAAGGAGGCGCACACCTGGCAAAATCAGTTTTACAGGCAACAAAGAGAACAAAGGGCATGTATCTAACATATGTAAAGTGCACCATAAATAGTAAATCCAGATGAAGCATGCATTTGAAAACCAGTGAACAAATAGCAAGTTGTGAGCCTGTTGGCAAATATGTAAGAATGTCCCTGTGTGAGTCTTTGATGAGGAGGAATAAATCATCCAAATGAGTCCCAGTGAAGGACACAACCAGCTCTCCCCAGACTGAAGCCAACCTTTGGATCCAGAAGGTGTTGGAAAATCAAACTTCACACCATAAAAGTGGTAAATATGAGGAGAGTGTGTATGGAAATTTCAACTTCTTCTGCAATAGTACTATTTTCTTTATTCTCTATTTCTTTCTTTTATTCTGTAATAATAAGAACTGAACTAATAAGAATTCTTCAAGTAGACAGCTAAGATTTAAATTATACTAACAATAATTTATTGAATTTACATATAAGGTGTGTTTCTTTTTTGGCCACAAAAATATCTTGATCATAAAAATTCCAATTCCTCGCAGCACCTTTTGGAACTAATTCCTAGATGTTATTAAGCTGATCAATCATTTGCCTGCAGGGTTTACAGCCACACCTAGGAAAGGAAGACATTGCCCTTAAGAATCATGTCATCCTGTGGCGTTTCACACATATATATATGTTGGGGTTTTTTTGTAGTGGAAATTAGAAACAAAGATAGAAATTCTCTATTGAAATAATGCCAAATCACTTATCTTAGGTATGATTTGCACTTAACTTTTCTGTTTCCTTGAGTTTATTTCTCTTGCATAAGCGCAGTGGTATATATCCGTGATCTGTTTAAGTGTGTGTGTACAACATAAGCTATTACTGTGTTCATACATATCCATACGCCTATAGATTAATATTTTTTTATTTTTAGAATGATTTAACATGAAGTAACAGGAATAATTCATCTGGGTTTTTTACTACTAATGGTCACAGATTTCATTTTTTAAAATGTTTTGCTTTTAAAATAAAAATAAATCTGTATTATTTTCAGCTTTGATCTGAATGTCAAAAAAATAATTGTGCAAAAAGGGTTGCACTATAACATGGAAGTATGATGTATTAAAAGGAAAAGAACAACAATTTATTCAAACTTATTAGATAGAAACATCTGCAGATCACTGAATTCCACAGAAGGTGCGCTAGCCATTAGGTTTCAGTAACTGGAAGAAACAATAAATCACAGCTTTTACTTTTACAGCCCATTACACCCAAAGGTCTAAAACCTTTCTGTGGTTATTTGCAAGCCTCAAAGTACTCCAGCTGCAGTCTTCTACTTTCCAACTCTCTGTGACTAATAGATGCTACACTATAGAGTGAACAGGAAATTAGAGCAGAAGCAAGGTATAAAAGCAGTATCCACAAAAAGGCTATGCAGGAAAGCTGTGAAGAATAGCTCACTGTTGGGCTATGCCATCTCCCAGTGAACCTCAGACAAGAGAGATTACGTTGTCATTAATGACCATTTAAGAATCAGGGAATTTTTATATGTTAGGAAGGGGAAGCAGTGATAAAGTTATTAAATATTGTGGAAGGGCAAGGTAGGAGAGGGAAATACAGAGTTACAGGTGTGGGGAGATATTTGATTGAGACCTGCTGTAATTAGGTAGAAAAAATAGCTTGAGAGATGTATAGATCTTTCTCCTGCTTTTGTCCTCTCACAGGAAAGTTATGCCCAGTTAAAGTTTCATTCTGTGTAGAAGAGCAATATTAATTTTTCCTTAAAGTATCTTGGCAATTGACTTGCTCTTCTGCATTTATTAAACAAATCTACTGCTTCTGATGCAGCACGGTTCAGAAAAATAGTTACCTTTTGCTCACCTGCCTATTCAGTAATTCCAGTTTTCTTCTTGAAGTGGCTAAATCAGATCTTCCTCCCAATTCATTTAGCCTCTTTCCTATTACATCCAATGGGCCCACAGTTCTTAGCCAATTTGAAACCATGTCAGGGCAACATCAGCTGCCTGGAAGAAAGAAGCTTCTCTAAGAAACATAATGCCTCCCACATTGAACTAGAAGAAACTCCAGGCATCTTCAGACAGTTGAAGTGGGTCTTGCTATCTGTGTCTATACTATAGGCAAGAGGTTCCTGCTGTGCACCCAGGCTACCTGGTGGCTGCAAGGTAGACAGCACACCCTCAGCAAACATAGTTTCCATTAAAATCAAAGATGACTGTGTTCCTAAATCTCCTCTGGGAGGCCTTGTACTGTAGGTTGCACTGAAGAATAGGCTTGCTATAAAAAACCAAGTCCACTGCGTACATGTTTCAAGACCATTTTTGAATTCCTAGTGCAATGTTTTCCATTCAGCATCTTTTTCTTCTGCTTTTCTGCTTCAATCTATTTCTGGTACTGTACAGTCTACACTGGTGATGGTTAACAAGAAATACGAGAAGAGACACAGAGGGTAGGTATACCAGGAAATCTTAAAGGCAAGAAATTGCTCCTCAGACTCCTTACCAAGTGTACTGGTCATTACACATGTTGTCATATTTCAGCCCAAGCCTCTTAAAAGACAATTTCAAATACAGCTTAAACACCTAAAACTACTCCATGAGTTAGGCATTTCTCCCATTTCCCATTATCCTTTAATTTCTGCTTTGCATTTATCCATATCGAATCAAACATATAACACACATCTTAATGGCACATAAGCAAGGATTTCTACTGATTTATCCGGAAGTGTGAACGCACTTCTGTACTTGTGTGATGGGCAGTCACACAAGGGAAGCTGAGTCTAAGTCCGAACTTAAATGAAGAAGAAAAGTATTCCACTTAGAAACTAAAAGCCAAATCCTGCAATGGTGAGAAATTGTTATTTACAGGCACAAGGCAAACAGGCACAAGGGAATGATACATATCACATAGTGAGTGGCAGGTTATGCTCTTCAGACTGATTTTTAGCCTGTTCACTGTAGTTAATAGACTCAACCTCTAGGAAAATTTTTACAAAGTCTGTAAATCTAAGACTTTCTTTCAATTACATGCACACTCTCTGGAGCCCAATAATTTCAAAAAAATTAATTTCTTAATAAATTTTTCAGTGTGGTAGACAGAGGTGGAGATTGTTACTAAGGTTCTTTAAATGTATAGCAACAGGTCCATCTTTAAATTTCAGGGATGTCTTGATATTCACAAGTACTTTTGTACTGTCTGCTGACATACATCTTCCTCCTACAAGCTTCAGAAACAGTAGGCATGATCCCAGAATAGTCCTTCTTCTCTTGCATTATAATAACAATAATAATGGTGACTGTAATATCTGTAACAACTAGCACTGGTGCTGTCTGCAGTGTATCACAATTTTTTCACAATAGAAATAAATGTCCATTTTCCAGAAAGAAAAACACGGAAAGATGAACTGGCAAATGAAAGGTCACCAGAGGCCAGTGCTAATAAAGATGAAGGTTATAATGAGCATTTCCACTAAACTGTAAAGTTCAGTACCAGAAGAACCCAATTGCTTTGATGCAGACCTTGAAAGAAAAAATTCTACAGCAGGAGATAATTCCTAGCCTTATACATGAAACTTTGAGGACACACACTCAGCTCCAAAAGAAGATCGTTTGTCCAGTGGGCAAATGTTTGTAGGCAGTGTAATACTTAGCTTCTGTTTCGTGTTTCTCTAGGATCAGCAGAAGCCTGTAGAAGGTGAATAACACAGTGCTATGTGCTTTAGTTTGGGATTTCACTCTAAGTCACAACTAATAGTATAACCTTGTGATGTGAGCAGCCAAAAAAGTATCCTCGTTAGAAAGAGGAAAATGAGTAAAAAAAGAAAATGCCTTCCGGTCTAGGAGCTGGGAGCCTGGGAACTAGGCCCTGGGACCAGAAACATCCCTGAAGCGTGCAGCTGGCCTCTTTAAAGTACAGGTGAGGAACACAGAAGGAGGTGACATCCTGAGATACCATCAGTAAAAGCAAGACCCAAGAAACTGTAATGGCAGCTTCCTGTCTGAAAAAGTGGAAGCAGACTGGGAAAATAAAATTGGGCTGAAAGAACAGAAACATCATCACCTACTGGCTGTTCCAGGTGAAGAACACACAGTAACAGCACCTATTGGCTGCTCAAAGCCGTGGTGTCCTATGCCCTATATATCCCTACAATATAAAAAGGACTTAATTTTTATCCAAAATGGAGCCTCTCTCTCCGAGAACTTCCCACGCTGTACATACTTTTACTTTCCTAAACAAGCTGAAATCTGCACAAACTTTCTACAAGATCTTGGACTCTCGTTGGGGATGCCTGGCTGACTCCAGACTCTGTGACGTGGATCATTTTTGAAATGAGACTGTCTGTTACCTTATTGAACCCCACTTTGGGCCCACTTTCGGGTTTGGTTCAGTTTGTCCTCCCACCTCTGGGATGGTTGTGTCCCTCTTGGTGAGCAGTTTGTCCTTCCCTTTGGGATGGTTTGGCCCTTTCTGAAACCTTTCTAATTCACTTGACACCAGTATTATATATCCATAGAAGTAATTTGTCATAAGTGTATCTGCTGCTATATTGGTGATAAGTTGCTTCACTAATGATAAACTGGTAGTAACCTGTAATAGCTATTGTTTTTTATTATACTGATTGTTGCTATATGATTGATTGCTGCTGTTATTGACTGCTGCCATGCTATTGATTGATACTATATTATTGATTGCTGATAGTAATTTGTAATAGCTGGACATATATATATTCACTTTATTAATCATATATATAATTGCTAGTGGTGATTTTTGTGGTAGTACTCTGCTAGTGGTGATTTGTGTGGCATTTGTGATACTCTGTAATAAAGTAGAGAAATTTAGAGGATAAAAGCCTCCATCTCCTTGTATATTACAGAATCCTACAAACCCACGGTAGCAATCTCTATACACGCACAGACTGGGTAACCCTTTAGGTCATGACACTTTGCTACTGAGTTTAGTCTCACATTTTTTTCATGCATATTGTCTTGTCATAGTGTAATCTCCCCTAAGTGCCCTGTCATGCAAAGGCTTGCTGCAACGCAGTAAAACATAGGTACGTTGATGGGAGAAGGCAACTGCGAGCAGGTTCACTGGCCAAAGCTGTTACCATACTCCGTGTTCACAGACAGCGCTGTGTTGCTGCACCTTTCTACCAGAGATGATGTTTTTGCTGGCACTGCTGCTGCATCACTGTCAGTAAAATAACCTTTTGGAAACCAGCACACTGTCACTGCTGGTTGCCAATGCAAGTAATCATCTCATGATGAACAACCCTGAGCTCAGCTTCTGTTAAATCTGTTTGCTTGGATTCTTTTTAATTGTGGCAAAGTACTTATTTTCAAGTCTAATTAACAGGACGCTTTCTTTCACCTTTGTAACCACAGATGATTTTTCACAGATGTATGTCACTTTCTAGAAGGAAAGACAGGATTATGACTAATTCACTATTTTTTTTTGACTCATAAGGTGCCCAATAATGTGGATCAGTGCGCAGTGAAGACTGACTGAATCTTGTTCATCAGAAGTCCTGGCAAATAGCCACAGTCTAGCAAACTGAGTCTAAGTTTCAGCTGGGTTATTTCCATCTGGTCTTGTTTGTAATGCTTCGTGTATGTGTAACTTAATACTAACATGGCTGACTAAATGTCTCATTCTATAACACAAGCAATCCTAAAAAGTTTTATAATCGTTCCCAGTCAACAGACCTTGCGAAGGCTATTATTTTCTGTTTGCAGACAGGGAAATCAAGGAACAGTATTTTTCAAGGCAACATTTAAAAAAAAAGCTTTAAATCACCTGGGGTTTTAAGATGTGACTTTGAAACACTTTAATACTATCCTGATTTTTGAATATGTCAAGCACCTGCAGCTCTCACTGCCTTTAACTGCTGTTCACTATGTTGAGCGCCTCTCAGAACAAAACTCTGTGGTAGGTAACAAAATGAAGACACCCAAACTTTGTGCAGATGCTTATAAATTTGGACCTCCTAAGTGATTTGCACAAAGTCAAACAGTGAGTCACTGTCTAAACAGTAAAAGAAATTAAGTCTCCTGCCTGTTGCTGTACTTTACTTTGGAAACATGCTGCTTCTCAGATAGCAGAGTTCCTTCAATCAGAAAAGAGTGGTCTATTAAAGCTGCAAGGAAAATAGCATTACTTAATAAGTCACTGTAAGAGAATAGGTAATGCTGGAGTAAAAATCAGACAATACATAGTGCCTGTAACTAAAAATCCGTAAGGACAAAAGGTAACTGAACTGTTCTTTAATCCAAAGGTACTGAGGTGTAGCATCATGATAACTGCAGAGTGAAGAGGGTTCAGCTCCTGAACAGTGGCCGCTGTGGCTTTGCTATGTCATTCAGAGCATTTTCTATTCAAGCCATGGTAAGAGTAAGGTACACTGGGAACTGACACAAAGATGCCATAGTTCTATGCAAATTAAATACAGGTGGAGTAAATAAGATAAAAATCAGAGATTTTAGGGCCAGTCATATAAGAATTTAAAGAAGATCAGCAGAGTACCTTTCTTTGATTATGAAGTGGATGTTCAGGGGGCAGATATGTGCTTTGAATGCCTTAAACATAGTAAAATTCCTTTCTAAAAGTATTGGTTTAGTTAAAGCCATGTTGAAATTGTGACAGACAAAGTGCGTTGGTTTGGACCAAATCCCAGGTTTAGAACTATTAAAGGATGAATACGGAAGACATTCATTTGTATTAAAAATGTTACTGCTACACACATGAATGTCTGCACGCAGATATTCCTTTCATTGCCTCCTTAATGGAAGACCAGCTGACTGGGCTAATGACTGAAGCCCCCTCCAACACCCTGAGACCATTAAGTGCCCACAGTTGCCCTCTTGCTCCCCTTCCCACATCACCCTGTACTTCAAACCCCAGTTAAGTTGCAGATAGTGCAATTGTCTGTCCCAGAAAGCCCATTAGATCTTTCTCCTCATTCCTGGTGTTCTGAGTATCTTCCTTTCTGCCCTTCTTCCCTGCCTCCATTTCCCCTTCCTTTGACGTAAGATCCTCGTAGACAAGCTATTGATGTATGGGCTGGATGAGCAGACATTGAAGGAGATCAAAAACTGGCTGAATGGCCTGGCCCAGAGGATGGTGATCAGTGGTGCAATGTCTAGTTGGAGGCCAGAAACTGGCAGTGTACCCCAGGGACTGATACTGGGTCCAGTCCATTTTAACGCCTTCATTAATGACTTTTATGATGGGGCAGAGTGTACTCTAAGGAAGTTTGCAGATGACACAATACAGGAGGAGTGGCTGATACACTGGAGGGTCATGCTGCCATCCAGAGGGACCTCGACAGGCTGGAGAAATGGGCTGACAGGAACCTCATGAAGTTCAGCAAGGAGAAGTGCAAAGTCCTGCACCTGGGGAGAAACAACCCGAGGCACCAACATATGCTGGGGACCGCTGAGCTGGAAAACAACTCAGCAGAAAAGGACTAGGAGGTCCTGGTGGACACCAGGTTGAACAAAAGCCAGCAATGGGCCTTTACCACAAAGAAGGCCAATGGTATCCTGGGCTGCATTAGGCAAACTATTGCCAGCAGGCGGAGGGAGGGAGGGAGGTGATCCTTCCTCTCTGCTCAGCCCTGGTGAGGCTACACGTGGAGTGCTGTGTCCAGTTCTGGGCTCCCCGGTAAGAGAGACAGCGACACACTGGAGAGAGTCCCGAAAAATGCCATGAACATGATGAAGGGACTTTCCTCCTATAAGGAAAAGCTGAGAGAGATGGGACTATTTAAGCAAAAGAAGAGAAGGCTCAGGAGGGATCTTATTAATGTATAAAAATACTTGAAGACAGGGTGCAAGGAGGACGGAGCCAGGCTCTTTTCAGTGGTGCCCAGTGCCAGGGCCAGAGGTAATGGGCACAAAATGAAACACAGGAGGTTCCCTCTGAACATCAGGAAAGACTTTTTTACTGTGAGGGTGACTGAGCACTGGCACAGGTTGCCCAGAGAGGTTGTGGAGTCTTCCACCTTGCAGATACTCAAAAGCCATCTGTACATTGTCCTAGACAACCAGGTCTAGGTGGCCCAGAGATCCCCTCCAACCTCAACCATTCTGTGATTCTGTGATGATTTATTCAGAAGTAGTCTATGCTTCATTATTTTCTCCAAATCTGTACATTCACAAAATCAAAACTAATAGCAAAGTCTTTCTTTCAGTTTTGAGCCAATACCTATGTTACGAGGCAAAAAAGAAAGTGAGATTAAACTGCTGAGTTTTGCACTGCAGTCTAAAACAGGCTACCCATACCACCTACCCTTAAGAACATCAGTGTTGTGGTTTAACCCCAGTAGGCAGCTAAGCACCACATCGCTGCTCACTCACTCCCCTCACAGTGGGATGTGGGAGAGAATTGGAAGGGTAAAAGTAAGGAAACTTGTTGGTTGGGATAAAGACAGTTTAATAAGTAAAGCAAAAGCTGCACATGCAAGCAAAGCAAAACAAGGAATTCATTCACTACTACTCATCGGCAGGCAGGTGTTCGGCCATCTCCAGGACAGCAGGGCTCCATCACACACAACAGTTACTTGGGAAGATAAATGTCATAGCTCTGAACATCCCCCGCTTCCTCCTTCTTCCCCCAGCTGTTATTGCTGAGCATGACATCATACGGTCTGGGATATCCCTTGGGTCGGTTGGGGTCAGCTGTCCCGGCTGTGTCCCCTCCCAGCTCCTTGTGCAACCCCAGCCTCCTCGCTGGTGGGGTGACGCTGTGTAAGCCCTGCTCAGCAGTAATGAAAACACCCTTGTGTTATCAATACTGTTTTCATCACAAATCCAAAACATGGCACTATACTAGCTAGTATGAAGAAAATTAACTGCATCCTAACCCAAAACCATTACTATCAGTTAGCCAAATTGGTTTTTAGGCTTCCCTATGGTTAACAAAGGCAAAGTAGGGAGTAATTTACATTAGGAACTAGTTCAACATGGTAGGATGAGATCAGTATATCAAAGAGTTAGCCAAGTTCCCTACATGAATATGAGTAGCTATGTATGGCCCATGGGGTCTCCTGCGGGGTAGGTTAGTCTGTACTGAACATCCCTGCCATGCATGTGCTTTGAAGTTCTCCAAAGGACCAGCTGTTGGTCCTTGTGTCCCCATTAGGGGCTGGAGAGCCTTTGCTGCACTCCTGGGGTGGGATTTCCCATTTTATGTCCTTAAAAAGAAATCTGTTTTGCATATATCAAAACTGCACCGTAAACCAAGTATAGACACATAGAAGGATAGTCAGGGTATTTACATCAAAACTGAACTAGTGCTTTGAGTCAAAATGCTGTTGTGTTCCCTTTTCCCTCCCTTCCTCTTCCCTTTGTTTTTCTGTTTCCCCTCCTGTTTTACCCTTCCCCTCTCCTCTTCTCAACAGGGGACATGATTGATTGACATTTCCCAAGGAAGAGAATTATCTCCTGAGTAGCTGAGTTCTAACATGGAACACTATATCATGCTTAACAATTATCATCAATATTTATAACACTTTTATGTACAACAAGTTGAGTCACATTAGCAGACAGGAATGAAACCTACATAGATTCATTGTAAGAATTGTGAAGCAGCAGCAGCAGGTCATCTGCTTAAAATTCAAGCTGCATCTCTCTTGACGGGAGAGATCTCTAACCCGTTTCTCCTTTTTGAATGACAGACTCACTGGCTTTTTAAAATGCCATCCTGTTACTCTGGATACACGAATGCAAAATGTTCCAAATTTTTATTTTGACTTTGATAAGGAAGGAGAATGGAGAAATAAGTTAGATTTTGTTTTGAATATGCTCAAAGGTGGGGTGGGGGAGTTAACATTTAGTGTATTTGATTATTGGACTTGGGGAATTTTCTAGTTAAGTTTGCCATGAGAACATTGAAGAAAATACTGTAGAAAGAAAAGACTTAAAATTGCATTAAAGGACTTTTAAAGACACAATGATTAATACATTTATGTAAGTAATATAAATATTTGCAGCATATTAATTTCAGCACGTAAAACTGCAACACACCTGCCCCTAGACAAAATTGCCAGAAGCCACCTTAACAAATTACTGTTCCTTACATGCACACTTGTCCATAACTGTTTTAAAGATACTGATCCCTCATTGTTGCGTAAGATGAACACTTATCTCTTTTTCTCCTATATAAGAAGCAATTTGTTGTGAAAAATAAATAATTTGAATTTATGTAGACAACACATAATAGCACTTACAAAGTGAGCAGATACAGAAGCTTGTTTAGGTGTGTGCTCATGCAGGTACAAAACTAAAAAAATTCCTATAGTTATTTCTCAACTGAAAATTAGTAATAGTAAAAAAGGGGAAAAAACTGTAATAAAGAATTTTCTGTACAGGTCTTTCTACACACCCCAGGATAACCATTAATCACCAGAAAAAATGAACCTGTTCTTGAGAAAACATTTCATCTCAACAAATTGTTCTATCTAGCCATGACTTTTTGTATTAATGAGTATCTTTCTAAAATCACTACTATTTAAATAAATATGCTATTTATTATCACAAACCAAAAATATAGTAGTACATGAATTTTCGTTATTGCCACAACCAGTACCTAAACCGTAGTACCACAGATGTTACAAGGTAGCTAAAAATAACTGTGGGCTGAGTCAATGAATGATCCCATGTTCACAAAGGGATGACCTTCTTGTCTTAAGAAAACATTTTACTTATGGATTTTAGCAAGTAACAACAATTTAATACGCACATATGAAGTTAAATGGAAGCAGTTACGAATTTCAAATACGTTCTAAAAGGAGAATTGATTTTGGTATTCCTTTAAAAGCAATCAAAATTTTATACTGCTTTCTTGTATTAACCCTGCCTGAATTAAGATCTTTTCATTAGATTGGAGTTGAAGCAGTATAAGGACTGTCTTTGGATGGAATATAACACAAAGTAGTGCCAATACTTGGATGAAAACATGATTTGCTCAAAATTACCCCCATAAATCTGTATTAAGATTACTGTGACTTTTGTAATGTGTGAAGAATTGCTTTTTTCTCTACTTAACTGTACTTGTATAAATAGAACTAACTGGAATTTGGGTATCATGCATATTCAGTGTTGGATATGTATTGTGGATCTAACTGAAAAAATACCAGATTTGAAGCATGTATCTTGTTTTCACCAAGCCAGTTCTAATTTGAAAGCAGGATTGTTTTGCCTTGTCACATCTATTGATCATCTTTCACTCTCTCAATTGCCATATAAAATTATCTGAATTCTTAACACTTCTCGTTCCCTAGATTCACTGTGGGGAGAGATGTTAAAATACATATAGTAGCATAAAATTCTTTCTTGTTTTAAATTTGAAATATGCACCATATTTCCATTATCTGTTTTTTTTTTCTCTTTCAAATTGTCCTGAGATTATTTCATTTTTAAGTAATAGTTTTCTTAATGGCAGAATACTAAGAATGTGAGATGAAATTTTATATGGCTATACATTTTGAATAAAACATCTTTATCTTTAGACAAGTAATCTTAACATTGCATTCAATTCGTTACTTATGCTTTTATTTCTTCAGCTGTTTTTGAAAGTCAAAGGGAAAGAAAAAGAAATTAAAATCTCTCAAATCCTGACCCTTCAATCACAGCCAGTCAAGGTAAACACTGAAATCCTCTTTTCTGACATTAACCGAGTTGAAGGGTGGTTTGTAACATATGCTTCATGCTTTTTCAACTCTGGCTCAAAACACTTCAGAAAAAAGGGATAAGTCTTCAAAAATTCATTTTCCAGTTAGCCAAAACAAATGGATTTGATTATTTTTATGGGAAGTTTTAGAAAGGAATATACATTTAAAGATGGTGACAGCCTTATATCCTGACAGGTTATCACCTTTCAGCTCTGCTGAGGAAATTGGTCATATGATCTTTTTTAGTCCCTAAAGGGAAATACACTCAATTAGAGTAGGCCTAATGTATATATGCTGACAGTTATCTGGAATATACATTATGAGTTTTAAGTCCATGGAAAACGTAAAACTTCAGTAGAAAATCACTTCTGCGTTTCAAGAATTTGTAGGAACGTTAACTAAGCTCAGTTTTTCAATTAGGAGAAATCGTAATAACTTGTAATATTTATTCTCTTCAATTTTCTTGAAACTTTGCAAAACTTTGCCTGTAGTAGTAAATGTCCCACTTTTTAGGTGAAAGGAATTTGCAAAGACAAAGAAAATGCAAATAAAAGTAGAAAGTACCAGTGTTTAAAACTGGCGATTGTGAAAACCTATAGACTCAGTGCATTTCTGTAGTAATGCTAAAACTTCATAGCAAAACTAGTATTTTTCTTGCGCACTGTTACATAGATAACTACTTATTCATACACCTATCTTCTCTCCCTCTTTCTCTATATGTCTTGTAAGACTGAATCAGTATTCATTGCCTAATAAAATGAACGTACTATAAAAGTTTTTGTGGACTCAGCTAATGAACTGATTCCTAAGGAATTTTAATTCCTTTTATTATTTTCAGAAATAACCTAGAATTCCACGGCAATATGTGTTTTCAGACAAAAACGCTGTTGAGGAGAAGCTTGAGGGTATTCTTATAAACTGAATAATGATATTGTAAAACAATGTAATGAAAATGGGACTTAAGAAATATTTTAAACAAAAGCATTCTACTAAATTTTGAAACAAAGATATTTCAGTGTAATTCTTAAGAAAGTTAAGCCAAGCAAAGCTGAAATTTGAAATGCAAATGATGAGTTTTGGAAATCAAAGCCTTTGGGGTAAGAATTACATCTTAAGTTTCCTGTTCTGTCAAGGAGGCCCTGTGTGACCTTGGGCAAATTGAGATAGGCCTGACATCTACGAACCTGTCATCTCCAGCTAGAGTATTGAAATACAAAGTGCAAAACTCGCATGTGATGCAGGTATCTAGTCTGTTCAGACTTCAAGACCTATTGTATTAATACTTGGTGATTTCTGTTAATTCCTAAATGGGAGCTGAGCAGCTTTGAGAGGCTGAAGTTAGTCCTTACTTGAGCAGGAGATTAGTGTAAATGATCTCACTTCAAACCTAATTTGTCATGTGACTGTGCTAAACATCCCTGTGGCTTTTTTCCTATTTGTGTTTTCTCCCATACTTTGAGCAACCAGTTTGCTGAGCCAACAGCTGTCTTTTACTGGGTTTCTTAAGAGTATATAATACAGAAGACATAATTCATAACCTAATCCCATAACATACATAATCACAAAATCAGGAGGGTACATCACTATGATGTTATTAAATGACTTGAAATCAGTTTCTATCTTTGGCAATTGACTGTACATCAGACTTCTGCAATAAATTAATATATTTCTTCTAAGAATTATGCTAGCTGTGTTAAATTATACCTGCATTTATCTGCACATAGGTAAGAGCTTACTAAAAGTCAGCTGACATCTTTGCACCCAGCCATTCATATTGGCATGTTTGGGGAACAAGTGCTGTAGCATTCTAAGATACGTGAGGAAAAACTGTTCTTGAGTTTCAGGTAACTCATTCTTCTGCTCTCTCAGATATGTATGCTTTGGTCAACAGCTCTGAACATCGTTTGCATGTTTTAATTCATGTTACACTGAAGTGAATAGGGGAATATCAACAGTTACTGGTCCTTGAACAACAAAGCACAGGCCAGCTGAAATTGGTGTGTTTGTTTAAAAATGTATGCTGATTGGGATTTCCAAAAATTAATTGCAAATGGGGTCAGGGAATGCAACTGAAAAAATCAGTTCATAAAAATACTTTCTTGAATATTTAAGTTCAGGAAAAACAGAAGGACATCAGCTTCCATATACAGGGTAATGTTAGTGACTGTGATTGGAGTTTGAATGTAGTCTATAAAAACAGTAATTAAATTTAGTGCACATATCTCCAGTATATCTGTGCACTTCATTTTATTTTTAATATATGTGGAAAGATTCCTTTTGCTTGTGATGAAAAATATGACAGTGTGACATTTTCTTAATTACAAACTGTGATGTGTTTAATAGCACAAATTTGGCCTCCAACTTGACAGTCCTGTCTCTTAGAATCAATGGTTAGACTCGAGGGCACCAGCTTGGTCATCAAGATCAATATTAGAAAAATATAGCTTGTCAAGACCTCTTGGCCCCTTATTGATTCAAACAGGGTACTGCAGAGAATTTAATAATGATGTTACAGCTGTTGGCCAACAAACAGAAGCTTCTTTCATTGATTTAAGTAGAGGCAGATGAATAACACAAAAACATGATTACCCCAGACACTGTAGTAAGACTCGTTACAGAGCTTCCAAAGCATGTATCTGGGAGGTGTGGTGGATGCATGGAAGAACTTTCAGGCAGACTAAATTGGATTAATGTTTGAAAGAAGGCAAATTGCTGAAACTGACTCCAGAAGGAGTCCCCCCCCGCCCCAAAGTATACCTCATTTTGCCAACCTGTGCAAAACCTCCTAGTTTTTCTAAGACAACGTGAAGGGTTTTTTGCTGTGAATGTAGTTCTCTCCCACATTTTTATCCCAACATAATATAATTTGAAAAAAGATACTTTACAAAAGATCCTCATTTTTCTCAGTAACCCTTTCTGTGTTCTGTCTCTTGCAGTGCCTCCTCCTCAAATTGAAAATGTCAGGTATCGTTCCAATACTGTAGTTTTAAACAAATAAACCCCTGTCATTTACTCCTACTCACTGGGAAATTTAAACTATCATTCCTGAATCTTTTGTAAATAACGAAAGGTTTTAAAGATCCCAGGAAGATTTGGGTTCTTCATTTACCTTTAGTGCTTAGAAAAGTGCTTGGAAAGAAATTTCCCCATGGGTCAGAGAGCACTTCAAAGAGAACAGAAATGCCTCTTAGCATCTATTTTTATTTGGAATTCGTTTTTTAGGTTTTTTTATGATAATAGTTTAAGAGGAATCAGTTAACATCATCTAGAAAGGAACCGCTTTAGTTCACTGAAGGAAACAGGAAAAACCCTGCATCTTCATGTATCACTTATTTTCAGAGATGATGTTTTCCTCCAGCTTCATTTCCCTTATACTATGACAAATGGAACTTCTTAAAGGCTTGGAAATACTTTGCTAATATATTTAAATGATTAATATGTATAATACTTTAATTTAGCAATTGTAATAATTGAAAATAGAAGCATGAACTGTGCCACAGAGTAACGGAAAATAATTGTATTTGCTGAAGGCCTGCTATGACACATGAAAAATTCTTCACCAAAAGAAGAATAAGGACAGGAGCAGAGAAAAAAGCCCAGTTTCCTAGCTTTTTTTCCAAGAGACAAAATCCTTCCATCTCAGAAACAGATTTTGTGCAATCAAGTTTTCTTTTGTTTTAAAGTGACAGACAGCCACATATGCCTATCAGTGGCCTTGTGGATGCAAAGGCGGTATTACTTGATCCCACTTACTGAATTTATTCTCCATCCCTTTAGAAAAGCAGAAAACCTCTAAGGAGATGCATTTCCCCTCATCTCCTGCAGAAACCAGAACACTGAGAGCAGCAGAAGCTAAGGCCCAGAGGGATGGACGAAGACATGTCGTACAGTCCTGCCAGTCCCTACATGCAGACTGCAATCAGCAGAAGAAAGTTCCTGCAAGCTCTCCAACACTCTAATCACTGGAGTGTGGACTGGGACCAGTGCTGGAACACGCTCATAGGGAGCCTTTACTCTCGCAGTGCTCGGGCTCTTGCCAACAACTTATGTTTAGAAGCAGCCTCAATATACTTTCAACTCCATGCTGAAGTTAGTTTTGGCTTGTCTATTTTTTATTATACCACTTTTTTATTATGCTGACAAGGTATGGGAATACAGGTGTATGGCTGATGAATGTGTAGATTATTCTAGCTTCTTCTTTGTTTAATAAGCCATATTCATTTAGTGGAACTCAGAGTCCTATGTGTTATAAATAGCAATTTGTGTTTAATTTAGCCACATAGAATTGAGATACCACTAGGATACTGGTTCAACATAGCTTAATCTTACTGAAAAACACTCTAGCTTAATGAAAAGACAAATTATAAGAATGTGTCTTTCTCTCTGTTCCTTTCAGTTGCACCTGAAAAAAGAAGTAGTGTTTTCCAGCCAGCTACTGAATCTGACACTTAAAGGTCCCCGATGAATCAATTATCTGCTAGTGGAATTTACTTCTTCCTTAGCTACATGTGACTGTCAATTCAAGGTCTTCACTTACCTCTCTCTACCTTCTATGTCTATTACTCTTTTAAGACGTATTATTGCCTCACGTACCTGGAGGGCGAAACAGCAGTCAGGCTTTCATTATACTGAGCATTATCCAATCCAGTAAGGATGGTGTTTGATGAACAACTTACTCAATAGCAGTGCTGGCCTAAACAGCACAGCACTCCCCTTCATCCTCCCCTGCCGCAGCCCTTGGATGCTCATCCCGGGCTCTGTTTTTATCACTTGGACACTGCCAGTGCGGGTACTGTGCAAACTGGAGATCAACCCCGGCTGAAAAAAAAGCCTATCGACATTCCCACTAAGTACAGAATGATGTTCTGCCACTTCTTGCCACCAACTGTATAAATTCTGGGATAAGGCAAAGAAAACAGGGGATGAAATGCTACCCTGACCCTCTTTATCCTCTTCTGTGTTAGACAACACAAATAGGAACATGTAGATTATGTTCTGATCTTGCTTGATAGATCTTTTTTCTGTCTGCAGTTTAAACCAAAGTTAACTTCCTTCTTTTTAATTCGCATTATCCCACACATTTTTCAAGGTAAGTGGTAAAGTCTTGCTGCTTCGTCACTAGTCACCACTAGTCAGTTGTCTGTTTTCCGGATGATACCTAACTTTGGGAGTCAGATGCATTCAACTTTTCCCATCAGCTCTCACCTTTCTTCCGTAACCCAGTTCTCTCTTTACCCAACAAGTTAGCTTCTCTGCCTGTTATATCATTCTGTTAGTTATGACCAAGAAGAACAAGTTAGACATGGATTTTCAGTCAGAAATGCAGATGTCATTTCAGCATCAAGAAAGAAGAGACAAAGCAGAAGGAGTTAACAAGAATAAAAAATTATTAATGACCAAGGAAAAAGTGTAGAGAGAAAACATTTGGAAATATTTGAATCTTGATTTTTCTTTCACAATTTATTGTCTCTCATTTATTACTTCCAGCATGTGGCAGATTAATGAGAAGTCATGTGATTTAAATACTGTGGCTAAATTACAACTAATGTATAGGGCAGAAGTAATAACGATAAAAAAATACTCAAGGACCACAAATGTTCAGGAGTAATTCATTTGGTATGTTATGGGAGAAGCTAAGACTAGGAAGAAGAGACGAAATTAAGAAAAGAAAAATGCACATTAAATATTAAGGAAGACACTTTTCCAGACACTACATATTTTCCATTATGGAATAATCAGTACCTACTGGGAAGTTAAATATGCTGCTTCTTTGAAGCATTTACATTTTCCTGGGAAGAGGTGTAAAACAATACAGGTAATTATGTTACAGTCATGGGTCATTCAATCAAAAAACCTAAGAAATTAAATATTTATTCTAGTGAACTTGAACACAACATTCTGAATGCTGCACACACCAGGAAGAAAACTGGAAGATATTTTACAAATTTATCAGCTAATACGTGCTAACAAACATATTCTGAAATACTGCTTAATATTAATAGGTGAGGATGAACATCAGAAAATCCCAGAGAAAGCTAATATAGTTTTAATCACCATTACTTTTGTAATGGGTACTAATTAGTCTTCAAAAGCCATCTGCATCCCATTAAATACCATTTCATTGCAACTAATAAAAGCCCACAGATTTTGTACTGACTTGGCAATCTAGACCTGTCTATCTTTATTTTAGGCTGAACTGATTTTACCTTGGTTTAGCCATGACAGCAAGTTTCTAGCATTCAAGTTACTATTGTCCGATTTCTTTAATTGTGAAGATCACATACCATAAAGTTGTAACAAACCCGTGTAGTGAATGAATAACAAACATTAGCGCAGGGAAACATAATTGCATTGATGTTAATCAGTGCTGGGGAAGCCTATTATGTAACTTCAGTCAGTAATGGCTGAAAACAGCCAAACTTAAGATGGAAATAAATGAAGGGAGATCAAGCCAAGCAATCTGCGTTGTAAGAGCATATTAAAAAAAAATCTAAATGGAATCAAGACCCTGCAGGAAGATCTTCTCATCAGTGTCATGCTTCTTTGGATGGAAACTCAAGATGCTAATGAGCTGTTATAAGTTCCTGTTTGAGGAAGACTGAAGCTGTCAAACTTTGGATGCAGAGAAAATTGGAAAGGTGAGCATTATACCAGAGAAAGGGGATAGGTACTGGGAAGTTTCTGTGTAGCAGGCTTAACTATACCATTAATTGCAAGTGTTTATCATTGCAAGTGAACAAATAATAATACCCATTTCTGTATTATGATTAGATCATTAAAACTTTAGAAAGATTAACAATAATTTTTTGTCCACATATATAAGAAATGTTCCCTTTTCACCTGTATCAAAATTTTGATTGTAGCTTATTTGCTAAACATGTAATTTTTCTTGTGAAGACATGGAATTGATTTCTACCTCATGTCACACCTATATAAAGAACTCTGAATCCAAAGCTCATGGGACCACCAAAGTCTATCATAATTTAAAAAGACACCATTTGTCAGCTGTGTGAGTACATACTTTTAGCTCCCACAGGTGCTAAGCAAAAAGCATAAGCTTACAAAAACATTATTTTAAAAGACAGGCCAATTCCTAGAGCTTTTAAACAAAAATGCTCATTTTAAGAGCTTGTCATCTATGAAAAAGTATAGATAACATGTCAAGCTCTGTTTTGATTTCCTTACCTCAGAAACAGGTATAACGTATTCCATATTATAATTGGAGATAGCAAATCAGTCCCAAAAGTTTTTTAGACTGAACATGTATGATTATTAAATTTTCTGAACAGTTACTGATGGACTACTGTCCTGGTTTCAGCTGGGATAGAGTTAATTGCCTTCCTAGCAGCTGGTACAGCGCTGTGTTTTCAGTTCAGTATGAGAAGAATGTTGATAACACCCTGATGGTTTCAGT
>JAVKLA010000026.1:14050864-14088594 GCA_034782735.1 Sagittarius serpentarius
TATTAGTGTCATTGCTAGTTTCTTCCTTTCTGTTCTATTAAACTGTTCTTATCTCAACCCACAAGTTTTACCTTTTTTCCGATTCTCTCCCCCATCCCGCTGGGTGGAGGGGAAGTGAGTGAATGGCTGCATGGTGCTGAGTTGCTGGCTGGGGTTAAACCATGACAACTACTGGTTTTTGCATGTCTGTTTTTATTATTTTTATGTTGGAACCTTTGTTACATGTATGCAATGACACTCTTCTGCATCATTTTTCCACCTCTCATGATCCTTTACAGGCTCCTTTGCATCCAATAAATACTTTACCATTGTTCCTTTAAAAGGACACAAAAGACTAGCACAATATTTTAATTAATGATATGATGGTCTCTCCTTTTACTGGAGCATAGAATTTTTATATGTTATGGTTTAATCCCAGCCGGCCACTAAGCCCCACACAGCCGCTCGCTCACTCCCCCACCAGTGGGATGGGGGAGAGAACTGGAAGGGTAGAAGTAAGAAAACTTGTGGGTTGGGATAAAGACAGTTTAATAAATAAAGCAAAAGCTGTGCATGCAAGCAAAGCAAAACAAGGAATTCATTCACTGCTTCCCATCAGCAGGCAGGTGTTCAGCCATCTCCAGGAAAGCCGGGCTCCATCACACACAACAGTTACTTGGGAAGATAAATGCCATAGCTCTGAGCATCCCCCCCTTCCCCCAGCTTTTATTTTTGAGCATGATGTCATACAGTCTGGGATACCCCTTGGGTCAGTTGGGGTCAGCTGTCCCAGCTACGTCCCCTCCCAGCTCCTTGTGCACCCCCAGCCTCCTCGCTGGTGGGTGGGGTGAGAAGCAGAAAAGGCCTTGATGCTGTGTAAGCCCTGCTCAGCAGTAACTAAAACATCCCTGTGTTATCAATACTGTTTGGGTCACAAATCCAAAACATAGTACCATATGAGGTACTGTAAAGAAAATTAACTCTATCCCAGCTCAAACCATTACATAATCAAATAAAAATCAGGAAGCTGGTTACACGGAATTTCACGTAAAAATTCCAGGCTCTTGATTTTTAGACTTCTAGTTCCACAAAGGAACAGCTACACAGGATGAGATGGAAGCTCTGTCTAGCCCAGTAAACGGTAGGAAAATGACTCAATAGTACAGACTTAGAAATAAGGCAAACCTATTGTAAAATCTTCACAGTTTCCAGGAGCCTTTGATGCAGAAATCTTTCATCAGGATTTGTCCTTAAAATTTGCTATGTATGAAAGGCCAAAATATACATAAATATTTTATAATATTACCCATAATAAAGGATGAATGTCTGAAGACAGAGTGGAAATCATTACTTGCCTAAAAATAGATCTTCTGCATTATATCTTCAATATTTTGCACCTCAAGACCACATAATAGCATGTGAAGATGTCATTTGAATGATAGCAATTGCCTGAACATTAGCGTTAACATTGAACCCATTTCCACAATCACAGCCCAATTCAGCGCATATCCATTGCTATTTATCTCCATTCTGTAGTTTCACCTGCCTTTTCCTTAGTATGAATAAATCATTAGAACAGATGGCAAAAGCTTACCAATAAAAGGCACTGTCATTCTCAGCGTAAGCCCACCATACTCAGTCAACATATATTTACTAAAGCAAAACAGCACTTCTATATTTTGGGAATGTATTCTGTTAAAATTGCTATTCATGTTATTTTAACAATTAACCTAAAAGGGGACTATTCACTCGTTTCACAGAACTAATCATTTCACTACAATCTTTAGTTAATTACAGATGGCTTGTTCTGACTACGTTCACTTCTTTGAAAGCTATGCACACACAAATCACACACATACAATTTAATATCCTGTGGTGAGAGAACAGGATTCATTGTAAAGCAGCCAGATCTTGAAGATGAAACATTACTGAAATGCGGTGAGACTATTAGTCAAAGATCTTACTGATGGATGATTGCGTATGAATGTGTTTAGCTGCATCTCAGGCTGATAACCTTGCAATTGTTAAAACTTCCTGTCAGCGTAGCAAAGTCAAGAGTGAACTAAGGTATCTTCTGCGATCCTTTTTTCGATAAGTAATATGAATGGTGTAGCTTCACCATTGATCTAAAGCAATAACGATATTTTTCACTAAACTTTCTTACTGGCACTCACACTGTAACACCCATATAGTATAAAAATATAGATATAAAAAGTGAATAAATATAAGGATAGCATAAACAAGAATAAAGATTGAAATAGTAGTCTTTGCTTTATCCCTAATGTGTCTCTGAACTGTCACATTTCATTTCCATCCTTTGCATCCTTTGTTTATGATTGCTATTTCTCTCAGATTGTGTAAAGACACTAGCCTGGAGAATGTATTTTTTATTTAGAATCAATTTTCTGTTTACATTTAAGTCCTTCTATGCCCCAATCAAGTCATCAGCTGAATATCATCCAGAAATCATAGCATGAGAGTGAAGCAGTACATACTGACCTTGTTTTATACTGATGTGCACCCTGCACATAATGCACTTTTCTACAATACTAACAGACAACTTGTAAGTCAGAACTCTAAGAATAGCCTATGAGCAACAAGGCCTGGGCATGAATGCTTAATCCTACCTTGCCATGAAGAGAAAGGAATAGAGAATTTGCATAGCTTGCTTTCAGGGTTTTTTTAGATCTGATGTAGTGTGAATTTATGCAGAGGTGAAACATTTGAGATTTGTGATTTGCTGATTAATATATTCTATAAAAACTCAGTGCACCCATTAAGAGTTAACCATTCTGGGACCTCACAACCTACACTGTAATGAAATGGGCATTTCATTTTCTCCAAGTGACATATTTCTGAAATTTGTGAGCTACATAAACAAATTTTGTCTAGGATTAATGCCATTACTGAAAAACAGGAAACTTTCTGGTAAGTTAAAAATGTTTTAACGGAACTTTTAGAAGGCTTTTGAAGTGAATTTAGTGAAGATCAAAGAGAGAGATTTGACAGTCCTAGAGCCCAAATTAAAAAAAAAAAAACCCTAATTGAAAAAAAAATATTCCTAATTAGCATGTTGCTTTAATCACAGACTGTGTTTCCACAGCCCCCAGTATTATGATTCTACTAACTGAAATGACATTGATACACTTGTAGGAGCCAAAAACATATAACAAAGAAGGTAAGTATCCCCTAGGCAGAGCAAACACTGATGAAAATATCTAAGTGGAACAGAGTATAAAAATGGAAAGTTCTTTTATTAATACATTAAATGGGTAGTTGTTATTTATTACATCCACAGACATTCTGCCACTGTATTACTTTGCAGTTCAAAAGCTTTTAAAGTATCTGAGTGTTACAGAAGGTTTAATCTTAAAACCAGTAAGGACCATTAAATTATAAAGTCTGACCTCTTCTATAACACAGGCACTGTAATTTAACCCAGTTACTCTTGCAGTGAATGCAATAGCTTATATTGTTATGAAGCAAGACTTTTCTTCAAGAGGTGAAGAATCTTACCACTTTCAATATCTGATCAATTATTAAAGTGTTATGCCATATTTCTGACTAGAATTACTCTGGATTTTATATAACTTCAGATATTGGCTCTCATTACACCTTTCTTAGGTAAATTAAAGAGTCTTTTGGTATTATTTTCTCTCCATGAAAGCATGACTCTAGGAAACGTTGAAAAAAGGTGCTTGGCTAAATTACACTAAGACTTTTAATACACTATAAATGTAGTTTAATGATAGCATAATCTTACACAAAATGCTTATGAGTAGTGAACAATTACTTGCAGATATCTGACCAGTTAATTACCCATAATAATTTGGCTCATTTACTTACATAGCAATACTTGTATTTTAAGCAGAAATATCAAAAGACAAAAGATTAAATCTCCTTCTTCTAACCATTCTAATATCCACCTTTACCTGTGTGGCAGATTTTGAGACGGAATTCTATGAACATAAAAAGTCAGGATTTACAAAGTGTAGAATCTGGAATCAGGTTAAAACCAATACAAGAAAATTTGGGTTCATAAGGTCTAAATGAAATTAAAGCAGTGTAATGAATATACATTGGCATCAAAACATCTTTGACATTCATAATTTTTGCTGTCACCAGGAGATGAGTTATAGGACTGTATCTATGCTTAAAAATTGATGCAATGAGTAGTTGAAACAACCTGAGCCTAAATAACATAAAATATTCTGAATTTTATTTCAAATACTCAGATTCACACAGAAGGAAAGAACTACTGCAGAGGATTTTCAGTGTAAGTTTCAGCTGACCACAGCTTACTTTAATTTACCACTTATTTTTCTGATGCCTTATAGCAAGTCATAAACTAGCTTTGACTGTGAGCATCACATATCCTGGGGTGAGTCTCTTAGCATGTTTTTTTTACTAATAGATGAATATATACGATCATAGTTCATGAGTGTGTGTGTGTATGTTTCTGTGTGTGGCTCTGTTTAATTCATATTCACATGCCTGTTTCCTCTCCCCCCATCGCATGGTCAATATCTACCAAAGAAAACAGGTAAGTAGAAACCCCAATGTTACTAAGAACTCACAAATTTTGTCAAAATCTGAATTCCTTAGGTGAAAAGAGGAGAGAAGCTTTGTCAGTGAACCTAAAGAGACCCTATGGAGGAAATGTGTAGTGGAGCTTTTTCTTGACTAAGCTCCAAATAATCCAGTGGGTGCAATGATGCGACAAGTATTTCAGCAGCAAGAAGAGTTGTCAGCCTCAGTTAGCACCTTGACAGACATGCATAAGTTTGCACAGGCCTCAAATCTGTGGGAAATAGACTTCATTGATTTTGCTGCTTAAAGAATAACAACTTTTTCTTTGGAATTCCTTTTCACTCCTGGTCTGAGCTTATATTCTTAGGGATTGGTTATTTGGAGACAGCACTAGTTAATGCCAGCATCACGTTTACCAGTTGAACTCCTTTACACTTTAGCCACTACATTCTAGACCGAGAGTGGCTTTTTCAGCACCTTTTTTTTTCCTTTTTCTTTCCAAGGCAGCAAAAACTAATATAGCAAAAAAATGATGCATTGTGCAGTGTCTAGGGACTACAGCTGTTGAGCTAGGAATCTCTTTTCTGTTCTTTTGTCCCTAAGCAGTTACACTATGAAACACAGTATTTTAGCCCAGACTCGTGTCGCAAAGATGTGGCTTCTGGTTCCTGATTCACTCTGACATCATAGACATACGTGGCATAAGGGCTATACCTCATACCTGCTGCACTTACAAGAGTTTGAGTTAAACTCTTATACTCGCCTTGAAGAAAAATATGATAAGACATTGTTGTTTGGCAGAGTAAAGAATTATTGATTACGGAATTTAGATGAATAAGGATGCTTTCATTACAGTTTGCTTAAATGTTTCTTATTGTTGCTGGCTTTTAACCTGACTCTGCACATACTGAAATCGATCATCTTATTTAAACAGCTTGAGAGTTTGAGCCCAGGTAAGGTTCTCCAGAAGAAAAATGCTGCTCATCTCTACAAATGACTACTGACTATTAGGATTTATAAAATTCTGTTCTCTCGATAATGTGCAGGCTAAACCTTGGCGTACTGAATTATTCATAACCAAACAGCACTCCCTGGAATGGTTTCATGTTTACAAACCAGACATTTTAGAATTAGCCCAAATCAGCAACCACATTTCCATGTGCTACATATAATGAGGCAAAATTGATGGCAGACTTTGATTAAGAGACCCCAAGCTGACTGTGAATATCAGAAGTGATTTGTTCAGCTGATTGGAGGAAGAAAGCCAATGGCTTCAAGCACTTGCATCCAATGGAAAATTACTACCGAGACCACTGAAACAAACAGCTGTTGAACTCATTCCTTGGGCCAGGAAAAGATGTTTGGCAAAAAATACCTGAAGCAGTGGCACTTTTTTTTTTTTTGGCTTTTGTTATTCTGCTTTATAATCCTTGGTGGGACTGTGTTTTTTATCATTTGTTTCACTGTAAGGCTCTCATTGGTACTTCCAACTGATCAATATATGTGTTTCTCAAGCAGTCCAAGAGCCATACGCCAAAATCAACTGACTTTTTTTTTTTTTAAATGAAGTACATACTGGAGTGCAATTTCCCATCCAGAAGACAGCATAAAAATGGAATATAAAGATTGCCTATTATGCTGAGCCATATTGTAATTTTTTCTTTCTATATCCATTCCTGTCTCTGTCTCCTGCCTTTCACTTTTACATTTTAAAGTTATGTGTTGAATATGATTATATATTATGTTATACATAAAAAGCTGTATCATTTTCCTATTTCAAATGGTTATATTAATACTCTTTTTCCATATGTGTGAATAGATTGCATAAAAGCTTTTTTTCATTTCACTAGATAAACAAATACATGCAAAACCATAATACAGAGCTCAACCCTTTCATTAGTTTGGTTCTTTTATATATAAAATCATAGAATTTATCCAGCTTGTGAATCCAAATAAAGATGTAGATGCATCATAGACACAATTCACAACAGTAATGCAAGCAACTTATTTAAAAGTGGTCATAGCTAAAAAGGAGATGGAAAACAAGTTTCAGTAGATTTCTCTTTTTGTTATCATCTCTGACTGATGTAGAAAGTTCACTGATGAAAAGTGAGGGCAGAGGGAGAATTTCAGACATGATGAAATACGTGGTTTGATGATCAGGTTCAAAAAAAGCATTTCATATAATTGAATATATAAGAAAGAAAGCAATTAAATTTATGAGGAAAGAACAGCCCTGACTGATAAAGGAGAAAGTAGCTTTAGTATTGGTAGGAGGAATGTAAAAGGAAGTCACAGATCTGCTGTTTACAATGGTCTGGATACAAAACCAACATATTAAGTATGAAGAAAAGCAGTTGTGAACTTCTGTGGGTTTTGTGGGGTTTTTGTTGTTTTTTTCTTTTTTTTTTTTTTTTTTTTGGCAGTGTTGTAGTCATGAATCCTTTCAGAGCATTACCTTTACCTGCTCTTGAAATGAAAAATGGAGATTCCTGTTTCTACCAAGAGATATCTACTGTGTTCTTAAGGATACATTTGTGCAACACAATAAAGAAAACAACTAATAGGAAAAACCTTTCAAACAGTGCTGTGAGTATGTTTCAAATTTTCCTTTGTATTTGGAATCAGGGATAAAAGAGGTTTTTCTTTTTTTCAGCCAGTACCCTATCAGCAGGATATCCAGACTCTGTGTGTTACCTAGATGTCATGAAAGTACCTACTGCCATGGAAGTATCTGACATCATACATTCAAAAATAAATAGATCAAAACACTGGAAGATTAGCATACACATTAATGAAATTTATGAGTGACAAAAATTGTGATAGAAGTCCAAAGATGAAAAGTAAACGTTTCATTAGTAGAATACAATTATCTCTCCCCTCCACCCCAAGTCCTGCTGTAATGGAAACCCATTTCAGAAACACTGTCAAAGGGGCTCTCCTCTACTCTGTTAGTTGCTTGTCTTCTCTTACAGGTTACTTTTGCTTTGCTGGTTTACACTTTTGTAGATAAGAACGTAATGTTTTGGTCATTTGTTTTCTTGCTTTTTCAAATCACAGACTCTTTACTATGTTACATAATTTTTAATCACTATTTTGCCTGTTTCTGCATCTATTAAAGTGCATCTTTGCACTCAATTTCATTAAAAATGTAGGTTTTTAAAGTATATGTAACTGAAAAAAGAAGCCAGTAATCATAGATTTTCTTTTTCTGGTAGAAGTTTATTTCCATTAAGGCTTTTGCTTTTCAGTTTGCTTGTGTTTCTCTCAAGTCCTTCCATCTATCTTACACCTGCTCTGAGCTTCCAGCCAAGCCATTATCCATTATTCATTAAGTCATCCTTCCTATGCCGAATTTTTTTTTAGCTACCTCACATCTCCATGGCTTAAATAAATGACAGTAATATTGATAGCGTATTATCCAATGCAAAAACAGTCAATGCAAACTAAAATCGGAGTGGTTTCCCTGGAAGAATGTTAATTTATAAGGAGAAGTTTTATATCTAAGGAATAAAACTTTTCAAAGTTAAGCTTCTAACTCTTAGTAAAATACCAGCAGCAATTAACTGTTCAACATTCCTCCATGACTACCTCTGAAAGGACTTTTCATGAGTTTGTTTCAATTATTCTTAAAAAGGGATAGACATTTTTACACCTGAGAAGAGCAGCTGCAGAAGTAATAAAATTTTTGACTTCTCATGGCATTTGATCTTAAGGTTACCACATAATGCAAGGTATTTTTGTTACAACATGGTTTTCATATACACAAAATGTTAATCTATGCTTCACTTTAATTTGTGAGTGGTATTTGATATTAGTTTATTATTTTTATTACTTGATTGATTTACTATATTGCTTAGTTCTGCATAATGATATTTTTTCACCAAGAACAATGAATAATGTAAACTACAGTATTTCAATATACAAAATATGTCATAACCATTTTCCAGATAGGGATACGTAGTTTTTATGTATGTGCACTTTCA
Organism: Sagittarius serpentarius; assembly: GCA_034782735.1. Taxonomy (NCBI): domain Eukaryota; kingdom Metazoa; phylum Chordata; class Aves; order Accipitriformes; family Sagittariidae; genus Sagittarius; species Sagittarius serpentarius. The sequence continues at coordinate 14,059,360 of JAVKLA010000026.1, forward strand.
TCTATCAACAGCTACGATTTTATTCAGCTCTGTGGAAATACAAGAGAATCATATACTTAAGAATATGAAAAATTACACTGAAATAAACAGCCTACTTGTGCTTAAGAATATTTGAAGTCAATTCAGTTCAATTAAACTGAATTGAAATAGGGCAGAACTCAATTATGAAACCTCTTAGATGTCAAGTCCTTTCCTCTCTGTTTTTATTCAGTTGTTTGCTTGTTTAGGTCTTTAAAACACTTAGGCAGCCACAGACAAAAGACCGTTTTAGGTAACACGAAAGAATCAAGTGTAAAAACAGATATCTTGACTTGATATCTTTAAAATAAAGATTCCTGATAGAAGTAAGTTTCCTGCATATATAAAATTGTTTAAGGGTTAGCTTTGATATTAACTAAGATTTTAACTTACTGCATGTGTATTTTATAGCGTCATGTTGTTGTATTTTCATGAAAGACAGCCATTCCTACTTCAGAAGAGTCAATAGTTTTAAGGTTAAGATACTGAGACTAATAAAGTAAATGTGGATTACCATCATTTAAGGTGTTGGCTGTAAGTCCAGACAGCAACAAGTAATTTTTTTATTCAGTTTGGGAAAAAAAAAAACCAACTCAAAAATGAAGTTTGTTTTCATGCAAAAGAAAAATTAATAACAAAAGCTCATCATTTCTCACAAAATTTAAGTTTGACTTCTAACCAAGAATAGAATGACATAGTGTGATTGATAATGACTGATGAGAGACTCAGATGTGCTTCAGAATTCGACCAGAGGCCATATATCATGAATATGGAGGTTTTGAGCATTTTTTGCAAGTTCAAGTGAATGAATAAACCTAGAAGGTCCTGCCATAAACTGGCATTAATTAGCAGAGCACCAATGAGTTTAATAATGTTTTTCTGATTTAACCCATCTGAAGACGTGGCCAAGAGTTTTGCACATGTTACAAGTACATTGAAGTGCTTTGTTCAGTTTCTTTATTTTAGCACAGTTCCTTAAGATTACAGTCATCACAAAGAATTGGGAATTTATTCAGCCTCATCTGGAATTGCAATTAGGAGGCATTATTACACGCTAGCCATTCACAAAATCATATCTTCAAAGATGTAATTTTAACATAAAAATATAAAAATGAAAGAAATTCTTAATTCTGTTACCACAAGTATGACCACAGCACTTTGAAGCACTGACATATACTTCCGTAAATCCAGAATTCAAGGTTCAGAAATTTGCTCCATTTATTAGTTAATAAGTAGGTATTTCAAACATAGATTTTCTGTAATTATTACATACTCTATCCTTTACATACTATCTAACTCTTTTACTATATAATACATGCAGAGCTACTTTATTATATTGAGGTGAAACCTTTAACTGCTAAATGGGAAGGAGATATTAGAAAGAGCCAATGTTTCAGTTACTTAATGGAAACTAATCTTTTAATAAGCTTGTTACGTGTATGGGGAAGGTATGTAGGAGGTAAAGTCATCATAAGGACAGTTTTTGGAAGGGGGAATATCTCCTCTCAGCATGCCCCAGGTCGGTTCAGCTGAACACAGTCAAAACTGGACTTACGATGTTTCTTCCAGAACCTTCTCTGTTTTCAGGTACTGTTGTCCTCATTGCCATTAAAATGCAGATACTGCAAAAACGCAAGGCTGGTGGAAACCTTAAAGTTTATCTAGGGTATTATCCTGTCGATAATTTCCTATTTAATTTACATTGATCTTACTTTAAATATCAAGCATTTCCCCCCTGCAGTGTTAGAACTGTTAGAGTAAGTCTGCTATTTAGTCTCTTGTCCCCTGAAAGCAATGCATTTCTTCCTTGTCCCAAGTCCCTACTTATTTTGACATGTCTTTACCAAATATATATAATTTTTCCAACTTTGCTTCCTTCTATATTAGCACATAATAATAACACCAACTTTGCTTTCTCTTGCATTAGCATATAATAACAACAGAAAAAAACGCATGCAAGAAGTAAAGTACTTATAATATCACCAAGGATGGAAGGAAAGAAGAAATGAAGTAGAGATAAGAGCAATCAGTCATGTGGATTTTCACATCACTGGAAGAGGTAAGATAGTATAGTTGTGAAGACAGCGTAAGAATGTGGAAGAATAAAACAGACTTTCCTGTTCTACTCTATCATGAGTATAACTTTGAGGACCAATTTATCAACTTCTGTTTAAAACATTTCCATGCTGAATCTGCTACACTGAACATTTCCTTTGAATTGATCTACACTATTGCAGTCTTCCTATATATCCCCTTCCATTTCTTGTCATAGAAAACTGATAGATATCATGTCTTTAATAATAGATATGCAGCCTAATCCACTGCAGACTGAAGTCCGTTAAAGACTTTTCCTTAACTAAATGAGATGGATTATGGCAGTATTTGTTTTCAAATAAAAATATTTGTGAAAGTATTCAGAGACATCAGGCTGAACACTGGAGAGCTCCATCTCATTTGTTCAATACGTTCCATTATTTCTTATAGTTTCTGTTCTGTTTTCAGTTATTTGCAGCTTTTGAAATGTTGAAATTAAGAAAGTCATCGATTTCTGGATTCTGTAGCATGACTTCAAGTTGAGTCCTCAAAAAGATACTTCAGCTTTTCAGCCTTGCACAGTTCAAAAGTCTACATGACTCTGCAATAAACTTTTAAATCAAAAGTCACGTTTGATGTGGGATTTCAATTAGAAAATACAATTTCCACCAATCTATGGAATTAGAAATTACAATTGATTTTTTTTGTCTTAATAGAATATTCACGAGGGAAGAATGGTATATAGACACTGTAACTTAGAAAGCTAGTCATACTATGATCAACGTGTTAGCCACCTCCAGAAAGTGTTCTTCCTCTGGACCTTCTCTGAATCATCTTGTGGAAATTCTTATTTTTGTCTTCTGATTCCAGAAGACACCTAGCTAATTGATATTCCTGAAATAGATGCTTAACGTCAAATGTTAACATGGAAATGAATGGATGAGCAACAAAAATACTGCTAATTCAAGAAAAGAAACTGTGCTCCATTGAGTAGAATGCCAAATAAATGCCTTCAGAAAAAGGCTAATGATGACGGTATGCCATATACTGTAAGAGGCACTTGAAATATCCCTATGGCAAAGAAACAATTAAAAGCAACAAATGTAACAAAGATAGCAGGATGTGATCATTTTCAGGTCAATAATTCAAGAAAATAATAATCCAAGGGCAAACGCCTAGAAAATGACTGCAGAATATATACTAATTCTTAAAGTGTGTCTAAGATCAAGTAGAAGGGTCTTGGTGGAGTTTTTTAGTACTTTTTTTTTTCTATAATGACTCCTGTGCATTCACTAAACATTCATTTGCTTATATCAAGAAAAAGAAATAGAGGCTGGTTAAGTACCAAAAAAAGCTTAACAATAGTGAAGGACACAAATATGAAAAGAAGAAAAGGACAGAAAAAGCAATTATGAGAGAGTACTTCTTGCAGGGGTTCAGGGGACTATCTCTTCAGTCTCTTTGTTCTGAGGACAAGAATAAAGAAAGAGTTTATACACCAGTTCTTTGAGTTAAGGAAAACCTCTCTCCATAAGAGATGCTACAGATCATTGTTTGCTGTTTCCAAGTGCCTATTTCAATAAAAAGAATTTGAAAACCTGTATCAACTAGTAATTCAGGCACACTGCCTGTTACCAGACTCCCTTGGTATGGTAATGAATGCTCTTCTCAAAGACCGATCAACTTCTTCCTTCTTGACCTGCTCTTAGATCCTGCTCATAAGGAGAGCTTGCGGACCATCATCATTTACAGCTTATTACAAAATCCACTTGAACCCCTCGAGTTGAAGGATTCTCCTTATTAATTCCTTGCCAAGGAAAATCTTTGACTAATTTTGGCCACCAGAAACACTTCTTCAATGAGATAACTGTCAGAGCTATATACACTGACAGTTTGTACTAGCCTGTGCCTTATATTGAGATTGACTCCCTGTTGCCTGCAAATATGACATTGTTAAAAATGAACAATCAAGATTTTCTATGTCTACAGAAGCTTTCCAGAACCTTTTGTTCCTATGGAGTACAGGGAATAAAGATGCAGGGGAAAGAATAAGGAATTGACAAAATAATTCTGTAGACCCAAGATGTGGTTTTAGATTATATTTGCCAATGCATTTAGCAGTAAGGGACAATGTCCCCAGCCTTCACAGTGTCCTTTTTCTATGATCTTTGTATTGCAGACTCCTGGGTCTGTGTTAGTAGCTATCATGGAGATGATCATCTCTCTTTTTCCTCTGGGAAGGAAGGTATTCATATATTAAGGTTCCGCCTCATAGACATATGTAAAAATAATATGTAAACCTCTTTTCTGTAATATTCTGTTGTTTTTGCAGATTTCAGATCAGTCCCATTTGTAAATAGCAACTTGTTCCTAAACTTCAGCTAAGAATAAAATAAAATGATACCTCGAGTATCTCTAAAACTCTTCAGTTCATTGCAATTTTTTTCTTCCCAATTAACTGAAAAGCCTATGTATGATTTAAACGGTTTTCTGTCTGGTCCATATAACAGGCTGTAAAACACAAATATGTAAATTCAAACTGCTGAATCTAGCCAGTGAAGCTTGGCAATGTCTTGCTAACCTCATCCTGAAGTAATCAGTGACAGAAAGAGACATTTTAATTATCTTTAAGCAAAAGCCATTTTCTTATCTCGCCTGACATACACTGATCTCTACCTACCTACCTATCTGTATGACCGATATGTATTTGGTTATTCTATTGTAGAGATCAGATATTCTAAACACATACCTTATGATTTAATTAACAAATTAGTGAGCCCAGTAAAGCTGACCGTCACCAATTCATATGCAAATAATTCTCTTTTTATAAATGCCCCTTTTAAACACAAAACATTATAAATCTATGTTATTAATCTGCAGAAGATATAAAGAACCTGTCAACTTGGGAAGGCCTGGGGAAAACAGAAAAACCCGAGGTGCCTCACTACAAATCCTTTTGAAACTCCTAGGGTTTAATCTCCAGACAGGCCATGCTGTGAACACTCTTCAGTTTTCGGTGCTGATGGATCGAAGAGTACGAATGTGTGATACAAGATACAACTTTTTACCACTGATCACAGAACTTGATTTGCTGTAAATATGCTAGCTTGCATTTTTTTGCAATATTGGACTCAGATTATTCATTGTTGTTTCAACATCAATAGACACATAAGAGAAAGAAGACAGACTGTAGAGACAGACTGTAACAGGAGGGCTGGTCAGATCTCTGTGGCAGAACTGCTGAGATACCAGGTAGAGATCTAGAGGAGACAAACGACATGTGGGAACTATGGAAATGAAACAGTGATGGACTTCGGGTGATTTCAGTTCCTCGAATGAGATAAGAGTCAAAGAAGCAGCTTCTGTGTCAAGCTGGAGAGTGTCAGGTTTCTGAAGATTTTTTGGAAAAAAAAAAGAAAGTAGAGTTTTCAGGCAATTGAAATGTAAACAGTAAACAATTTAGACTCGCAGCATTAGAAGATCCCTGGTTATGGGAGAGAGATGGCTGGTATTAAACCAGTTTATATGAAAAAAAAAAACCTGAGGCCGTTACAGTAGAATCTGACCTAGACACTGTGCAAAATATTGATTATTCCAGAGTCAATAATTTATATAAGATTAACATAGTGACTCTAAATGCTTTGTGTCTTTTTAACTTTGAGGAGGGAGGGGAGGGAAAGTATCCAGGGGTAGATAGATCCAGTGGTCCTACCTACAAACAAAAGGGGAAAAAAATGTACCAAAAAATATTAATATATGAAGGTAAGAATTTAAAGTCCATGTGTGTCTCACTGTCATTACTTATTTTTGAAGAGCCTAAGAAAAGTCTAAGAAAAAATAAATCACAATAGGTGACCATTATCTGTGTTGCACACATGAAGGTTTGTTTACAGCTCTGGGAATTATGGTATGTAAGTATTCATTTCTGGTTTAGAATACCTGCTCTGCTGTAACACTGGCACCTGCATGATATTTATGGAAATAAACACAAGAGAACGCATCTTCCTCTCCTCTCACACAGTAGGGGTAGGCAAAGCAGAAAAAATCAAGCAGAACATTATTTAGAGTCAGTAAGGCAGATGTGTGGGTTTTCAAACTATTTTAGTGTACTGGAATACTACAGTGAACGGATGGATTTTCTTACTGTGATCCTTTTCCATTTCTGCAAGCAACAGTAACAGAGAGAGAGAAAAAAATAGAAAAATTGATAAATCAGTAGTTTCACCATCCAAGAAAAATAGTCTCATTCAAGAAAGAAAACTACCATGATAAGAAAGCTGACAAGTCTATCCTGGTTTTGGTTCTATTTTCAAGTACTTTATTTCATTGCATATTTTTACATGTAGAATTTATGTATCGTATGCAGACCTAATGTCTCTGTTATCCCTAAAAATATGCTGAGAAATTCAAAATTAAAATAACTCATTTTACCAGTTACATTAACAATAAAGTAAGTAGACAAAACCACAAAGAAGTCTGTGGTTTAGCTTACTTGAGGAAAATACCCCAGAAGGCTCTAGGAAATTTTGATTAATTTGGGTTTTAAGGATGCTAACATCTCCTCTTAGTCCCCACCGGGTATGTAGTGAAGAGATGCAAATCAGAAAGAAAAATTTAGCCTGTGGGTGAGATACTGGCCAGCTACTGAAAGTTCATGACTCTGTATAGTGTCTCATAATTGAAAGTTTATGGCTTTGCTTTACAGTATAGTGACAGCTTGGGTAAGCATCTCCATTTTTCAACAGTCCAGTTTATTAAAAAGATGAAAAGTAAACCCAAGTATCTTATTTCTCTGCTTTGTCTGGTCTCATCAGGTAATATTTGAGCAAGTAATCACTACTGCTAAGGGTGAACATGATAGCTATGACTAATAGGATGCTGATTTTGGGTATGATTTGCCATAGATTTTGTTACAGTAGGGAAAAGCAAAACTAAAAACTGACTGAAAACTCATAAAACCCTCATAAACAGATAAGGATGGAGAGACAGATAGAAAGTTTCAAATACTTTTTGATTCTAGACAGCATTAGATCATGTTTTGAATGAAATGTAAAAGGTGGTTTTTACATTATAAACAAACAGTATCTCCCATAACTGTTTCAATTTGACATAAATCTTAATTTGACAATATTCTTAATTTGCTGTATCACATGATGTATCAACTATTTCCTACTAAACCTGGCAGCATTGTTGGAAAAGAAGTGATACAGGTCAGAGAAATGGGAGGATATAATGCAGTTACATTTCTGTCACTCTGTTCTACAATTAGCCTCATGAGACAGTACTTCTGACAGCAAATCCTGTCAAAATAAGACTCCTAAATAAATAACATGAAGTCTGCCCTGTGAGATCTTGCCCAAGAAAAAATAAAATTCCCAACAAATTTAATTTACCCTTTGATTGCCTTATACAGTCATGATGGCCAGATGACCATGCAGATGGTCACTGCATTGGCAGAGGTTAAAAAGTGTACTTATAAAACTTAATCTCAAAACTCTCTCATGAAGAAAATTGCAGGCAACTAGATAAGGTCATTAGCCTGTTAAATAAATCAGAAATAAGTATTCTTTGTTAAAGTCAATCAATTAACGTTTGGCAGTAAAAAATGCACTGTTTCAGAGTTATTTTCCCTCTAGTTTATTACATTCATTGTAACTATAATAGTAAATTTTAAAAACTATATCTGTTCGGACTCAGGGTTTATACTTACCATAAAATATGTATTTCATTAATCACCAAAAGAGCCACAAAACACACATAATGTCATAGAAATTAAGCTAATAGACATCACACTTCCATAAGTTGTGCACTGCACAATGCCCGTGACAGTTAAGGCTCAAAACCAACACCTGGTGCTGCACCACAACTCGCATGGGGAACAGGGTTCTTCCACCGCCCCAGGACATAAGTGACCAAACCTGAACCCTCCCAGACAAATGTTTGTCTAACCTGCACTTGAAGTCTGTTACTCGGCCTTGCTTCAGTCTTCCTCTCCAGACTGATCTGAGTTTTATCTTCTTTCACGGGATTTAAATGTGTTCATACCAAGGTGCTGGCAGCGGGGGGCTGCAGGGGCAGCCTCTGTGAGGAGGGGCGGGGCCTGCCCCATGCTGGACACAGCTGGTTCCAGCTAGTTCCAGCTGGTTCCAATGGACCCACCACAGGACACAGCTGAGCCCATCAGTCAAGCTGGTGGTGCCTCTGGGAAAATATAACTGAGAAAGGGCAAAACCACCAAGCAGGGGTGTGAGGGAGGAATGACAAAAGTGTCAGAAACTATCCTGCAGACACCAGGGTGAGTGAAGAAGGAGAGGAGGAGGTGCTCCGGGTGCCAGAGCAGAGATTCCCCAGCAGCCTGTGGAGAGGACAGTGGTGGAGCAGATACCCACACTGCAGCCTGTGGAGAGCCCCACACCAGAGCAAGTGGATATTCCCTGAAGGAACTGCAGCCTATGAAGGAGCAGGGGAAAAGTGTGAGGAGAAGGGACTTATGGGATGACTGCAACCCCCATTCCCCATTGCCCCATGCTACTCAGGGCAGGCAGGTAGAGAGTCAGAGATGAAGGAGTGACTTTGAGCTGGGGAAAAGGAGGTGAGGGTATGGGGAAGGTGTTGTATTAATTTGTCTTTGTGTCCTGGTTTTGGCTGCGATAGAGTTGTCTTCCTAGTAGCTGGTACAGTGCTGTGTTTTGGGTTAAGTATGAGAAGAATGTGGATAACACCCTGATGGTTTCAGTTGTTGCTCAGTCGCGTTTAGACCAAGTCAAGGACTTTTCAGCTTCTCCTGCCCAGCCAGCAAGAAGGCTGGACGGGCACAGGAAAGTTGGGAGGGGACACAGCCGGGACAGCTGACCCAAACGGGCCAAAGGGGTATGCCATACCATGGGACATCATGCCCAGTATATAAACTGGCGGGAGCTGGCCAGTGGTGGAGCGCTGCTCGGGAACTAACTGGTCATGGGTCGGTGAGTGGTGAGCAATTGCATTCTGCATCACTTGTCTTGTGTATTCCAATCCTTTTATTATTATTGTCACTTTCTTGTTGTTATTAGTGTCATTGTTAGTTTCTTCCTTTCTGTCCTATTAAGCTGTTCTTATTTCAACTCACGAGTTTTACCTTTTTTCCGATTCTCTCCCCCATCCCGCTGGGTGGGGGGAAGTGAGTGAGCGGCTGCGTGGTGCTGAGTTGCTGGCTGGGGTTAAACCGCGACAACATCATTCAGATTAAATGTAGATAATGGTTTTGAAAAGGAAAAAATAATTATAAACTGTCTTGTCTTTCATTTTTTTTTCCCCAAAAAATAAAGGCTTAGGCTTGAGGGGTTTTCCTTTTATGTATATATATATACAAATTTTATTTTTTGATACCAGACATCATCTTCGAGCCAAGCTTTTATTCCCAAACCATCATAAACAAGTTTCACAAGAGAATGCATTTGCACAATTTCCAGAAGAATGTTGTCAGAAATTGAAGCCTATGTAAGAATAAAACAAATTGCCCTTGTGAAATGTTCTATTCTAAATGTGCAGGTCAATTTTGACCTACATTTTCCATTTGTGCCAGTGTAGGATTCATAGTTGTATTGGTCTTAATGGTTTCTGTAGGAAATGGCTTTAGGTTACAAAAACTGGTGTTCAAATTTCCTTTGGGGCTTTTTTTTTTTTAATTTTATTTTTCTGATCAGTATTTTATTGTAGTCTATTTAGGATTTCAAACTGTGCACATCACTGTAATCATCTGAACCTGATCCCCAAAGCCAAAAGTGCTTTCAGTCTCCTCAATCATTATCATTAAGGTGTAGCTGCAAAACTGGCAGAGTTTTGTTTTAATGAGCTACATTTCTTGTTTTAACAAACCTCAGTGACAATTGTCATCTCAGTCTTGTGAAAGCAGAACAAACACAGTTTTTGTTTTCTCTTTTACTGTCTACTCTCTTCCCTGTTACAACTTTGTAAGGGCAAAATGCATTTTTTAAAATTTTAGTGCATTGCAACAGGAGGCCCGGTGACACTTTGCAATCAGAATCCAGTTAGAGTGAACTGGTGTAACTCTAGTCGCTCCACCAGACTGGCATAATTTCCTATCGGATAAGAAACCTCAGCGATAGCCACTAGATTAGAAAACACAGTAGAGTCCAGCCAAAGCATCACTGACCTGTTTTTCCTTTAAAAACTGCAGATAGGAAAGAAATATTTTAGGTTAAAAAGGATTATTTTAATAGAGCAATGTCCCTGAATGCGACTCATTAGACACACACAACTTATAATGACATTATCAAAATGTCTTCAATAAAGAAATAATATAGACCACCACAGTGAAGTAACACACTTGAATAACAAATGTGCTGCTGCCTGCTGCATGGAACAAGTTGGATTTGGCTGTGTGTCAGATCAAATCATAGTTACTAAAAGCATTCATTTTTCTGATATGAACAGAGCAGACAAAGAAACCTTCTTGGAGAAGACGTTTACCCCAAGGATAAATGGTGCTAGAGATTAAGACACTGAAGAGCAGGCTACCACTGAGCAGATGCTAGGTGATGGCAGGAATTAGGGATGCTCATGGCAGAAATGCCTACTGCCAGCTGCAGCCACCCTAATCACTGTGAGACGGGGTGCCAGAAACATGGGAAAACGTGAACAAGGGTAATCAGTAGTGAGAGAGAGAAATGGTTGTCTGTGGCTGGCTATATTGAAATGGGTGTTTAGGAACGACAGATTTAGAGCAGCAATAAATAACTGAAAGTCACTGAGATTTTTCAAAAATACTCTATTTTAAAAGGACAGAGGTCTGGATTCTTGGAACCACCGTGACAGAAGGATTTAGAAAATGATCCCTCACTGAATTACGAAGGTAGGACCCACCACCAATGACTGTATCATTTCTCAGATCATATCTTCCAAATCTCGTCTCTGATATAAATACAAGTCTGCTTATACTAGAATTTGTTTTGACAGTTCAACTACACCGGCTTCAATTCATACTTCAATTTAAGGTCAAAATCCTGTTTGATTTATCTGTTATGAATAGCCACACATAAATCACTCAGTAAAACCTGAAGATGCATCTTTAGACCAAGATTTGCATCACTGAATTTTGCTGAGGAACTTGAGACCAGAATTGGACCCTGGCTGTTCTATGGACCATGAGCATCTGTGGCAGTGAAGATGTATCCATCAGGACACTCCCTCAGTTGATTTCCACTACAAGATTCCATGAAGATACACCTTTTTTTCCCATTCATTTACAGTGTAGCATTGGGCTTATTTGTGGGTCTCCAAAGAAAGAGGGGTGCCATTGCACTGTGCTGCCACTAGATAGGTGCATCCCACTGTGAGCACCTACATGCAGTGTTCTTGCCCTAGATCCTTTCAGCTTGAATTCATTAATAAGTATCTACAGCTATTTGAGATTTCCTACAGTACATGAAACATCTCCAGTGTGCTGATACATGTTCCTTTCTGCACCTCTGATGGTGGAATTCAGGTCTAACTTTAGGTGTCTATATGTAGGTATCTACATGTACGGTAGATGTCTGGATCCCTAATGCCAGTGAGCATAGCTTTGAGAGTGATCTAGCTCCTCTGCAAATGGGTGCCAGCACTGGTCAGCCAAGTGCTTAAGCATCATCTAAGTGCTGACTTTGTTGCCTCGAGTATGTTTCTGCTGCTCACCCTTGGGCACCTGGTTTCATCTGAGACTCTCTAGTGAATCCCACCAGGCCTCCAGACACATCTCCCAGCAGGTACAACTGCCTGCGTAAGACCTGCCACCCACACAGATGTCTGCAGTGTATATCTGAGTAGCCCGAGTGTGCCAAATGACAGCAGACACATCTGCATGGGCAGTCATGCTCTAGATTTGCATTATTTATAACACAGGCTAAACACGTAATGCACAGCTGGAGGTCACAGTTTAGGTATCTTGATCATTAACCAAATCCCAGTTCTGGATCTAGGCCACATCAGAAGCCAAGTAAGCCTGAAGTCCAATTGATGTCAACAGGAAAAGAAAATAAAGAATAAAGAGCAGGGATAAATTAAATCTTCAAATAGTCCTTCCTTTGAGGAAGGTGTCTATAATCAAATTCATACTATATAGCCCAAAATGAGTAGATAGTGCACTTTTAGATGTTTTTCAGGAGGTGTCAACAGGTCTAATTTTAAAAGGGCAGGTCAGACTGTAATGGTACAGCTAAGTTTTTATTTCCTCCATAAGAAGGTTAATACAGTTTTAAAAGGTAAGAAAAGAAAGAAAGAACATGCTGTAACCTTTTATCCTTGTCTTTAATCTGACACTAGCAAAAACCAAGGCAATGCAGCCTGCCACCTCCTCTCAAATCACCACAGGCTGCTGTGTGCCTGGAGTTCCCAGAAAGTGGTATCAGTTGCAGACACATGCAGATGGGTGGACAGATGCTCCCAGGAGAGACATACACACCAATCCCCTCACACTGCACGGGAAATAAGAAATTAACTCTCCGGAGAGCAGTGACATGGAAAGAAAGAAAAAAAGGTCACTCTCCCATGACTTAAATATCCATTGATACTGTCAGCACTGTTAATGGTCCAGCTATTTGGACTGAAGTCTTTGTTGTGCCCAAAAAATCGTACTTAGGGCAGCTGCAGAGTTCTGCTACTCCAGTGAGAATATTGCCAGCATGATCCCGCCTGTATCTCCTCATGAAAATTATCCCATCTACGTGGTGACATAGGAGATAAGCACATTTCTCCTGTGGAGACATCACTGCTGGGCTGGAAGTGGGGAGAGAACATGGTGTGGAGGAGAAAGAAGCTACTTTTCATCGGCAAAATGATTGTTTTTGTAGGCCATTCAGTACATATCGGGACGAGAAGTTCTGGCAGAATGAAACTATCAGATACTAAAGAGAAAAAAAAAAAAAGGCTCTTCAAATGGTTAAAGGCCAGGAAAGGCTTGCTGTGTTTGAAGGAGCTCCCTTGAAGTCAAGCCATACTACTGATTACGGCAAGAGTCCTGGGATGGAGTAGAATGGTTTTATGGGGTGCGAAGGCAGGCTTGATTTGCAGGCAAAGCAGCAAGGGGAGATCTAACTCACAGGTAATTACTGCTTTTTACCCTTTTTTTTCCCCTGTTGAATGCTTTTAAAAAAAATAGTGCCACAAATTTCAATGATTATTTTAGACAAATTCTAACCTTATTAAACCCTTAGTTAAATGGCAATTGTAAGACTATATACAGTAATGCAGCCTGCTGACTGGACTCCTGCTCCAACCCACACCTGGAAGAAAAAAAGCAGACAGATACACTGCTAGGCACATGTGGAAGTATTAGCCAATACATTTGTAGCGAAAAAACATGAAACCGTCTCCCACCATGCTTATTAGCATGTTCTCTACTTCTTGCCTGTCAGAAAACAGTGGCTTCTTATTGCTCTCTACTGGACCCGGGCATATCTGCATTTTAAAAAAAACCCTACAGGCTGATAATACTGAGAGAAATAAAAACAAAGCAAAGATTCAATTGGGAGACTTCAGGAATATTTAGGAAACCTTACTATGTAGTATTTTTTTTGCCTGTATAACTTTCATTCATCTACATAAACGTTAGCTAAAATACAGAAAACTCATGAATATGTAGGTGGGATTCATAAAATTATTCGAAGAAAAAATAGTTTCATGCAACTACTTTCTTGTGACTTGTCTGTACTTACTCAGTAGGACAGTGGAAAACAAAAGTCCATCTTACCCAAGCTTTTGGCAATTTAATCTCCTCTGCTGTGAAAGATCCCAGATGACTGACTGCACTACAGGATTTGTGGAATATTTGAAATGCTGTAGTTCTCACCAACACATGGACTAGAAAGAAGAACTTTTAAGCATGAACACAATTAAAGCTAAGAAATTTTATTTTTCATTTCTATAATTATCTTATGTATTGTGAAAATCAGAAAAAGCAAATAAAATCATCACACCTGAGCTTTCATTTTTCTAGAATTGCAAATGGGGGTATGAGGTCTATGCCAGTCAGGCAAATGGCATAAGGTAGCTGCTTAAAGAGAGCAAATAATTTACTACAGTAGCGGAGAAGGTTTCCATTTTTAAAAGCCTAGAAGTTTAACACACCAGTGTTAAGGTTGAAAAATGTGGCTGATTCCTTTTATCAAAGCATAATACATATTTTATGTCCCTGCCAATTGTAACTAGACCATACACAGTAAACTTAAAGTATCAGCCCATGCTCTCTCCCATAGCATGCAGCATTATTTTACAGAAACCTTATGATTATACTGTTATGTACTAACAATCAGATAACTATAAATAAGATTAGCTACTTTAGTTGCTTCTCAGCAACCTAAGAGAATAGGAAATGAAATTAAATAAAAAAATTAAAATAAAAAATTAAAAAAGAAAATAAAATAGAATGAGTTTCTACAGGATTGCCAACATGATGCTCATGCCTAAAAGTTTCATTACACACAGCTATGGCCATCCTCAGTCACATTCTTGTGACTGCACATACCTGAAAGAGGATAAACATAGACATAAGCAATCAATGCCAAGAAAACAAGAGTGTTCAGTTCTCTTTTTTTCTGTAGCAGAATCTGTGTGAAGAGACATATTTTCTCCAGCAGCTCCTAAGACACTGACTGCAGTGTATTTCAGCAGGTAAACAATATGTCACAAGTCCTCAACTAAAAAAAAATAAAAATTGAAATTGCAAAGACATAATAAATATTTTTTATTTCTTATTACAATGTTTTCTCATGCCACTATCTGCACATAATGCTTTTTAAAACTAACTTAATTACAGACAGATATAGAAGCAAATTAAAGGATCTATAATGGATAGCAAAAAGAGAACTCCAGTCTGGCAGAGCTTCCAGTCTCAAGTCTGAAGCTACTGCCAACAAGCGTCAAACTTTACAGAGCTTCTGGTACCCTTTCTCTCATATTCTTCTTTGTAAGTCCTTCTGTTTGTTTCCACATCCAGAAGCAGTCAGCGCCAGGACTAGATGTGCTTCAGTGGCATCCCTTTCCCTGTGCCGCTACCTTGAAAGGTTTTTGCAAACACCTGTAGATTTTAGAAAATTACAGGCAATGTTTTGCTAGTGAGGGGGCTGCAGGGATGGCCTCTGTGAGAAGACGCCAGGAGCTGCCCCCATGTCAGACACCGCTGGTTCCAGCCAGCTCCAGCGGACCCACCGCTGGCCAAGGCCAGGCCCATCAGCTATGCTGGTTATGGCTCTGCAATAACATATTTTTAAAGGGGTTAAAAAAAAAATGCTGTGCAGCAGCTGTGAGAGACAGGATTGAGAAAATGTGAGAGAAACAGCCCTGAAGACCCCCAGGTCAGAGAAGAAGGAGGGGGAGGAGGTGCTCCAGGCGCTGGAGCAGAGACTCCCCTGCAGCCCGTGGGGAAGACCACAGGGAAGCAGTTTGTACCCCTGCAGCCCATGGAAGACCACATCAGAGACCACTAAGAAAATACCGCAGTGGGAAGTATCATTCTACACGTGCTGTTTCTTACACTGAACTTCTGAACATTTATTGGCTACTGCTGGAGACAGCATGTAGACTTACATGGACCTTAGGTGTAACACAGTGTTCACTTTTGATCTTATTCTGCTAGGGAAAGTGAGTTCTCAGAAGTCTTAGAAGTCTTAGTGTTTTCAGAAGTCTTAGAAAGACATACTAGACCTCAAACAGAAATGATAAGCTAAAGGTGGAAATTTCCAGGCAAGTTTCTTTGGGATGCACTGTGCAGAAGGTTTGGGGAAAAGATTTTTGGCCTTAAGAACTGCTAAAACAGTTATCTGCAAGTAAATTAGATTTGATTTCTGAAAGATGACATTTAGATAATTTTTAAACTGCTTAAGTAAGCGGTAACTCTGAAGTGCTCAACTCCCTTAGCAGACTTTGATATCTACTACGAGAACTAAAAGCACTCAGTACGGGCTCAGATCCAGAAATTTTAAACAGTATTTTAAAATATTTTAAAACATTTTAAACAGTTTTTACACCAGAATATAGCAAGGACTTTCTATATTACTTTCTAGGTTTTAATAGATGGACATTAGAGACCTTAGTGTAGTAGAATATTATAATAAAACAAGATGGGTGCTAATATAAATGCACATTAACTCATTTGCTAATGATCAACACCAGCCATAGGGACAGCTGCCAGCAGTTTCATGTCCTTTCATCAAAAGGGAGACAGCCTATTTAAATGTTTTAATTGTTCGGAAAGAAATGGATTTGCTTTTATCCAATCAATATTACTTTGACCAAGAATCAATTAAACTGACAAGGCTTCTCTTATTGAAGTAAGTAGGGGCTTTAATTAAATTCCATTCTATAGTTTAAGCTAGGCATAGGAAGAGAAGGAGCATGTAAAGGCTACTTTTTATTTGGTGTGTATTGGTAGCATTGTTTAGGAGCAAATAATAAATTAAACTGCAGATACATGAACATTTTACTTTGTATCATACTATATATCAAAATAAAACCAGAGATATATACTGGTTCTATCTATTACAATATGTATTACTATTTTGAATTAGCACAAAATGGAATGTTCTGCATGATGTTTTATATTACAGTGACACAGTATGTAAAAGGGCATCCTTCTCCTTTTTCCTCAGAAACCATCATTAGTACTAAACAGACTCTCTTTGCCTATTTCTTTAGAAGATCACTGCACAAAAATGAGACACTGCAGATTAACAATGGGTTCCATTTAATTGGTGTAACCCTTCCCCCTGCCTATCAGCAGCACAACTTAATATTCACTGTGAGGCAAAGGAGATATTACAGCATTTCAAGTGATATTTTCAAAGGGGATTTTCTTTTTTTCTTATACCTCTTCAAATCTGAATCACTGGGTGAGAAGGGAGGCCAAGGGGATGAAAAAAAAAAGCTTAATTCCTAGGAAATTATTGAAAATGAAGTCATGAAATCAAACAGTGCTCTGGAATAAAAAAATCTTCAGAAGAGAAAATACACTTTAAGCAAAGGACCTAGAATACAAAGTCTTTCGGCAAATGGCAACACCTCAGATCACTTAGCCTGGAGCTTCTAACATTTCAGTCTCCTGATGTGGTGCTATTCCAGTTTATTTTCCTCAGGCTGCTTTGCTCACTAAGGCAAGTAATTAGAGTAGCAAATAATAGAGCCAGAGTCCCAAATTAACTTTCAATATTATCATCTTGTTGCTAGTGGCTAAAACAATGCTAACATTGGTAAATCTAGATACTTTCCTGCTAAACAGCTATTAAAATAAATGATTTAGTAAAAATTGTCTTTGGCATCCTTGTTCTAAAATATGCCCTTTTTGTGCAAATTAAATAGCATACAAAGTGATTAGCAGGTTCCTCTGGTTAAATATTATTCTTAATTGCTCAGTGGTTCACTTCACATGTGTTTCACCTACAGCATCTTTCATGTCATTAAGTGTCTCCAGCTTGTGACATGGTGGCAAGTTTTCTTTTGACATTAATAGTTTTCAAGTATTAGCTTAAGGATATTCTTAATGTGCTGGGCACATTAGCAAAAAATAAGATCCTTTTTGACTTAAAGTGTATTTTCTTTTTTCCTCACCGTGTGGTGGAGATTTCGGTCCTCAAGAACTAGTTCAGTGTTTTGCAGCGTAACAGTTTTTTCTGCTTCTAAATGGATTTTTTCAGATTCAAGACATAAATTCGTTGGTTGGATAAAAAACACCATACATATAAATGTATATTATATTTAATGTTTTATATGATATCACTACATACAATATACTGTTTCATATATGCAGATGATTTAAACTGAACCAAAAATATTATGAACATGATTTTTAATTTCTGTTTCATGGCTGAGTTAAAACTTTCACTTTTTATTCTGCTTTACGGCATCTACAAATTCTGAAATGTTGAAATTTCTCATAGAGAAATGACAGTTACTGAACATCTTTAAGTGATTGCAACAGCTGTGGGTAATTGTTCAAATTATGCTGGTATTTATGGCCGAGGTATAATTATTCTATACTTTCAAAAGACAGAAAAAAATAAACCCCTAACCTGCAAAAATGGGCTTCATGCTCACCTCAGCTCTGTTCACAAAGTTATAGCAATGTAACACCAATGGGACTGGGTACAGTATTCATGTGGCATGGTAATGCTAAACTTATGAAATTCCCTTTAAAAATTAGTTTTAAATTTGGGTACACTCCTGATTTTTTGCTACGGCTATGAAAAGAAAAGTTTCTTTTCTGTCTCAGCAGTTTCGATACAAGTTTTCAAGAAATTTGCAAATACTGAGCTTCTCAATGTCTGTCTGTAACTGTCTGCATGTGATGTAAGAGTAAAGTTCATGTTACCTACTTCTAATTGTTGGAGAAGTTCAAACTGCTACTAAATCACAGTGATATAAGGGGGCCATATTCCATTAAACGTTCATTAACTCCTTCATAGACCCCACGGAGCTACTGACTTTCTTATGAAGAGTTAAATACTTTGTCACTAATTATAATGGCCATGGCATGGGTTTTAAATCCAGGAGAAGTCATTAAATAAAGTATTTTGTAATGTATTTTCAGAAGGAATGATCTGTCATCCCCTAAGCAGTTTTAGTCAAATTCTGGTCAAACTGCGTATCTAGTTTCGAATTGATAACTTGCTGGTTACTTCTCCAAGCAGTGGATAATAGCCACGATGAAGCACTTCTTTCTGTCTGCAGCACCTTTGTGCCGACAGCAAGGTAGCAACTTCTTTAGCACCTTTTGAAAGATTTTCTGAGTGATTTGCTGTGCACACATCATAAGCTGTTTTGGAAAATGTGGTATTTTAGGAATTATGCAGAACTGAACTGCTTTTTAGTACCTTTATTAATTTTCCCAGGAGTGCACAAGCACAACAGAATGTCTGTTCTAATAGCAGCCTGAGTGTTCTCCTGTATATCTCCATTTCCTAGACTGTTTTCTAGATAATGGACCAAAAGGAAGCATTGATGAACATGTAGCATATAGCCCATGCTAGAGAGGATAATATTTTTTAACTGAAATGCTGAATTATTTAATCTTAAATGTTGTATAAAAACAACTCTATTCTAACAAAACTGCAACAAAGTGTTTAAGAAATACTGAAGAAGCTGCTTTCCACATTTTGGACTTTTTTTTTTTCCTTTTCAAGGAAATTTTTTTGAACATAGTTATCTCTTTAAGAATTAGAAACTGAATGAAGAAGTAAATCTTTTAATTTCATAAAAATCCTTCACTGTTTCGATCATCTTGCCAAATATGCTTTTCATAATTTTGCTTTACAGGAAAGGTAAAAATTGTATTTGAGTGTTATCTCAGAACAAAACATTTCAGAACTGTAGCTATTTTCACATAATTAACAACCTGTGTTCCAACACTTCTCTATTCTTTTAACATTGTAGAAAATTGCTTCCTGATGTTGAATAATAAAATATTTTGAAAGTATTATGATATTGTGTAATAGCTGAATAAACATTCTGGTTTTCTCTCAACGATGTCAGTAAGGTGTTAGTATCATACAAAAGGAAATGTCTTTGGTTTCCTGATGTACAAAGTTTGTAAGAGAATCCTCCTCTTTTACTACCTCCCTCTCCAGAAACAACCTGCAATATCCAGTTTACAGTCATTAGGCTCATGTGTTAACAGTTAGTTTTTTCCTACCACGGCCATAACACAGTTGTATGGACAGTTCCGGCTTCTGGTTTTCAGAGTAGTTTTTCTTCCAGACACTTCCTTTCAAAAGGAGGAAATAAGGATCCAACAAAGTCAGCTCCACCAATTGCAGCTATTTTTTAAAAGGGTCAGGGCCACTGTCAGGACAAGATCAGTACAGGTGAGCACATTTTTTTTTCTTCTTGCATCTGTTTAATAACACCAGTTCTAGAAAGAACTTCACAAGGAAAAAGCCGTGTTTGGCTAGTAAATGCTCTGTGACATTGCATTTAATTAACATCGTGTTACACTTATTCTGGAGCAGTCATAATTTATTGTAGTAATTAGATGATCAAGATTTCATACTTTTATTTGACGGCTACTTCCATTTCAACAACTCATTTAACATTTAAATACGTTGTCAGCCATATTAGACAGAGCTAGCCAAGGAGATGGTAAACATGCTGTCATATCATGGTATGGGTGATACCACAAACTTTACAAGGGTTCTATGGGCCAAGGCACTGCTCTGCTTACGCACGAAGGAGATCGCAGAGAACTGGGGAACTGCGAAATTTGGATTACCTGTCCTGCAACCTGGGACTATCAGGCAGTGATGCATGGGAGTACAGGCCTTTGCAGAAATTAACTGCTGCATATGTGCTTTTCTGTCTAACTCAGCCCCCTAGAGATTGGTGCACAGTCTTGCCACATGCAGACATTTTTCAAGTACAGACATAGCAGTGAAGAAGTATTCTTATTAAAAAAGCCTGTTCCTACTTGATGATGGCAGAGTCTAGAGCAGGTCACCTCTCATTTGTATCTTCTGAGTTCTGTTCCCCAGTTTATCAATCATTTTGTCATGATTTAATGATTTTGATAAATGTCTATAAAGCTTCCAGAACAATAAACATATTTAATAGGGCTGAAGAAAACATTAGCTTCCTTTCTGAGAAGGTAGGCTGTAGAACCAACTGAAGTACTTTCAGATTCAAGGTTAACTAAAACCACAGCTGCTTCATTTCTACTTTTTTTCCCTCCAACGTCAGCTAGAACATAATCTGCTCACCCCATCACACCCCGTTCAAGCACTGATTTCACATAGACCAATTCTTAAGTTTCCCCTTTTTCTCAGATACCACATAACATACGATTTTCCCCATCATTAGCATTGAGTTTGATAGCTCACTAGATTGCATCATGATGTTCTTTTAATTGGATGATTACGTATATGCCCCAGGCAAGTTACTATGCTAACATCTGATGATTTAGCAAACTGATCTGCATTTATATATTTATTTTACTTCTGGCTGAAACATTTTCTAGTCTCAGTGTTCAAAGTGTAACACCTTTGTGAAAGCAGCCTAGAGTCAGAACTTCTGGGTGTTTGCATTAGTGGAACGAGGGATGCCTTGAGCCATGGGAAAACAATAGTTTTTTTCAAGTACATGCTTAACTGTTGTGTGAGGTCCCTAACTTTGAAAAGTACAGCTTAAATATTTATGAAATGCCATTATTAATTTTGAATTGAGTAACAACTGATTATCTTTCATAGAGAAATCTGCAAGATCTGCTGTCAGGTTTCTATGCTGAGTTGCAGGATTGCAGATGCTGGCTTGGCTCTCCTGGGCCAAAGGGTTCAACCAACACTAAAGTTTATCAAATGAAAATTTAATTGAAATTATAACCAAGCTGTGGGGGGTAGTTCAAATTGGGTTAATACAGTTAGAAAATACTGATTTAGGATGATGTGTTCAGAGCTTGTAATAAATAACAATTTTCTGGATTTATTTGTCATTTGCTTGTAAACTATACAGGTCCCCACATCCAGACTGTGCCTGTACAACTTGTATTGAATGTGACTTTTTACCTTTCAGCTTTCAAGACATAGGATACGCCAAAACAAGTCTACTGCCAGGTTTTTTTTCCCCTTCTGGTCCTTTAAGAAAATAATTTCTACAATAAAGTCTGTAGGAAATGCAGTGGGTATAGATGTATAAACAGGCTTAATCACATGCCACAATGAGAAGAGTTATTGCGTCCACATTTCAAATTGTGACATGAACGTTCTGTAAACGCATTCTTTGACATTCTTTGACAAATTTTCAGTAATATCAGCCAAAAATTAATCTATAGTGTTTTGGCTGGAAGAAAAACTCCACAACTCAGTCCCTGTAAGGGTAAAAATTACTGGATTAATAATATTAAGTTTTGTTTGATTTGAATGTATAATTATTTTGTGCCAATACATTACTGCTTACATAGACGTTTTACCTATGCTCTTCTTTATTTCATTTGATTATAATTCTTTCCCCATAGACAAACCTGTCTGCGAGGCAAATACACTTGACTGAATAGTAGCGAATATTTAGACAAGGTACCAATGGCTGGAGGGCAGCTGCAATATTCAGCAATTATGTGTACAATACACCATGCCCCAGTGGGATTCCTGCTGAGAATGTGCTTTGCATTGTGTAGAAACAATCAAGGACAGAAAAGAGCCACAAATATTCACATTAGGCAGTTTAATGTTGGAGACTGTTTCACAGGACAGGTCTAAAATAATAGATACCAGTGTATCTTACCAGGAGTAAGAACTCTGGGAAAAACCTGAGACAGCTATTTCCTGAGGAACAGAAATCTTTCTGTGCAATTAATGGCATCTGTTACTTCTGCTCTACTAGTTCCATATTGTTTCCTCTCCCCAGACCTGAAGGAGAAAAACAAAGCCTTCCTATCCAGAATGGAAAAAAACCCTCTTTAACTTAAGTCAGTAATAGTAACCCTGCTTATTCCAAGTTCCACCATGGTTATTTGGCCCTCTGAATATCATAACAATACATTAAGTAGCACATTTTCAAGGAACAACCTTGTATCTGGGCCATGCAGTGTGAAGCACCAAGAAAATGGCAGCAAGATTTTAGCCCTTGAAAAGGGCATCTCTGGACTCTGTGCCATTATGAGAGACACAGTGAAAGAAATAAATTGGTTATTACTTGTACATTAGTGATCAGCGCACACTCAACGTAAAACACAGTTGCTAAACAGAAAACAAGTTCTGCAGAGGGTATTGGGTTGGTGACCCCATTACAGCTAATGACCTTGAACACCATTCAGACTTAGTTTAACGCTCCAAAACCTGTCGGGCACTGCTCTGTTTTTTATTTAATTAACTCTCAACATTCTTACATGCCATAGTATAAAAGACAAGAATAAATATCTCAAGGCTGCTTAAATTTAAACAGGCTTCATGTTTTTCAATATCACTTATGGACACTGGATTTAGAAATCTCAGCTAAGATATTTGAAATATCTACATGAAATGGAATATTTAATTTTCTGATGACATAGAGAATTCACTTTGAAGGCATGGTGTTTATTTACAGTTCAATAAATATCCTGGCATCTTTGTACGATTAAGGTGTGGTTAACTGTGAACATTTCTCCTCGTTTGATGGTAGCTTCTTTTCTGCGTACCATCTATTTGTTCTTTTTAAAATTCTGTCTTCTCTGCAGTTCTAGCTAAAAGTTTTGCTCGAGAGTGCCCTTAATCTGGTTCGTGAACACACCCCAAAATGCTAGCTTGAATTCCATAATAGCTGCAATTTATGTTAGCTTGACTATCATGGGAGCTGGGCTGAATCTTTAGTGCTGCAGTGAAAGGCAGAAGCTGAAATTACAATTCCTGGGGTGCCGAACCTAATCATTTTGTTCTGCTCATTCAGCCAAGTTCTACTCATGCAACCTGACTACATAGTGGAGCTGGCCAAGTAGCAGCCCAGATATGGCCCAGGGGATGAGTTAACCTATGTCCCTGAAACAGAACAGCAAAATTTGCAGGTTAGAAGTACAAGAAGAGATGTGTCAGAATTCCTATGCTGTTGAAATTGCTCCCAAGGAAGAAGAAAAAGAAAGCAAGAGAAGAGAGAGGATGTGCTAGGAGTGTCACAGGGCATGTGGCAGTACAGGGATCTCCACAGGCCGCTGGAGAATTATAGTGACATTGTCCCTGTGTGATTAAAAATAGAGGGACAAATTGTAGCAGGGGGGAGAAGAAAGAAAGAAAGTGCTGAGATAGACAATCTACTTAATCAAGGACTAGTGCAAGGTGCTGAAAGCCATTTGCTTCTTGCACACATTGCAATAAGGATTGCATAAAGGCATACAAAGCCTGTAGACAGATAGGTGGACTGAAGTAACTGTGGTCAACACAGTTGACAGGTTCATAGCATCACAAAGCATGAGACTTCGTCACCATTATGTTCATCTCTAAATGGAAAGTTGCCCCAATCCCAATTGTATAGATATATACTGGTATAAGGATGCTAACAGAAATATGCTTACAGGAAGATTCTATAATAAACACTCTTCTGTCAAATACATATAAGTGCATGTCAAGGATTTTACCATTAGGTAGAGGGCCAAAGGGTGGGAACTGGTCTGGTTAGGACAAGATTGTGAAGAGCATATATCAATGGGCTTACTTTTTGTGTAGAGATGTCTGGGGAACTTAAGAGAAGATGGGAGCCTAGAATGAGGGGCCAGGGACACAAAGACATAAGAAAATACAATGTGAACATAAGGGACAAGAGAGTGCAGAAGTGGAGGGGTAGGATGAAGAGATAAGGAATGCTGGCAGAATGAACATAGTTATGGGAAGAACGTTTTAATGCAGCTGTATAGCTCATCCTCCACTCAATAACATTCAGTAACTCCAAGTAGTCCACCATGACTTTGTCTGGATTACGGTGTAGCTACACCATGGATTGAGAGGACAGCCAATATCAGTACTTGCAGGGTTTATGATGTGACATGTGAATAATGTGTGATGCCAGATACACAGAGTCATGCCAATTTCCAAGGCCAAATATTAATCTAGAGAGCAAAGGTTTGCATAGAACCAATCTGTTTTTTTTGTTTTGCTGATGCTTGATGGCAGTGATATGCTCACGTTTGAATATCTTCTCAAACTCCATTATGAATATTTTTCCTTTCATAGGGCTATCTTAGACTTCCTTTGCCCAAATAATGGAGCACATATTATCTAGTATACCCCAGTGTATTTTTCTTACTCCTAAGTATCCAGCTTGGAAAAAAACATCCCTCAAAAATCCTAAAATTGGCCAACACTAATAGGGAGCTGTGTTTCACAGTATAGTCAAACTCTCTTTCAGTTTTAAATATGAGCTGCTTAAATAAGAGGAAGTTAACTGTAATTTATAGCCACAGCATAACATAGCATTTTAAAATCTCTATTGTCATCTTCCACCAATGCCACAACTTGCATTTCTTGTAAATGGGGCTTTTCCAAATCAAAGGAAGAAGTATTAAAAACAAACATTTTGTCAGTTCAGGCAGATTCCCTCTCAAGACCCCACCAATAAACATCTCCCTGTGTTAGCTGCATACAATTAACAAGGCTACAATACACAGGCGAAAATTCTCTTGCCTTACTCTTTGCAGTAATCCTTTTTTAAGTGATATGAGTGAGTTGGGACCTTAGGCTGCAGCGGTATAAGTCTTATCTCTAAGTGAGACATATTAACTGCCTAGGCAGTAAACACAAATAAGCAGAAAGTTCAAGCCTCGTCTTATTCAAAGCAAATGATTAGTTCCACATTTCCTGTGAAATTTTGATGAAGACAGTGAAGTACTGTCACAGATAAGTATCATGTAGTGATGCTAGTTTGTACTGAGTCAACTGAAAGAAATGCTGTCAATTTAAAAGTCTCTCTTCTGTGTGATTTTTTTAGTCTCCTATTGTTACCTGCAACTTATATTGCTAGTACTGCACAAGATTGGAAAGGGGAAAATTCCCTATTCAGCTTTGCTGCAGACCATACAAACTCCATTTATTATATAGTTACTGTCAATGCTACCTTCTGTCTGTAGTTTTCTCTATTATTTGTGTGTCTCTTTAAAAAGACAGAGAAACACATGAAAAAGAAACACCAAAAACTGTATGAGCTATGTCTGCTTATGGTTCCTGACTCTATTAGAGTTTTGATCTGATAGGAGTCAACCTGAGGTCTGGTATAATTTCCATGGACTGTTTGTACATTTTAGATTAGATTACTGGGTAAAAAAAGAGCTGATGTTGAGACCAGTGTTTTGGTCTGCTGTCTGCTAGCTGGCTGCCTGAACCACTTAGTTAAAGAGTCAAGTTTCCAGCTGTTTGTCCTCCTTTTGTCCTCCAGGCTCTTCTGTTGCCTCTCATACAGGGGTTCAGGTTAAAGAAAAGATGAGGCAGGTACCTAAGCCTAGGAGTAGTAAGCTTCCAGAAGTTATTTTACCTTTCAGGCTAAGAAAAACCTGAAGTCTCAAGTCTCCTACTTTGTAGTTTAGAGATTTTATCTTTGGACTTCAAGCAAAAAATAAACAGTGGTATCAATGCCTCCTCCTTTTCTGGTACTTTTAAATAAAAATGATGGTGATATTGTATCAGTGGACTTAATTATGCCAGTATGAGATAGGCATGTAAAACCTATCAAAGACCTTTACATAAAGGCTTTGTAACAAATACTGCATCCATCAAAGGACTTAAAACCTGAGATATTTGTGAATGAGCTTTGAAGGAAATATGTGCAGAATAGTTAACTTGACAGATCCTTGAAATCTACAGTAGCAGAACTTTAAGTAACTAAGCAAATGGTATAGCAGAAATGGATAAGTTACAGTCTCAGTTACACAAACCTTCTGTGGATTTTATGTCTTGGACTTAATTGACAAAATCTTAAATAAATATCACATTGCACTTCATATTTTTATATAAGTCCCAGCCTTAAACTCTATGTCTGTATGGAAAACTTAGTCCTTGTGAACTTTTTGATTAGCTTTGGCTGGGTAGGTATATTCCTGGACTATATTTATAGCTACATTACTGTGTTTAGACTGCTTTCAGCCATTCTTTATGGTCAGGTGTTCTGGCATTATAGGAAAATATGTATCTGTGTAGATGTCACAGGCCATCTAAGCTGCACATTCGTCCTCAAGTTTTTAAGAGTCAATTTGGACTTAATTATATCTGCTTTGATTATCCAGGACTTAATAGATAAACTACTTAGTGCAATTGTTCCAAGTGAATAAGAGAGAAGAACAGGTAAGATCTTTCTGTGGAGGTAAAAAAAAAAAATCTTTTCTGGATCCATTACCAAGATGATTCTGCAGTCTTCTTGGAACCATTAACGAAGAGGTGTGAATCCAGCCTATTTGTATGGTCCAAGCTCAGAAAACAGTTTTGGTCAGCTCTGGGGTAGTCCATTGCAGCTGGGAGTTAATCTTCAACAAATAAGACAATCTGCCATGCTCAGCTAGACCAGAGTTTTGGAACAGAACCAGAACTTTGATGTTACTTCTGTAGAATCAGGAATTAAAAGCAGAGCAACAAGGGACTGTCAGCTTCTGACTGACTGATGGCCAGATTCTCCTTACAGACTTTTGGTTCATTTATTGTAGACAAATAATATTTTGGAGCATTTGAATGTATGGACACAAGTAAAATCCCTTGTCTGACATGTAGGATATAAATGGAGGCAACCTCAGTAGTTCAGTTCATATGCCAATTCGTACTCGTTAGAATCTTATCCTAAAATATGAGGAGCTGTGCGATCAGACCTGTGGCTGGAAAAAGTGTTAAGGTGAATCTGCCTACATATTACTGTTGAACAATGGTGACACAACTGGAGTACAAAGTTTCTGAATAGAAAAAATGGGATTTCCAGGGTGACACAATAATAAAGGCGGATAAGCTAATCTCCCCACTGTATTCATCCTGCTCCCTAGGAGAAGCCTTTTTCATTCCTTCCTCGCTCAGATCTTAGTGCACATGTCCCCTGGTCTTCTCCAGGGCTACCCTGTGGCTGCCTAAGCAGTCTTTCTGTGCTCATTCCGCTTTTTCACTGTGTTCTTTTCTTCTTCCTGCACATCTCACCTTGCATTTGAGAAGTCCCCCAAGCCACTTATGAATTCCTAAATGCATTCATGGAAGGAGCAATCCCTGCCTGCTTCAGCTGGGTTTCATTTGACCCTGGTAGCCGGCAGCCTTCCTCTCCACAGACCAGCCTCATTTAAGAGAACAAAATAGGGCATACACTAGCACATGCTAGACAATGAACAAACAAATAAATCAGTCACTGTAAACTACTACAGTGGCTGGTCTTCACTGGTCAGTATTTATTCCCCCAATCAAGGAGCAAGAATATGCCCTCTGCAAAAAAGCTGCTGGCAGTAAGGGAACTCTCTTCCTTGCTCACTTAGAAAGATAGTGAAAAACTTGGAGAATTTTGAAGGCTGAACCGCTAATCTCTAGTCTTTCAAAAAGGGGATCTTTGTCCCCACAAATCCATAATGTCCCCAGCACACTAGAGGATCATTGCTTTTAAGAAAGTTTTCTACTCTGCAGATTT
The DNA here is from genome assembly GCA_034782735.1 of Sagittarius serpentarius. Classification (NCBI taxonomy): domain Eukaryota; kingdom Metazoa; phylum Chordata; class Aves; order Accipitriformes; family Sagittariidae; genus Sagittarius; species Sagittarius serpentarius. Next base: position 14,087,467 of record JAVKLA010000026.1, read on the forward strand.
TTTGCAAAAAGGCATTTTGGTCTAAGTGTCACTATGTTCCTCCCTTCCTCCCCTTTGTCTCTAGAGTCTCTCTGTCAACCCTTGACGTTTACACATCCAAATAATGAATTTTGTCCTTTTTTTTCTAAAACTGTGATGATTTTCTCACCTTTCAAATTAGAAAATTTAGGAACAAATAGTCTCCTCTTTGAATTTCTCTGCCTTTATCCATTTGCAGCACAAGGTTATTTAAGTGTATGTCTTTGACTGTATTACTTAATGCCAGAGCTATTATTATTTCCTTCCCTTTCAGTTGATGCACATATTCAGTTAAAAATCAATTGCGTGCCACATCCGCAAACATACCCTCAGACTTATTTCCTCCCATTTATATTTTCCACTCTTTGCTTGGATAGTTAAACTTCCATTAATACCACTCAGTACATCTCAACATCTTTTAAAAAATTCCATCATTTCACAGTCCAATTGCCATCTGTGGCAAGATGACCTCCTACATAACGTTCATAGAGCTATTTATCCTACAAAGCTATAACCTCAGTCTATAATGTCCCTTCACTCTTAATTTCATAAATAGATTTTGATAGCTGTCTCAAGTGCAGCTCCAAGTGCTTTTTCTTGAATCGCGTTAGGAAAGCTAAAGCCCTGATAGAATTAAATCTGGCCAGGAACGTCAAGGGCAACAAGAAAAGCTTCTATAAGTATGTTGGCGATAAAAGGAAGCCCAGGGAAAATGTAGGCCCTGTCTGGAAGGAAATGGGAGACCTGGTTACCTGAGACATGGAGAAGGCTGAGGTACTAATGACATTTTTGCCTCAGTCTTCACCGGCAAGTGCTCCAGCCACACCACCGATGTCGCAGAAGGCAAAGGCAGGGACTGGGAGAATGAAGAACCACCCACTGTAGGAGAAGACCGGGTTCGAGACCATCTAAGGAACCTGAAGGTGCACAAGTCCATGGGACCTGATGAGATGCATCTGCGCATCCTGAGGGAACTGACAGATCAAGCGGCTAAGCCACTCTCCATCATATTTGAGAAGTCATGGCAGACTGAGGAAGTTCCCACTGACTGGAAAAGGGGAAACATAACCCCCATTTTTAAAAAGGGAAAAAAGGAAGACCTGGGGAACT
>JAVKLA010000026.1:14090626-14105799 GCA_034782735.1 Sagittarius serpentarius
GCCTGAGGGACTGCAGCCCGTGGGAGGGACCCACGCTGGAGCAGTTCGTGGAGGACTGTCTCCCGTGGGAGGGACCCGAGGCCGGAGCAGGGGCAGAGTGTGAGGAGTCCTGCCCCTGAGGAGGAAGGAGCGGCAGAGACAATGTGTGATGAACTGACCCCAACCCCCATTCCCCGTCCCCTTGTGCTGCTGCTGGGGAGGAGGTAGAGAAAATCGGAAGTAAAGTTAAGCCCGGGAAGAAGGGAGGGGTGGGGGGAAGGTGTTTTTAGATTTGGTTTTATTTCTCATTACCCTACTCTGATTTGATTGGTAATAAATTAAGCTAATTTCCCCAAGTCAAATCTGTTTTGCCCGTGATAGTAATTGGTGAGCGATCTCTCCCTGTCCTTATCTTGACATACGAGACTTTTTTATATTTTCTCTTCCCTGTCCAGCTGAGGAGGGGAGCGATAGAGTGGCTTTGGTGGGCACCTGGCATCCAGCCAGCGTCAACCCACCACAAAGTCTTACATAACTTTAATTTGATTTCCTTTCCTTTTCCACCTTCAACACGTACAAGATCAAGTTAAGAGCAATGGACAAGTTTTTGTTTGCTGTGCCTTTTGGCTTTCCTTCTGATTGTCTGGTTTTCTTCTGAGAAGCAAGAAACTACTGTTGTATTAGGATTATGTTAGGTAAAGTGATCATTGACTAATTTATCAGCAAGTATATGTGCCAGTATTTCAAGTAACACTGCTGTTCCTAGTTTTACAATATCAATACTTTTACCTATGAGAAAATATTTTTTACTCTATTAGCCAAAAAATTCAATATTGAGTCCTGAAGAAATTAATTCTGCACAGTGGTATTTGCCAATTCTAATTTGAATATATCTGGAATACCCCTGTTTATATATGGGTAAAATTCTACAATAATGTATTATTTTACTCAAATGAAAAGAGATTTTTTTCTCTTAAATTGCATTGTTTATTATTTTTATCACTGATGTTATTTGTAAATTCTTTTCTCAAATTGTAAAAAAAACAATAATAAAAAAACTACTGTGATTTTGCTTAGTGTTATGTATGTTCAGTTTTCACTTACAACGTATAGATATCTTTCAGTTCCTCTAAGAAACAGAAAAGAAGCAGTTTACAGCTGCAGTCACAGCAATCATCATCTGCAATTTATTATTTCTGTGACTCACAAAACAAGCACAATAAAAGATTTAATAATATAACATTCAACAAAATTCTTGTCTCTGCCTAAATATGGCTGGGTTCCCTCTGTCTCTCTCTCACATTCTTAACCTTATGAAGCTCAACCAGCTCCAGGGACAGTTATTCCTCAGTTACCGTATTCTGAGTAAGAAGAATCCTGTGCAGCCTCAGCAAATGGTCTCTGTCAGCCAATTGTATTTCTGTTACTCTTCTATCCCCAAAGACTTTCACTCTTCTTTTCTGAAGTCCAGAACAACCAGGATACAGGACAAATAAATTTTGTGCTGAAGGGATTGTTGTTGAATGCATCTTTAACAAATTCCCTTCATTTTAATAATTTTGCAACATCGGTAGTTATTACGTAGTAAAATTATGAGTCTGGAAAAGATGCCAAGCAAGGCTTCTCTTTTTTTTGTTTGTAATAGCTTTTTAATTACTAGAGACTGGAGTTTTCCCAGTAGTCCAGAAAAAATCAACTAAAAAAAATAAAAAAGAGTGGAGGAAAGATTGAGCCTGTGTTTGAAGAATAAAGTGTCCTTGTAGTTTCCTAAAATTCTGAATTTGAAACAAGATTAGAGGGAGACTCATCTGACTGACTACTTTTACATACTGCCAAGGCTGGAACCTTTCCTCAAAGTGTAGTTAATGGAGCATTTTCTTCTTTTCAGAAAAGTAAAAAACCCCAACCAACCAACCAAAAAACTTCCAAAATTTCACTTAGAAAAATATTACCATATGTTACCAACATTTTTTAAGCAGTGAGATGTTCATTAGAAAAATAGAAATGTCTGCCTAAAGAAGTGTTTTGCAGACAGAGTAAAACTGATTATAGACACTGAGACAGGAAACAGGGGATCATTCATTATTACTTTGTAGGGAGAATTTCAGTCCTGTCAGCAAAAATGTCTTCTTTTAGAAATATTCTTTTCTAAATAGAAAACCTCCTTTTTCAATTTTTAAAAAGTGCTATTACATCAGTTTCTTTTTGTAATAGACTTGGTACACTAGAAGCACAAAATTGCATCATTTTCTCTGGAGAAAAATATTCCCTTTTTCTGAAAAATTTATTTATTTGTTTTCATTCAATAAGCTATTTTCTGCCTACTGATCCTTCAGAAGTAAGAAGACAATGTGAGGTACCCCAAATTAAGTATAATGCATCTCTTAAAAATGTAGAAGGCATAAAGTAATGGTTTTAAACTAAAAGCGGGTAGATTCAAACTAGATATAAGGAAGAAAACTCTTCCATCATCTCCTTGAATGAGACCTAAAATAATATGGTCAGTCTTACTTGAGTACATGAACAGACGTTGTTTCTTTGTTGGACATCAGCAATGTAGATGTCTCCATTTGTTAAGATGAATCCTACATTATGTTATTAACAAAAAGACCTACTGGGCATGTTATTAACTACGCTATGATTTTGAAATGATGATAGAGGTAAGTGGTGGAAAGGTTGAGTTTAGACAAACCTCTGTCATGGATCTATTTTCACCCTGATAAATATTTCTTTTCCATTCCATAACACTTCAGGGTAAGCAGAGACTATATATTGCCTGTTAGAGGGAAGAATAACGTTTGAAAGAAAGTCCTGGCTTTATTTCTTCACATTTGACTCATTGACTGAGAATAAAAACATGGTTGTGACTGTGCCTATCAGCCAAAGCATCCACTTCTTTAAATGAAAGGAGAACCTTTCAGTTGCCTGCTGTTTCTAACTGAGGTACTGTATGAGGCACTGAAATACATAGTTGTTAAGGAAAGAGACAGTGCCCTTCTGATGCAATGAATTGTGAAACAGATGGTCTAGTGCTGGACACAACGCAGTTATTTTGTCATGCCTTACTAGTGGCTAGTGCCTGTTTGAAATACGAGCAAGATCATTTCTGTGTATCTTTCTGATGTCATAAAGCATGTCGTAAGCTCCAGTGACATCACACACACTCCTTGCTGTTAATGGTGGCGGCACTTCTGAAAGAAAGTGGGTGGATAACATCATAGGGATTTCTTACTGAAGCTCGATTCCTTGCAAGCCTTTGCTGTACGTAGCCTGGGGACACCAGTGATGGATGCAGGTTAGAACAGGTCTCTGCTCTAATACTGAATATGAAAACACTGCCCCACTAGACTGGTTCAGGGTGAGTTCAAAGATAACTTTACTCACTGGATACTCACTTAGCACTACATTAAAGTCACAAACTGGGCTGTGGCATGTTATGTACCAAATTTGCCAGTTGTGTAGTTTGGATTTACACAGGCCCCTCCCACCCCATTTTTGGAATGGCTAAAATGAGAGCTGGAGAAAGCACTGGCTTACAAATATATGACATAATAATTTTAGAATAACCACAGTTACTAAAATGAGATTTTTTAACTGGATAACAAACATATATGTTGTATTTTTGAGAACAGACAGGTTCATAATTTACAGGTTTATCAGCCAAGTCACCAATTATTATATTAAAACGTATCTATTATTTAGAAGTTTCTTGTTCTTTCTATGCTAATATCTGAATCAGTAGGAAATGTTACTACGTATATGCCTAGGACAGGAACAGCTGAACTTGGTAATACCAAAACTGAGTGCTGTTCGCAGTGCACACCTAAGTGGAAAATATGCAACACCTAAGCACACGAATTTGCTTACACTTCCAGTACTCTAGTGCACTCTGTAATTTCTCTATTTTTTGTTTGCACCTGTCATTGCTGCTGATACCTCTGAAAAGAAGACACATCATTAAATTTCAAACAGGGATACAGTTTTGAATCAGAGAGTTTTTAATACACTTAAATGAATTTCATTACTTCTAAAGCCTGGTACTAGCTTTGGTCAGTGTTGTCTCATTCTGGCTAAATCAGGGTTCATACTACAGATGTAACTATAGCTACAAAAACAAAAGCAACAGCTGTTCTCTGTGATTCCACTCAGGACGAGTTCCCAGGCTTGGCTGGTGTGGATTAACACAACAAATAGCCATCCTGCATCAGAGGCATTTACACACAACCTTTTGGTCACAAATAATTAACTTTCTGAAGAAGGCTTAAGATACAGCTCTGTTATCTAGACTGCAACACATCTTTTATACTTAACCTTGATCATTAAAACTGGCAAATTTCACTGTATGGAGCCACAGGGTGGCTTTTTTTCAGTACAAATTTGGCAGAAGATGTTAGACCATATCAACACAACATATTGAGAGGAACTCACATCTTGTATCTCATAGAGCCAAATTTAGAATTTAAAGCCTCACTTTTGTAAAGACTTTATGGAGAAAAACACACTAAAAAGCAAAAAGAAGGCTATTTTCATATTATGATGTATCATTTCTGTAATACTGTGAAACAAGTAGATTTTACTTTAATTAAAAAAATAGAGAGCCATGACAATAGTTCCTTTCATGTAACTCCTCAGTGGACGGAACTTGCTTTAACAGTATGTGCATGAATACTTATTAAAACATCCAGGTAACAAAAACACACCATCGTTTAAAGTTCCGAGGTCATAAAAGCTTTTGTGATGCCTTTAGACCAAAATTCAATTTAGAGAATTAAATGCTGCCCATCTAAAATTCTCTGTGCTATCTTAGTCAGCTAAGACTAAGTTTTCATACTATGAAAACTGTTCTCTACTGTTGCTCTGTGAAATAGCTGCTCGGTGAAAAGATAAGACCCTATATGCAGCTTTATTGTGTTTAATGCAGGCTTCTACTAAATGTAGAGGTGCTGTATAATGTATGTATCTATGTATATATTTATGTGTGTATATATAAGAATATATATTAATAGCTGCCATTAATGACAAAATTCTTAAGATCAATATTTTAATTAATGTTATTTTTGTCAAAGAATAAAAGATTTCTATATTATTTCAGTTCAAGGAATGAATAACTACGTGTAGTTACAGTTTCAGAAGGAACAATCTATGTTACTGTTTTAAATGCTCTCGTATTGTCAGAAACTTGCCAGGGTCTTAGAAAATTACTGACCAATTAATCCTGGCTCACATTTTCATTGGGTTTGTTTGAAATATGAATTGTTTTATAACTAGGCACTGCCTATGTTGTTAAGGTAATGTGAATGTGTTAGTGTATGCAATTGTTGAGTTTTTATACTCTAGGACAAAGAGAAAAACAAACTTTGTTCTGTTACTTTTCTGTCATGTAAACTTTAAATAAATAACTAACATGAAAGAAAAAAAAACTAAAACAAAAAACAGAAGCATTTGCAGCTGCAACTGTCTTAAATTCCTCAGTTTTCCTGTTGGTATTAAATTGTTTATAATGATTTGTGGCACTGGTGGATAATACTACATAATAGATATTGCTTTCTCTTACTTAAAACAGAACCAGAAGCTGGGTTTGCTTCATAAGCAAAATATCTGTTGGGCCCATAATGTAGACTGAATAATACCAGATACACTAAAGCATTAGAACCATATTGACTATCTTTATTTTTGAATCACAGAATAACTGTGTTTAAGAGACTTCTATGTCTAAACGAATTTATTCCTTAATTCTGTATGCCACAAAACATTGTGCATCACAACCATTTTGGGGAAAATTTCCTGCAATCAAAAAATTAAGCTGGAAGTTTCCTTCCGGTGATGTTTTCATTTTGGAAGTTAGGGTCCTCTGGAACAAAAGTCACACATGTATTAGGCCAGTGTTCAGCAAAAATGAGATCTTTAGTGTGTTGCTGAGGTTTTTTTCCCGAGGCAATACTGTTAATTATAGTTTCTGTTAATGAATTAGAAGAAATTCTGTTTAGAAATCAGAAGAACTTGTAATTCACTGCACCAGAGGAACACTCAGATTGTCAGAAGTGTCAGACTGGGGTTTGGCTCATTCTTCTTCATATACAATCCATTTAATCAAGTTTTGCCAAACCCAAGACTGCAAATCCTTAATAACAGAGAGTAAAAATATGTGTAAAACAGCCAAATTCAAAGATCATAGGGAATCCCAAGATGATGAAACTCAAGCCCTGGGAAGTAAAAAAGAAAAAAAAAATCACCATTGTCAGTATTAAATTACAAAGAACTATTACCTTCTGTCATGTATTAAAAACTTCAGTTCCATGAACCATATGTTGTAGAGAAGTGTAAGTCTGGCTCAGCTATACACTTAGCCTCATTTTATTTCAAAGTAAACCAAATGCAACATTGAAATTTTCTGATCAGAAATGAGAATAATTTTTATTGTACCAGATAAAATTCTAAACACATTAAGGACAATTTGGAAAAATATAAATTTTTCTGCCTTCTGAAGATTTTCAGTGAAACCCAATATTAATTTCAGAATTATTACTGGTCAAGTCAGTAGTAAAACTTCTTGACTGAACAGAGAACTGGTCCAATATAAAAAAAAAAAAATCTAAAATCCCCTCTATAATGATACGCTTTTTCCTTTCTTTTCCTTTCTTTCAGAGATAATATTTATAATCAGCACAGTATAGGTAATGTATAATGATGAATGAAAATGCTTGATATCTTTGCTGGGATTTATATTTCTTCAGCTTATATACCTCTAGTGATGTATTTCATCCTTATTTCAAAGTCTAAAATAATTCAGATTACTTGCCTCCTGGAAGTGCTACTCTCACTCATTTTCTTCAGCTCTCCAAAAAACAGTCTAGATGAACTCAGATTTCTACACTCTTGATGTCTAAAATTAGGTGGGAGAACTGATGCGTCTCAAGCATCTGGGAAGATCTTGCCAGTTTAGAGATGTCTAGAGGACAGAACGTTATATATTACATAATCCTATTTAAAAATGTCTTCGAGTCCTTAAAATGTTAATGCAATTTCCATCTTTGATTGTGTCAGACAACATCATCACTGTTAAAATCAAGTTGAAAAACTCACTAGTAGGCTTTTCAAGGCTTCCTGAACCTGAGTCTGACTCTTCACAGAGAGTTCAGAAAGCCCATCAGCTTTTGGAAGCCATTGAGAGGATGAATTTACTCTCCAGTACACTTTCGGTGATTTTCAGGGCTGAGACCAGCAAAAGTCCTGGAAATCTTCAGATGTTACACATTTTGAGTATTCCTTTTCTGTTTACTCGACTTCATTTTCCAAGAATGGTCTTTGAGGCCTTTGGTCAAGTCCACAGCATCAAGCTGAGTGAGCCAGCAGGGACAGATAACAATGTCATAACTCCCACCCCTAGCAAAAACATTATTGAGCTGGCAGTGCTGGCTTATCCATCCATTTCCCAGCTAGTGGCTCTATCTATAATGACAATTTCACTCCTCAGTATGGCATGGAAGTAGCCACAAGGAATATATATACATATTAGTGAACCAACGTTAGTCTGAGGCTACATACTTGTATACTGGTTCCCATGTGTTCTTACTGTTTCCGAGCATCCTCCTGAGACAATTTTGGCCCGTGACAATCAGTACTCTAGGAGATAACACCCCGTCCCAAGGCCTATTCTCTATAGGCTACCCCATACTGGAGGAAAGAGAGTTAGGTTAGAGGTGTTAGTGGCTATGTGCCTTGGCCATTATATTTATTAGGCTAGGAATAACCTAGAACTCTTTGCTAGTAGAACTAAAAAGTTAATTTTAATTATCACTAAACATGAAATTGTTAAATTCCGCTAAAAGAAGCAAGAAGAGATGGATATTAAGATTTGAGGTAGAACAATAATCCAGTAACTTTGACAAATACTCACAAAACATTAACAACGGAAAGTACATCACATGTACATGTATTATTATTATACATGATGCTGCAGTATATTTTCAACAGGAGCACCCAACTATCCATATTTTCTAAACATATCTAGATGGATTTACAGAGTATTGCATGAGCCAAAAAAAAAAATTATTCTGTAAAGTTAACCAAAATCTGTATTTTAAATTATGAAACTTTTTTTTCAGTTGATGCTTGTTTATTTTCCATTTACTCGGAGTTCTCCAATTCACGAAACTGACATTTGGTTCACACAGTAATATTTTTTGTACTTGATGAGAATTCAATTAAATTATGATTTAGACTTTGCAGGGAGTTAATGGATAGCAATTTAAAGAACTATTGCTGTGCTTCAAGTAACATCAAGTATCTTATTCTGCCTACATAATTTTTGTGTTCCTACTGCTTAAGCAGCTATTAGGAAGCACTCCCGACACTGTCTTATGCTCTGTGTCTGCAGAATTCCACTCCATTGCTCCTGATCCAGATGTTTTATATTGGTTACCCTAGCATTTAAGAGACAAGATAAGGCCATTACACAAAGGTAGTGTAGCTGCATTTGTTTAGGAAAAAAAATAAAACCCAAGACAACAGATTCTAAACTAAAAAGCTATGAAAATCAGGAAAAAAAAAATTAAATTTGCTCAAAAAACTTAGGAACCACAGTCAGCCAAACTCAGCCTGGAATAATTGTGTATCTGAAGGTATTCAACATGCTAAAAGCAGCTGTGATCTAAATGGATGCTTAAGCTACACAGAAAAAAATGCTTATCATTAGATGCAAATAGTAAAAGGATGCAATAAGTAGCACTTCCCATGCAGCAGGGCTGGGATACTGAGGTGTTTTAGCTGCAAAGCACTGCTTTGGTGACTCAGAGCAGCCATAAACCTCACATATGGATTCATCAGCCTGAACATACCAGCGAATCTGACCTTTTTGAATATGAAGCTGTTGCATGTTACAGTCTATTTGCTATTTAAACGTATTTGTGAAAAATTTGGGCATTTAGTGTGATTTGCATTTTTATCCACTTGAATTGGTATTGGCTTTATTTTGATCTACTACAACAAAGGTATAGCAGGAATAGCAGAGCAAAGGCACCTGACGCCTTCTTTGCTTAATATAATGCAAACCCAACATGAGAAACAAAATAGTGCACTTACACCTCAACACTTTGAAGGGTATAGCATAAAGTAGATGATTAATTTTTCTCATGAAGAAATTTGTCCCTATCTCATGACTGGTGATGTGAACACTCCAGAGAGACTATGAAGGGAGAGACCTTGATCAGATTGGTGTTTCTTCCGCTGCTACGTGATTGCCGTTGTCCCCTTTGCAAGTCTATTTATATCAGCACTACATGTGGCCATTATTATTTTTTCACAGAGTTATAGTCAACTGCTAGCTTACTTACATCTTTCAGCTGCAGATATCTAAATCCTGAAATTTAGTTTCTGTAGCTGTAACAAAAATATATACATTATGTACATGAATATTCTGGTTTGTGATCCTTTCCAAATTAAATGTGCTCTCTCAAACTGCATCTGGCATATGAGCATGAGCACTGACTTTGCTTCGTCACGCCTAGGCAGAGGTAAGCAGAACATTGAGATCATAACCAAGTCTGCTGCATCCTAGTTAATAACACAAGTGGAAATGGGGAATCCATGATCAGCAACTATCCTTGGTTTCTATATGCCAGCACAAACAAGTGACATCATGATTCACAGCTCACCCCCTCGTTGTCTGGAGTAAAGATAAACATTTGCTGCATTAGAAACATTTATCTACGATGTACCAACAGAAAAGCCTTTCAAGAATTCTTGACTGTCTCTAAATATTTAGATTTGTACTCTGTTGTTTTGAGTAACAATTATTTAACTTCTCCGTGAAAAAGAGGACCTTTTACTAATAGGCTTCACACTGCATGCTGACATTTCAGGAGGCTGCTATATTAGCTCTATCATTCAAGGCCATGAATTATTGATTCACCTACACTATTCTCCTTCAAACTACTGAACTACTCGCCATTGTACTGATGCAAATAGCTAATAAATAAGCAGAATGTAAAATGACTTTATTCAGCTTTAAAAGAATATCATAAAGTTTTAGTAGAGCCTGTACTATTACTAGTGCTAGCCAGGTAGTAAATTTTGTTTGCAGCTTTCAGACTTTACGCACCAGTCTGCCATCTCCAAATTAGTTTCAGCTTCATATTTCATGGAGATTATACATTCATTTGTGAGGTAAAAATGCTGCTGTTCTTCCAGCAGTTCTTTACCATCCTTTGCATTCTCAAATCTCAATATGTTGCTCCAGGGATCAGAGCTGTCCTTCACCTTCTCTTCATTTACTACAGAATGTAATTTTTCCCTAAGTTTCGTTTGTGTGAATCAGGACAGATTGTGGCAGTAAGTGGAGTTGCACCACGGAGAGAAGTACGTGGTACCGTTCATTTTCCAAGAAAGTGTTTGTTATTAACAGCTTATATGGACAAAGTGAGATAATAATAGACATTCTAAAGCACAGCCCCTGACATTAGCTTTTAAAGGCATGTGCAGTCTGCTGTAAAGGCTGGGAACATCATACAGGATATTTCAGGTATTCCACAAGAGCTGTAGAGTATACTGTTACGGTAGCTTCAAAATACAGATAACTTGAAAAACTTTGATTGTAAAGCATCCCGCTACAGTAGGGATTTTTTTATGAAAACCTCAAAAGAGGTTTTGGTGAGCTCATCCTATTTGCTTTTGCTTACTGGGCATAGAAATTCTAAATTTTTCTTTTGCTACAGGAAGTATAACAGATTGACTACTGAGATACTGATACAGTGCATGCAATACAAAGATAATCACCAGAATAGAAGGCAGTACTGGAATATTTCCCTGTTGTCCAAACTCACACAGAAAAAAAGCAAAAGCAGTGATTAGTTACACCTGGACAATTTTCTCTGAAGGTAGTCATTATCCTACAGCATTTAAGACTTATTTTGATGAGAAAGAGTGGTTTTCAGTCTCTTTAGATCCTTCATACACCTTTTTTCATTTAAAAAGTTTTGAATTTTCTCTTAGACAAACTAGAAATTTTACTAAGAATGATATCTGCAAAATATTTTATTTTACGTGTAACATAAGAAAAACCCCAACCCCACTGTGGTTTTATGGGAAATGAGGTTTTATGGAAAAACTAAAAATCAAAAAACATCACTTGCCTATTTTAATATATGAAAACAAAATTACTGCAGACATCACGATCAGATCTTTTGTCTCCTGGAAATACTAAGGTTGTTAAACAAAAGCCATCTAGCCGAGTTTCTGAAAACCAAGAGTACAGACATACCTGCTCGATAATTTGGAAACACCTGCCCAGAAACACCTACAAACCATTCAAAATTCCTTTGTTCTAGCTTCTGGAAAATTGTGTCCCACAGAATTCAGCTCAGCAACTCTCGGCACTACGGGGTTGTCAGGTCCAGGAGAGGAACGAGCACTCAGAAGAGCACATTGATGGTTATGAGACTTCGGAGAGCATTCAGATTCAGCATCAACCTCTTCTCTTGCATTCCATTGGGGTATGGCAGTCCTGAAGTGACAGAGCCAATGATGGGCAAATTTACCCAAAATGGGTTTTATAGCTTAGGCTGCAGTCCTTGCAGCCTTGGCGGATGGCTATCATAGCTGAAATAGTCACTTCAGAGCAAGCTCAAGTGTATCTCCAGTATACTCTAGCCATTTCTGTGACTGCAGTGCTGAAGTACTTTTTATCCACTGCACCAAGTTTTTATGCTTCCCTCATAACTGGCAGGGCAAAAAAAAATTACCTCATCCACAGTTGTTAGGTGCCCCAATTACTTACTTCAAATGACATGATTCTTCCAGAAAACTTTTAGAATAGCTTTAAAAGCTCTCAGCAGCTTACAGCTGAAAGCCATGTATACAAGTTACAATTCATTTACGCTTTGTAAAACTATGTAACTCCTCAAAAGGTGCCACAAATCAGTTCAGTATGGGGTGGTCTCGCTTAAACTTCATAAGAAATGCAATCTAAAATCTTTCAAGTAGGAAATTCTGATGTTTTTTTTTCCATTGACATAATTACAACCTGAAACTTCTCTTGTTCAAGTCTTGATCATTAGCCAGCTTCTCCAGAGAGCATTTCACATATTCCACCTCTTCCATCTCTAACAACAAAATCTAGCTTTAGTATTTTATGTGTCTTCAGTTTTTCTATGTTAGAAACTCCTCTGTTCATTTAAACTGCAAGGTTCTGGGTTTTTCGGTGCACTGTAACAGCCAGCCAGCAGTAGGGGTGTGTGTATAGAGAGATTTAAGTTCCTAATTACAGAGAGAGGAAATGTATGAAGAACATTTCTTGAATGCTATTTTTATCCAAGAGATTTATAGGTTCCCTTTCTACTAAGCATTACGGTAGCCATTAATTACATGATAAAGTGTTATTTTTTTCCTATAAGGTCCTTTGTGCTCAACTTCCTAATGTCTGAGCACCACAGTTTTCCACCTTCATGTAGTTTTGAGGTAATACACAGAAAGAAACTTGTATGATACAGCAGATTGAACCAGTATTATGTGCCATTTTCTCACCTACTTTCTTTTGGAATATTACTGATTTTTAGTGATTTTGTGTGTACCACTGCAACTATAAAGCTAAGCAAGGCTATATAAGATAGACATTTATTGGTTTTAACCTTCTGCTATATTTTCATCGCTATCTTTCTTTTCATCCTGTTTTAAAAGTGTCCACCCTCTGTGACAACATTTATCATTGTCTTTCTTTTCTTTTCAATGAAGGTTATTGTTTTTTCATAAACTCAAACTGAGATGGGTGTCAGTTAAACAAAAATTGTCATGTAAATATGGATACGCATGAGGTGAGGTAACTTTGAAAACAAACAAAAAAAGCAAATTACATTTACAGTAGTGAAGGCAGAAGATCAGTTCTCTGTCTGTGTCTCCATTACCACCCTGGCAAATCTGTGTTTGTGTGTTCTGTTTTTCTGTGGAAGGTCTACATGCTCACTTGTGATAGCGATTACCAAGAAAACTGGACCACTTTAGAGAATCTTTGTGTAAACAGTATGAAATACACTGAGCTAAAGCCATTTCCCGTTAACTGAAGGGTGAGGGAGAAATATGGGGTTTCATGATTTACTGTCATTAAAGTGTATCTATTTGCATTTGGACAATTTTCGCCTACATAGCAGAGTACCTTTTGAAAAATGGAGTAGCTATAAAGCTACTACGTGTTCATGCTTTATAAATACTCAGCAATACTCACAAAAAGTGTACATGAGAAAGGAGGGTGCATATTATATAAATTAATTTAGCCCCAAGGTACTGTGTTCATGCCTGCAAACAATTTACGTGTTGTATAGAAAATCTACAGCACAATAAAAGTAACACATGGTTTTTCTCAAATGTTTAGGTGTCGTTATATGGTATTTATCCTACCGCTGAGATACAAAAAATAATTCTGAAGATCTTCTTGTACAATATGTGGATTTTTTCCCTTTTTTAAAATTGTTCTTAGGAGAAGAGGGAAAAAAGAAAGATAAACCCTACTTTAATTCTGCACTTTGGAAAACAACAACCCACTACGTATGTGTAGAGCATTGTGAGCCTTATTAAGTAATTTCCTTTCCATTTTTAATTCTCATAATTTGCCTGCATTTCATAAGGCGCTCTGGAATTGAGCCAGTAAGGAAAGCAATGACATGCTTTACTTTGCACATGTGCAGTCTTCTACATATACTGCCTTTGAGATACCTTTTTAAATTACTTCCACGGAGAGTCACTGCAAACTTACCGTAGTCACTTTGTGCAGGCAAAGGGAGAGGAAAGAGCAGTGCCACCAGCAGCTCCCCGGCTGGCACAGGCTGTCAGTCCCCAGAGGGGCCGGGCACCAGGTTCTTTGCCAGGAGTGTCAAAGTCAGCATGATTTTAATAAATTAAGCAAAAATAATGCTTGTTCACTGTGTGAATAATCACACTTTATATGATGTTATACAACATTAGAACCAAATATTTCTGACCACAATGATTCCGCAATACATCTTAGTACAACTAAAATATTCTGAAAAGAGAGAGAAAAATGCTTATAATTTCATGTAAAATACTGAAATACATGTAGACAACATATCCAAATTTTGAAATTACCCTGTCCTTGTAGAAGAGTTTAATCAAGAAGTGGATATATGTTTCTTCTGAAGTTCAAAAATTTTCAAAGAACAGGAACTATAGCTCAAAAACAGTGCTGGATTTGAGTATATGAGGTAAGACAAGTTTTTTCCAGACAAATACTTACACAAAATGTACAGACCAACCCAAAAGATAAGCTACATTAAATTTAGGCCATGATTATCAAAGTACACAGTGGGTTTACAACACAACTAGATTTTTTTATGATGGGAAAACCATTAAGCCAAAGTAGGAGGGTGAAATTGCATCAGACTTATTTGAGATCACAAGCCTAAGGCAAATATACATTAGTACGACAAAGTTTTATAACTAAGAGGTTGCATTTCTTAGACTTCTATGATTCAGTTTAATAGACAAAGTATTTTGAATAGCTTCTGTCTGGAAATACACTTTAATTACTTCCTGAATTTATTATATATTCACCTGGAAGTGAAATACTTGATATGAGTCAGATTGTACATAACAGGTGTTTCAAATCTACATATAGGCCCTCAATAAAAATAGTCCTTGATGGAAATAAAGTAATCTTTACCTTTTTCACTAATGAATGAAAAATCTGACAATATTCCCTCTGTTAAGTAATGCAACATTTAATTATTTTTGCTATACATGATAAGCAGTATGTTTGAAGGCATATGATTGTCGTATTTTCTCTGTAAGTCTAAAGGTGGTTGAGCTTTTTTTTCTGTTTTTTTAAGTTCAGTTACTCACTTGTCACTTGTCGTGGTTTTAAGCCCAGCCAGCAACTAAGCACCACGCAGCCACTCACTTACCCCCCTCCCCACACACCCAGTGGGATGGGGGAGACAATCAGAAAAAAAAAGGAAAACTTGTGGGTTGAGATGAGAACAGTTTAATAGAAGAGAAAGGAAGAAACTAACAATGACACTAATAACAACTACAAAGTGACAATAATAATAAAAGGATTGGAAGACACAAAACAAGTGATGCACAATGCGATTGCTCACCACTTGCCAACCAATGCTCAAGCAGCGCTCCTCCCCCCGCCAACTCCCCCCAGTGGATATACTGGGCATGACGTCCCATGGTATGGCATACCC
>JAVKLA010000026.1:14105899-14117232 GCA_034782735.1 Sagittarius serpentarius
TGGGCAGGAGAAGCTGAAAAGTCCTTGACTTGGTCTAAACACGACTGAGCAACGACTGAAACCATCAGGGTGTTATCCACATTCTTCTCATACTCAACCCAAAACACAGTGCTGTACCAGCTACTAGAAAGAAAATTAAATCTATCCCAGCCCAAACCAGGACACATTAAATACATGTTTTGTATACATTTTAGGCCACTGTTTCTCTATGTTAGATCAGAAAAGCCTTTCTAGAACAGTCTGCAGAACAGTTCATAAGCTTCTTACATGATTTGCTCACGACTTTTTACAAATAATGAGGTCTTAGTGATTCATTAACCATATTCAGGTAGCATGTCATATGTTTACAAGGAAAACTACTCAAATCCAATAGTCCTTTCTTGCTTAAACATACCAAGGGAGCTGACCAATGTCATCTCATTGATTTCAGTGGGCTCATAACCACAGCAGAAACCAACACCTCCTATAACAATTCACAAAGAAGAAAGGTCTAAAGATCATTTTGAAACACTGTAATTCCTTATGGTAGAAGAGGTGCTTTTCAGAATGGCATTTTGCTGGTGTACATTTGGCACCAGAATTTGAGTTCCACTTTTGTTCACATAGCACTGATGAAGAGTATAAAAGTTATGGGATAGCAACTAAGTCCTTTCAGAAAATGAAGATAAAAACAACAAACAAACCAAAAGAACCCCAGCACTTCACTGAAATTTTTAAAGCAGATATGACAGAGGTAAAGAGATGCTGAGTTTAAATCAGTATTTTTATTCATGTTGGACTGGAAGTGTTTTTGTCCTTGTCCCCTGCCCTGCCCTTGGAACCTGTTTGGTGGAACCATGTTTTAGAGAGCATTTAATAGTAATTTCTAAAATAATAATCAGTACACTCCATGCTGAAGGTTAATCCTTTGGGTGTTAATTTAGCTTTATCACAAAGCAGACAGAGTGTCTGTATTCATCTCACTGCACTTAACATATTACCAAAATTAAGGTCTCTATAGGCAAAAATAGCTTTATTTCAAAACAGTGAAGCTTAGCTGATGCAAAAGTAAATACAGTGTTTATTACAACCGCTTCAGTACACAGCACAAGAATGTGCATTTAGTACTTAAAGAAAGTGAATCATCTGAATCATTTGAAGAGTACAGGCTCCTCAGCTCTGCTGTTTATTTATACGTGCCATATATTCTGCAAATTTCTGTTGGCATACAGAAAGTTCAGTTTCATACTAAAATAACCTCTGATATTCAGTCTTTTAAAAATTGCAATTATCCTGTTAAAACATAAATCTTTATATAGCATTTTAAATTTCAAAAAGCTATCTACTTAACTAACTGAAAATATTCTCAGCTGTAATTAAGATCATTCTACAACTCTAAAAAGACCATTCCTATAATTAAAAATAAAAATATAAAAGAACTAGCCACACTCACTAAACCAAACTTATTTTTAGTCATGAATTTAGTAATGCAGAACATTGTCCTTCTTTAAATGTGTTTCAACACGTTGCTCACTGCAAACGTGAGGATTTACATAGCCATATGCTACAATGCCTTATTACAAAGTGTTAACATATACAGGGTAATCAAAGTCGTTACTTTCCTCGGACTCACTGGAAACATTGCCTGACATCACCATGAAACACTGAATGAATAGCTAAAAAATGCCAGTTTATATGGAAAACTATTATGTGACAAACAGGCTCATTTTGTCATTACCTATTATTAAGCATTCCCAGGCTTGCGAGGCTTTTCATCAACATGTCCATAACAAGACTGATACAAAACAATAAATAAATATACGAGATGCTGTGCTGATATCATGATCAGTTACCTGTGTTAGTGTGGTCACTTCGAATATGGTTGAATGCTAAACCTGTCCCAGCTCCTCCTTAGCAGATAGTGTCCCCATTAGCAATCCAGTACAGCGGAAGGACAGTGACAGCTTAGCTGGGTAAAATTCAGTGTCTATGATACAATTATTGCGCTACTGATTACTTCAGACTTTGGCGAGTTAATCCTTGGGGTATTAATTTACTGCTCTGACTGTACAAAACAGATCCTAGTGCTTTACCCCTTTGAGGGTTGTCACTGTAATTATTCCATATGGCACCACCAGTAAGGTTTTCCTGTGCATCTTTCTCAGTAAACAGATTTTAGGATATTTTCAAGTCAGTCAGCTAACGAAAAAGAACTTTATGCTGCTTTCGAGCAGTGTAAAATACAGCAATCCTCTTTTGAGAAGAATTTAATGATTTCAAAATCTTGATATACTTCAATTAGGAAGAATCTTCCTTATTTCAAAAAGTTTTTCTGAAAGAGAGTTCTAAAATATTGTTCTGATCAAACAGAATTCTGGTTTTATATATACTGATATAGGTACAAGTTTATCAACATGTATTTTGAAGAAAAAGAAAATTTAAAACATTTTCTTCAAAAATATTGAACCAGCTTGCCTCAACAAGTCTGAATGCTCCAATATTATTTTTTGAAACTAAAATTGGAAAAAAAAAAAGTAAAATTAAAAAAAAAAATCCCACTTTGGTGAACAAAGTGTACAGATTCCACCACAGTTTTATATCCTACTGTCAAAGTTTTTAGTAACAATTGATATCTACTTGGATTTAGTCACAACTTTAAAAGTAAAAAATACTATCAATCTGGAGCAAAACCAATCAATATAAATTCAGTCTCCAAAGCTGGAAACTCCAAGGCAAGGATGATACCTACTGACTATGTAGTTAACCTTGAATTTGACAGATTTATTATATTTTCTTCTCCATTACAGAGTCTTATTTCAGTGCTACATTTCTTTGTGTGTAAGGGGAAAGTGAAGAACAGAGAAGAAACACTTTCAAGAGGTCTTTGTCAAGATCTTTCCTGAGAGAGTCCTAAATGAGCTAATTAAGCTTGGGCAATAGGGCAGTATTGTCATGGATTAAAGGCTGTCTAGGAGCAAAATGTCAAAGTCTGCAATTGAACAACAGTTTTTCCCTGTGACAAAGGTCAACAGTATGCTCCTTAAAGTCTCAGGAAGAGTATATCTATTTATCTTATTCATATTATCCTAGAAGAGAGCTAAGAAGCAAAATTTTGCAATGAGACAGCATTACTTAGATTTTGGGACGACTGGTAAAGATTTCACATCTCCACAAAATTGACAAACAGGCAAACTAAATGTTTCAGACTAAATGTTTAACTGAAGAAATTGACCTCAGCATCATTTTAGATCTCTCTTCAAATTATAAAGGGTAACAATAAAAGACACTTAAATAAGATGCTTGGAAATAAATAAGATAATGAGCAATCTGGAGCATATGTTAATGCCTCCTTATGATTCAATGCTGCAGACTCATTTGGTTACCTGAAGTAGCTGTAAGACCCTCTTCTTACAGAAGAGAGGAATACAAAGAAGAGCAATGAGGCTGACTGAAGGCATGGAGCTCTTGCACAAGAAGAAGGACTAACATGACAAGAACTGTGATAATATAGAGTTTTTATATTGTAATTTAAAAAACAGTATATAAATATAATTATTATTACATTGGCTGAATTACACAGCTGTGCTTATTACTGCTATTACCACTGAATGGAGTTCGTGGAAGTCGCTTTATGATTATACATATATAAGCCTGGATGGAATTTCACAGCTTCTTGTTTGACCACTTTGAAAGATTTGTGCTGCTTTCTTTTCAGGCCACAAACTAGCTCCTTCAGGTTTACCCACTGCTGACAAGCTTTTGATAATACTGCTCATTTGTTCTTTGAGGCTCATCCGAGCTGTTCCTTCCCTTTACACATCAGAACATTGTTGTGTTGATGGATGCAAGCAGGCCCTTTGATCTGTGGTCATTTTTTAAAGCAGTCAGTAAAAGACTGCATAGCAGTTAACTAGTAATTTCTTTTTTGATTTTTTCTTCTTTAAAAGCAAAGCTGTGATTTAGAGAAATAACCTCTCCCAATTTTTGTTTTTAATTACAATTTACAGATGTACCTTAATATTGTCATTGTGCATTTGCAACAGCATTGGACTGTTATTAAAAAAAGTCATAAATATACCTGCAAAGTAATTTGTTCTTGCCATTGTTTGCAGTGCTTCAAAGTGGCATTTATTTAACCAAACGTAGCTATCTACATGTCTGCACCTAAGCTAGTCATTTTTCTATCCCGTTGTAGTCAAGAAAAAGACACCTCTTAGCTGGGGATTATATCATCCTAAAGAAGACATCAAATTCCATCAAATGCATCCAGCTATAAAAGCAGATTTTTCTCTCCCTTGACTGTAAAGGGAATCTGATTAGCAATGTCTGCTTGGCTCAGACATTGATGTCTACAATGCACATGTCTAAGATGAGGTGAGATAAATCCCTGGTTTCTGCTTTCCTTTCACCTTTGGGCTCTTTCATTTGAGTATCATTTCAATACGTTGCCTGTACCTCTGGAAAGATTCCAAAGCCTTGGTATTCCTCCCTGAATTTCATATTACTGGCATTTCAAGCACTGGTCTAAGAAGCTGCTAAAAAGCAACTTTGGCCTTAAGGAATCAAAAATAATTAATTCCCTCTCAATATTCACTGAAGAAAATGAATGCCAAATCCAAATCCTGATCTCTTACATGATAGAAACAGTATAGGGCTGCCTGATCAGCCATGAGCTCTCTCACACTGAGGTGGAGCTTTAGTAATCAGAAAAAACATTTTCATGCCTGAGTGACATTACTTTGCTGCATTTGCCCTTGAAGTCCTTCGACAGAAAAAAGAAAGTTTTCAATGCCTTCAAGCTATGATTGGAATCAGAATTTATAATGCTTAGGGCATGGTGAATTTAAGTAAAATTTGATGCACAATTTAAAAGCAAAGTGATAATGAAAAGTATGTGATTATTCTATTCAAGTAAATCCTTCTTAAAAAACACTAAATAGAGTTTAACACACTACTGTATGTCAGTCATCTGCCTAGCTGCAAACACAATTAACTGTTGGATCAGTAATTTTAGAACTCTCAGTTTAAAATAAGTGAATGCACTCTTTAGACAAAATAAGCTGAACATTCCTGAAATATCCTAACGTGATACATTCCAAACTGAAGCAGGCTTTAAATTCTGAAGCAAAATAAGGCCAAAGTCAAGCACTGTTGTGCCGGATGCACAAAGTCTGTGTATGTCAACAATTACGTGTCTACAGAACATGCCCCAGTCCATTTGCTTTACTTAAGGGGACTGAAGAAGGGTATATAAGCAGAAAGGCAATTCATTCATTGCTGTAGTTTAGAAACTTTACTTCAATCCACTCAATAGTTAGGTTCTAATTTTCTCTTTTTGCATGCACAAATTGAAGCCTCAACAGGTACCACTATAATTTTTATTATAGATAGGTGTGGATGTGATCTGTAGCTTAAGTGCACTCAGTAACACTGAAGAATGCTGTATATTCCAAAGCTTTGTGAGGTTCTCAGGTGAGAAAACAGACAAGTGCAAATATTATTATATCATATTATTATGTATGTTTGACAGGAAAACAAATCTCCAGATTCACAATTTGGCAAATTCCAATATCTAATATGTGACGTTAGCTGCAGGAAGGAGCATAAGAAAAATAATCAGGCTATGATAGTCTGATGCTCAGTGGGTATCTTCCTGACCTCTGTAAGAGATTGCCTTAAACTTTGAAATACAAAACTTAATATACCTTCCAAAGTAGTGATAATTACTATAATTGTTAGATACTTTTATATCAATAAAATTACTCACTCCTCTTTTGGATCATCTTTAATTTGTGGTCTCAGTGATACTCAATAGCAGTGTGTTTCACAGTCTTACATGTTTCACAAATTATTAAAAAACCCACCAATTTACTGAGCAACCATCAATGACTCTGAATACTGCAATTTAATTGAAAATATTGTCATGTTCATATGTAATGAGATAGGAAAACTAAACTTCTTATCTGTCTGTTTCGGGCCATAATACACTAACGACATGTCCACTCTTGTCTTCTAAGGCCGACTGTTTTTGTGAAAGACAGTACGCTCTTCTTCATTTTCGTCTCCATTCCTCCATTACTCTCTACCCCACTCTTTATTCATATAAAGGTTTTGATGATTTTTTGACTACAGCTTTACCAAAAGTAGACTCCTCCTTTACTTAAATTCAGTTCTCCAAGTTCAATAAAAGCTTTGCTTGCAGACACAAAGCCAATGAGCCAACCTCTTTTGAGGGATCTCATGTGCTCATGTCCAACATGCAATAATAGATGGGACTGAATAGAGTAGAATTTATTAAATTTCTAAAAGCTAGTTTTCCTTTAGAGCATGCTGTCTTCCTCCATGCCTTCCCCCTTATAAAAGTTTATTCTCATGTATTTTCAATTTTGAGACATTCTACAGTGGTAGCCACTTATTTCAATGAGATTCAACAATACATCATCTGAGTGACTTATGATTGTATGCATAGAACTGTAGGGAAGGAAAAAAAAAAGAAACTGAATATTACTTCTCTTGGCAACATCATTATTATAGCCATTTATTGTCCTGACTCCAGTAATAATAAATACACTTTCACATTGGGAGAGAATATACATCTTTCCAATGTGAACAAAGTAGTCTTATGTTTATCACATTCTAAAAGTTTTAAACATTTATTTTTCTTAAATCCATGGAAGAAATTAATATAAGGCTGATCCTTAGAGAATGGGGATACATTACCTTTACTACAATGCACTAATAAACTCATATTGATTCATATAGGACAACCATTTCATAATAAATGAGTCAACTGCTGTTGTGTCTTGTCATGTTCACTGCAATCGTTTGGCTCTTTTAATACTGCAACAAGAGAAATGTACTACACGAGAATGTCTTGATATTGACAAAAAAATTACCTGGCCAGAACTAAACAACTATGCCTGTTTTAGAAAGGATTTTCAGGACAATTTGAACTACATGCACGTCCTGGAACAGATTATTACTCACACCAGGGGGCCTGTTCTTTAACTGGCTCAATGGAGGCCTAAGCATGCTTCCCATCAAAATGCCAGGAACAGGCTGACCAAATGTGCATGAGCTTACTACAGTGAGTGGATTAAAAATAGCAAGGATGGAAGAATGGGCAATAAGTAGAGTGGAAGGAATATGAAAAACATTTGTAAGAATTTCAGCATAATTTACCTATACACAAAATCTTAAAACACTTCTGAAGATCCAAAATGTTTTAGGTAATTTCTTTTAAATTAAAAATGAGTAAATGTTTAACTACAGGTTTCAAGCCTGAGGGCAACAGAATCACAGATATGCATGCACAGCATGTGAAGCAAAAACTGGAACTTTGGGGAAAAGAAACGCATTTTTCTAGATTCTTGATCCCTACTGTGATTTAAAAAAATTGCTCATGACAAGTATTTTAAAACATGTGTTACATAATCGGTAAGCAAAGAAAAAGTGTGCAAAATACTCCAGTCTTCAATACACGTCTTATTCTTCAATGCATGTCCATTCTGGATGAATTTGCTCGACAGCATGTACAATGCATGCAGTTACTGCTATGGATGACTGTCAAGTGTGTGTACAGATAGTTTCTGTTACGCTGTTTTTGTCACTTTTCCCAAGATCACTTTATACAGACTGCTTATGTCTATCTATTTATAGATAACTTTTAGAGGTTACTTTTGCCAATAGGGTGTCAATTACTGCCAAGTCACTATTCATTTATGGAAAAAAATTGTGCAGAAAACTTCAGCAGGGACATTTGTAACTGCTGATGGTTATAGTGAGAAGAGTTTGACAAAAGAAGGTTATTTCAGTGCCCGATCTGGAATGAGTTGCAGTATGTCTATACTAAGGTACCATTGCTCTGCTTGTATCTTGTGCTGGCCTTGACCCAGCTCCAACACAGAAAGTGCATGACTGTGTTGTGAAACACTAAGTCCCAGATAATACACCCTGACTCTCCTCAGGAATTAATGACTCAGGTCTGGTGACCTAACTAGCACCATCACACGGCATTTTGTTGGTTTGAAACACTGGTAAATTACATCCACCTTTCTCCCTAACAGTATTATTAGTAATTCTTGGTTCCTAAGTCTATGGAAAATACCACAGAAGCTTGATGGGTAAACTGGGCGATCTCAATCAAAACTAAAGTAACTCAACAAAGAAAAAAAAGATCGCTTCTGCAGTTTTTCTTTTTCTTTACAGTGGAGTCATGTTTTAGCTTCTGTAGTCCTTCCTAGTCCAAGTCTTTCTGCCATCTATAGTATAACTGAATTGAGGACACAGTTCCAATTTTGCCAATAGGGCTCCTTTTCAAGGGGCAAAGGAATGAGAAGGAATTAATTTCCCCCCCTTCCCTCACCTTTCTTCCACAAAAAAAAAAAAGGCAAAGAAAACACAGTGGTAGAGGTGATCTGTTCATTAGAGTTTAGCAGAATATTTCTGAAGCTTGAAAACAAATTCCTCTTTCTGCTGCTTGATGTGCCTTCCACAAGGCCAGGGAGGTAGGGACAGTTTTTACCTCCAACAGCTTAAATGAGGTCAAAAGGAGCAAACTAGCAGTTAAAAAACTGAAAATTTGCTTGAGAAGAGAAAGGAAAAAGTGATTCTTGAATTCCCAGTTACATCAATGCCCTGCAGGAATTAATTTGAGTGGTTGTGTTGCCTGTGTTTTTGAGACTTTCTCTCCCTCTGTGACATGACTTCCTTGACACTATTGCAACACGCACACGCGTTAATGTACTGTTGGCATGCTTTACTTTTTTGCCTTCTAAAACCATCTAGATTCTGCAATAGCAAAATCTCTAAAAGCTTTGAAGACCAGTTCTTCTCTGAAAAGTAACTCCAGCAAAAAGCATCTCAGTATTACACCCTTATCCCTTGATGATACACCCATCAGCTCTGCTCCATTTACAAGCAAAATAACCTCTCTCCCCCTCCAAAAACCCAACATTCCCTGAAAACTTACTTGATATCAAGCAGGATTTGTACGTGGCTAGGTCTCTATAATCTTAAAGCACTACATTGCCATCTTTTTCAGGTTGTGCTCTTCCTCAGAGGTGCTCTGTTTTCTCACTGTAGCTAAGAATTTAGGTTTTGCAGTACCGAATCAGATACAAGAGTCATCAGTCTTAATATCTTTCCTTCAACAGCACAGAGTAGTAAATGCTCTAGAAAGTGAAAAAACTCCTGACTTTGATAGGGGATGATGTGACATTATAGCTCTCATGCTGAGCTGATATAACTAGAAATCAGCTGAAATCTGGAAGTATGACATTATAAATTCCTCCTGAAACTTTTATAGAGAGTTTTGATAAACACCAGATATTGTTTTATTCAGTGTCAGTCCCTTTTTGAGACTTGTAAAAATTACTTGCTTTCAAAGGCTGCTGTTCTCAAAGAATTATTATCCATGTTTTATTGAGAAAGCATATGAGCTGTCTCTTCTAGGTACGTTTTTTAAAAAAATATTATTGACTACAATGATTAAAGTACAGTAAAAGTATTTGTAGATTATATGAGATATAAGAGTTTATAAGCACTCTGTAGGACAGGATAAGATTTCAAGATGATTTTGATAAATTGAAGAAATGGCTCAAAACCAAGACAACAAAATTCAGTAAAGAAAAATGCAAAGTACCACTGCTAGAAAGGAGAAAAAAATGCACAGATACAAAGTGAAGAATAACTGGTTAGCAGTGATATGATACAAAAGGATGTGGGAGTTGTTATGGATCATAAACTGAGTATGAGTCAGTTATGCCCCACAGTTACAGAATAAAAGCAACTCAGTCTGGTTTGTCTTAACAGAAATTACTTATATAATAAGGCGGAGAGATAATAATGCAAATTCTAGTTGACTCTTGTGAGGCCCCAGATTTAGGACTATTTTAGATTGTGGGGACACCACACTTTAATAACGAAGTAAAACAATGGAAAGAAGGACACAGAAAAACAAGCAGGTTAAAACAAGCCTTAGAGAGTGTGTCTAGCAGAAAAGCTTGAAGAAACTGAATTTTTTTAAAGAAAAGGTTCAAGGAGACAGAAAGACAGTTTTCCAACTTACAAAATACTGTCAAGCAAAGGACAATGAAAAAGAATTCTTCATTTTACCTGGGGTGAGCAAATATAGTAAGAAAATATTGCTTACATTTTCAGAAAAGATTAACAATTAGTGTATAGGAGAAAATTTTATGGTGACTTGAGTGCCTGAACAGGACTCTGACATACATTTTACAAAATCTCTTAGAGATTTTTAAGATGTGAATATATGTTGAAAATATGCATTCCTTCCCTATTTGATTAAAACAGCCAATATACATAAAGACATGATAATGATAAACAGGTAAGTTTTAGCAAGCTGGAAATTATTGCATATATTTTTAATATATCTATATACAACATATATACAAGATATATACCTGCATTTTATTAGCATGAGTTCTGTGGGAGAAAAAGCAAATTGAAAAAACCCAAACAAACCTCAAAGATGACTAATTCCATTCAAAGTAATCACTACAGTAGTATCAGCCCCCGGTAATACCAGCAGTACTTCTCTAGATGTATGAAGTCTTCGGACTCCTGCCTTACCTGGCTTTTGGTGCAAACAAGGCCTCACTGGCAGGATCTCTGAGGGCATCAGGTGGACTCTGGTAGTCATTATGTTTTATTATTTTGTCTTATGCTAATATAAAGAAGCCTTCATCGGTGAGCAATTATTTTCCATATTCACTAGGGACAGGAAAAGAATAAATGAGCTTAACAGAGAAGATTAGGTTTGATATTAGGAAAATATGTGTAATTATACAGATGGTTAAATGCTGAAAGCAATGACCCAAGGAAGCCATGGACTCTCCTTTCCACTTGAGCAAAGGAAGGAAAAGTCAGGCCCTGGATGCTGAAGTTTATGAGGACTGCATGGATTTGCCGTATGCCCACAACTTTGTTTCCATGAATAATCTACAGATCATAAAATCACAGGATCAGAGAAAAATAGGGCTGGCAGGTGGCTGAAAAAAATGTTTATTTCACAGCAGAATAAACTATAGTTGTATGCTTTCATTCATTAGTTTATCTATACTGTTCTTAAAAACCTCCAGCAATGGGGATCCTGCAAGCTCCTTGGGCAAGCTGTTCTTGTGTTCTGGCTCTTAAACCAGCATATATACAAAACCTTATGTCCTGGTTTCAGCTGGGATAGACTTAATTGCCTTCCTAGTAGCTGGTACAGCGCTGTGTTTTGGGTTTAGTATGAGAAGAATGTTGATAACACCATGATGGTTTCAGTTGTTGCTCAGTCGTGTTTAGACCAAGTCAAGGACTTTTCAGCTTCTCCTGCCCAGCCAGCAAGA
>JAVKLA010000026.1:14126114-14183806 GCA_034782735.1 Sagittarius serpentarius
CAGCCTTCTTGCTGGCTGGGCAGGAGAAGCTGAAAAGTCCTTGACTTGGTCTAAACACGACTGAGCAACAGCCGAAACCATCAGGGTGTTATCAACGTTCTTCTCATACTCAACCCAAAACACAGCGCTGTAGCAGCTACTGGGAAGGGAATTAACTCTGTCCCAGCTGAAACCAGGACAATTCCATATTTCTTAGTATTCAGAAGAAGCTGGTCTTCAATCAGAAACTTGTCATTAACAAGGAAATATATCTTTGAGGAATATGACCAGTTCCAAATTAACTCAAAACACTTTGGTTACAAATTACATTATATGAGGCAAAGATAGTTGCCTTTCCCAAGATTATTTTGTCCTATGAGCAAAACCATAGTCAAATCTAACCAGAGTTATCATTTCATTTTGAGGTACATACATTGCTCTGAAGACCTGAATACCACAAACTTTAGAAAGCAAGGAAAACTCAGCGAGATTCTAGCTTTTTGCTGCTAATAAAACCTTCATCTAGGCATTGTATTTCCAGACTAGCAAAATCTGGAGCCTACAAAGATTCTGTAATCCAAGCACCAGATATCCAGCATGTGTTTAGGACAGATGGTTAGTAGGGTGGCTATAATAGTTGATTAAATAGGCAACAATATTAAAATCGTTCCAAATACAGCTTTTAGGGAAATATCTACACACTGATATTCTGTTTAGATTATTGCATTTATCTACATAATCATTGGCCAAAGCTGTTGATATGACCCAGTTTTGCAATTACATCCTTCCAGCTGGACATTGTCAGTAATACGTTCTTAATCTGATTCTT
The DNA here is from genome assembly GCA_034782735.1 of Sagittarius serpentarius. Classification (NCBI taxonomy): domain Eukaryota; kingdom Metazoa; phylum Chordata; class Aves; order Accipitriformes; family Sagittariidae; genus Sagittarius; species Sagittarius serpentarius. The sequence goes on from JAVKLA010000026.1 coordinate 14,126,923, forward strand.
AATCTGTGGTAAATGGTTAGAATTAAATTCTCTGATAAATATAAAGGTCTTATTTGAGTTTCATGAAGTGTGTTTGTCTTCTCACATGAAAAGGTTAATGTGAATAAGAGATCTGTATACTCTGAGGGAAATGGTGCAGAACCTTTGCTGGATTTCTGTTTGAATAAATCCATACCCAGCTCTCAGCGCTGTAAACAGGTTTTCAGTGCAAAGTGCTTGTATAGTTCTGCCAACCTATCCTAAGTATAGTTTAGGGCTTTTGCTACTTCTATCTGTAGAGGATCTGAATAACTTTGATAAAAAATCAGTAGGAGATTAAAATTTTTGTTCATTTTTTAAAGTGTTGTGGCTCATTGTTACTCAGAGCAACCTAAATCTCTACGGATATTAATTTTGGTGCCACTTTCAGTGGTCAAGCATCAGCACCCTGGTGGGATTAAAACACCAAAAGGGAGGTGTTTGACTGACATTTCTCCCTATTAGGGGTCAAAGTAGAAAGGAGATTAGAAAGTCTCTGATCAGAGCAACATTTTAGATCCGTCTTACTTTCCCCTTCCTCCCTGCCTCAGCAAAAGTGTTAAGTGGTCAAAAATATGGAAAAGCAATGTGAAGTATTTCTTGATATATCATGTCTGTATTTAGTGTTCCCTGTGTGGTACAAGTGATCAAATGTCATCTTTTCTCCAACTGCTAATGCATGTCTAGTTGTTACCTGATATAAAGTATGCATGCCTTTGACGGCCATTAGACCTGTGAAAACTTTGCAGAAACTTGCTATTCATTCATCCTTATCTACCTCCTCCTTAAGTTTAAGTCACTGATATTTGGCTGGTGCTTTATTTTTACAGGCAATGAGAATCTGGATGACAGTGATTTCTGTTTCCTGATGAAACAGTATGTACAGCTGTGCACCATCAGCATATGGCAGGCATTTAAGCCTGTAGCATTTTATAATATCGCTGACCAGTTTAGCACATATGATGAACAGGGAAGAGGAAAAGATCTATCCTTTTCAACCTGCAGGGAAAAAAGAAGGCTTCTCATGACTGACAGTATTGTCACACCTGAGATTTATCTAAAAGAAAGGAGTGTAATCGTGGGTGGTCTGTTCTTTCAATTCCTACTGAATATTTGAGATAATATTGCAGTATCCTGTGGAAGACATTATTACAAACAATTAATAGATATAAAAGGAACAGTGTGGATGCCTTTGCTCTGTCTTTGGCTAGGAAGACAGAATCTCTCAGGAAGAATGGCTCTATCACTATAGCAAAAGATAAATATAAAACCTGATTCTGAATGTGGGAAAGTGGCGTAAAGCAAATGCTGCAGGAGATAGGTAGCACCTATTGTCAAGACGCTTAGGCACGACCAGAGAGGAAAGCAGAAGAATACCTAAGCATCACCAGCTCCAGTGAGTGCAGAATGTCTGTGCTGTCGCTCAGAGCATACTAAAATATCTTACGTACAGTGTCAGCTAATCTGTTTTCAGTTTCCTGACAAACTGCAGGCATTCTCAAAAAAATTGTAATCCAAACTAAAACAACCCTCTGCCCCCTAACAAAAAGAACAAATCTTCCCAAGTTATGCATTTGTCATTCAGCAGCCTGAATTTATTAGTGATGTCGTCACAGCCACTTGACTGTCTCTGGAGGACCTTAAAGTATATCTTATTTCATGTAAAACATGAATCCCCCACAGTCAACAACACAACAAAATGCTAAACTCCTTCTTTTGATATGTCAGCTACACTGCTTCATACCTGTAACCAAGCGTTTGTTTTGATCCCATGATGTAACTTGATGGAATAATAAGGAGAAAATGGAGGACAGTGGAGCAACTATTAAGCAACTTTACAACTTTTCTGGTAATATTGCAGCATAACAATGCAGTAATTATATTCTACATCTAATGGACTTCTTGAACAGTTTCACCTTGTTTTCTTCCATCTGCAGGAGCCTAGAGAGACACCCAGAATTATCTTCATTCCCTTCCTGAGACATTATGCTCCCTTGCCTTGGAGAGATGAGCCTCACCTGAGGCTCCCACGGCTCACAAGAGCGATGCCTGTCATTGAGCGGCTCACTGTGCAAAGGCGAGATGTGACTGCGTGTCTCCGTACAGCTCTTTCTCTACAGCCCTTCACAAACCAGAAGATTCCTGTCAGGCTAATGAAAAGGCCATTGACTTGAATTAGAGACTTTTTACACATTTCATTATACGGTTTCATTACCAGAAATGAAAAGGTAACAGCTTTACAATATTAAGGAGAAATAACAGCTGCAGTGTTGCCAGTCGCCAAGTCGGGTGCAAGCGTATGGCCAGAACCTGAACATTGCTGCTCCTGGAAGACCTAAGAGTCAACCTGAAAGGTGTGAAAAAACTAACTAGGAGTTATTTTTAGAAGCTGTAGTTGGATATCATGATTCATGTATTTGTCTGATAATTGCATCTCATACCGACGTATAGAAAAATTACAGCAACACAAAGTATGATCTTAAAATTGCAGCTGTACAAGGTATCATTTTAAAGGTGAATAACATCTGTACATATGCAGCTGTGATCATAAGCCTGAAGTTTTGCATCAAATAGGTGACAGGACAGAATTAAATGTGCAATTCACAGTACTGAATTATAATTCAGTTGTAAAAAGAGAAGTGTGTTTCCTTGAAATAACTCTGAAAGTCAATTCAGTTGAGGAACACAACTTGTCACGGCTAGCTAGTTAGGCCTGCAGAATTCAAGGTGCTGGAGAAAGCATTTCTCATGCCCAGTTTCTGTTTAACCTATTAAGTGCAGATGTGCTCAGCTTCTTATGTGACATCGCGAGCTTTACAAAGAGCAGAAAGCAGCACAGTTACAAAGAGATGAACACCAAAAATTGCTGCCATATCTACAAAGCAATCGGATCCCAGTGTTTCTGATCTCCTGTTCTTTTTGCTTTTCACTGCAATCAGCTAACTCTGGCATTAACCTTTATTATTATCATTATTATTATCATCATCATCATCATTTTCAATTTTGATACTTGGGGAAGGTAAAAAATAAAAAAAAATCCATTGGCTAAAAGACACTGAGTTCTATTTTTTATGCCAATCACAACCAAGAGGTAAATGATCATATAAGAGATAGGAAGCGATGCTGGCATTGCATCCTTCCTTAGATATTACGTATGTATATAAACTATTTTCTAGCATATCGATATGTCATTCCCTTTGTTGAATTCATTCATGTTTAGAACTTACAAACCATGGTGAAGAACACGACACAAAATTCACATTAATTTCAGAGCAAGTAATGGGGAGAATTTTTAAAACAATTTTGAAGACTGCAACTTATGCCTCCAGATCTGACAGGCCATGTTATTTACAGCTTTGAAATAAAAGTAGACTTCAGGTCAGGCGTAAGACACAAAGCACACCATTTATGCCAGATTTTTGTATGATTCTGGAGAATAATAATTGGACCTGTGAGGTCAAAATAAAATGCTGCATTTCAAACAATGACTTAAATGACATGGAATGGGAACAGGGACCTGTTTCATGTTAGTGATATTTCATGTTTATTCAGAGAAGTTGCTGCTGCTTGCATTTTGTCATTTTTACTTTTTCTCATGTGCGTACTGCTTTGTGGCTAAAGAAACAGCAAAAAACCCTAGTTTATTACTTCAAAACCCGTTAATCAGATGTTTTCATCTTTTTTTTTTTCTTTTTTTTTCCCCCTCAATGTTGCTTCTTTGCTCATCTCTCTGGTCTGCCCATTTCTCTGGTCTGAAGCTTTGAAGGTGGGGAGCAGAGAAGTTACATTATTATTATTTTAGTGCAATATGATTTTATGGAAGACCAAGAAAACCCTGCCTTCTTCAATTATGCTTTCAATTTCCAGAATGGCTAAGTCAGATTTCTTCTGGGGAAAATCTGCTTTCTCATCTGAGTCCGTGAGCAAGCACAGTCCCCTGCACACAGCTAATGGAAGGAGAGAGGGGAAGAACAGATGGGGTGTAGGAGATCGGGGGGAGCCAAAGCTGTGCCACAGTGCAGCATGCCAAGCAGCAATTTGGTCTGCTCCATGAACTGCTAATTAGCAAACAATTAAAACAACAATATACACAGTGGTGTCAGTAATCTCACAGTTATGGGAATTATCCCATGATCTAGTAAGATTAAATGAGAATTTTGCTGTTAACTATTTCAATCCTCTTTGAAGAAATTGTTCTTATGTTATTGCCTTAGTCAGTAAATGTTTCAAGATGTTGCTTTTACTGGTTTTTGCTTAGATAGAAGTGTAAGTGTACACATCACTTTACAAAGCATGCTGAATGACTAACGCCTGTCTCAAAGACTGCAATGGAAATAAAAAAGCTATCAAGAACAACTGTTCAGAAAAGAGATGAGGTCATGTCAGGGGAAAAAAAAAAAAGAAAAAAGAGAGAAACATAGGATGGTTAGGCAAAGAAGAGGACTCTAATTAAGTATTTGCTAATGAGGTCCTGTAGAGTACCATCAGCACTGTTGTATAAAGACTTTGCTGAGGCAGAAGCAGTCATATCTAAACTGGGAGCTCTGCTGCACTGTAGGGATGCTGCGAGAAGCAGCGCGCGTGGCTAACGGGGCGGATAGGTGCCTGCGTGTATCTCACACCTTTCCCCTGCGCCCAGTCTCACTGACGTGAAACAACAGAGGAGAATATATCTGAACTGAAACGTGGCCTCCAGACAGCACAGCTGTGCTGTGCCCTTGCCACAGGTGTCAATTCCTTAGCCGTTAATTGCAGCTCTGAAATCGCTGGGGCAAGGGTCTCCAACGGCCCTGCCCTGGTGACTGTCCCCAAACACAAATCCCTGCAGCTCCTGCCAGAAGTTGCCCCTATGAATCTGGAAGCTCCAAGATTCGTGGCTTCCTTCGAGCACCTGGATTTCCTGCTGTGGAAATAAGAACTTGGATCTATTTTGAACCTCTGCTTCTGGCAGCTTCAACATTTACCTCTATATGGCAAGAAATGCAATATGCTCTAGACCTGCCTGCTCTGGAGTTGCTACCACAGCAGCTCTGGGACATTCCCACTGCAGATACATTTTCATCCTTCATGTACTTGTGAGAAGGACTAGATTGAGACTTTCGATATTTTGGTCTCACACTGGTGGGAGGATTTCTCCCAGTTCTGCAGACCCAGAGCATCCACACATTCCAGCCCCAGACATTTTCAAGGAATCCTGTCAACTTCTCATTGAACGCTTCACTAATTTAGATCTATCCAAGCTTACAAAATACTTGTCTGGATATCAGAAATACCAAAGTACCATCATTTTTGCACAAAAGCTGAAAGATGTAAGAAGAATAAGATCTTGTCCCATTCCTGCTGAGTCACGATAAATACTCTTTTAAACATGCATTAGTTGCAGATTACTTAGGGCCCCATTAATTACTTTACCAGTTAAACAGAAGTGTACATGTTGCTTTCAGTGAAAACAGAAGTATCTGTTCATGCTATATTTTATACAGCAATAGGTGTAGAAATTTAGGTTTAAAAAAAATTATCTGCATTTTTAATGTGAAAGATTCCAGATAAAAAAGAAACAGAACTTCTGCTTATTTTTGTGTGTGTAATATTTCATGCCAGGTGCTGTTATTACTATGTATACATACTACATTTTGTCTCCACATTAAACTGTCAGGGAAGGGGGAGAGAGGAATTACATCCCCAGCTCCATTTAGTCCTTCTGTATTTTAATACAAGTGTTGAAATAGGTACTAATACAACCCAAATCCATTTATTCTATATGAAACACATCTACATGTGTATATTAGGCAGCAGCTTTGTGTTTTGACTGAATACACAGAGAAGTCTTCTTGGGCAGCATTACTGCTCTGCAGTACCTGTTTAGCAAAGCAAGACAGCTTGCTCTGAGAATTCTGGAACGAGGTCTGTGTGCTAACCATAAGATGAAACTATGGGATTTGATTGAAATTAAATGTTAATTACTCAATAATATTGAAGAAAAATCATCTGTAGTACTTAAGTTTGTTATTTATGTAAAAGTCATAAAGGACGTCTACTTATTAAGAGGTTTAATTAAGCAAACAGCTCTTCATGCCAAAGTCAGCTTTCCAGTCTTATGCAACAACAGTCCAATGATTCTGCTGGGTGTAGTTAGCTTGTTTGTTGTTCAGTTTTAAGTTTCTATTCAGTAAAGAAGTCAAGAATGTGCCTAAGCACCAAAGAGATTTAATCTAACTCATTAAGACTTAAATTTAGGTGCATGCTAAATATCCTGCCACAGCAAGAACTAAATGGTGTAACCAATGTGGTGTTTAACAGCTGTGGGTACAATTCAGCCTTAATTTTTAGCAGTTGCTTGAATCGTATGTATTTCAAATTGGACAAAGGATTTGCTATCTAATTAATAAACTTATATGGCTTCACCACTGTAGCATCTGAGCACCTCATAATCTCAAATATATCTCTGAGGCAATAGCATTAATTCCATTGTAGAACTAAGACACACCAAGACTGAAGTGAGACTAAATGCATGTCTTGCCCATTTGGAAGGAGTCATATTCCAGCCTTACGCGCCAAACACCCTTGTAGAGGATTTTATAAGAATTAAGAGCCAAGAGAGAGATTCACAAAAGCCATCAAGCAAGTCAGTGTGAGCAGTTAAGGAGAAAATGACATTCACTGGTTATATACTGAAACCCAATTTCTGAGAAGAAAATGCCACCATTGCCTTGACATTGTACATAAAATGGACCAAATTCAGTAGCCTTGAAGCACTGTCAGAATACTTGACAATGGCTGAGGGACTGCTGGGGGAGACTGGATCAAATCAGGGAGCTTTGAGTTCAGACAAGGGTAGGGATTTGAATTTCATTGAACTCCAGTGAGAATATAATCATATGGTTAAAGGAAGGAGGACACCTATTCTCCTTTCCTTCAGAAAGTCACATCTACAAAGTGAGGTCTCATCAGGAACAGGGAAGGACTAGTATTTAACACACAGGTGCTACCAGCTTTATGGAGACACGAATTTTGTGACTGTGGGCATCAGCCACAAGAGAGGAACCTGGAGACCTCACTGATAGAGGTAAAACACAGACAGAAGTGCCAGTCTTGGAAAACTCGGGGATTAGACAACAGCAGAGCTTTTTGAATGTAAAAAGTTGGCTCAAAATTGTGTTTTATTAGTTTAGCCTTGAATGACCTTGCCCAGATCTTCCAGTTCTCAGATTGCTAGCCAAATCCCTGGATGTTTTCGGGGGTTCAGAGACATAAGAATTACCACATTGACTCAGAGCCAAGCTTAATTTAACCTACTACCACGTCACATACAGACTTTAAAGAAAGTTTTCAGAAATCCCGGTATGAATAGAACCTGGCTACTTAGCAAAACATTGTGCCATTAAATAATTGTTCCACAATTTTTTATTAGCATGATGTGAAGCAGCTACTGGGTTTAAAAATGTAAACCAGGCTTGGATGCTTTTTGGGGAGGGATAGATTTAGATCATGCTCGGTATTAAGTATTTGCTTGATAGACTGCCTGCACAAGGGAAAAAATAGATACTTAGATGACAGTGAAGATTAGTAAAAAAGTATTGATCCTCATCAGTCAGAACAAAGAGAAAAAAAAGCTATTCTGAAAACTGAGTTATCTAAACTATTTAATACTGTAAGTAATGTCAGGGGCCATCCATTTCTCATTAACACTTGTAATAGCACAGTTCAGAGAAAATGGTTCATACAGGCACAGTGAATTGAAGGAGTAAATTAAAGAAATAGCTCAAGTCCCAGAGTAAATTATGAAATCAGGATTGATTTCAATGAAGTAAATCATATTTATGCATATACTTCAATATTTTGCTGAATCAAGGGCTAAAGCAACATACTGCAGGATAAATAATGGATACAACTGTTTATAATACTACATTAAAATAAGAAAAGCAAATTTATTGAAAATGCTCTGATTAAACTAAGATGTCAGATATTCCAAATCTAAAATACAGCTCTGCATTCCTAGATAACTCCCTGAATACCTTGCGGCCAAGCTATGTCCAGCTTCATGAAGAGTTTTTGTCAAAAAAAAAAAAAAAGAGAAAAGTTTATCACTGCGTGAGCAGAAGACCTTAGTTTCTTCTATATAGATATTTGAAAGTCCAAAGCTAACTTTTCTTTGCAAATTACACCTGTTGATTTTTGCTAACAAAATTCCAGTCCTGCATAGCTGTTACACACTGTGGAGCTGCAGGAATTGCTTAGATAACATTATCTATAATATCTCAGATGGATCCTGACACAGAATTCTGACACCTGCAACATGAAAATTTGGATTTGATCATCAAGTACCCAACCTCAAATTAACACAACAGTGCAAAATTATGTTTATTAGCAAAATACAAAGAAACAATGAACTTAAAAAACCATACCCAAACAAACAAATTACCAGCAACCCCCCCCCCCCCCTTTAGGAAAAAAAAGACAGTAAGGAAAGTCTACTGTGGAAAGACCTCTCTAAAGATCAGATCAGTAGCACCTCGTTTAGCTTCTGTCTGATGTTTTTTTCTTTATTACAAATTTTCTATAATCTTTTTCTCCTGCAAAGACATATACTTTTCTAGTCATAAATGAACAGTGCCTATTTGTGTGAAATTGAGGTATGAAATGTAGTAAATATTGCCAGTATTGAGAATGGTCTTAGGTAATCTACAGACATTAATCCACTGAAGAAGGCTTCAGCTACCAAAATGAGCTGAAAGCTAAATGCAGAGTAAGCCAGACTACAATAAAAAGTTAGTGTAGAAATTTTAATACCCTCTTGGTTGTCAGGAATGAAAAGAGGAAATGGAAATATCGATTTTTGCTGAGAGGTCTATTAAAAAAGAAGAGTACTACAATTCTAGTTTATATTTCCATACAAAAAATTGCCATTTGGGGAGACTAAATATGACAAGGCTATTAAATAATAAAACTACTAGACAAGTAAATATTCCTTAGAGAGTTTCACCACACAAAACAATATCAGAAGTTGGATTTGCACATTTCTTCCATCAGTAATGCTCTTCTATTTCAGAAATGGAAGCATATTCTATCTGGCTTGCATATTATAGTCGAAAAAACAAACATTACTAATGTCCATGGGTTTGACTCTGAAGTTAAGCCAAATCACATCACATGCTCAGTGTAGACAATGCTACCTGCATACTACAAGATTCTGCATTGTGGCTTAATCAGAAAACATAAATGCAGCTCTAATTTATACCAAACAAACCTTTTCAGTCCTGCTTCTATTATTTTCAAGATGATAATCCTTATTCCTGTTTATTTTCCCTGCATGGTTAAAATACGTTAAGTGAATAAACGTTCTGTTGATTCCTTTACTGGTTATAAACCAGTACATAATAACAACATTTAAGGTATTTTTACTTATTTTTAAACACCTCTTTTCATAGTTCTGTGATACCAAGAACATGTTTGCTTCAGCTTTTAAATAAATGAACATGACATTTCTTACTTCCTTACTCTTGCATGTGATTGATGCTGAGGATTTAGATCAGTGTTGCTACTGGCACCCATACGTCTTTCAGTTGTAGAGCCACTTTCTCTGGTTTCTTTCCAGGGCAGCCTCTCACTCACCCGCAAACTGACTTCTTCTACAAGACTAGTCTGTCTTACTCTAGTCCTGACATTTTGTCTTGTTAGTGTTCATTCTTCCAATGAGTTCGTTTTAATTTTCAAAACATACACTACATTGTTGAGGTACTTGGAAACATGCTCTGGTATCAAGGAAAGAGGTTGCCTAAATGCCTTTATACCCAGTCTTCAAGTTGCTCTATCACTTCTGCCTTACTACTTGCAGTCAGAATAATTGAAACACAATGCTGACATCTGCCTTTTTTTATTGGTGTGTTATAGGGCTTTTCATGTTTTCTTCTATAAATTTCATAGATTTTTCCTCTTACTTTCACTTCTGAAATATATCAGAAAATACTTTGAATATTTGAATGAGTATTTGCTATGAACCTCTAGCTCTTAGGAAATGAATAATATCATAGGAGTTCGTTCTTTTTCAACTATATTTATTCCTTATTTTTTCACAAAAATCAGTATAAACAATTTAAATGCTACAACTGTCATGGATAATGACACTGGGACAGAAAAATGTATGACATCTGGAAGTCAGTGCCACTGAAACTATTGAGTATGACAATTAAATAATCCCCTTGCTGAAAGACTAAATATACCAAAAATATAACATCATGCTTATACAATTTACATATAAATACATGTGTGTGTGCACAAACTATGATGTTTAATAATCTCTCCTGATCTTTACTTTCACTTATTTAACTAAAAATGAAAATCTGTGTGCAAGGTTAGTTGAACACAGCTTAGTTAAGTGAATCTTTTCAAACTACTATACTGTTTTAGATATTTTTCTCTGGAGAGCTCAGTAGCAATTCTCCAAGGTAGGGGTTGATATTCACATCTTAAAGGTGGAAAGACTGAAGATCAGAAAGGTTAAAAGCCTGCCTGAGGTATTGGAGTTGGTCGATAGCAAACCTGAGATTGGAATCTGTAGCTCATAGTTGCCATCCCTGTACACCATTTTCTGCTGGAAGACATCTTCCTACTGGAAAAAAATCTCAAACCTCCCCTCCAAAACAAACCCACCAACATCCCCCTAAACTCCTACAAATTTCAAGATATTTTGTCTGCTCCTAGACTTGATTCATCTTAAGACTACAGCAATGAACAAATGAAGGAGTTTGTAAAATAAGCATGAATCTTAGCCCAGAACTTAAAATGAACTGATAAATAAATAATAACAAGTATTTATGTGAACTTCAATTAAGAATAAGAAACTGTGAAGCTAAACTTAAAAAAGAGGGAAGGAGGTGAAATGTAATCAGGAGACCTCTCTACTTGCTCTAAGACAGAAAAGAGACAGAAAAATTGCTGAAGGAAAGAACTGCATCAGGAAAGGAGTGAATAAAATGCTGAGGATGAAGAAAGAAAGTACCTAAGGAAGCAGCACAGAGAGCAGAAAAAACTCAAAAATTTCTGGTGGATTCCAGCTTTCTCACAGGACCTAAATCAAATATTTTGAAGCCTCCATCCCATTCACAGTTGGGATTTTTTACTGGAACTCTGTAGTGAAGGAGCAGTGCATCCAAGCTTGTGGCTTGTGAGGGTACCCCAGCCATCTCCTGGAGAAACTGCTGGGCCCGGAACATTCTGCGTGCGCATACTGACTTCTAGTGACAATTAACTGCGTCCTGCTATGACTGTAGCCCAAAGTGTATGTGTCCCTGTTACAGGCTTCACCTTCAAGGACTGGCCTTGTTTACTTGGTAATGCTGTTGTTACGCTTGTGATGTTTTCATGTATTACAGATACCAAAGTGGTTGGAAATGGATGCTACAGATATCGCCATTAGAATATTTTATGCTGCATCTTGTTATCCTCTAGATTCTCTTCTCCCATGCCTAAAACAACAGGGTAGAAACTCCAAGACCTTTGCTTGCAAGTGCTGTGGAGAGGGAAGAATCATGGTGCCTCTGAACAGTGCCACACGCTCTGCAGGCGACAGCATCAGTATTCAAACCTGTAGCTAAACTGCACAGTTGTAGAGTTTAACATACCAAGAACTTCTTGCGGCAAGGAAGGGAGCATGGTTGAATACGGAGAGAGAGTGTCTATACTGATGCTCATTCTGTCCTTTCAATTATTATGTTCAAAACACTTTTCTACTTCAGTCTTACGCCAAAAAGATATTTATCTTGTGCTACTCACTTTATCACATTTCTCTGCTTCTCACATTTGCCACATTTATCAGAATGCTATTCATATTTCCTGACATTTTCCATCATTATGTAATGAAACTGCTTCACTTTTAATGGGAATGTGATGAAAAATTGCACAGGAAATTAATCTAACTAATGTATTAGTTTTTGCACTAGAACCTAAGTCATATTTGAAGGACATGTAGATTCAGGGATGTCTGGTTTTGTATAATCATTGAAATATTTTAATAATTTGATAAGAAACTTTAGCATATAATCATATCAAAGGGGAAAAAATGTACTAGTACATGCATTGTACCATGCCACTTCTAAGAAGTCCTGCAATACAGACAGTGAAGAATAAAGCTATGTCTTTTTAAGGCATGCTAAGTAAATATAGCTATCACTGTATAGTATCACTACTTGGAAGTATACTACAGATAACAATAATGCTTTTCTGAACTAATCTGAGATAATTATTCCTGTGATTATCGGATAAATATATTAATGTAAACTCAGAACATTCAGACGGATTGCTATGGTCAACAATTTAAAGGATTTATTCATATTTCACATGTACAGCTTTGTTGTAAAAAATCAACATAAAATGAAAGTAGGTGAGGTTTTATCAAACAATTCTAATTCTTGCTGCTTCTTATTTGTTCACTGATAGAATAGCACCTTTTACTTTATTTGACTTTTCAGATATGAAATCATCAAGAAATAAGAAATTCAGTAGCATTCAAAACATTTTTACCTTTACCAGAAAAATTTTTAATTTCAAAGCATAAATTTAAATTATACCAATATCTTGGTCCTGTTTAGTCATCTCTGATACCTTTTAAGTGGTCCTTCTCTTATCTATTTCCATATATCCATCTTAGTACTGTACTTTATTCACTATACATGTAAGATTATATATATATATATATATATGCACACACACATACTCCTTTTCAGGAAGAGAAATACTGAGTCACAGAAACAGAGCGGAAAGCCAGAATGTATTTACACTGTGGGATGAAAAATTCAGTTATGCTAAAATGAGTTAAGTCTGGATACTTGTAAAATGCTTTAATGTGTTTTAAAAATATTTTTATATGCTTTATTTTTTATAATCTATGTGACTTAGATGTGGATCATAAAAAGCTCATGATGATAAAGCTACCAATTAATATATAGTAGTGCTCAAAATCAACATGGTGATTACCATAGCAGAGAAACCTATATATAAGATAAGGAAAATAGACTGTAATCAGTGTTTTGAGGAAACCATTTATGAGAGCCCTTTACCTGGGTACTTAGACCTGGCAACTAGCACACTTTGTATGTAAATCTTTCACCTTATTTTTCCTCTCTTCAAGACATCCCTTACCACAAGATGCAGGCAGTCTCTTCCAGGACCTATTACCCTCTGCAGGACCAGGAGATAAAAAAGGCAGCTCAAGTCAACAGGATCTGCCCGTGAGCTCAAAACTTTTGAGCTGTATGCTTAATGGTTTACCTAAGATTGTATCATACATCTAAATGAGTAAGTTTTCTGAGTCATGAGGAGCAGTCCTTAGCAATCTCCTTTTTGGAAAAGGAGGGCCCTACAATGGGAAGATTGGACTAGAAATTAAAAGACATGGGTGTTTTCCCATCTGCCAGTTTTCTCATATGACCTCAGATGAGATATGACCTAAGATAATGGTGACCTTCATCTGATCAGATGTAGAAACCCTTCCCTTAGCCTGGGACTACAGTTAGTAAAGGTGAATAGACACTTCTAGTAAGCAGTTCATCTCATTCTAATGTAGAATGTTGAATATGGAGGTCTGAATCATGCCTTTCACATATCTACAGTCAGTTTATTTCTATCAAGGATGAAAATAGCCAATAGTAACAACCTCGAATTTGAAGATTTTTTTTTGGTTTTGTTTTTCTGTGAAATGGGATGGTAACATTCCCCTCCCACTTTTCTTTGTCCTGGACAATTTATCTATGCAAAACTACCATTTGACACGTATGGTCACAGCATCCCACACAAGGTAATACTAACATTCACTGGTATCTCAGAAATTACCGCAAGACATAAATAGTCAGGCCTGCTCAGTGTCCCATATTATATAAAATAAAACATAGAAACACAAATTTGAAAATAACTCAAATATCATTTTGTTCACTATTTATTTTAGCCTGTATTTTCTAAAATGTAAGGGTGATTTTCAAAAGATATACATTATGATATAAAGTATTATTTGGCCATTTTCACACTGGGAAAGAGAAATTATGTAGATTATATTTAACAATATTAAGCTCAGAGTTTTGTTTACATTGACATTAATAGTTGGGAAGCTATGCCTGTAGAATTATTTTATGCATTTATTTTGCATAAATTATACAGCTAAAATTAACAAAACCGTAGTGTTTAAGATACACTTTTCCTGTGTCTATAATGCAAGGTCTCATAAAGATTGCATTTAGAACGAAAAATAAGTATTACTATGAATAATGCCAGCAGTCAGAAATCCTCGTTGGGAATGGGGAAAGGGTGAACCAGGAAGACATCTTTACATCTTTTCATACAGGGATCGTTAATGGAAGAAGAAATAAAGCAGAGACTTTCACACCAGAGGAAGGCATTCAAACATGGAACTGATACATCTTCCACTTTTCTCAGGTTCTTTTGTAAACAATGACAGCCAGGTACTGGTTGTAACACACTGGGGAAAGGTTCTGCATTATGATATTGTAACATATTGTAAATAAAAACAGATGATTGTGAAAAATATAGTTATGTGACCATACAGTAAGCAACAAATCTAAACAGGAAGCTAGAAACCTAGATCTTCTCCAAAGAAATGTCAGCAAGTCATGGGCAAAATTACTCAGAGACTTTAAAGAGATGCCTTATTACTTTGCATTCTCATTAGTATTTATCTTCCCTAATTGGAATATAAGTTCTCCAGGGCAGGGAGTAATATTAATTCACTGTGAATATTCTGATAGAACAGGATCCCGACCTCCATTAGTACAGCTCAGTGCTATGTGAGTATACATAACATTGTAGACAAAAAAAGAGGTATGTCATTTGAATACTTTGCATCTATTATGTACTTATATTAGAAAAAATGTCTCTAGGAGTTTTCTGATGGCTACACTTCTTTGAGTCAACCCCAAATTTCTCCAGTTATCCTCACAGAGAGGGTGGTTCTTTATGACCTTTCACTTGGTATTACTGATGATACCCAAAAAAACAGGAGTATTTATGAAGCAAAACTTACAGGAAGCTTTCTACAACATACAAAGAAATATATCCTTCTCTTTATGAAATTCTCTGTCTTATTGTGTCTTTTAAGCTTTCTAACTTTAAGAACTTCATCCTTGTCCCAGTCAATAAACTGGTCAATGTAAACTGCAGTCCTTCCCTGGGCCTACATAAGAAATCAAGATTCAGTCAGTTATTCAAAGCTTTCCTTCTCAGTTGTCACTGGTCTCCAAATTACCAAACTACCAAAATGTCACCTCAATTACCAAGATTCAATCTGTTTTACTTCACTTGCTCTCTTCATTTATCCTTTAATGTAAAATCACTATCTCATCTCTGAATATGAATAATCACAATTGTTAAGTGCAGACGATATGCCACATACTTAATTCTTAATCAGTATTGCTGTGCCCATTATTGTATGTTTAGCAAAACCTCACTAATCAGTAAGAGCCAGCAACCACTGTAAGAGAATCAGAGCTGTCTCACAGGTTTCTGTCAAGATTCAGGTACAGTTGTGCACTTTCATGTTATTAGAAATCTTTGGTTTTTATAAACATTGTAAAGTATCTTTACTGTTTTTCTCAAATTTAGAATTATTGAATAAGTAAAATTAAACTTTTAAAAATAAACAACATACTACAGGCCTTAGGATGTAGAATCTTTTCTCATTGTATTTCAGCTGTATCTTCAGCCTTCTTATTTCACTGACTCCCTAACCTGCTGAGTTGGGATTGTTTTATTTGTCCAGTTTCCTCCCAAACCAGGCTAGAATGAGTGTATGTTTTTAGAGTTTAAATTCTTGGGATTATTTACTGAATCTAATAAACCTTCTTCAGTTGACCATCAACTCACTTTTGCTCAGAACTTTTCTTTCTACACTTAAAATTGTGATTCAAAATAACTGAAAGATCTGTGTGGACTTCAAAGGGTCTTGAGTTCCTCCTTGTCTCTACAGCTTTGCTAATCGCTTCTGGATTATCCTGAAGTACACTTCTCTCTTAGATCTGCTCGATAGGTGCTCGTTTACATCCTTCTCCTAACTAAGGTATCTTTCTGTGCCTGGAGGGAAAATCTAAGATAGTTTTGACCTCATGCACATCACCCAAAGGTTCTGGTTATTCACGGATCTTACAAGTTCTTCTTGCTGCTCTTTAAAAAAAGAAATTACAATGCTCTGTGAGGTATACTGAGCAAATTTCCCTGCCCAAATGTTAAAAAAAAAGCCCCTGCTTTTCTTCTAACACTTTTTGCATGACCATCTTACCTCCTTTCCATATTAGAATCAAGGTTCCCTTAACAGCTAATTGGACATATCAGCATTTTTTTCCTCACCCTTTCCACAGTTTCCTGCTTCCTCTAACAATTAGCTTGGCCAAGTAAAACATTTGCTTTCAGGGGCCTGTTATTTGATGGCTTATCCTATTGTTTATCTTATGGGTCCAGCTATTGAGGTCCTGAGATAGTTTTAGTCTCCCGAGTTACTGAGCTAACTATGTTAAGTAGTAACCCAAATCAAAATGAAGCTGGTAGGAGTTATGGATCATCACTAACTTATGGTATCAAACTGAAACTAATCTAAGAAAAATCGGTTTGGCAGCAAGTAACTGTGCTCTACACTGTAATAATCGGTTTTGCATGTACAAAATTACAGTCGATCAGAGAATCTCTGTGCAGATACTGTCTGTTGGTCAGTAAGGATGCTCTTACAAATGCTGTCCTTAGTGTATCCCAAGACAGTATGACTGACTTCAGCACTTGTAATCAATGGGGCGATAAGGAGCTCTTATCCTAAACTAAATATCAAAGAAGAGGAGCCCCTCTCTCTCCCACAACCAGATGACTGCTGTACATTATATGTGTACATTTTAGATGACTAATATTTTCAATGAAGTCCATCTGGAAAGACAAATATACGTGGAAGCAATTCACTATTTCCATCTAGTATATTGCATCATCTTTTTTAGTATTGACCTGCTGTTTTATTATTTCTAACTTGATGATTCCACGAGGGAAAACTGGACGTGCTTGTTAGTTGGAAGGAAATTAGGGTAAGCAAACCCCTTTTAATCCTTCAGACTTTATATTATTTAAATTAATTATTGGGGCTTTTTATTCTTTATTGCATGATGAAACATATCTGCATGAAAGATTGGTTACTTTTTTCTACAATGACAGATTTCTTTTCTTTCCAATGGAGTCCCAGCTTCATGGGCTTGCTTGAATCCTGTGTACAGATTTATCTTAAAGAAAGGTAATTCCAGAAAAATTCTAAAGCAGAGGTTTTGAAGACCTATTTAATTCTATTATAATTATTTTTTAAACCCCAAATCTGATATTAAATTAAATCCATAGTTTGTGCTTTTTGCTTATTTGCAACAACTAGGTTTTGATAGAATTCAATGCAGGAACAGTATGTTTTTATGTATACTATATGTAACTAGGAAACTAAATTAAGCTTTATTCATTGCAGTTTTTCACGAATACTGTGTATTTCAACAAAATAGACACCATGTGATAAAGAGAAGTTTGTGGAAACTGGTTACTTAATTCCCATTTTACATTTAAGTAAAATACAGACTAGTGAGAGAGAAATGAAAGTAGGGTTTTGTTGTTGTTTTCTCTCCTATCACATTTTTTAGGGAACTAATACCCAAGATAATTATTTCTCATGTTCTGAATTTTGTTATTCTTATTTCCAAAGGAGTTCCAGGGTTAAATTTTAGTCAAAAACCTGGAGGGTTCCATTCTTGCAATGGTGATGTATCTTGGGAAACTCAAATTACTGCAGTCTTAGTTGGGAGTGTTTTATATCTACCACTGTCACCTAGCTAGTAAGGAACAAAACCTAAAATGACAGACCTACTGAATAAAATCTTAATCCCAAATCATAGTCAAGAAAGGAACACAAGCATGTGCTAAACTGTTACCATGTCGGCAATTCCCCTGAATTCAGTAAGACATATATGCTAAACTTTAGATATGTACTAAAATATCTTGTTAAATGAGGGCTTATACATGTGCAGTCTTATTAGTGCATTAAGAAGTTTTAACACTTGCCCAAATATACCACCTCACAATACAACCTTCCTGATGTAATTAATGAAGAAAACAAATCTGCCATCATAAGTTTTGAAATATTCCATGATAGGCTTGCAAGTATTGAAGCAAATTATGTATAGTTCTTCTTTGGAAAGTGCTAGGGTTGACCAAGGGCAATTTAATTTAAAACATACATTAATATACTCTAAATTATCCTTGGACTCTAACTACAGTACTTTTAAGAATGCTTTTAGAGTTTCATTAGCAGTAAACAGGCAGGCATACTTGCAGGAAAGAAAACTTGACTAATTCTCCTTGAATACATGAGGAGTTAGCTTCCATTTGCAACTGTCTGTGGTACAGAAAATGGAGCCTCTCAAAATCCTGTTTCCTCCTTTCAGTTTCACAGACAGCCCTGAGGAATATTTAGCCAGTCCAAATATACAAACTAGTTAAATGCTGCTGGCTCAAAACATGATGACATGAGTAATAAAGTGGGCACAGTGATAACAAAGCCAGCTGTGTAATTGTTTGTACAATACACATTGTACAATACAACAATACACATTACAATATAAACACTTGAAATCAGCTCATGTTGTTAAAGTGTACCTGGGATATAAGGAATGTATAGCAAAATAAATACTTGTATATATTTTCCAGTTTACTTAAATAGTTAATATAAATATCACCATCTACTGGCAGAAGAAAATATGTAGCAGTGTTCACAAGTCTGTAGGATCAATAAAGTTAAAGACACAAATAGATTCCAGCTTACACAGCTCTTAAAAATCTGCAGAAATACCATTAACTTCTTTGCTGCCTGGCAATGTCCACGTAATTTTCCCAAGTTGCTACACGGAGCTAGAGGTGGCTTGCTGAGAAGCTTCACACTCTTTAGTAAAATAACCCTGTGTGATCAAGATGCTCAACTTCAATTAAGAAGAATAATCTTGATTTGATTTTACAGTAAGGTGTTTCATATTCGCTATGCTTTCTGATCCATATGAAAAGAACCACATTTTATTGTCGTGGTTTATTTTTAGAGTGATAGTGGTTGAAAAGAGTTCCTCATATTAGTGCAAAATTTAACTATTTTCTGTTTTTTTTTCACAGGCAAGTATATCTCTAACTCTGATGTGGAAATAGTACTGAGAAAGGAATTCTCCTGTTTTGTCAAATGTGAGGCAAGTTTGCTTGGTAATGAAAATAGGGGTAAAATGTTAAAAGAGGAATAGCCTGGGTTTTTATTTGCCTCTTTGTAGCTGAGTTCTTAATATGCTCCTTTGTGTGTTCAGGCTTTTTGTGTAATCCTGAAGGCTAAGCTTTTAGTAATTTTGATAAAAGCTTAGAGTTTCTTGCTCTCGGTTGCCTTCAGGAA
Organism: Sagittarius serpentarius; assembly: GCA_034782735.1. Classification (NCBI taxonomy): domain Eukaryota; kingdom Metazoa; phylum Chordata; class Aves; order Accipitriformes; family Sagittariidae; genus Sagittarius; species Sagittarius serpentarius. The sequence continues at coordinate 14,146,376 of JAVKLA010000026.1, forward strand.
CTGAAGCTTTAAGTAAAACATTAAATAGCATAAGACTTGTCATGAAATTGTGAGAGTTTGCAAGACTCAGATTGCAGAAATCAAATCTTGACCTGATTTGAGCTGAGAGAAGTAAAATAGTTGTGAATAGAAAGATATCAAGAGAAAAAGAAATAGCAGAATATTATCACAGTTTGGATAACAGGGGATGAGAAAGAAACAAAGGAAAAAAACTAAAATTGAGAACTTAGCAATAAGGGAATGGAAATGCTGTATGTGGAAAACAGAGATAGTGGAGTAGGTTTTAGAGAAGAGATCAATAACCTGGGATACAATGTCCTCTCTGGAAGGAAAAAAGGAAAAACAGGGAGTGCAATGTCATGAAAGTCAGGAAAGAGCAAGGTGTTGAGGTAAAACTATGATGGGCTCAGAAAGACTGGGAAGAGTAAAGGTAAGATAGAGGATTAGAAATTTGGCCAGAATCGACAGTCACTGTAGATTTGAGCAATATTCCTCTAAACAGAGGAAACAGCTGAGAAGGCATATTTGAAATAATGTAAGAGCAAGACAATAATACAGCTTGTTCATGCATTATTATAGACTAGGCTCTTCTAACTGGTTTAATACCATAAACTGATTGCTTCATACTAGAAGGCATCCTAGCAAAGAGTAGAAACTGGTGTTGCTGACTATACCCCTTGCCACCATGCTGCTGATCATGTAGAACTACTGGAAGGCAGGTGGCTCAACAAAATCTGTGGTTTAGACAGAACTAATTATGAAAGAGGTCTGAGTTGGTTATCCTCAAGGACAGTAACACAAGCAGTAGTTCTTTGCACTGTGGGTGCAAGAAATGGTGTGGTCTGTAGGTAGTAGGTAAAGGGTGAGCTGAAAGTAAAAGCTTTTGGAAAATATATAAAAAGATGTCAGCAGTTCAGAAAGGGTGAGGGACTGAAAATTAACAAAGCTTTTCCTTTTATGCCATTAATCACCCTTAAATTGCAAGGCCACTTTTACACAAATCTGAACCTTGCTTTCAGTGCTTTCAAACACAGAGCACACAGCCTGTGTTCAGGGAAGATAATAAGCAGAGCTAAACACTCGTGCTTGGAATTTGTCTTAAGGTGATGTCTTAAGACATTGGTACAGAATAGATTTCTGCGGCTCTAAGATGTCACTTATTTTTCTGTGCTGTTGGATATACATTGTCCTCTTCTACTTTCCCCTTCCCCCACCTCATTCTTTTGGTAACCATCTCTATTTTTGCTTCTTTAGCCAGAGGAGCACTTTGGAACAACATCAGAGCTTGTAACAGATTCTTCCTGACAACTGCATTAATACTAAATGGCCCGAGATCAGGCTGTCTAATGGGACTGACAAACTCATCACTAGTCTTTTTGGCAAAGAGGTCAGCAGATGATTTCACAATGCTCAAAAAAAAAATATACAAAAAAACCCCACATTTTGTTCTTTCAAACAAATCCTCTGTTCTGTATTACACAAAACTTTGACGATCATAATCTTCCTATCAATTAGCTGCTGATGCTGTCTAATTTTATTTACAAAACTGTCTTTGAGAAAATAAGAATGTGAAAAGACTCATCACAATCCCAGCTCGATGCCTAAGGTAATTGGCAAATCAAATATCATTCCTTACAAAGTAGGGCAGGGGAAAATAGTTCAGCATCTCATGCCTTCAAAGCCAACTTTTCTCTATTTCAGAGAAGGGTTATTGTACGTAGAAGTCAGAAAAAAGGACCACTAGACATCTGAATTCTTACTTTTCCAAGCTATATAGTGAAAACATCATAAAAAAACCACTGATGTTCAGGGCACAATTCTGCATAATGCCAGCAGACTCCCAGGGCCTTACTCTGACTCCTTCAGGATTCTTTCTGTAGCACATGAATCACAGTCCCTAGCACATTTCCACAGTACCCCTGACAACAGGCAATAAGTGATGGTATCTAGTTCACCGATGAGGACTGAAGCACAGAAGTGATGCACATTACTTTGAATTCAGGTTGTAACCCATGAGCCTATATGTGTCTATACCCTATGTCCTGCCCCATGCTCTCATTGAAGTCTGGAATGAATGAATTCATTTTCCAGCCAGAGCAGCCCAGGCACAGAGGGGAGAGATTCACACCTGATTTTTGCCTTGACAGTAGGTTTGGACATAACTTGCTTAAGCTATTTGGCTGTAAGAAATTGATCCAAAACAAGGTAGTTCAGACATTTAGCTACTGACTTTATAGGTCAGTGATATTGCCAGGGATGTCTCAGACTGTCACTCTAAAATCCTTCTACAGAGAGTGGAGACAAACAGGCATTTTTAGGGTTCAAGTCATCTGAACTATTTTAAACTTCTAAGTCATGATGAGATGAATTGTGTCCCACAAGTGGCTGTTTCTCTCCCCTGACTGTAAAAAGTCACCATGCTGCCTAGCTCAGACAAATATATCCATATTAAGGAAGATGTTTCAAGTTAGGCGAGATTAATCTCACACACGGAGGCTAAAGATTAGCTTTTAAAGTATGTAAGTGGTTTGCAATGCAGACAGGGATCATAGTGTGATTTTCCAATATATTTAGATGCTTTGGCACTTTTGAAAACCTCACTAGCTGCCTATCTGGAATCTTCAGTAGTTACATACTCCTACCAAGTTTCCCCGTGGAAATTCCCCAAGGAAATATTCTCACAGAAAAGTCAAATGAAGCTGATTATGCTTAAAACCAAAGCAAAGAAAAACAAAACCCACTATCACACATACACACACAAAAAACAAAGTAAGAGTCTTAAGCGCTAGGCTTCCAATCCTATCCATACCACATGACGCTCAGCATCTGTTAGGATCAAACAGTTGTCCAAAAATCTAAACACTGTGGATTTCTTTCTGATTGCAATCCTCTCCAAGGCAAACTGAGAAATGTGCTCCCTGAGCAAGCAGTTTTCCCATGAACGTTTTCTGCACCAACAATTTGCCAATCCTAAGAGTAACCAAAAACAGTCCTACAAAATCTGGGAGAAGTGGGACAAAGGCAATATTATGTATTTCACATGATAACATAGTTATCTTTTCTAATACAGCACAGAAATGCAAATAAACAAAAAGCTCATCTACTTTAGCTGAAAAATAAATAGATTGTCTATTCCAAACAATATGTTTCAAGTGATAAAAAAAATCGCTTGCAAGCACATATCAATACCTGTTTGAATAACAGCATACAAGTGCTATATAATCAGCCACAAACATGTTCTTCTAGCAATTACACTCCTTTTTTGTTTGTTTGTTTGTTTGTTTGTTTTGTTTTCAAAGACTGAAACCACTTGTTGTCTTACCAGGAAAATATCCAACACCACTAAAACCGAAAATATTTCTGCATTATTCCAGAAAGACTTTTTTTTCTTTAGTACACCTAGCTAACAAGTGAATAGATGTGTCAAGTGGCTACCCTGCACGTTTTCTAACGCTGGATTCTCTGGACGCTCTTTAGATGTTGTAGACTTTCAGACTCCTTTACCTTTAAATCCTTTTAATCGACCAATACGATGATTAGAAGACATAGTAAAGGGCTATTCGAGATGTCTCTATTGATTATAATACACAGTCATAATCATTGCACTCACAGTACAATGCCATTTTAAATGTTTTGTACCACTTAAAGGTCAAAATAAATTTGTAAATGTGACATTGTTCTGCTCATTCTTCTAACTGCAGTCATAGTAAATTAACCATACAGTGTGTAATGGAAAATATTAGCTAACATCCAAACATTGACTGCTTGACATTACTGTCAGCTATGTGTCATTAATATTCTTATTAAGTGCTATGAAAGGTTGGTTGAATGGACATTAATGGTCTTTAAAGATGCAAATAAAAAAATGGCTGCTTGTACACAGCTCTTCCAATAGAAAATGTATTTATACGGCTGAAAGACTGTAATTTATCTGCAAGGGAGAGTAAGTTATCAAAAGTAACACACCACTGTTGCGTTGGGGGATATGACATGACATTTTCTATATTTTTAATGGGACAGGAAGAAATGTCTTTACTGAAATTATCACGTGCCTATGCATGCACACTCAGATCCTATAAATTCTTAAGATCAGAGTTTGAACATTTGACACCATTTTCTGTAAAAGCCTAGCTATTTCTGTCAGATTCTCCCAACACTTGTGGACTTTGCAGGTTATGACTCTTGCACAGTGTTAAAAAGCTCCTCTGTTGTAAAAAGAATAAAGGTTTTGATGATTAATTACCAGTAGTCACCTGCTGTATTACTATCTAGATGAGAACATTAACGTGGCAATCATCACTGCAGTATTCTGAATAAAATAACTATAAAATGCATGAGATCAGACACGCACAGAGTGAATCACCAGTGGAAATGTGTGTCTGTTGGCTCTGTGAGGCACATGAACAAAAGGATGATCTAGACAGAGCCACCAACTCAGCGGAGCATGAAAGCTGGAAAAGTGAAAAAGCCAGATGTGCACAGAGCTAAGAATGACAAAGGAGCTAAACCCACAGAGACAGAAGGCCAAATTATAACATTCTCATAAAGGTGTAACCACCTGTCAATCAGGGTTTTGTCTGCTGAGACTGCTTCAAAGACTCTAAAGAAACAACCAACTAAAAATGGTCAAAATGAGCTAATGCGTTAATTGCTGTGGGATTCGAGGCTAACGCTACAGTAATTGCAGAGCAAGCTAAGAAACAACTTTTGTAGCTACAAGAAATCTGTGCAATCTTTTTGTTTTGTTCCAAGATGTCTAATAACTGAATACTGAAATCTGGCCCTTAGGCTACAGAAATGGGTTCTCTTGGCTGATGTATTTCCCTCCAGCCGAGTTGCAAACTATTTAAAATTGCCCTTACTTGAGCATTGCTACATTTTCAGCCATATTTTGCACGTGAGACAATAGTAGCAAATAATCACAGCCACTCTGTTGAAAGGTGAGTCCATATCACGAGCAAACTCTTGTGCTGTGACGGCCAGGAGCTGACAACATGGGCAGAGCAAGAGGAGGAAGGGCCGAGCCCAAGGAGCTTCCCTCCGTAGGACTTGCTCATTACACGTCTCTGCTTTTGACTGGAGTGGGCAAAGCATTAACTTTCTTAGAAGGAAGTTTCACCATTGGGGTGGATGAATACTGTTTAAAAGGCACAGAAAAGATTTATTTTGTTACTTCACACAACAAGTCATCACAGAAAATACCCTATTTTTTAATGGGCAAAGGCAAATTTTTCAGAATCAAGAAAGTATATTTTTCCCTGTGTTCCAAAACATGCTGGTGCAGTTGGTTTTTTTCCCCCTTTTTCCACAAGACCTTGCTTCATTCAACAGATGGGGTGGATAGGATGTAGGGAATGACCAGCTGTCCACTTTTTCTTTATATCCTCTTATGCCCGTCACTCACTGTATGACCTTTACCTTACATACTATACGTCATCCAAACCATGCACTGAGCTTTGAATAAACATTTGCTTCCTAAGTGTTATACTACAGTCATGCAATCTCTGACTGTCTCAAAAGGCTGGCAAGTTATCTTGTCTATCATTATATCTCCCTTATGAAAAAAAAAATACTTTTTTGATCATTACTTTATGCTTGGGGAGCTGGAGACAAGGAAGCTTGGCAGGAGTCACAAGAGGAAAGAGTGTTGAGGCTAGAATTACAAAGAAGGAACAGGAAATATTTTTCCTATTTTATGAAATGTCAAAAATGTTTTCATTGCTTCACTGAATTTTTTTGGCACTTTCTCAAAGTTAATGTGGGAGATGGGTGGGGAAAAGATTTTGAGAATAAGAGAAAGGGAAAGAAAATTAGAAATAATCAAAGCTTCATGACTAACCCCACTTTAGATACAGAGGGGCCAAGTTTAACCCCTTTGCATCTTCTAAGCCTCCAAATAAGAAATAAAGGTGAAGTAACAATTAGCTATTCATCAATGGTTTGGAAGAACAAGTTGAAGACATTGTGTTCGCTGGGTCTGCTATTTCCTTTCATGTCTCCTGGGGACATCCATCTTTTACCTGAGAAAACTTCTCAAAAGCTGCATTGAAGCCTACTCACCCTTACAAAAATTTTCATCCTAAGAAATAATTTCACAAAAGATTCCCAGCAAACTCTAACTGTGACAAGTACCTCATGGAGCTTTTCATCCATTCACACAGCCCTGCCAGAGGTGTTGAGCAGAAGAGCTCGACCGGCAACAGAAATATCTAGAACAAAGACACTTTGCATATGATAGCAACATAAAACATTCAACAGTGGTTCATGTGGAATGATTAGACTGCTTCGTGATTGCCTGTGAAGTTGTAAAAATTGTCACTGGTGTGAATCGAGGAGGACAAAACAGATCCAGATTAGATACAGGCAGTAGCACTGTGTGGAGGATGCCAAATATTGCTTCAGCCCACATGCCTGAAAACAGAATTGTTCCTCTTTCCCTTTGTCCCAGCTACATGAGGCTCCAGTACTCAGTTAAGGATGCAGGTAATTTTTTTTCCACCTTTGAGGAAAATAGGTGCACTTTGATATCATTATATATTCCCACCTAGTTAATAGACATTCTGAATCTTACTTTCAGCTTTGGTATAGAGGGCACTTATAGTGTTGTTGCTGTTTAATAATAGTCTAAGATTAACAAAAAAGCAACTTTTAGATTTGTTGTGCAGGGTATAAGGAAAAATCTCACTGAACGGGGATCTAAATAGCAAGACGTATTCACGGTTTTGACAGCAAATCTATGCTCAACATTGTCTGAGGAAAACAGATTGGGTAGGTCTTGTTCAGCTCTTCTTCTTATGTCCAGATTCCCAGCTGCTTACACAGGTCTGAGTTTTCAGCAAAGTTTAATTGACATTTAATTGAATTCTTGAGAGGTTTGCGCCTCCTAAGATTACAGAATTCATCCATGAAGTACCGAGGCACATGCGTAATTTTTAAATCTAGCTGTCTTCAGCAGAACAGTCCACTAACTGGATTTGAGCTCATGCTGAAATGACCCATATGAGAATTATACTACAAAGCACTGTCTGAAAGCATGAAAAGCAATTACAAATTAGTGGATAATTCTTGCACAACCATTTTCTTGGATTCTGAGACACTTAAGGCAAGGTCTCTTTAAATCAGTGCGGTATCACTGATGAAAGTATTTAGTCAAAATTATTCATTCACCATGATAATCTAATATATTTTGACAATTTAGACTTATCTCTGCAAACAGATGTCTGTATATTGATCTTGCAATCAATCACTTTTTAGCAGAAATCATCGTCTGTCAGTCCATAATACACACACATACATATATATACACATAAATATATATACACATAAATATATATATAAACTTCCATTTTAGCACATTAAAACAATATAGCATAAACAGACACTGCCCAAACATCCATCCATAGGGGCCACCCCAGCATTTCTCAGTCTCCATGGCAAAGTGTTAGTACCAGAAGCCAAGGTATGTCTAAGACACCAAAGGATGAAAGCTAGATCCTCACTTTAGCAAGGGCAGAGGACAATCATTCCCTCTCTCAGTGGAGGCACCAAAGCAGAAAGTGTGGTACCTTAGCCTCACAGAAGTTAAGCTGTATACAAACAAAAGGATCAAGGACAGTTTCGTAGATACAAGGTTTACAACAGAATAAGACCCAGAGTTGCATTGTCTTTAGCCTTTTTGTCACGGGGAAAAAAAAAAAAAAAAAGGTTTGGGAGGCTGAGGGTGGAGACACAAGTGCAAAGAGTGATGCAGAGCATATGGTCTCACCACTTTTATTCATGATTACTTTAAAGGGACAAAGCATTTGTTTTCAGAAAACAGTGAGGTTTGGTTTTCTTTTATTTTCTCCCCCCCCTTTACATTTTTGCCTCAGACACAGGTGGGATGAGCAGGAAGGTTGGGGATTTTCTGAATAAACTTGCCTTTTCAAAAGAAAAATCAATTTTCTGGCCAAGCTAGCGCATTCAAACAACCATCCTCTTAGCCTCTCTGCTGACAGAGCCTGTATCTTTGAAGTCCTATCTATTAACCTCCCATCAGCTTGTTCCACGTAGATTATTCTGAATTTTATCTCATTCTTTTGAGGTTATTCTATATTATAAGGCAATAACTGTGCAACCTGATGGATGATCAGTTGATTGAGTTCCACTCCAACCTCAAAAGCACATGCTAGTTGAAATGTTAAACCAATTGTATAATCAATGTTTGAAATAAGGCATTGTGACATTAGCGTAAGCCAAGAAATTAAGGTGATTGCCAATTATGAAGTAAATTAGGTTGAGAAGGAAAAACAAAAAGGATTAAAAATAAATCATCAATAAAGGGCTTAAAAAATCAAGACCCGCTGACATCTCAAAAATTATCCACCAAAGTACCAAATAATGCATAGTCAAACACCGGAACATCAGATTAGAAGAATGAATAGCATTAGAATAAACTTGCTTTTAGCTGCCCTAAACTTCATACTGGTCACAGAACTAAGCTTAAATACGGACTTACAGATGTAGTCATGTTTCTGTTTTATGTCAGTCTCCTGAACCCAGTGACCTGGATGTTACCACAACGGCAACTCCAAATTCAGACAGTGATAATTAGAACTGAGAGAGTATGTGGAAAAATGTAAGAGTATATTTTAAAATGCATTTTGATTTTACAGGGTTCATACCCTTTCAGCTTTGTGTTCTATAGCTATTCAGGCATTTAATGGTCTTATGGACAGATGTTAACAGAAAGGCAGTGCTCATCTCCAGAGCTCAAGTACTGGATGAGAAAAATGTGAACTTGCATAGTCAGTCATATGGCTGAAAGCTGATACTTTGTTAGCTTCCATATGCTATTGATTTTGCTCTCTTATGGACTGTCTTCTAACTAATTAATATATTTATCTAACTGATTTACAGAGACCTTTGACTGCAAGCACTTATTTATGTGCTTAGATAACAGCACATAAATACTCCTGTCACAATAAATTGGACTCAACACAAACCTAGAATTAAACATAAAGGGTTCACAGAATCAAAATAGAATAATTTTCTTATGACACTTATTTATGAAAAAAAAAGCAGAAATTGTAAATTAAGATTATTTTCATTAAAAATACCTGAACCAAATTAATGGTAGATTTTTTTTGGCTACAAACAACTCAACAGAGAACTTAAATTGTAATTTTGAATTATTTTGAAGACTTACTGATCTGTTCGCAGCTAGCGCGGTACTAATAAAAATTCTAATTATAAGGATAGATTATTGTGCAGAACTTATTTTTCAGTCTTATCAGAATACATCATGAAAACTTACACATACAAACATCTAGCACAAACTGTATTTAGTGCTTTGGAAGGCAATTATGAATACAAATTTTCTTATATGAGCTTTTAATTAAAACATTTTCATTTCTCTATAAATCTTTTTTGGGAAAAAAAAACCAACAAAAATGGTCATCAACTTTTATAGTTAGTATAAAGCTTTCAGAGCAAGTAAAAAACTCAAAGCTCAATTCCGGAATTGTACCTTTTTTCTCAATATGGAAAATTGTCACAGAGCGGAAATTCTGGAAAAGGTACAAATTTCCGGAGCTGCGAAATTATGTGAGCTGATATGAACTGCAGCATTTATTTGTTGCCCAAACCAAATCCTGCAGGTGGATTATTGATTCATTAGTTTTACCATGGGCAGTGCTTCTTGAATCTTTCTATTACAGGATAAAAATGAAGACAGTTAATTTCAATCAGAAAAGCTACAGCTGTGAGTGAATACACATTTTTCTAGCCACTCTGACTGTCAGTTTTAGCAAAGCGAAGAAAGGAAGCAGCAAGCTCACGGTCTGCCAAATGCACAACTACAGCAAAAAAAAGAGCATGTACAAGTATGTATGTGCGTGCATATTTGGGTGGATGCGTCTCAGAGCTTTGGCTGTTACATAGCCAGCCTGAAGCACTTTAGTGGAACATAATTTTCACTTCGTAAAGTTCAAGAGGCTTTAAAGGTTTCTTAAATTAGGCAGCCAAAATCATTAATCTCCTTAGAAAATTTTGGCAAAACACTGAATTCATATTGACACAAGGACTAGGAGGTAGCAGACTCAATTAATGAAACCATTTCTCTCCTCTGATGGCTTTGCTCTTTCTGTCTGAAATCACCAGGGTAACACTGACTTTATCGCAAGCGCAGAGAAAGAGCTAATGTTTTAGGATGGGAACAAACAGGTATTGATAAAATAAGTACTGAGTCAAGCCTAAATCCAAACATGAGCTCAGTCTGCTTTGCAGGTTCAGGTAAGCTCACGTCCTGCTCCTGAACCGAACGCTGACAGTCCAATGCTTATTGCTCGAGGCAGAGGTTAGCCCGGACTGCAGCACGGGGTGCATCACTGCCGACCCACAGCCGGCTGTGACAGTGGAAGAGGTTCATGTCCTCACCTGCTTATAGCCATCCCTTTGCTAAGGTAGGAGTGGTTCGCTACAAGAAGCAAGGTCTTACAAGGGAGTGCGGTACCAATTAGCTGGGAGGGGACCGTGTGTCACCGCTGTGACTTTCCGTACCTTGAAGATACAGCAGACAGCTTGCTTATTGATGGTACTGTTAATTACCTTATGGAGAAGGAAATCAGTATTATAATGTACCTGTTATTCATCAGATATTATAATGGCTTGTACCAAAATGCCCACAAATAAAATAAGGGGTCCTTTTCAACACTTGTTTGGTAGCCTATAAGAAACAATTGGACAGGACAAGTGCAGTGTGGCTTCCACAGGCACATTCAGGACATTTTTTCACTCACAATACAGCCGATTCTCACACCTATTTACTGAGAAACTGCGCTCTGCAAATAATCCCAGCAGGACAGGTAAGCTCCTATTTACTCAGCAAAAGCACGAATGGCCATATTTGACCATTTTCGTTTCTTTACATCACCAGTTTTATGGCCTATAACCTTCATAGCATTTTGCTTTCACACTATACCCACTATTTCAAACAGAATGTGAACAAATGCCTAAGCCCTCAGGTTCAGTAAGGTTTCTATCCTATTTGATACACTACACCATTAAGACCGTCCCCTAATGGGTATATTCTCTAGACATATTTTCTTCACAAGCTCCTTGTGTTCAGCTTTTAAGCCCTCCTAACGACTGAAGTATTTTTTAAGTAAATAAAGTGATGCAACATGTACCTTGCCACAATGGGGCATATTTTGTATACTGTACCTGTCTAATCCAAATAATTGGATGGGAAAATAAATAAATTTAATGGGAGAAGAAAAATACTGAAAAATATTGAAAAGAAGAACTATACTGAAAAATATTGAAAAGATAATTGAAACCTCTTCTTTATTGCTGGGAAGATATCTCATCTGCATGGTTGTCCTGAGCCATGCTTCCCTGGTTATTCTTTGTTTATCTGTTGCTTCAGTCTACCAAAGAATCCCCCTGAATGCTGAGAACCAAAAAACGATAGCTGTTCTAAATGCTGGTTAAAATGTACAGCCAATGAAGGCTGGGTTAAGTTCGATTCACTGCCTTTCTCCTCGTTATAGCTATATAAACTAGGAGAGCAGCACTCAGTGAGTAGCAACTCTGCCATGTTAAGCTTAACTGTGAGTGATTATGTTTTTCAAACACAAAGGCCTTATAAAGGTTTAGCAAGCTGGATGAGGACTGTTCATTATTATTAAGCTAGGCATGGATTTTCTGGGCTGGGATGTGGTTTTTCCCCCTGTCCCTAGCAGGTCCTGGTGAACACAGGGTGCTAGTGGGCAGCACAGCCATGAACTCCCGCTCTTCCCTGCCTTCTACTGGTAATGTACGGTGTACCTGTATGAATTAGCAGATGTTAAATTAGCTGCCAGAGAGTTTCCTTTAATGAAACAGAATATGTCATATTTTAATGAACTAAAATAAATAAAAATCAGGATAAAGGTGACAATTCAAAGATAGGCAGTGTCAAACAAACTCTCGTTGCAATCCATGCATAATTAAAAAGTCCCTTAATCCACATCTCTAACATATAGAAACTAATACTCACAACTACAATATTCAAATAAAGAAGTCTAATGTTTGGTTCAAAGTTCTGTTAAATTTTCTTGTGCTTTTTTTACACATCTCATGCTTTCAAAAACAAACTTGAATTTCTGAAGTTGCTCAGATGTAATTTGTTGCTGATTTGTATTTAAGCTTCATCTCCATATTCACTGGATTAGGACATAAAAGTTTTTCAGCACCTCAGAAAATTAAAGCTATACACTTAAGCATGGGTATAATACCAAATATTAGCTAATAATTAGGAAAATGTAGGCCTCTCCTTTTACGTATAACTGTATCTATACTATCATGTATATAGCCTATTTGTGAGCATGTGTAGGTGTTCATGTATGTATGTAATCAGCTTCTCCACCTGCAAAGTGAGGATAATTATTCTTTCTTTACAACTATCATGAGGTTTAGCTTAATAATTTCTGGCAATTGGTGTGAGATACTCTTAATGAATAACTACATATGGTAAATGGTAAGGTTAATTATTCCACTATGACAGAAATCAATCACTATTAAATCCTTTCTAGCTAGATAATGAGGCAATCTTAAATTTTTTGATTTGGCTAAACTGACTTGACAGAGTCACATTGCTACCATATGTTGGAAACCCAGGAGACTCTCATGGAGATTACAGTGTAGCTCACAGAAAGTCCCTGTGCAGGTTCCAAAGGACTGAAAGAGACTATGAAATAAATGATGCCAATTTTTAATTCTTTTTTTTTTGTATGCTTCCCTTTGAATCAGTAGTGTTTATCTAGAAAATTATTTAATACCTTAACCACGGCATAGAATAAGCCCATGGCTTTCCTCATGAAGTGCTGTTGTGATGTTAAAAATAATTACTGAAGTGCTAGCTTGAAATTACAAAAAAAATTGTGATTTTATAACCCCAACCTTTATACTTGACTATAACAGTACTTCATTGGAACGATTAAGATTCAGAACCTGTTGATGGGGTTTTTTTGAGTTCATTATTCATCAGATTTGTCTTTGATATTTAAGCAGGCATGTAAGGAAGGATATTTACGTTGATATGTGAGCAAATGAAGAGTGATTTGTGAGGCCAAAACCCCTATATATACTTGAATGCTCACATCTCTCTTACACAGGCAATATACTAGTAGTTGTCTTTTATTCAAAACTCAATTTACAGATTCTACCACTCTCTGTTAATGACATGGAACATGCAACAGTATTGAGTAGTGTTCATGGGTGGCTGGATAAGCAAGCCTCTTCCAAGGGTGGAACACAGGCTTTCATAAAATGGGAAGCTGAAGCTTTCACATCATTAGTGGAGTTTTAGACCATATGCTACCAAGCTCAAAGGTAGCCAGGCTGAGCTTTCTGTTTCAGACTCATTATCTCTCAAAACAAATGTAGTCTCATGCCTTCTGCAAACAGGAGATGAAAGTCTCAGCTTTCAGTCAAGGTCTGGTTTGTTCATAATTAGGATCTATAACAGTGCAGAACATTTTCTTTTTTTGAAAACCAACTTTTTTTCCCTATTGAATCGAGGAGCTTTCAAGTTTCTCTCTCATTCTTGACATTTTATTGCCAGCAGTTACATGTGTACAGCAGTTCTAACAGTAAGGAGAAACCTCACTGGAAGGTGGTTGTTTTTATCCGATTTGCCGTTATGCAGTGTTTGAATTTCTCCCTGCATGCTCTCAGCCTAAAATAGTTACAAATTCATGAAAAAATCAGGTGTGCACCGTTGACTGAATGTTTTTACAGGAAAATGCAATGGCCTAGGAAATGGAGAAGGGATACCCTGCTTCCGAAACTGGGCATTTCTTCCTCCTCAGCTCTTCTACTGCTTTTTATTCTATCACTGGTTTTTCTTGTTTATTGCTTCTGATCCTCCCTACCTTTCCTTGTATTTGTTTTCTCTCTTGTTTTATTAATCGCACTATATTAACTTCACAACTAAGGTCAGTTCCATCTCAATAGGCCAGAGACAAACCTAACTCTGCAAACAGCGATCCCCATAGGAACCACAAGCGGTTTCCAAGCCTGTGAATGTTTGTGTACAGAACTGAACAGCCCAATATTTCTTGCTGATAAACTCTGAGAGTTTTCTTTTTTCTTAGTTTGTCCTAAGTCAGGCTGCCATCCTTAGCAGTGTAAGTCATCATTAATCAGCAGAAATAGGAAATTCCTCACACTATGACCAAGTGGACTAGCATAATCTTCTCAGGATTTTATCAGGTAATTTTCCTGTTTTGATATTTAAGAAGTGGTATCTTTAGCCCCAAAATTTTATAGAGCACTCTAAACTATATTAAAAAAAAAAATTTAATGAGACATAAGCTTCTAAGTATCTGAGCCATCAAATAAAATAAGTTTTAGGAGCCTAAGCAGTTCAGTACCACAAGGCTTGAATGATATATAACTAACTTTATATTCTGAGTGTCACCATTCTTTCACAAGAAGCCTTGAACACAGAATTGAACTTGACCTTCACAGTCCCAGTCAAGGACCTGATGCCACTTGCTGGACATGTAATTAAATATTTCTTTAATCCAGTCCAGACCATGCCGACTATTTGCATAGAACCTCAAGTTCATGCATAAGCAAATTCTGTGCTAACCATGTATGGGCAAACTCGTTATGCTTAGCAGAGTTTGTGTAATTCACTGTCACAAGAGGTCATAAAATGTGTTGGCATTTTTTTAAAGGGATGTCTGTGAATAATTTAATTTGAGAATATAAATGGAGGCAAGTGTTTGTAAAGGCTAAGTTTAGCCAAGGCTGGATAATCTCCTCAAGCTCTTGCTGCAATCAGTGGGGAGAAGCTCCTCCACAGGATGTCAGAACAGACACTTTTCTCTGTGCTAACTCCAGAAGGTGCCAGGGAGAATTAGGTTTGCAAGGACAGAATAAATCTCATGAACAATTAAGACTAACTCTATGGTGAACTCTAAAATGCCAAGATGGAGTCCTTGCGTGTGTCTATTATTTAACAAGTGCAGTAGCAGAATGCCAAACAGGGCTGGATAGATAGTTATAGCTATACTGCAAAACAAATTCCAGTGTCTAAAGCCAAATTTCAACTTCTTGTGAAGCCTTCCAGGATACAGGATGCCTTCACAGTTTTTAGATGCAGTCTCTGGAAGTCAGAGAGCAGTTTCTGCCTAAAACCCATATATATAATGATGTTCTTATTTCAAGAAGATTGTTTGTTGTTTTTTTTTTTCTTGGAGAATTCAACACCCAAAAAAGTCAGTGTTATCTCAGGAAATTACCATTTTCACCATATGCATTTCTCACATCTTGTTAGTCCTAAGCAATCAGACCTCCTGACAGCAACACATGCTGAAAAGTAAAAGAAATAAAAGATTTTGTTTTGGTGTTTGCTGGGTAAAGAATCCTTCATTGCAAACACACTATGTAAGGCAAAGTTAATGATATTAGGCTGTTAGTATACTTCAGTTTAATAACTGAAGCAGAAAAAGGTATTTTTTAGAAAAGAACCAGAAAAACTTAGCAGAAAAGGAGAGGGGCTGCCTCAGTATGAATTCAGTGAAGAAGGGAAGGAGAAGGATTGTCTGTGCAAAAAGAGGGAGAAGTGATCTTCAGGGACTTCTGGGAACGGGACAATCCCTGTTTGCACAGGCGGTGCTCTCCGGCGGAGGTGGAGTCGTAGCACGGTACGGACGCAGTAAGTAACGGTGGCACGTACTGCTGCCCGCCCAGCTGCCTGCCAGCACCCCAGCCCATGGCCCCACAGCGGGTAAGACAGGGCCAGCAGAACGCTTCCAGGGCTGATGTCAGGAGCCACGGTCAAAGGTGCCATAAGGGTGGCTGGAAGTGCTGATTTGACTGGGATAGAGCAGTTTCCCCAGTTGCTGGTTCAGTGTCAGCTTCCTTGGATGGAAAAAGCTGGCCTAAGCAGAGGTTGTCCTGAGTCCTAAGAGCCAAGAGTCCTGCACACTGGGTTGCAAGGGTGAGGAATCAGGTGTGGCTTGTTGGCTGAATCAGGTAATAACAGTAAATCCTCTCTAGCAGTGGGAGCACTGGCAATCTGTCTGGTGAAAGTTGTCTTTGACAGCCCAGAGCTAATAATCTAAATTCATATAAAAATTTTGGTTGAAAGTGACCTCTGGACATCACCTGATCCAACCCTTTCACTAAGAGAAGGGCCAGCATCAACATCTGAGCAGGTTTCTCAGTGTTAACGTCTACTTGAGGGCCGAGTATCTCCAATGACAGAGATTCTGCAACTTTTCTAAGGAACCGGTTCCAATGCTAATCCATCCAATGAACAGTACTTTCCTTTACATCTAATCAGAATTTCTCTTGTTGCAACATGCGCCCATTGTATCTTGCCCTTTTGCTGTCATCTCTGAGAAAAGCTTCTGTCATGTCTATAGCCAACATTACAAGGGCTGAAGACGGTAACCTGATCACCTCCTCTGAGCCTTCTCTAAGCTGAACAAAACCCTATTCTCTCATTTTTTCATCATATGCTGAATGTTAGCTTCCCAATGGAGAGGAAATATTTTATGCAGAGCCTTCCTGAACTTCATCTATGATTCATTCCATACATGGACCAGCTCTGGAACAGATCTGTACACAATCCCTTCCTTCAAGCGTCTCATTTCAGTCATCCATACTTTGTATACAAGATGTATATCTGCTTCAAGAACTTGCTTTTCATTCAAGCTATAAAATAAACAACTCTCTTGCTTCTTAACCAAAAGCAACCTGAGAAGCTGCAAACTACAGTAATTACAACCCTTCCACTACATAAAGATTTTGGAAGTTTTCTTTTATGTCATAAAACTATTGTACAAAACCCCACTGTGTGAATAGTAAAACAAAGGTAAAATTAGCAAGGTTTTGTGTAACATGTAGTGATCCTTAATTTATTGTTTCCAAAAGTATTTATTCTAGCTGTGCCTAGGTGTAGCAGACAGCTTGATAGACAGGATTTGGATATTTGTGGAGCACAGTAAGTAGTGAGGAGGGTGACCATTTTGTCAGCATACTTCATTTTGTTTACATATTGTACATCAACTTTATAACTTTAGAAGCTGATCTAAGCTTACCTAATCAAGATAAAGTTAATCAGTTTTCGCCAAAAATCTCAGCTTTCTAGGAAGTTGTACAGTGAGTGTCTTTAAATATAGAACATTACGGAGAAAGATTGTTCTCTGTTATCTGTCACAGTGCCTCTTAAAAGCTTTGATCTAAAAGGCCTTTGCTTTTATGGTTAAGAAAAAAAAAGAGTTTGCAATGAAATGGTACCATTTGATGATCTCTGACACATAAATGTCGTTTCATAGAGGCTTTGTATAGAAAACAAAAATACCTTAAAATGCCACCTCTAACTGGCTTCTGAAAGATCACATATTTCAGGTTTGAAGAACAAAATTGTTTTTCCACATATAAACATTCATTTAGGTCCCACTCCCACACAGCACTGACTCCTCCAATAAAAAGTATGACTCACGTCATTGCTGGTGAAGGATATTGACTTTTCTTTCCTGTACTAAACATCAGACAGGCATCAGAACTACAAAGTTATTAACTAAGATATATCACAAACTAGTATCCACTGACCCCAGAATAGCTTCAGTTCAGTAGTTACTGAGCTCTCCACATCCTTCCTGGGTGCAAGACTAGTTTTTATTATTATAGTAAACACACTAATGTCATTTGCTAACTCAAAAGATACATTTTAAGTCACCTATATTGTCTCATCTAAAACCTTCATTTATCAGTTGAATGCAAATCAGGAAAAATATACCAAATATCTGCTTTCTAGGGTAACTTCCAGAAACTTTTCTCTTATTTCTCTTCTCTTTCACATTTCTAAGACAAGTCTTTCTAGTGCTAATACTCCTCACTCCCTGAATCACAGGTATGTCCCTCCCTTTTCCACACTATTCTACTTACTGGCTTTCCAAGTAGACACCTAGTCTTCAGCCTACCCCCAAAAGACCAGGGTGCTGAGACACCTCTTCCTATTCTCATAACAGCTTGACTCATATCCTCTGATTTACTCTACTCTCACTCTGTCGCAAATACTTCTGTCATGATCTCACACGTAATCAATCAGGAAACAGTGCGTATCAAAGTATTTTTTTTTTGTTTGTAAGGTACCAAAACTGACGAATAAATATTCAGTCGTAAGTTTTCAGGCAATCTTTCAGAGTGGGAAGATAAGATACGTAGTTACGCGTAGTAGCTTAACCATATTTCCAAGAAAAACATTCCTGGAACAGTGCATTTGTCCTACAAACAAGTGAATTCATGCACGTGTCACTGCTACTACTCTCACAGGCAGCCAGATCTGTATTTATAGTGCTAAAAAGGAAGAACATGTACGATCGTTTCCAGGCGTGCGGAAACCCAGTCACAGGTGCTTTGAGGACTAGGAGTGGCACAGCTGTTAGTTTGTCAGGGGTAAGGTCTGTTAATTAAACTCAGTTGCTGGCTTATGGCAAATGAGCATTGCATGTGAATAAACTGGCTGTGGTACATCAGTGGCTGAAAACCAACAATATGACAGAAAAAATGTTAGGTATAAAATGCTGACCTGGAGGACTCAGATGGAGAGTTACGCCTAATTAAAGTAAGTAGAGTCAAACACACAATTCAAACAACAACATCTGTTAGGAAACAAAGCAACTGAAAAAGCATTTATTATTACACTGAGTTTTAGGAATGATAAAATTCAGGCAGGTTAACCGTGTCACATAACTCCCAGGCATTTTTCCATGCTTCAATAATAGCAAGGCATCTATGGGATACTTAAATACAGAATGCCCTGAAACAAAGGCATTTAAACCCTTCCTGGAGAGCCAGCTGTGGTTATTCCTGTGTTTTTAGCATAGAAGCTCAGATCAGAATAGGAAAAAGTCTTATTTCCCTTGAATCCTGCTGCCTCTCTTCTTTCACTAAAAGCTGTTTCATCTAAAATGGGAAAAGGACTACAGTATCATAGTACATCCAGCTGAGAGAATGGTAAAGTTCAAGTCCTGCTTTGAAAATCCTACATTGGGGGTAGGAAATTAACTGTTCAGGTTTCCATTCTCCTTTCTTTTACAATCTTTTTTTTTTCCTTCCTCACAGGTACATTGATGCAAACTCCTGCAAGTCAGACATTAGGCTCATAGCATGTAAGCAGCTGATTTACTGAGGCACAGCAGAGTTTCCCCATTGACTTCAACAAGCTTCCAAACAAGTAAGAATCTTCCTCTTTGTGACAGTTTCCTCCTTTTAGGTATGCAAAAACGAATCAGTAGAGAGAGGCAAGAGACAGGGAATGTGTGATGGTTTCCATCTGGAATCTTCTCCTTGTGTTATTTATATTCATTCTTAAAAAATTAAAATGAGTAATATTCCCCTCCTTTCTTTCTCTCTGATTGATGCTGAAGAACATTGCAGAAGCATACTTAACGACACTGAGTTATTAGATTTGCTTATACAAATCTGAATGATGGTAAGTGCTTATATCCTAATTAACTCTTCATCCCTGGTTATGTAACTAGGAAGTACCAAATGACTCCACTTGCTTTGTTACAGAAAAGCTCAATAAAAATAATGTGGAGCTCATACAGTGAATTATTTTTAGACTAACCTGAACAGAAGAACATCTGTAAGGGGAAAAAAAAAAAGTGGAGAAAGCTCAAGTTAAGTAATCTTAATTTATGTTAATAGGACACTAACATGTTATATACATGTAAAGCTGTTTGTGTGATCTTTGTAGTAGTTAATTTCCTTCCAAAGAGACAAGAACTTTTCTCTTCTTACTTCTATTAATCAGGATACTTTCTTTTTTTCTTTTCCCTGTGTTAGCCATGGAGTTACTTGCATATGTGTTCAATATCATATGCACAAAAATAAAAAGAAGACACTCAAGAAGAAAAACTTCAAAGCAACTGTTCAGAGCTATCACTTACTGAACAAAAGAGAACAAAGGACTGAATTATTTATGAGGTTTTGCTTTATGATAGGGGTTTTTGTTTGTTTTTAATGCAGTTTGAGGAGGTTTTGGTCACATTTCTTTATGTTCTTTTTACAAAATTGCAAAGTCTTTTTGATTGCCCAACAATAATCTTCTCATCTGGCATTATTAAAATAGTGTTTCACACCATATTTTTCTCAGCAGTCTTTTCTCTCTTCTAGTTTGAAAAGATATCTGGAGAGACAGATTGAATATTTTGGTGTAATCCGCTTTATAAATATCCTAAGTCTCTGTAGCATAGGACCTGGAGGAAATCTACACTCCAGGCATGTTACTACTTCAGGAAATGTTTTCTGCTTATCACTTCCCTTTTTTGATTTAATGGACAAAAATATATGATGTGTTCTTTAATACTGAATATCCTAAGACAACTGGCTAAAACCTGACTGAAAACTCTGCCAAAAAAGCTAAATTAACTGGGTCATTATTGCAACTATATTATCACTAAATATATATACAGGCCTTTTCCACTCTTATCTCTTAAAATTAATGGCTACTTCTCTTAAGTTAAAAAACAGGAGCTAAGGGTTTGATTCAAAGCCTTGGATTTTTCATTTATTTCATAGTCTTTGGACTAGAGATCAGTTACATTAACGAGCGCCATGTCTAGTGCACACATCTACCATGTTAGCTCAAAGCAAAGCCAGACAACACGTGTGCATTTTGGCCAAGATCACTCTGGTAACTCTCTCCGAGATGGGAGGGCACAGAGCACACAGGGTGAGGTGGTGTGGAGTGCTAGCCAAAATGCCTGACCTCATGCCATGCTTGTCAAAATCCCTGCAGGACTCGGAGCCAAAAGACACAGCCAGCACACTGCACAAAGTCAAAGGCACGAGCAGCTGTGAGAGAAATTTCTACATGCAAGAAACAGGGAGTATGTGGAATTTATAACTCAGTTATTCTGCATTACTTAAATAATTAACTCAATTACCTGAAATGTCACCAAATAAATACAAGCCAGGAGTTAAGATACTAGGTAAATATATCTAGAGGTGGAGAAAAAAGGAACCCTATTTCTACACAGCAATTAACCCATAGCATGATTTCTTTCAGCCATGACATCTCTTTTCTACAATGGAAGATCTGGAGAATATTCAGGACAGGACTTACCTCTGTTGACTTTTCCTCTGAATAAAAAAACACTTGTAAGAAAGCATCAAACTCCTGGTAAGTTCTCTCTTTAGTTATAAGTATACATGATGAGAGATTTGCAGAGGGTGAAAAAAATCTGCTAAATCAGACTGATGTAGCAAGGATGCAGTGAAATTCAGAGACTCCAAAACTTCAGGTTAGTTTTCATCTCAACTCTCTGTAAAATTCTAAAATTTTAATTATTTTTTCCAGAAATTATAATTCTGAAAAATTTCCTTCAAAAGAAGTAAAGCATCGCTTTAAGATACCTATAATCCTTTTCTAGTTCTCTGAATCAAAATAAACAAACTGTCCTGCTGGGTTTCATTTAAAATCAGCTTTAGTATTAAGCTACATTTTGAGTATCACACTTCTAAGAGAAATGTCTTTACTGATGTTTCTAAATACCCCCTACTTTTCCTCTTCTCTATTACATCCGCAATTGTATTTCTCATGAAATGGTATTGAAGTTGTATTTCTATCGGAGGAAGATCTACAGCATGCTCTTGAGAGATACAGAATTTCTGCTGGCCGTATGGGATAAAAGAAAACAAGGAAAAAATTTCTGAAAACACCCCAAAACTGCAAGTGACTCACAATCTTCATTAGGCAGAGCACTGATAAGAAAATTCAGTCTTAATTTTTTTGATGTTCCAAAACTAAATGCTTAGAACCAGTTAAAAAACGTGAAATGTTCTTAGGTTTAGCTGATCAGCATATGACATTGGATTTTTCTCAGACTTTTTTCCTCATTAACAATTTGATCTTGAGAAAACTGCAGCTTCCTTTGGGTAAACAAACAAGCAGAAAAAAAAAAATCTGTTTGTGATATTTGATTCCTAGCTAGTTACCTTGGTAGCATTTTACATCTATTTTGTGTTAACTAGCCCAGGCTGGCAGAGGAGTATATGTAAGTATATGTAAGTATATAACAATCTAGCTCTATTAATAAGAACATAAATTTTAGTAGGAATGCCAAGGAGCAAGCTTCATTTCTACAACAGGCTATTATATTATGGAAATGTGTTTTCTAGCTGTTGTGCCTGTCTAGACTGCTATCAGCAGCTTGTATTTGTTATGAAAGCCTGCAGCTGGTCCATGCAAAGTTTGCTGTTTTGCAGCCCATCTGCTCAGAAGAAGAGATCTGTAACATTGCCCAGTTTGGAGTAACGCTCCTTTATCATTGTAGTTGCAGTTTCTAAATAGAACCCTGAAATTAACAATGGTTACTTTCTACTTTTAGATCCCAGTAAAGTCACTCCTGTCTGGGCAGATGGCTATCTGGCTGGCAAAACCAGAGACAACTGAGAATCAAGCAAACCAGGCTGGGGAGTAGCATCCTTTCATTTCTGTGGCTTGCTTGATCCCTGTAGTCCCACCGAAACAGTGATGCTGAATGTTGTCAGGAGATGAGAAGGTGGCAATGAAGCTGAGTGAAGTGTGAACAAATGGATGTGTTAAATGCAGGAGACAAAAATAGAAGCCCGTGCTTGGAACTACGTGCACTATACGCATAGCTAATGTGCTATGACATTTCCAGGGTTTCCTGAGCAAGACTTGAACTTGATCTTAAATTTAGGCAAAAATTTAGTAAACAAGTCCAACACACTTTTTAGCAGTAGTCAGTAGCTGTGTCATTAGTAAAAGTTCAAGAAAACCCACATCTACATTGCCCTTATCTTTTACTGATAGTAGTAGAATCGTTTTCCATTATCTACTTATCATATAATATTCTGAAAGGAAAAATTTGACTGCAGCTCATTTAGATTATTTCTTTTCTAATAGAAAATAGTTAAGGAGCCACTTTCTATGAATGACTAAAATCAGCAAACTGATGTATATTGTTTTAGCTTGTTGTCTTGGGTTCCCAACTTACCCTTACTGATATCAATTACTACTGATTTAAAAAGGAACTGGGAAAGATTATTGAATTTATATAACAGATGTCAGTAATGAAAAGATTGTCCTTTTTAGGTACAGGTTCAGTAATGGGGCTCTGCAGTGGACCACCTGTTCTTATTCAAACTCCTGCTGACCTGAGATACTAAGATGCTGACAGAGCCAGCAGAAATGGTCTAATATTGATCAGGGAGACTGATTAGTGTCCCTTAGCAGCATATATGAGCCCCTTGCATGGATTATTGTTGGCTACTTTGTGTGCCACTGTGGCTTCTTCCTTTGGTCTGTCTCTTGCCTGCTTAGCTGTGATTTCTGGCACCTGCTTCTGCCTTCTTATCCCTGTTAGCATTTGTTTTCTGTTATAAACCTCTCTTGCTTCTGATCACATTCTCTACACAGATTCTTAGCCTAGGAGAACTCTTAAACTTCTGTGTCTCATGACTTGAGAATCCACATCTCCACCTCTGGTTCTAGCCTCATTATAACCACCAGGACCAATTGTGCAGGTTTCTAGTATGAAGAACCTGATACAACCACAGTATGGTGTACTGTGATAAATCAGGAGAAGAAACCAGACAAAGCAAGCGATTTCAAATCCAGAAATATACTATATACTAGTAATTGTTTTTTTTAATGTGTTTTTAAAATCAAAATTCCTGAAATTTTAAAATGGAAAGAAACTCAGGAAATATTACTGTCTTGTGGTTAATGTCGATCTTAAATTATCATTAGATTCTCTCTTAGATTAATCCAGTTTGCATGGAAAATATGTGTATTACTCTCTTAAGGACTGCATCTCTAGAACAGATGGTCTATCTATATGGCATAGAACTTGACCTGGGTAAACTCTGCTCCCACATATGGTATTCCTGGGGCCTGTTGATGTCACTGGTTTTTTGTATGTGTATGTTTTCAACGTATCTGAGAAACAGCAAAGGCTGAGTTATGACCCACAAAAACATTGCTTCTATAGTATGATGCTAAATATATGTTTTGTGCCCTGGAGTAGGACAGGAGGTTATGCAAAAATATACAAAAATATGAGGGCAATGTGAGTCGTGTTGAATTGTGTTGGAAGATCAATGCATGGAGCAGAAACACATGGAATAGTTCCTTAGAAAAGAATAAAGTGGTAGTCAGGAAACCATAGTAAAATCAGAACAGGGAATACAGCTGGCCTTCTTTCTACCCCTTTGAATGATATGCATTGCAGGAAATTAGGAAGAAAGCAAACCCTCCTCTCTTCTAGTAAAGGAACTTATTTCTTTCTGGCCTTTACTGTTCTGTGGAAAAGGAGGAAAGGAAAAGAAGGCATCTCAAAGACTTTCCCATGATTTACATGTGCTAGACAGGCAGGATCTGACCTTTAATTTGGCTAGATGTGCATTGATTAGGACTGAGTCTCATTAAGACACAATCTACTGGGGGTGGTGCAAGAGAAAATATAATATTGATTAAAAAATAAAATAATCCTCCTCTCTCTCTCTCCTGACTGCCTTAGTTCATAATTAGCCTCCCATCTAGCGTTCCTCCTACATGTTATGTAGTTGTCAGTCTGACAGGAAGCAGGATCATAAGAATGCAATTAGAAATTTCAGATTAGCAGTCAAGCACAGACACGGGATGGGGGAACCTGCATCATGCCCAGTATGTGGCTTGACTGAAGCGTGACTGCAGTAATGTAAGTTAAAGACTTTTAATTCAGCATAAAAATATGACTACTATTATGATTATGCTACAGTTTGGGAATTGCATCACTTTTTTCTTACACAGGATGACATGAGAACCAGCTGAGATGCAGCAGCACAAATAGGGTCATTTTCCCCCTAAAATATGACTGAAAGGGCTACTTCTGTCCACTGTGGGAATACTTTACAGAGAAAGCCTTAAAATGCAAACTTGGCCAACACTGGCTGTCTGTTAGCGCCGTGGAAAGGAAGTGAATCAGAAAGGGTAACATTCCCCTCCCTCCCTCCTCACAATCTTTTAAAAGGAGTGTTCAGCACCATGATAAAGGATCAGACGGTAATGAGACAACACCAGGATCTTCCCAAGCAAAGCCAGGCTTTTTAAAAACTGACAGCAGCACTGACACAGTGTTTAAATCAAAAGGGTTTTTTATGTTATTTTAACAACAGAGAAGCAGTTCAAATTCTACTTTATCAGGAAGTATTTGAAATTATTTACTCAGTGGTATTGGGAGGACAAGATGCAAGGTGTTAGCAGTTTATATGAATCCAGAGAAAGTCTGGGTCTATAAGTTTAGATTAGCTTTGCTCAAATTTTATTTGAGACTATTAGCATCTGTTTTAGGATTTACAAGACTGTAAAGTTCTAATTTAACAATTAACATCATGTTTATTCTGGTTGTTACTTAATTGTAGGTGAATTACATGGGAAGGGCTCTTTACAGAAAAAAAAAGCAAATTTTGTGTATTAGCAAGGTAATTTTCCTTCTGAGAGAAAAAAAGGTATTTGAGCTGACCTATTAAAAACATGACTGATTTAGTGTTTGGGCTCTTCGCAATGATCACTCACTGAGTAAAGAGCACAGAAAGCCAGGGTAGGCATCTTCAGCTGGCACGTATCACCATAACAGCACTGAGTTCACTGAAGTGATGCTCTTCTGCTCTCTGCCAAGATCGGGATCAAGCTGAAAGTTCAATAAGCTTTATTTCTAATGACCATTTAATACATTGCTGTGTTTCCCTGTTCATAACCCAGGGTTTCAAAGGAGCTGATCCGCGTTATGTGATCTTCCTAAAAGTCTTAAAGCGAAGCCAACAGCTCACCTTCAGCTCAGTAAAAGAGAAGCAGCAACTCGCCTTTGTCTGAGAGGAAATGGTACTGGAGGCAAACCAGATAGGAGCTAAAATGATGGAGTCTGGGAGAGGAAATACAAATTTCAGAGCTTCTGCTGGGGCTTACACATTGCTGCAGACCATATTTGGCCCTGTGAAAACAGAAGAAAATCTCCTTCCTCATAAAGAACTTTCAGACATGTAGGTTTTTCTTCCCACCTTGGGAAGCAGAAGAAAAGAAGAAAAGAAAAGGAAAAAAAAAAGATAAAAAAAAGAAAAAAAAGAGAAAAAAGAGAAAAAAAACTG
This sequence comes from Sagittarius serpentarius, assembly GCA_034782735.1. Classification (NCBI taxonomy): domain Eukaryota; kingdom Metazoa; phylum Chordata; class Aves; order Accipitriformes; family Sagittariidae; genus Sagittarius; species Sagittarius serpentarius. The sequence goes on from JAVKLA010000026.1 coordinate 14,172,518, forward strand.
AGCACAAGGAAAGATGATTGGTGTAGTGAAGTTACAAAAAGCTTTTCTTTGCATTTGGCAAAATCGTTTTCCATCCGACCATTTGTCCAAATGGCAATGGACAAAATCATGTAACAGCAGCTACACAACATGCTGAGTAGGAATAGTATGTGACAAGTAGGGATGCCACTATAGCTCATCATCTGAACAAGGGAATCTGCCCCAGAAACCTGAAGTTTGAATGAATGGGAGCTCTCTCTCATCTGGACACCACCACTGTGATGTTAACATGTTTCTGAAATCAAAATATACCTGGACTCAGAGCGAGGCAGTGCAGTCCCTGTTTGCAGTCATGCATCAGAGCTCTGAAATCTCCTGACTCCAAACCCTCATCAGGCAAATATTCAGTACTTATATTGTCAATGCTTTTTAGCATGGTAGGACCTTCTGGTGACAGGAAAGTTGAAACCCAAATTAAAAAAAAAAAAAAAAAAAAGAAACTGTGGGAAAGCAAGATCCTACTATTACTTGATTAATAGAATGTTGTGATACTGAGACTGAGGAAAGAGCAGTAAATTTAAAGATCTTTAAAGGAACATGATGAATCTTAGTTGTATTGTTTGAAGTTTCATTTTACCTGCTCTGATATTAAAAACGCCCTGTTCCACCCATATCTTACTGAAATTCTGCTCAGATATTTGCAGTTAATACTCTGTTTTAAGCCTATTTTCAAAAACATTGGAACTGATCTATGGCATTCTTTTAATTTAAATCAAAGCTGGCATTTCCTCTTTTACATTTTTTCCCATTACTGCAGGGGTTCAAGAGGTTTTTTTTAAAAATGCACGTCTTCTGTCTTGCATTTTAAGAGAAGAGCCTTCCTCCTAGGGTTTCTACTCCTGTCTTGTACTGCAAACCATTTCTTCAGACCTAGTCATTTAGAAGAGTTAATAGCTCGCTATCTGAGCATACTACTCCCAGCACTTTCCTGTTCCTTTAGACAAAATTGTTGGGTCTTCCTTAAAACCATAGTAAGGGAAACAACAGCAAGGATCTCCTCTGAGGGGCAGATAATAAAATCCACTGTCAAATATACATGAAAAATTTCCTAAAGATTATTCTATGCTCCACTTAACAATGTTGTCAGCATGTCATTAGAAGATAGTTTTTACCTTTGAGGTTAGTGGATAACCTTCTTTATGAAAATTAGCAAAGAAGAAAAAAAATCTTGCCATTTTTTTCCTTCCTACCCTCACTTATATCTAGGAAAAATGGGACACCAACATCAGCAGGTAGGAACAGTGCGTAGTACACAGCATTGCAAGTACTTTCTCAAAAAGTCCAACAGAAAAATATGCACCTGTAAGATCTGAGAAAAGAAAAAACTAGGTGAAAGTATTGTTACTGCTGAAGATCTAATTAACAAAATAATTATTTGTTTTGTGTGCAAACAATGACATAAATCCCGAAAAAAACAGAAGTCAGCTTCTGTATGTCAGAGTTTAGTGTTGAGGATGCGAGTTAAAAGTTCCCTTTCTCTTGAGAATAATAAGCATTAAATTTAGTAAGCAGAAACATTACCCTAAGGAGAGACCAGAAACTTCAAAATGAGTTACAAATCAAACACAAACCAATACCTTATGTTAGATTTTTTTTAAAGCAGAAGATGAAAAAAAGAACCTCAGCACCAAAGAAAGGAGAAAAATGCTGATCTTAACACACATGGTTAGATATTTTTGAATGCTCACATGCACAGTTTGCAGGAGCTGTCAAAACAGGAAAGTCCTTCCTCTGTCTTTCGTCTTTTTTTGTTTGTTTATTTGTTTTTTACAAGGAGTTTACAAGGTTTACACCGAGTTCATAATTTATTGCATGCAGCAATTTTGGATCAAATGTGTTTCCATATTTGGAAATGCTTATGGACTTGGAGCCATGCTCACATTTTACCAAAGAGCTTCAGGGAAAGATGCCCAATGTGAGATTTAGATAGTTAAATTATTTTAAGAAAGTGTGCGTTAGTCAAATCATTTGATCTCTGGTGCAATGTACAGCTATAAATATAGACATGTATCTATATCCATAGACATGTATGAATGAAAATGGGAATTTGGTATTTCTGGCACTAGCTTGGATTTACTTAGGAGATCTCCTTACAGACTTAATTATTGTCTCTAGTGATTTGTCAGCTTTTCAGACCTTTTAATTTAAAGTTGTTTAGGTGCCAGCATCCTTAGTGGCTGAAGTAGCTCTATCACTGACGGGAATGGCAATAGCAGCAGCTCCTACTTTTGCAGGACTGACGTACTGCATCTCTGTGGTTCCTTGGACACATCCTCTTCTTCCGACCAACAGTATTTTCTGACTGCATTTCAGATATTTTCACCTTTGACCCTTCACCCTATTATCTGGAGCAACAGCAACCAGAGAATGCAGTGAACAGGGATGGCAAGGTGGGACCGACTGCTGGAGCAGAAGAGATGGTACCATGCCCAGCGATTGCATGGCACTGCCACAGCTGGTGCAACACCAGCAGTGACACGCCAGGGGCACCTTTGCAGGGCCAGTTTGAATGATGGCTCCTGGCACATCCTCCAAGTCCCCAATGCCTGGTGCAACTCCCTGAGTCGGGGGGAAAAGCACTGAGCCCCCAGCTGAAGGAGTGGTAGGAGGAGGTGAGCAGACTGCACACCATCAAGAAGGAATCGACGTGGGATCGATGGGTCCTTTGGCAGAACCTGAGCCCCACACCGCGCGGAAGAAGGGGCAGGTAGAAGCTGCACCTGAACAAGCAGAGGATGCAGAATGCCAGGAAGGGGAAAGCCAGAATCCTGCAAGTTTGCTGACAGGAGGAAAGCTCGTTCCCCTCTTTGCAGCTGTGCATTTACAGAGTAGATTTAATGCCCTGATAAAAGGTGAGGAGGAACAAGTTTTCTCACAGCATAGTGGGGAGACATCGAGCTTTGAGCTAGGTTTGGACCAGATAATCTCTAAAAGTCTCTTCTAACCTAAATTGTTGTATGATTCTATTCAATGATTCTATGATACCAGTATCTTTGAAATTTCAGAACTGCAGTCACAAATCAATACCCAGGATCATTTGCAGGAAGGCTAGTGTATCCTATGAGCTGGATTCAATGACTGTGGTGGAGTCAACATCCCTGGAAGCACTGGGCTTCATGTTTCCATGCTGCATTTCCCACTTTTCCTCTACCACTTATCACATGCCATCATCCTCAAGACTGAGTTCTCCAATCTCATTTTCTGATGTTGCAGGATACATCTCGCTACTCCAACAATTGTATTACACCCTGGTCCCATTTTCTGATTGAGAAATATAGACTGGTTGGGTTATTACAATACTGTGGGTTTAGAGCAATCACAATGCTGCTCCTAATTACCATTTTTAAATGCTTTGTATACCAGAAGTAATACTTTGCAAACAATGCTCTGATTCTTCTTTCATTCTGTGCCTTAGGAGTAGTGAAATTATTGAAATTACCTGTATATCTCATATATCATAGCCCCAATCGCTGATGTTCATTCAGAATCCATGAAGAATACCTAATAAGGAGAAAACATTTCTACCTTTCATAGCTGCCTGTGGAATGGACTATTTTTAGAATATTTTAAAGCAACCTGGGTATTACATTAAACAGTAACTATGTCCCCATAATCCCAAATGGGGTTTTGTTTATCCCTATACTCCAGATTCCCTGAGAATTCCCTCCTAGGAGGTATAGTATCTGTGGTCTTTTCCCATCTGATGCTAGACACCGGATATCCCCAGAGAACTTATTTGTATTATCAGAAAATGAGAAGGAAAATAAAGCCATCTGGTCTACAGGATTTGGGGTTCACCAGTTGGCTTATGAATCATCTGTTCTGGGAACGGCATTAATCCATCTTGTTTGATGCTCTAACAATTCACAGTCTTTAGAGAAGTTAATCCTCATTTAATATGACAACAATTCAGAATATATGTCAAATCAATCATCAACTCTATTTTAAGGAACTGAAACTTGTATTTTGACTTCATTGTTCCTATTTATTCCATTTATCTAATTGCTATTAAATATGTATTTTGCAACTACTAAAAGCTACACTCAGTATACTTTGAATACTTCTTTTTATACCAGCATAACATGAAATGTGCGTACAAATGAGCCACAAATGAAAATGAACAAGAATGTTGTAATGAGTGAAATTATTTTTTTCATTTTGAAGTTTCAGTTAAAGTGATACATTTGCACAAAATGTTAGCATTTCTCATAAGCTATATTTTCCAACAGAATACTGTTTAATTGTAGAATTTTGATAAACTACAGCAATAAAATTTTGAAGATTTAAACATTTTTCTTTTTACTAAAAATTTAAGTATTTGGGGATAATTTTTGCCTGAAATAGACACTTTATATACCTTCACTGAATACATGTCCCTGCCACTGAAATCAGACCATTTGTATGATAAGCAGCACATTTGCATGGAAATGAACAGATTTTTATTCAAAGCAGCACATTTTTGCTAATTCTAATAGCTTTTACCCAAACCCAATTATTTTTCAAAACAAACGCGCTTTAATTTCTATCAAGATGCTTTTTATCACATTCTTCGTTTCACACTCTCATAGATACAACTAAACTAGCAAGTATTATTTGTAGAAACAAATTAATTTGCACTTAAACCACTGAAAGTTAATTTAAATTTATGCAGTTTCTTTTAGCAAATTATGTAAATTAAAAAACAAGCCAAATTTTTATATGTCTTAGAGAAGAGTTACATTACTGTCTTATTCTCAGAAGGCATTAGGTCATTTTTAATGACACCATATTTACTAGTTCTAATAGTCACATTTACAGTACTCACAAATATACATCTAAGGGTTGGGTGGGCAACAACTGTACTATTTAATGCAAAAAAACAGCAAAAGAAACAAAAAAAAAAAGGATAATTTAGTTCATTGTAGAATTGCAAGTTATCTTGAAATTGCCTAGTAAAATAAGCAGGTGATAAGCAAGATTCAGCTCACTCTGAGGCAGAGAAAGGACTTTTCCAAGCAACTGCTTGGTTACTGGGAGTAGTGCTTGTGTTTTTCCTAAATCACAGATGGACCATGTAAGATAATTAAGGTCCAAAGGGTCTTCAGAAGATCTCCAGTCCAACTTCCTGCTCAGTGCAGGGTCTCCCATGAGATCTGACCAGGTTGTTCTGGGCTTCGTCCAGTCGGGTTTTGAAAAAATCTGCAAGAACAGAGACTGCACAACCTCTCCAGGCAACATTTGTCACTGCCCAACTGCCCTCATGGGGAAAAAGTTGTCCTTAAAGGTTCAGTATGCATCTCAAATTTCTATTTATGTCCATTATCTCTCGTCCTCCTACCCTGCACAGCTGGGAAGAGCCCAGCTTCAACTCCTCGACGACCAATGTCCCGTGCTCAGACACTGGCAGGTGCTGTTAGGTCTCTCCCGAGCTGTCTGCTCCAGGCTGAACAAACCTAGCTCCCCCAGCCCCTCCTCACAGGGCAAGTGCTCCAGCCCCTGCAATTTTGGCTTGATTTTCTGCTCTCGTAAGTCTGCAAGAAGCTCTCCCACTTTCCATGTTGCACAGCTCCAGCTGCAAAGCTGGAACACTGCATAGATGTGGCTTCTACAAGCAACAGTTTTAAACAACCCAAAATTATATAAAGATCTTTCTGGGCAAGAGATGAGGAAGATTTGGAAAAAAAGCCGGTATTTAGTGTCTGGAGGATTTAGATAATTAAAAGCAATGCTTATACACACCTCATTCAGCTCATTTACTCAGATTCTCTGATTGACTAACATTTGACCACACATGGGTAACTCATTGTTCAACACAATTAATTTTTGTATCTCTGTGCTTGTTTTGACATTGCTGAGTATATGCTTGTCGTTCCTTAGCTTTAATATGAACATCTGCTCTTCCTTCCTCTTTCTGACGTCCTGCTTGATCCTGTTTGATATGTTCCTTGGACCACTTATCTTTGCACAACAGCACAGCAGGATCCTGCTCCTGTTTTCCCTCCTTGCAGGCCCATCTCATCTTCTCACCTTCTGCAAATCCCGTATCTCCTCTGACAGTATCTCCTGATCTTCAGATTTTTTACATTTGTGCTCCAGCCAGTCTCACGTTACGTCCTCTGCAATACCTCTTCTGTAGTTGTATTTGTCACAGCTGGTGGAACCCCTGTTATTATTTTTGCCAGCGACATTTTTAATCTTTATTTATTTTGCTCTACTGCATTTAGCTGAAGACCAGGAAGGTAATACAGAATCAATCTCCAGTCCTTTGCACACATTTGTAAGATTATTACTAGCACCTCTACTGCTAAGCCAAGGAACTGTCATCATATGACTTCCTCTCTGTATTTCATGTTATACAGATGTATACTTTGCATACAAGCATAATCTTTTGATGATTTAGATTTTATTTTTTTTTGGTCCAAAAATTCTCTCTCCTTAGTCCTTATAATTTTCCTATTTTTGGTCCTGTAAACAGCTGGGCTAGTTGATCACTGTAGGTTCCTTCCAACTGAACTATTCTATTCTATTCCATTCTATTCACACCTTCTAGCTAGCTCCTTCAGACTGTGAAAATTAAAATTTGCTCACATTTCTGATCAGTTAGTTACCTGCTGGTCACAGCTATCTTTCCAGCCTGTTCTAGTATCCTCCTCTTCCACCTCTGCATTTTAAATGTATGTGTCAATAGTATGCTGTCAGTATAATTAGATTCCTGAAGCTCATTGCATACCTACTTGTTATATAAAAACAGAACTCCTAAAATGTAGTAGAAATATTAAAAACACATTCCACACTTGTGTACATCAGTTTTATAGTGATATTTCAATTAAGGTGGAAGAGATTATAGAATTACTTAATTTCTGCAGATTTTTAAAATATTTTCATATTAGTTTGCTTTTATTAACCAATTCAACAAATGATAATTCAAATGTAGCTTTCCAGGTTGTTCTGACAAATCCCTCTGTGGATATTATAATAGCAGTGATGATGAACAATATTTTAAACATGTATGGCTACAGTGAAGACACTATTCTTTACAATTATTATCTATGTCTTGATGCTGCAAACACGTCAGCGTGGCAGCAGCTTTCCCTACCTGAGTAATCTGATTGTACTCAAAGGAACTATTCATGTGAGTGATATTTTCAGGTTTCAGAACCAGAAAGCAATTACAGCATCACCTGACCTCTTGCTTTACACGGCCAAAGAACTTTACGTGAAGATAGTCATATCAAGCAGATACTTTCTCTATGGGTGAAGAGCCTTAGAATGGCAGGTACCAATGCTATTTGGTTACTTTTACTCCATCTATCCCTTTTTCTCTCTAACCCCCAAAACTTGAAAATTAGATCAAATGCTTTGGAGACTACCTGAAACTTGGACTGCACCTACCTTAGCATCCTAGTTTGGATCAGAATGCAATTTTGAAGCAAATATCTTGATTATTCCAATTTATCTGGATTTGGTTTGCATTGCGTAGTGGCCTCAAGGTATACAACCTGGATTTTAAAAATTAAATTAGGAGATAAACTCTAGGATTACACCTGAGGCACTGCAGCCACTGAGGCACTGCAGCCACTAGCTGGTACTCGGTTCACAGGACTGCACTACGTCTAGTCCCAAGTAAAACTGCCCAGAATGGCTATAGTGTGGACACCGGGTCGACAGCACCATCAGTTTTACAATAGCAGCAATAGCTGCTACTATTGAAATACACTGCTTGCTACTGAAGACAGTCTTGCACTACTCATGTGAGGCAGACTTTAAAAAAACACTACACAAAAAATATGTGCTTTATTCCTTATTTATATCAGTTAAGTTTCAGTTTGCAGCTATTAAATTCTATCAGGGTGGGTTTCGGTTTTTTTCTTCCCCCTCCTCACCCCAAAGTAGAAAGTCCTTCTCTTCTAGCACCATTGTGTGATATTTAGCATACCCACATTTGTTGAAACAGGAATTAAATTCCTCAGTGCACTTTTTATTGTCATTCCTAGTTTAAAAAATATTTTGAAATTAGATTGATGTTGTCATCTACTGCAGAATGATTTCACTGATATTATACAATGGCCTTCCCTGATATACTGGAGATCAAGAGTGAATCCTGGAATTATTTTCATATATGGAAAAAGGCAGAAATTGAGGGCAGTTTTTCTGGCGGTAAAAGAAAGTTCAGTGATTCACTGTGATATCTTATTCTCATTCCAGTTCTTTAACACAATCACAAACAGAGAATACGGAAGTAACTAATTTAAGATCAAATATTTCAAAGTTTAAGTAATCTGAAAAAGGAAACTAAAATGTAATACAGATTGAATTCCTTTAAGAATGCTTTTTACCATTAAAGCTCATATAGACAAAACTCTTGTCTGCTTTCAGAAATAGCTGCATTTCTCTATCAATAAAACTATTTTAATAAACAACTGCATTTCAAGGAAGATATCAGTTAATCAGACTTGGGTATACTGTCAACAGCCATAAGAGATAGATTAGTTGTCTGTGATAAAATTTACAAAAAATAAGAATTTTAATTCATTGCAATTGCTAAAAGCATTTTTAACCAATGGAAGTGTAGACAGATCTAGGATTTATAGCCATAAATGTGCCAAATGCATGTAGTTCTGTCTGAATTACATTTTACAGGCACTTATCTGTGGTTGTAAGGCATATGTCAAAAGGACTGCCACATAAAAAGTGCCATTGTACAACAGTTTCATCTGCACTTCCTTGGTGAAAATTCATAATAAATGTCAGTACTGCTAGAGACTATGTTCACACAGCTTTTACTATCCTGAATCATGACCATGAAGACATACTCACAAGAAAAAAAAGAGAAAAAAAAATGTTTAAAATTCCTTCAGTGCAAGCTAAAATTCTAGGGAAAAAAACCTGTCTGCTGCAAAATGCCGTTAAAGAATATTGATATAGAGTGTAATAAGGAAAGAGAAAAATATAATGAAGTGAGACTTCACCAGAATGATAAGGAGCAATTTAATAACTAGGCTTTTACCACACTTGCTCAGACATTTTCTCCCTCTTTTGTTTTCAATTCCATTCATGAAAACTTGTAACTGAAAACGTGTAATAAAGGTTAAAGTTGACATAATCCATGACAGCAACATAATTCTGCATAGTGAAGGGAATTGTGTTCACTGGAGAATGAGAGAAAATGGAGAGAACTCTAACATCTGACAAATTTTAACTGGAAACATTTTTGCTAAAGGGCAAGGATTCAAAAAGTACTTGCATTTGGTTAAGAACATTGCCTTTCCTTTGTAATAGATACCCCGGATCAAGGAGAAGTATGTTAATCACTGGACTAGATGTAAATGGTCTCATATAAAGCACACTGTTTTTTTAGAATATATCTTGAATTTTTACCTCATCCTTTATATTTCCTAACCATCCTGTATTTCAGGTCTAAGAGAAGAAACTCTTATAAGCAGAGATTTCTCATAGAGAAATCAATTTGTGTCAACTGTTTAGGCCCTCCTAAATGCTTTTTATTTTTTGAGGTTGGTTTTATTTTGACAAACTGGAAGAATAACTGGCCACCTTATTGAAATTCACAGTCAAGTTCTGATTTTTCTCTGATTTCAAATCTGAACCAAACATTCAAATGCTTTCCTTCTCAGTGCAGCATAACAAAACACAAGTTATACTGCACTCCAAGTGTAAAATATATTCAGGTGATGCTGGCTGTATATGCTCTTAGGATGCATCAAAGGACCCAACAGATAGGACTTTCTATACATCACTTATATGGAAACTGATGATGATGGTGGTGACAAAGATGATTCTCAAATATAGATTCATAGAGTCATAGAATGGTTTGGGTTGGAAGGGACCCTAAAGATCACCTAGTTCCAACCCCCCTGCCATGGGCAGGGACACCTTCCACCAGACCAGGCTGTTCAAAGCCCCATCCAGCCTGGCCTTGGACATTGCCAGGGATGGATGGGGCATCCACAGCCTCTCTGGGCAGCCTGTGCCAGTGCCTCACCACCCTCACAGCAAAGAATTTCTTCTTAATATCTACTCTAAATCTAACCTCTTTCAGTTTAAAACCATTACCCCAGTCCTATCACTACACTCCCTGTTAAAGAGTCCCTCATCTTTCCTGTAGGCCCCCTTTAAGTACCAGAAGGCAGCTATAAGATCTCCCTGGAGCCTTCTCTTCTCCAGGCTAAAAAACCTCAACTCTCTCAGCCTGTCTTCACAGGAGAGGTTCTCTAGCCCCCTGATCATCTTTGTGGCCCTCCTCTGGACCCACTCCAAGAGTCTTTCTTATGTTGGGGGCCTCAGAGTTGAATGCAGTACTCCAGGTGGGGTCTCACAAGAGCAGAGGGGGAGAATCACCTCCCTCAGCCTGCTGGTCACGCTTCTTTTGATGCAGCCCAGGATCTGATTGGCTTTCCGGGCTGCAAGTGCACATTGCTGGCTCATATTCAGTTTTTCATCCACTAATACCCCCAAGTCCTTCTCTGCAGGGCTGCTCTCAATCCAGTCATCGCCCAGCCTGTATTTGTGCTTGGGATTGCCCCGACCAACTCACATGCAGGACCTTGCACTTGGCCTTGTTGAACTTCATGAGATTTACACTGGCCCACTCCTCAAGCCTGTCAAGGTCCCTCTGGGTGGCATCCCTTCCCTGCAGCCTGTCACCCACACCACACAGCTTGGTGTCATCAGCAAACTTGCTGAGGGTGCACTCAATCCCACTGTCCGTGTACCCAACAAAGATGTTAAACAGAGCCGGTCCCAATACTCACCCCTGAGGAACGCCACTCATCAGTGCTCTCCACTTGGACACTGAGCCGTTGACTGCAACTCTTTGAGTGCTACCATCCAGCCAATTCCTTATCCACCAAGTGGTCCATCCATCAAATCCATGTCTCTCCAATTTAGAGATAAGGATGCTGTGCAGGACAGTGTCAAACATTTTGCACAGGTCCAGGTGGGTGACGTCTGTTGCTCTTCCCTAATCCACCAATACTGTAGCCCTGTCATAGAAGGCCACCAAATTTGTCAGGCACGATTTGCCCTTAGTGAAGCCATCTTGGCTGTCACCAATCAACTCCTTATTTTCCATGTGCCTTAGCATAGTTTCCAGTAGGATCCACTCCATGATCTTGCCAGGCAAAGAAGTGAGACTATCTGGCCTGTAGTTCCCCAGGTCTTCCTTTTTTCCCTTTTTAAAAATGGGGGTTATGTTTCCCCTTTTCCAGTCAGTGGGAACTTCCCCAGTCTGCCATGACTTCTCAAATATGATGG
>JAVKLA010000026.1:14183882-14217332 GCA_034782735.1 Sagittarius serpentarius
CTCATCAGGTCCCATGGACTTGTGCACCTTCAGGTTCCTTAGATGGTCTCGAACCCGGTCTTCTCCTACAGTGGGTGATTCTTCATTCTCCCAGTCCCTGCCGTTGCCTTCTGCGACTTTGGCGGTGTGGCTGGAGCACTTGCCGGTGAAGACTGAGGCAAGAAGTCGTTGAGTACCTCAGCCTTCTCCATGTCTCAGGTAACCAGGTCTCCCATTTCCTTCCAGACAGGGCCCACATTTTCCCTGGGCTTCCTTTTATCACTGATGTACCTATAGAAGCTTTTCTTGTTGCCATTGTCGTCCCTGGACAGATTTAATTCTATCAGGGTTTTAACTTTCCTAACGTGATCCCTGCCTGCTCGGACAATTTCTCTGTATTCCTCCCAGGCTACCTGTCCTTGCTTCTACCCTCTGTCGGCTTCCTTTTTGTATTTGAATTTGTCCAGGATCCCCTTGTTCATCCACACAGGCCTCCTGGCATTTTCCTCTGACTTCCTCTTTGTCGGGTTGCATCGCTCCTGAGCTTGGAGGAGGTGATCCTTGAATATTAACCGGCTTTCCTGGGCCCCTCTTCCCTCCAGGGCTGTATCCCATAGCACTGTACCAAGCAGATCCCTGAAGAGGCCAAAGTCTGCTCTCCTCAAGTCCAGGGTAGCGAGCTTGCTGTGTGTGCTCCTCGCTGCCCAAAGGATCTTGAACTCCACCATTTCATGGTCACTGCAGCCAAGGCTGCCCTTGAGCTTTACGTTCCCCACCAGCCCCTCCTTCTTGGTGAGAGAATAAGGTCCAGCATAGACCCTCTCCTTGTTGGCTCCTCCGTCACTTGGAGAAGGAAGTTGTCATCAATGCATTCCAGGAACCTCCTGGATGGCTTATGCCCTGCTGTGTTGTCCCTCCGACAGATATCGGGGTGGTTGAAGTCCCCCATGAGGACCAAGGGTTTGTGAATGTGAGGCTGCTCCTATCTGTCTACAGAGAGCCTCATCTGCTTGGTCTTCCTGGTTGGGTGGCCTGTAGCAGACCCCACTATCATGTCACCTGTCCCTTCCTTCCCTTTAATCCTGACCCACAGGCTCTCAGTCGGTCTCTCATCCATCCCCAGGCAGAGCTCCGTGCAGCCTAGCTGGTCACTGACATAGAAGGTGACACCCCCTCCTCATCTCCCCTGACTGTCCTTCCTAAAGAGCCTGTATCCTTCCAGTCCAACACTCCAGTCATAGGAGCCATCCCACCGTGTCTCTGTGATACCAATAAGATCACGGCCCTGCAGGCGTCTACATTTCTCTAATGCTCTTGTTTATTCCCCATGTTATGTGCATTTGCATAGAGGTATTTAAGTTGGGCCCTTGATGAAACTGACTTACTGGCTGGAATTCCTCTGTCCTGCATTATATATATATACCTACATGAAGCTGGAATAGATGACCTCCTGAGGTCCCTTCCAGCCTTAATTATCCTATGATCCTATAATTACTTTGTTTTTTTAAACATGAGAACATACAGAGATACTGTGCCACATCACCAATATCTGATTTCACTGAATGCTTTTTTTAATTATTTTTTTTTCTTTCCAGAAATGCCCAGTACCTTACAGGACTGTGCCTTCCACATCATCATCATCATCATCATCATCATCATCATCATCATCATCATCATCATCATCAAACTCCTTCAAAACCCAGCACCTTTTCTTGATGACATTTTTGTCTGATTTATCAAGGAGAAGAGCAACATTTATTTAAGTGAATGTTCTCAGGTCTGTGCAGTGATTTTGTTACAAAACATCACAGCAAACAAGTAGACGGGACCTGGGAAATTATCTTTATTATAGCAGTCTGTCATTAATTGAACTAGGGTGCCCTTCAGTTACACTACTACATTTATTGTTTAACAGTTAATTCTAAAGTGTTACACTTCATCAGAAACACTAAAGGGGTGGAGAACATTATGGACAACAGAGGAGTTTATTTTCTTGACAGGATAGCTTTTTTTTTTTCCCTTCCATTCAATAGAAATAAAAAAAATATACAAGCCCATTCATTAATATTATGAAAGCATTAAAAAAAAGTAGGTAGCAACACATTTTTTCCATTTGTACTTCAGTCATTGGATATTTATAGTTAATATTAACTATAGTTAATGGCATAAGATAGAATTCAGTGCTGTCTTCTGTCTATATATTTTTTCTCTTATTCCACCTCTTTCCCTCCAGCATACAGATACAATATATTCAGTGTGTTTTCACAGCCACCAGGAGGAAGTGACGGAGAGGAAAGCCAAATCACATTCTCTTTGTGAACTCTTTCAAATATTGTTAATGCAGCAGTGACAGGTACCATGAAACCCAGGTGGTGTGAAGCTTTGTACCACCTCCTCCTCTCCATAAAGCTCAAAGACTGCTCATCTGAGTTCCAGGTCCAGGAAAAGTTCATTATCTTGGCCTTCAGTGGCAGGGTTAGATTCCAGACAGCTCTTGGTGTAGGCATTGCAACTGTTACTTCTTTGTACGGCAGACAACTCTGTTTAGTAGAAATCTACTTCTGATTTTCCAGAGTCATGGTTTAACCCAAGCTGGCAACTAAGCACCACACAGCTGCTCACTCAATCCTCCTCATTCCACCCCGGTGGGAGGGGGAGGAGAATCGGAAGAAAAGGTAAAACTCATGGGTTGAGATAAGAACAGTTTATTAATTGACATAAAATATAATAATTATTATTATGATAATAACAACAACAATAATAGTAATATTAATGGAAAGGAAGATAACAAAAAGAGAGAGAGAGAAATAAAATCCAAGAAAAACAAGTGATGCACAACACAATTGCGCATCACCCACTGACCGATGCTTGAGCAGCGACCGGCCCCTTCCGGCCAACTCCTTCCAGTTCATACACTGAGCATGAAGTCCTATGGTATGGAATATCCCTTTGGCTAGTTCGGATCAACTGTCCTGTCTATGCTCCCTCCCAGCTTCTTGTGCACCTCCTCGCTTGCAGAGCATGGGAAACAAAAATCCTTGACTTAGGATAAGTACTACGTAGCAACAACTAAAACATCAGTGTGTTATCAATAGTATTCTCATACTAAATCCAAAATACAGCACTGTACCAGCTACTAGGAAGAAAATTAAATCTCTCCCAGCCGAAACCAGGACATTCAACAACCTGGAAAATCTGATGTGTTGTGATTGCATGTACTTATACTACTAGTCTAATATAGGGCATATTGGACCTATTATTACTGAATCTACTAACACTGATACCATGCGATACCAGAGGTAAGGTGTATCAGAAATGGATTATCTCAACCAAAAAAAGGGAAGGTAGTCTATGCAATGAAAATGAACTTGTAGGAGTTAAGATCCTCAGAAAAGGCTATTGTGTAAATTCCAATGAACGCAGGAATTTGTGCAGGATGACTGAACCTTATTTCTTCAGACTGGCAACACAAATGGAAGGTTTGGAGGTTTCGGAATCATAGCCTTTTATATAAATAAATAGATACTAACAAAAATACTTGCAGACATGGCACCAACAGCTTATTTTCATTAACATGCAAAACATCTTGGCATCAAATGTATCAGAGTTGCTATCTTAACGCTTGTACAATTCTCCTGCTTGCGGATTACTGATAAGACCAGTTCCAGTTTCCAGTGAAATCAATGACAAATCTTGTGCTAGCTTCAGCGGGATATGGATCATGTCCACAGTGCATCATGTCATACAATTTTCTATTATAATTCCATACTCTTTGTTAAGTTAAAATATGTGACCTCTAAAAATGCAAGCTGCAGCAAAGTCTCCATCTTGGTCTCTCTAAAAATGTTAACATATACCTTTAGGCACACCAGAGATACTCTTAAGCTGAGAAAAATCCTAGCTCTTGGTTTCACATGATAAAAACTACTGATACTCATGCTCAGGTCTCCTGAGTGTGAAACAAAAGTAAATTACAAGGAGCTCTGTAACTGCCTAGGCAGCACTCAATTCTTACTTGCAGCATCTGTAAAAAAAAAAAAAATATTATTGGATCTGTGGAATAGAATAAAATAAATAAAAGAGAGAACTTTCTCCTGAGAATGCAGAAAAAATACTACTACAAAATACACAAAAGACAAAGGTTTATAAGGGTAAAGAACTGTATTAGAGAATAAAAGACTTGCTGAGCTTCTAAAATGCACAGCTGGTTGCACTGCATCTGTGCATGTGGAACAGATCTTTGATTTATAAGGTACCTATGTTAATTATGATATTACAGCTAAATTTGTCCTTAAAACTATTAACAGGGATGAGGAAATTCTGCTCTTCCGTATCTTTTATGCGCTCACCTACTTAGTGGATATACTTCGCCATTTCATAATAATGTATAAAGTTATTACTGATGTATTCTGTAACACCAAGAAACAGTTAAGGTAACAGATCCTGTAGGATTTCCACAGTTATGGTAGAAATGTAAGTATTGTTTAGGGGTAAATGAATTAACTCAAATCTATGTCATAAATCAGAAAAAACTTTCTCAGTGTTGTTAGTTTTGCTCTCAAATACAGACAGCTGAAGAATTCTCGGTGGAACAGATTTGTCTCCAAACGTAGTTTTGTAACAATGAAATAGAATGATGTTCATTTCAATAAAACTTTAATCTGGGGAAAAGTTAAAAAGAAACATTTATGCTTTACTGGTTTGTCCTTACAATACCGAACAACTCTGGCATGTTAAGTTACATTTCATTTTTATTGTTTTGCTGCATTTCAACTTCTACAGCAGTGTACTACATTTTTTTGTGATTTTATGTATACAATATTATACAGATTACATAAATACTAGAATGTGCTCTGATACTAAACCAGAATACTTGAATTTACTGAAACACAAAAAAAATCAAAAGTTCCGTATTTTAAAGACATTGTGGAAAAATCTGCCTTTCATTTTGGTGAAGAACTTTATCTCATATAAAAATGTCACACTTCCCCATGAAATTAAAATTCCAAACACCACTAATCTTGGTAGAGCTTCCAGAAAACTCATTATATGACTGACTTCACAGCATGACTTCTGTGATTCTTTTAAATGTAAAAAATTGTAAAGGATTTGACAAAGTGACACATTGTGTTGCTCTTGAACAAAGTGACATGCTCTTAAGATATTAATAAGTAAGATTACATGCATACTGGAGAGAAGCATAAGTATATAAGGAAGGATAAGGACCCAAGGAAAACACCATCACCAGTGGCTTGAAATAACTGGCCAAGAGGATGCTTATTTTAAGCATTCTTGGAGCTTTTTCCCTTCTTAGTGAAGACAAATACATTGGCTTAGAAAATGGAAGTGAACTAGTAGGTAGCAGCAGCATAACTTACTAGGCATGGTACCGCTTTTGCATTGCGCTCTGCATTACAAATCACAAATCCCCAGTCACTGTTTGAGAGAACTTTTAAAAGCCTCCTACAAATTAGGCTACTTATGGGAGAAAATCCATATTCATGAATGCCTAGCAGCTGTTACACTGCATTAGGTGTTCTCCTGGAGCACGAGTTTAGTTCATCCAAGAGGAACCCAGTTCATGTTCTCCAAGCCTGCTCTGGGGTTTGAACCAAAGCAGAGTTAAGGGGGAAGATAAGGCAATTCAGTTCAAAAGTGCACTCTTGATTTGAATTAAAATGCTGCTGTAGATGCATCCTCCACCTCTGGGTCAGAAACAATCCACACAGAGAAAGCTCAGCAATGATTTGCAAGGAAGTTAAAGCTATGGCCATGTTTTGTGTCTCTCAGCATGTACACAGGAAGACTGACAGGGCTGCATAGCTTATAGAAAAGGTGAGTTAAGCTTAGATGCTACCAGAAGAAAAAACATCAGCTTCTCTGCATATGTTACACTGGGTTCCGAGTATAAAAAAATCTTATAAAAAACTTTCTGTACTTCTCTCTGCTTGCCGAATCATTTACTGCTGAAATACATGTTTCTTGGAGCAAAACAACAGAATTGAGCACGGTGAGATAAGGCCCAGCAATGACAGAATATCTATCAGCAACTGACAGAGCACTGGTTTGGCTGAATTCCCACAGGATGTGAATGTAGTACTAGGTATAAGGAGTTTGGGCTGTTGCTATGTCAAACAGGTGTAGAGGGAGACGGAAAGAAATGCATGCTGGAGATGGCCAAGTACACACTAGTTTGTCTCCTGTAGGAAGCTATCACTGGAGTTTAAAAAACTTGAGAGACACAGTCCAAAAGGCCTTACGTGTTTGGCACACACAATATGGATGTATCCATTTTGAGTGGTAACCAAGACATGCTCTGGACCATGCTCTGCATCCTGATTCTCCTGCCCTGGCCCCGTGCAGTCCTTACAGCTACTGAATCTCAGCTGAAAGAAAGGTATGCAAGTGATAAGTGACTATTTCTACAAATCAGTTTAGGATCCTATTAACATCTTTACTGACTTGGTAAATCTGGCCCTTAGAAACCTTTGTCCACTGAAACTCATTTGACTGTTTCAGTGGGCTTCTTGTAACTGGGGTTGACAGTTATGACATGTATGGACCGAGTTAAATAGCCTCTGATTATATATATGTGCATTCATGGGTCTAAATAGCAGCTCTTTGTTGAGGGGAACAGGGACAAGCATCTTTACATTTTGAACTTCAAGCATTCAGACATGTAAATTACCTCTGGGGGAAAACAATCAAACAAAAAATCCTTCTGAAAAGGTTGTATGTGTCCATATTCACTTTTACACTAGTTTATCTCCAAAATAGTGTTTTGATCTGGTTTATTATCGAGCTTGTGCATCTCTAACAAAGAAAGGCTTTAGCACAGTATATCCTTTGTACTCTCTTTGCATGTTGCAAGTGAACATAGCAGATGCCATGGACTGAAGTATCTGTGTTCTGAACATAAAAAAGTATGCTATAAAGCCCACTGAAAGGATGAGAGGCAATGGCCACAAACAGAAACACAACAAATTCAATTTAAATGTAAAAACCTGCCTTTTTTACTGTGATGGTGGTCACTGAAACAAGTTCCCCAGAGGGGCTGTGGAGTATTCATCCTTGGAGATATTCCAAACCCAACTGGATACAGCTTGGGCAACCTGCTGTAGGTGACCCTGCTCTGAGCAGGGAGTTGGACGAGGCAGTCTTCAGAGATGCCTTCCCCGCTCAGCCGCCCTGTCATTCCGTGGTTCTGTGAAGTAGTCACACACAATCTTACCTTAGCTTCTCCCTGCCCCAGTGCAGCAGCATAGAATTTGGCCTTGCCAGGAGTGCAGCACGCATGACATTTAGAAGGACAAGGAGCCAGTAGAAGAAATTAACTCTTTTTCTGGAAAAACTCTAGGGTTAAACCAGCCAAGTACATTGAAAGCAACGTAGGAGAGAAGTGAGCAGTTCTGTGTGGGAGTGTGTGTAAATTATAAAGGCAACATCCCAAATATTTGCACACGTTATCAACGTTTGGCAATTGAAAGGCTCCTTTAAATGTAATACCGTCATGGAAAGTTCAGTCATGAAGACTTGTCTTTTGGAACTGAAGGCTCCAGTAAGCACTAGAAGGTATCACTGCATAAAGAGATGGACAAACCCTATGAAGTTTGATGTGGCATTTTCTTTAAAGAAAGCACTTGCACTTCTTTACAAAAGGGAAAGCAGACTCTGTATGCATTACAGTTTTATTGTTCAAATACAAGAGCACCTTTCAAGTGATTTCAAGAAATTCTTAAACAAATAATCATGAGGATTCTTGCGACATTGCAACACAGAATGAGCACAGAAGTGGAAACAATAAAAAAATCCTGAACAAGCCAACTAAGTGAATATTGAGAAATGTAAAAAGGGAGGCTTCATCAATAAGAGCAATGCACCTGCATCTACCTGAAGTATGACACATGAAAATACTAAAACGAAAAGTCTTTTCAAGCCAGTGGGTCTTTAAACCCTAATACTGAAACTAAAAGGTGAATATCTGAGAGCAGCAAGAGCTCCTACTCTGAAATTGAAACTGAAAAGAGACAACCCAGAGGCAACATTCATTCAGACCCTGATGATCAGTATGAAAGAATAGAACTCGAGGGCAAAAAACATTCAGACCTTGGCAGTAAATTTGAAAGGAGAGAGCTTTAGGGCAGGAGTTGCTCAAGCCTTATCAATGAACTGGAATGGACAGATCTTCAGGACAGCCCCCACTCAGGACCTGGGACTGGAAAGGTAAGGAGTTAGCAGGGGACTGTGTGCATCCTACAGCCTCTGATAATGAGCCTCACTGAACCTCTGTTATATTCTAGCCATTAGAATTTAAATGAATGCATGGCACTGCATACTAAAGGGTCTAGAATTAGAATGAAGTAAGGGATAAAAGAGGAGAGGCAACACAGCTAGTCCGAGAATGATGCTACAGCCTTCAGCGTGCAAACCCAAGCTATCACTTTACATTAACAAAACTGACTGGTCAAAGAGCTTGCCTAATGTGAGATATGTCTAATCAAATGGCATTATCTTTTTTCAGGATATTAAAAATCTGCAGTAAAACTTAACAAAAGTGACTTTCTCTACGCAGCACATAGGCTATATAATTGCATTTGCTTTGTTTTTTCTTGCTAGTATAGCAATCATACCCAGACTGCCTCAGTTAGATATCCTGGTATCCAAAAGAGAGGTATTTCTTCCCCATTGTGCAATCCTGACTTCCTAAATCAGGATCCTAAAATTCATACGTAAGGCAGTTGAGTGAGAGAAGCACCCCGGAGGTCTCCAGAGGGCGGCTCGGAGCCCTGACAGTGGTCAATTGCTCTGAAGACGTGGTTTAAGAAAGCAGATTTTGGAGTTGTGCTCCCTGGAAGTCCTCTGCGTTCAGCCAGTTAGCATCTAATGTCATAAACACCCACTGACAGCTACTGGTAGCCAAAGCATAAGCTCTGGAATAAAGAACTGCAAAATGGAATAATATCTCTTTAAAGGCATAATTACTTTCACTGCATCTATCATTCTATTACACACTGAATCAGGTTTCGTTTTTTTGTGGGTTTTTTTTCCCCTTCTTAAAAAATACCTTCAGTTAAAAGCATGTCCACTTTTCAGAGGCCAACTACAACTGTTTTTAAGCTATACGGGGCTTAGTCATAATATTTCAACCATTTCAAACATATGCTGATTATGCTGTTTCTTCATAGGAAGTGATAAGCTTTCAAACCTTTATTCTCATTATTCTCAAACTATTTTAGGTTTTAATTTAGAAAAGGGATGACTTGTAGATTCTTCCCATGTCGACAGATTTTCTTTCTTCCTTTAATGAGGTAGCAGTTGATGCCTCTTATTGGGAATGTCTGACTGTTCTGCTTCACAGCAATTCTTATATATTCAAGAATTATGGAAGTAATCACGCTCTGTAGGAATATGTCCCGCTACAGCTAGTGATATGGTTCTCAGATTTCCAATTTACATGTTTTAAATTAATGACTGTTTTCTCTGCTGTATAATAAAAAGAGTAGTTATCACTGGAGCTAATTCATTACATAGTACTTTATTTCTGAGATTCATAGTCTTTCTATGTACGGGACACAAAGTAAGCAATTACAATAAGCATGTATCTGTCAAGATACAAGGAAATGTTTAGGGTACCTAAACCAGTCTTTGAAAAGACACTTATCACCATGTCTTTTAGAAGCCTTTTAAAGAATGTATTTGTCATCTGAAACCAATTAGAAAAAAAGTAAATTGCGAGAAACTAAGGGAAGGAGCTTTAAGCACCAAGTCTAATTTTTAATATAAAGTGGATTTCATTCACTAGTAATTCCATTTATACCATTTGTTCAGCACTGCCTTCAGCATTTAAGTGAAGATGAGACTGAATGATGTTGCCTGCTCTCCGACATAGCACTCAGTAAATATCCCTGGACAAACATTTCATCACTTTTACTTCTTAGTATATGAAAGATTTGAGTATCTTTATCCTTCAGAAATGTTAAGATCTGGTCTTTGGTCCTTGGAGTCTTACTAGATTAGTTTTAAGCAGAACAGGCAATGCACATTACCTACCAGAGGAAGAAAATCCATCTATAAAAGGGAACTATCATCTACCTGGTGTTTTTTCCCACTTGCAGTGCTGTCTCAGATTTAAGGGGAGGGGGATAACAGGGACTGTTCAGAAACATTGAGCTAAGCATTTGAAATAGAAAAAGATTCCCAGTTGAAGATGGCTGTAATTTCCTAGTAGATACACAGATACTACTTTAAATGACAAAATTTAAACATGGGCAAAGAAGAGACTTCCCTCGAATGCTACCTGCTTTGTTGTTTTAATTTTATCATCATCTGCAATGATTAAAAATACGTAAATACTACAGCTAGGGTATAGGATGAGGTATTAAAGCTTTTAAAGGGAAACTACTACTATTGAACAACTGGTAGTATTCATTTAATCCATATGTGTACGGCTGCGATGCTGAAAGAGCAACACAAGCGGAGAGTACTGTCCACAGCTGAAGAGTGAGGTGAATTACAAAACTGACGGTCTTTTTCAAAACTGTTGGTATTGTTCACCTTTATGGTATTTAGGTCCTTAGTTGAAGTCAGTAGAGTTGAGCTTTGCTGCACAGTTTGCAATGGAAGAAAAAGAAAGGTTTTAATAATTAGGAGGTGTTTTGCAGTGTATATGTATTTTCATATGGATTTCCTTAATTGCTTCTCTTAATTACTATTCTCAATTTAAAGTAAGTTAGACTCCAGAACTCAGAGCATTTCATAAGGAAAAATAAATTAATTAATTCATTTCTAAATGTACTGATATTTCTCTCTTACAGGATTCTGTACTGCTGAACTCCCAGAAATACTTACCTATTAAGAGAAGTTTTGTTAAATATTTTAAGTATGATAATTTTTTGTATTTTTGGTGTAAGTTACGTGATCACCTCTTTTCTGCTTCTTAAAGGCAAATAATGAACGTACTATATAAAGGCAACATATTGAAAGGCAGATTATACTGCAGTCTTAAACTCTCAGTAACTAAAAAGCCACTGGTACATTATGGAAGTACTGAAAATAGCTGATTATTATATAACAAAGGAAAAGATGTCTCTGAGCATGAGCAACTTCATGCACTCTCTTTTATAAAAGAAGTTGATCTAATAAAAGACTTCAAAGCTTAAGTATTACTGTTTGAGAAATGTTATACTTACTTCTTTAGTCAACAAAGCAAAATAATAAAAGAATACTGAAATCCTTTACTGTGATGCAAAATATTTTCAAGATACAATAACTTATTTTTCAGTTCAAAGTCTGAGAAAATGTAACTGAAATTGTGCTTTATTAACATCTTTGAAGAAATAAGAGATGTTCTGAAGTTGCACAAATAATATCCAGTGGCCAACACTATGCTAGATTAAACATCAATATGAAATTCTGAATCAAGGAACTACATTAGTGGAAGACTTACTGAGGATGATGTCTCAGACATTGAATAAGAGTTTTGGCCAAATATTAGACCCATAGTCATGATTCTGGAATTCAGCTTGTCTAGCTAAATACATTTGACTTCAATAGAAATTATATATGTGGAACTCATTTCAGCATCTGGTCCTTCTTGTAGTTTAGGTCATCCTCAATTAAATCTATGAACCAGCATAAACAGTCTGACATCTTGGGAAGTACAGGCTATAGCTGTGCATTGACTGTAAAATCCTTTGGGCAAAATGAAAGACTTGAAGAGAGTTATTCTGAAAGTGACCTTACATTATGCTCCTGAATTATAGATAGGGCAGCTCATTCCTGTGTCATTCATGAGCCTGGCATTGCAAGCAAAAATAAAGAATATGTTCTCACATGTATATGTATATTAAAACACTATGTGCATATATATATGTATACACACACACAAAATTATTCAAACCTGCACAGAACTTCTTCCTAACTACACCCTTTTAAAATCTAAATCTAAACTTCTGAATAAATCTTAAAATTAAACAATGCTGATTTAGTTCTATTGCATATGACAAGTAAACTGGGAACCGAGAGCTGTTACTTGAAGACTTAAAGGTGGTATTTTTTTTTTCCTTAACTTTTTTATTTACATTTAAGTAATAAATCCCTGAGTAGTTATTAATGAAACCTAAAGATAATATTTTTAAAGTAAAAATAAATAGTTTCACTTCATTTAATCAGATGTGAAATCTTTCATTTGCCTTTTGTTTGTTTAGGGGGGTACTTTCTCTGCAAACATCTCAGAACACATGAGATTTCAGGTAGCAAGATTTACAGTGTTGAAGTATTCACTTGAAAATGTAAAATACAAAATCAAATACAACAGGACAGGAAAAAAAAAAGCCGTATATTTTTTTGAAGGGGTCATTTTTCAAATAGTGAATTCAACCCTTTAGAGTCAACACACAAGCCCACGTAATAAAATTTCAAAAGAAATATAGTGCACAACATATTGAAAAATGTTTACCACCTTTAACAAGAACATTCTCTTCTTTTGTCAGACACTTCTCTGCTGCTTTTCAGAAAATAGATCTGTACACAAAACACTGCACTGGCTCAACAAAGTGACGCTCGACATGAATTTATGAATAGAAAGCAGAGTTAGTGCCAACATTCACAATGCAGCACATGCTAACACTCGGCATTAATATCTTGAATTAAAGCCTAATGAACTCATTGGGAGTGTTTCCACTGAGTTCAGTGAGCTGTGGATCAAGCCCACGGTGTCCATCTTAGTGTGCTGCTCACCCGGCTTTGCATCAGGCATGACACAGAATGGACTGCATTCCTTTGAAAATTGTTATAGGTGTTGTGGTGAAATATCAGTGCTGATGTAGTAATTGCCTGCATTTGGTTACGTAAGTATTTCCCAGCTCCTTGCCAGCTTAACTGACCATTAGCTTTCCTTCAATATCTTCCTGTCTGTACTTTTAGAAGTAAAATTTGGACGGACACATGCTGGGACACAGCATCCCCTCTCATGCTGCAGGTTAAGTTAAATACTTTAATAAAGATGTAATAAATTAAGTAAGTTTTCAGAAATGTATTCTTCTATGCTGTATCAGCTAATCCTATTTAAAACATAAAGCCGAAAGACATCATCTGCCACTGAAGGAAGACACAGGGAGCTGCTAGTAGCTTAGCCTTTCTGAAAGCCAGTCCACTTACACTTGGTATCTGAACGTGGCTTTTGGAGCCTAGCTATACATTCTCACCAAATATCCTTAGATCTTCCAGAATTCTCATTTTCTTTGATAAAGGAATATCAAGTAAAATCACTTAAAAAACACATGCCTCCCAATTCCTCCAACAATTGATATAATTTACCTTAATGTTACCGTATGATTTATAACAAATGGATATTATGACCTCATTTGCTGTCCTTTCCTCATGACAGTGACTGCAAAAAGTGTAGTGCCGTGTCCCACGGACTACCTAGCGACTTGGGTGATTGATCTCTATGCTGAAGCTACAGCTCAGAAACCACCTACCTAACACAAGGGCATATGCAAAGAAGCCTTCTGTCACTCCTCAGGCTTCTTGCCTTTCCCCACAGCTCTCTGACAGCATCTTTATTAAAGAGTATCACCACCCACTTTCCTTTCCTGTTCAAGTTCCTCCTTCCCCCCGCCCCAACATTTCACTATGCACATGCAGATTAAAGAAGGCGGCTTTTAACCTTGATACAAGGGTAGGGCTGTTATAATTTTCCCTCCTTCTTCCATGAAAGATAACGTCCGTAATTTCTGAGCAGAAGTCCAAGAGGAACGTTCTCACACTGCTGCAAAGAAAGACTAGAGCACTCAAATCAAATAGTATTACTTAATGAATAACACAGCGAGCATACCATACCTTTAAGAGTCATTTATTGCTGTCACTCCTGTTGAGCATCTTTCTCCTTAATCCAAAGCTGGAAGCTTTTCCTTTACAGTCCAATTCAGTTACTGTGGAATCGGTGCATAGCGAATGTACCCAGCACCCCATAAAAGTAAAGCAGCATCCAGCAGGATGTGGTGTTTTATGCCAGTCCAGCTTCTGGCAGTGTTTCCACTGACTTACAGGATTTTTTTTTAGCATCCAGCAATGGCAGAGAGAGTGCTAAAGTAGAGTGTTTGCAAATGAAATGGAAAAATCTACGGAACACTCATCTTTTCTTGAAACATTCTTGTGTGTGTGGAAACAAAGATTTGCATGCATTCATATTCGATAGAAGTGACTTGGCAGAGGGTAATATCCCTACGTGAATTTTAAAGCTTTCAGACGCCCGTATTTATAACTGTTTTAGTGCAATTGCTTTGTAGATAATGAACGGTTTAACTCTTACTAGAACACCTGCTTCATAATGCTCAATCTTGACATTGGAAAATTAATTAAAATATATTAAATTCATAATACTCCATCATTCTG
Source organism: Sagittarius serpentarius (assembly GCA_034782735.1). Classification (NCBI taxonomy): domain Eukaryota; kingdom Metazoa; phylum Chordata; class Aves; order Accipitriformes; family Sagittariidae; genus Sagittarius; species Sagittarius serpentarius. Next base: position 14,198,259 of record JAVKLA010000026.1, read on the forward strand.
TGTAATGCAACATTTAGTGCTAAAGAGCAGCTATTGAATGACACTTCTGGTGAATGGAGCCAGAATGTCTGGTCATTAGACAATAGCAGCAATATTTTAGGTAGTAAACAGATGTCAAATGAATTCATCAATACAAATAAAAATCTGCTTAACAGGATCTAAACTCAATCTTTTAAAGCATCAGTAATTTAATTATACTTTCCATACACAAAGAACAAACATATTTTTTACTTGGAATGACATTTGGTTATAGAGTCTTACAACGACGACGCAAGGAAGGGAGGAAAACAAACACTCAGGAAAGTCTCCAAAACCAGCACAGTTCCTCCTTCCCTTGTGATGGGCTGCAGAACCTTCCCGTAACTCACTGGCCATCATCTTCAGCACCAGCAGCACACAGAAAACAATACTGCTACGATGACATCCAGTACAAACACACACACACTCCCTGTTGATAGTGCTCATAAATGAAAAGATTGGATGGAATGAACTTGTATATATCTATCACATAAAGAACATCATGTAATTAGACTACTCTGTCACCTTCTCCACGTTGCTTTTCTCACTCTCATCCTTCTGATTTAAATGTCTTTCCAGAAATGAAAATAAACTGAAAGATCATGGGCTTGTTTGAATCTCCATAGTACCGTTCCAGATGCTTTGCTTTATCTTTGGCACTTGGTAATAATTAGGGAAAACAAGAGCCTTGAATTTGGAAGCCCAGTTTTCTACAAAGAATACAGTCCTGGATTACACAGAACAGGATTCAACAGAACTATGATCATGTAGTCTGAAATACCATATACACTTCCCTTGTACTTCTGATGTAAAAAATCCTCATCTAATCTTTTATGTCTTCTCACAGTGATTCTCCTAACATATTTTCCAATCTGTTTGGGGTTTTGAGTATGGTGATGGCTTTCCTCAACATACTTTCTGATGCAGAATCCTACAAAAGGAACAAATTTAACATCTCTGTATAAATTAAATCTTCCATAAATGCTGGAAAAGATCCATTACTCGTGTAATTTTCTCTGGATTATCCTACAGGTATCCTTCTTTTCCATACAATACATGATTTAATTTTTAGGGGCACACAAAGCTCTGGGCTTCTTTGTTAAATACATTTCCTCTTCAGCCATCTCCCATCATCCAGTTCTACACTATTTTCTATGACAAATCAAAAGGAATAGTGACAAAAATACCCATTGGTACCAAATGCAGGTTCAAAAAAAAAAGGAGGTTTTGCAGGGAAAAGTTGCAATTTGAGTGATTTATATCCTAAAAAAAAAAAAAAAAAAAAAAAAAGGAAAGTTTATTTTTCAAATTTTTCTGATTTTCTTCAAAACTGTATTTAAAAAATTAAATTAATACCCAAACCAGTCTGTCTTGGCTGAGTTGAGACATATGAATTTTTAGTTTTAGATCACTAGTGACTATTTAAAGTGCAGCCTTTTATATATAAAAGGGTAAGAATGCTCAAGGGTAAGAACGTAGTTCTGATATTTCAGATTTGTGGAGAAATGGAGGAAGATTTCCCTTTCACCTCTACTAATTGTTTTACTGCCTGTTAGTCTTTTCATAGCTACCCAGAGGTGGCAACTTGGGAACAGATAAACCACTGCATCCCAATTGAAGGGGGGCCAAATATTACCTCACCATCTTGGCCAGGTAGGTTAAAAAGCTGGTATTCAGGCAGCATGGTGCTCTGGCTGTATTTCTTCTCCCCATGCCCTTTGAGGTGATTTGTACTCTTTGAGGAAAAATACAGAGTGACCAATTTTGCCTTATCCTTTCACAGATCACAGGAGGACTTTTCCCTTGACCCCCCAATACTCTCAATGTGACTAGTCAGAAACTGGTCCAGAGAAAATTATACAGATCTTTCGTTTCTTTTTTTCCCCTCTTTTTCCTCTTCTTTCTGGATTCACTTGGTATTCTTTTGCTATATATAGGCTGACCTACTTCTTCCCATTTAACACACTTTTAACAGTTTCATCATGTATAGTCAAATAACTCTTGATGTCAAGTCTATCAGTGTTGCTTTTCATCAATGTAAAATTCTCATTGGCTCTTCTATAATTACATTTCTTCTGCCACCTTCTTGTCTACAACTCTTCAGACTTTTTAAGTATCACCTGCATGATCCAGTTTATAATATATATTTGCTTTAATATTGTTCAGCAAGATCATGTATACTTTTATCAGTTTGAACTTCTTGGTGTAGAGTTTATAGTGTAATTCTGAACAAATTGCCCACTGTGTAAGGGAGTAGATTGTCACTAAAAGGGGATGCTTCTAGCTGTAGTTTTCCAGTTATAACTGTGCTACCTACAATCAAACTTTACAACAGAGTGTGGGCAGGCTAGCCAGGGACGAGGTGATCTGCAAGAGGCTAATTTGTTAGAGGACAGAACTGCGTTTTTTCACCTCTTTCCTTATTAGTTCTAAAGTGAATGGAGCAGGAATTGCAAATAAAGTGAATCAAACAGGGTGAGACCATAGAGACTAAATGTTCAGGACGGAGTGCTCGGATCCACTGCTGGCTGTTTCATTATTTTCTATTTAGGAGATGCGGTCCTGGCAGCAGAACTGAGGACTCCTCCTCGGCGACTCAGTTACTAGCAGCAATGAAGTTTCCGCTAGTATGTGCTCTGTCTCCACCCAGCAGCAAGCACCTCATTCCTTTCTGCACAACCGGGGAGCACTATCCACGTTCCGCCAATGTACCGGTGCGTTTGCATCCTCCTCCACTCCTCACAAAACTGAACCCATGACTCCGGCTTCGGCAATGGCTCTAACCACAGAGACAGTCCAGAAATGAAATTCATCCTCTTGGATTTTAACAGAATGAGTGTTATACTTCAGTTTTAAAAACGTAACTCTCCAAAGAAGTTGTTCAGTGATATGCATTGTGAATGACCGGCTCAAATTCTGGTGCCCCCGGTGGGATATAGGGCTTGTCCCTGTCATTGTTTGCCTTTGGCATGCTCTAGGCATCTGCATGCTGAACATACAGATTTTCATTGGCTTCTTGCTGGTGCCTAACTCTCCTCCTACTCTACACAGTGAGTCTAAGTGCTAGAAAAGGTTTCTAGATCCTGTTCTGGTAGTTGAAAGTGCTGATAGTGATATATGATTCCTTTAACAAACTTATTAATTAGTCCATTCTTCCACAGGTTCATGTTCCAGTGTAGCTAACATACAGCATGCTAGGAAAAATAATAAAATAAAATAAAAAGAGGCCCAGCGTGCTACTTCATCACACTCATAGCCTGGACTTTCTCTGCAGTAATTACCCTCTGAATTTTCAAATCCATTTTTAATTTTCACCTATGCTTTCACTAAAAACAAATAGTTAAAAAACAGCAACCATGCTATGGTCTCCTATTTTTTATTCACGTTGATTTCTGAACCGACCACGATGGGAGGGTGAAGGATGTGTTAACTAAACTAGCAGTCACGCTTTAGTGACTGTGTCTGTGGCCAGCATCTGGCACTCTGGTACTGACAGAGGCCTGCATAGCTTTTCATATTCCCAGAAGCCTTTTGAGTATTAAGAGCTGATGTTTTGGCATGTTCTCTTCCTCCTGTAGCTGGGTCCGGACTTGCTGACATTTGCAAGATGGACAAAGTTCCCACAGTTTTCACATGCTCCACCTGCGTTGTAATTATTATAGGTACTCCGCGTGGCTCTTGTTGACGTGTACATGTTGGCCTTAACTACTCAGAGCCAGTGGCTTATGCACAATGATTAAGAAAATTCCCTAGTACACATCACCAAAATTCATTGCTGCGTGCAGGAGGGGTGTGCATGGGTGTGAACGTGTGCGTGTGTCTATAAATAAATCCCTTCCTGGCCCCCGTAGCGATGTAGTGGCCCTGTAGCTGATGCTGTGATGCAGGAAATCCAATTATACCTCACTTAGCATGCGTAACTAAAAATGTTATTATTGGTCATAAAATTATCCAGCCCTTTTAAAAATCAAATCTATGAACTATGTGACTGTATTCCTCAGGCTGACTTCACGCTGTGTGAGGAAGTGCTGCCTTTAACTTGTTTTAACTTTGCCTGCATCATGCGGGCCTCATTCTGGTGTGAGAGAAGGCTGAGGCAAAGCACCTAATTTTCATTATAAAGCATCTGGGAATTTGAGCTCAGGCAAACTTCTCCCACTCCTGCAACTGTGCAGAGCTTTTGTGTACCCTATATAGCATTTCCCAACTCACAGCGCCACGACAACAACAACAACAATATCTGCTTTCCAAATGTGTCCTAAAATGAAATGTCACCACTTTGATGAACAGCTTCTGCAGCAAAACAGCGTGTGTGTGACCAAATGGCAACAGACCACTGTTTACACAAAAAATGAGCATAATAAAATAAAATGATGCTGAACAGCAAAATTCCATGTTATTAAAAAAAAAAAATCCCCATTAGAGCCAATAGCAAACCACATTATCTTCTAAAACCTTGAGCATATACAGATTCACCATCTTGACAAACAAGGTAGATGAGTTAACAAAGACCATCACTATTTACTGTGCTGTGAATTCCTCTCACAACACTTCAGTTCCAAGGGGAAAACTCACAGCCCCACAGTGGACAGGCTGCAAACCACAGAGGTGTCAATGGCAAGGCACAGGGATTCAGCCCAAAGGTCTGGGCTATCTTCTTTCTCTGGCTGGAGGGATATTTTCTGTCCACTAAACCCAATTCTTTCCCCCCAAATTCAGCATCTTGGCAATATAAACCCTGACATGACTGACTTCAATTTTCCCAGAAATTTCCCCTGAACATTAACTTTCATAAATGTATTTCAGGATGCAAGACCTTGAGGATGCCTGCACAGACTAGTTTATTTGTATTTGGAGAGTGGAAAAAAATGTTGTATTTGTGAATTTCCCCATGCTGCTAGTAAACTACACAAGCTTAATGGTGCAGTAGAAAACATATTAATCAAAAGTTCAAGTCAGATTTTTATACACTGGTAGCAGAGGTTACAAATAACACAAACAAAATCCCAATTGAGATTGAGTGTTTGCAAACCGAAGGCTTCCTAGCTGGTCAGCCTCCCTTACTGAGGACAGTAAGATGTATCTCAGAAATCACAGGCGACAGTCACAGTTCAAAATCTTTTGAATTTTACTCACAATTCTGAAAAAATCCATCAGCTTTCCCCGTGCACTCACACATACATACATACATTTGAAATTACTGTTTTGAGATGCAAGTGCATCGGGCTTGGCCATCTTGGGTACTTAAAGATCATTTCTCCCCTCCTTGGTCCACACCTCATCTAGTACAGGCCCTGCAAATTGCCCAAATGTTGCAAATTGCTATTCCAAAAGATGGGCACCTTAGCGGTTACAAAAAGCTGTTACCATTTTTGCTTAGCCACGAACATTAAATATCATACAAGAAATCTTATTCTGAAAGCTCATGGATTTTATTACCTTGGCAACAAAGTGATCTGTTCAAACTGCTTTCTGCTGCCAGTTTTAGAGGTTTCTGTGTCACAGAGAAAGCCACGAAGAGCAGATGAACAGGTAACTGACCCCTTCCCTTATGCTTGCATCAGTTTCTACAGATGGACATACTGTGAAAATGAGGTCCCTGGTTGGTCAGAGCCAGTGGTAGCTAATAGAAGAACTGGATTAAAAATAAGATTTTTCAGTTTTGTGACAGCCACTAATAAAATCCCAGCTGGGAATGGAATTTTATTTTCAGTATATCAGGCGAGTATTTTGAATCTGGAGAAGAAAAACAATGGGAAAGAAACAAAATATTTGAACAAAATAAAATGTTTCTTTTTTTCACATTCATTGCCGGATTTTCATTAACAAATAAGCATCCAAATGCTGTCATCAAAGCTGCTTGTAAAATAAAACCAAATCAAATCACTTCATATGGAAGCTCCCGTAAGTCTCCAGTTTTCTCAGATGACTGTGGTGGTTTGTTGATTGGTTCCAAAGGAGAAAAAAAAAAGACAGTGACCGTGACACATCTAACGTTTCAGTGCCGCTGTATCGGGCTGCGTCACCGACAGGTGAAAAGCCTCCCACCCCAGCACGAGGATGAGACGGAACCCCTTTCCCACACACCACAGCCCCTGCCTGCCCAGACAAAGCCTCCCATCGTCAGGCAAGAGCACACTTCCAGGAAACTTCTCCTACTCAAACGGCAAGGGACTTGCAGCACGGGCTTTGAAATGTCGAAGGCAGCACGGTCTACTGAAAAATACGACCGAAGCTTGATCTTTCTCTGGAAAACAACCAAACACAAATAGCACAGTGGGGATCTGTACTAATCATTGCGCAGTGGCTTCTATACCAAACACAACAGGTTAGCAAATATTTTTGTGGGTTTTCCGTTTGCCCTGCAAATTCGGTATGAAATATGAAAATTGGGCAGTGCTCTCTTCTAAGTATGATCATGATTAAAAAAAAGAGCTGGAGTAGAAAACTGCCTTGAGTTACAGGTCAGGAGCCTCATCGTGGGCTGCAGTAGCAGGGCTAATTCATCGAAGTGGGCACAGTGAGAGAACCTTGTGGACGTTTTTTTGAGTCGTGCACCAGGCAGAAAATAACATCATTCACCAGCCTCACACTGCACTGGTTGCATCTTCATCTAGTCTCCAGAAAAAAAATATAAATGGGAATGTGATTTTCTGAATATTTTATGCTATTGAAAGTGAACTGCATTTGACTGAATTAAACAGCTTGTTTAAAATTAGTTTATGATGTATTTATCAGATATTCAGTATTTTTGCAATTTTGAAAATAAGAAAGAAAAAAACTGACAGAATAGAAGTCTTCAGGTTTACAAGACATAAACCACAAAAGTGAAGAGATTTTTAAGGTCACAGGTTTTGTGAATGTTTCAGATAGAAATACAAAATAGCTATAATGCCAAAAGTACTATTCCATGCCATAAAGTAAAGATTAGGTGTGATTAGCATCCCTTCTTAAAGGTACTTCCCCAGGACTTCACGGAAGATGAACTAAATTGCAGTCAAGGTTGTTTAAGTGTATGTTCAGTTTAAGATTTGTGTACGAAGTTGCTCAGAACATGCACATATGGTTCCTGAAGTCAAAACTGCCATCACTGCTAATTTTCAGCATGCTCAACACGTAAGTTTTGTCTGCTCTGTGGGCAGGGTCTGGGTTTTCTCTTCCCCAGACCATCAATATTTATGAGAAAAATATATTGTGAATTTGCAGTAAATTCGACTAAGAGGGATATCTTTTAGTTTTTCTTGACCTGAATATACAAAGGAATGAGAATAAGCCACCACCTGAGATTTAAATGGGTATGAGACACTTGTCTCCTACAGGACCTCATATGGAGATCTAACTAATCAGTCGGTTGTTGAGCTGCATTAAACTGCTTTCTATCAGCTCCCCCTCCTGTCTGGTTTTTTTTTACCATTTCTTTTCTGACAGCTTCTACATTTTCATACCCTCCTTTTTAACATGCGCTTTAGGTCTTCTTCCATCTCGCGCAGGCCTTGCTGGTCGGAAGGGGTTACGGGAGCCGACCCTTGCTCACAACTCGGCTTTCTTGCCCAGACTGCAGCTGTAACCTGGCACCCTGCAAGAATTGATTGGTCACTCAGATCAAAACACTAAATATTTAAAGTGGCACCACACCATTCATAAAGTGAAATGTAAAGTGTTTGTTTACTCTCTGCTAATTATTTTAGTCCGAGGAGGCAGACTCAGCTGTCTACATTATTAATTAAACCTCTAAAAATGAGCTACCAGCTTCTCTGCTGGTAACAGTGCTAAAGAATAAGCTGTAACTCTCATTAGCCATATTATAACATGAAAACCTTTTTCTCCAAACTGTGCCAATACAAAGCTAAACAAATCGTATCAGTCCATATTTCCACATGGTTTGGATAGAAGCCTACTAGTTGTGAAATCTCAGATGTTAACCATCTTTAGGAGGTATAACTAGTGTTACTAATTTACTGTTGTTTGAGGCTATCTGTGGACTCAAGTAGCAAAGACACACAGTCTCTAAAAGAGCATGCTTTAAAACAGATTAGTTTGAAGATTATCTTAAAGGATAATGGAAGGTTTCCCCACGGGCCATGCAACAGCAACGTATGATAATCCACATACAACTTCTACCAGTGGTCTATTTCTTTACAACTATATATTTACTATAGGAATATCATATAAATACTCATCACTGGGCTTTGTGATCAGGAACAATGTACAGTGATGGAAACCAGAAAAATTCACATTCATGCTGAAAAGAACTGTGTGAAAACCCCTAAAAGCTGTATGTTTTCATATGAAGTTCGAGTTTCATTGCACAACCTGAAGCAAGGCAAGATTCCTGAGCTGCAGTTTTCAATGATGACCTGAAACTCTGTTCCGTTCCGTCAGAAGTTTCACACAGTGGTCGAGTGCTGATTTGCAGTTTAGGACCAGAAACACTCAAAATTCTCATTTTTGTTAGACACAGGGGGACAGATCCAAAGGGAATGGAAGAGACTAGTTCCAGCATGCAAAGAGGTGGGATAGATGTAAGCACACACGTCTGTGAACTGCAACTTTTAAGTGTTGCAGAATATAAAGCCTACCACTCTGCTGTGTGTCTCCACATGACTCTGGAGCCTAATTACAGAGCTGTATGAAAAACTTCTGCTTGTCAGCAGAACCAGCAGGGGAAAAAAAAAATCCACATTTTTGCACATTCACAGAAGAATAAAATATTTAGGCAGAAAATCATCATTGCTGCAGATGGACACTTACAGAACAAAAATGGGTAATTTTTGTGCAGCTCTGCTTGTCGCTAGCATAGCCAGAATACATTTGGTAGCAGATTTAAAATCCAGCCTAGAATTCCTCAGTTACTGTCAGTGGCAAAATATGCTTCAGAAGGTAGGAGGGGCTGAGGGTTGCAAGTAAATTCAAGGTGGGGGAGCCATCCTAAAACGAGCAGGCAGGACTCCACCGAATTTAGTGTTGCTGCACTTGCTTATGCCAGCACAGAATTTGGCTCTGGATGGTTTTGAGTCCTTCTGTGTAAGGATTAGCCACAAAAGCCCGATCACGATTAAAACAAGGCGAAGTGTGAGGATATGTCCATATTGCAGCAATGAGGAGCGAGAACTAGAAGAAGCATACGAGATATGCACAAACTGTTAAAGAAAACAGCAGTCAGCAGTTGGTAGTGGCCAATGGACTTCCAACTGCCTGCTTTCGTTGTATTTAAGGACACACTCTTTAAGCGCATGCTTTGCGTGAGAAGAAATATGCCTATAGAAGAGCTACCCTATATCCAGAACACGTCACAAGGATCACTAAGGTATTTTTAGGAGAAATTTAACTTGACAGGATGGTAGGCACAATACCTCTGATTCCCAATGGTGTTCAGGTGACAGCCACTATGCAGCGTATCAAAAAACCTCAACAACCCAGACTAGTGTTCTGTGTGTGTGTGGTGTAAGCTTCCGTATCCCCAAGGCGGGGATCGTCCATTTGCAGGTGCAGGTCTGTGACACAGAAGAGGAGTAATTTATGTGGACTTCTCCCTTCTTCCCCCCACTCGGTACTGTGCAGAGGAAGGGGAATTCACCACTGCATGGTCCCCACCACTTCTCTACTATCCAACCTGTGTTTACAGCCTCTCAGTGGAAAGCAAGCCTGGCTCTTAAACTCAAGCTGTAGTGTCCTGTGATTTCAGCTTTGGGTAAGTGTTTTTCTCTCAAGCTTGTTAAATGTGGTGTGAATTTGTCTGAAAGTGCTTTTTTCTTATTTCTTTTTTTTCCCTCAACATCATCTAATTTGGCAGTCCTTGGAGTGCTAGAGAGTCTCTTTAATGTGTCTCAAGCCACAAGGACTCTGACTTTACTGCATTAACAAAATACATTTATTTGCTGCCTTTATACGTTGCAATGGGAGTGATGAAGTGTTGTGTTCTCAATACTTCCCTCATCTCCTTCTTCTTTATTTGACATTGGCAATAAAATCCAATTTACAGAAAAGGCAAATCAAGCATACAAATTAAGAAAGCTAATTTCATGCCAGCCAACATGTAGGAAAATCTCAGGTGATGAGGAAATCAAAGGAAAATGGCAATAAAATAGACTGCCCTAAAAAATAAGAATTATAACTGAAGTCACAAAGTCCAATCGTATTTTTCATACACTACTAACTAATAAATTCAAAATAATAATTAGTGGAAAGCAGTAAAAATCTCCTCTGACAGGACCTTCTGTCCGTAGTCTCCCAAAGTTTCTACAGACTGAACTGTTGGACTGTTTTCTTAAACAAGGAAAAAGGGTTTCTTCCTACGTCTCTGAGGTGTCTTAAAATCTGTCATACACTATAAAGAAGTAAAATATCTCTATGTCCAGTGTGCTTGATCCTAAAAGTTAGTTTTGTTTGGTTTAATTTTTATTTTCAAGTTAACGGATGGAGTTTTTCTCAGCCACTTCAAAGAACAAGATTAGGCCCAATAAAAAGTAAACCTTTTCATTAGCTTTGCTGTGTTACCTCATCACAATACTATAATAAAACCAGAAATAATAACAAAAAGTCCAAAATCACTGCCTTGCATATAGCTGTTTACAGTCTGTTTCTTCCACTGACAAAATATTCCAGATCTTATTATACCACCTACAGGTAGTTTTTAGAGAAATACTTCGGATCCCCTAAGCTGCTTCGTTACACTCCTGTAGGTTGCAAAAAGCAAGCATGTCCATTACGGTTTTTGGAGAGGTTTCTGATAACCCACTTTTTTTTTACTTTAAACCAGTCCCCACAAAACAGCCTGCTATCTTTTCTGAAATCTTAGATAACACATGAAACTAGCACACAGTTGTTGAAATAGACAATATTTTTAGTAAATACTTAAAGTGTTCAACTGACCACACTTTCTTATATGTCAGCTTTTATTTAATGCAGAATGTCACACATGAAGATATGTAATCATTTTCTGTTGAAGCAAAGTAACAAAAAACCGTGATAGGTTCCTTTTTCTCTCACACCTTATTCTCATTTACAGATCTTATAATCCTATATAATCACCCACACATTGTTTACAATTTCAACATATTTTTTGTAAGCTTTGAAAGAAATCCTTAGCAAATTCCTTTACATTCCTTTACAACTAATGTCATGCTGTTTCAAAAGAACTATTTTGCAAAGACTGACAGAGAAGGAATCTTGATAGTAACTCATGGGTATTTAATGAAAACTTACAGAGATAACAGAAATTTCGAACAAGTAACTTCTGCTGGTAAATTACCTTTTAAGCGTATAATCTTTAGTACTCCCATACGCTTAATGTTTCTCAACTTGCTCAACCTTTATTTATTTTCTAGAAAAGGGCTTTGCTTTTTGCAGGGCTCGATCAATCAGTCTAACTGTCTTGCTTCTACTTTGCAGAAAATATGCAAGAATTTAATCCAAATTCAGCTGAATTACGCCACTTTGATGCTGCGTATTTTCTCCTGTTGTTGATTAATATGCCCCTTGTGCAAACATCCTCCTCCTACCTGATGCCTTCAGTAATGTCTCAATTCGTTGCTGATGACATTCAAATTTCCTCCACAGATGCCTTGTGAAGTCACAAACAGAGGATTATGCCCATCAGTGAATGACTCAGGCACAAAGTGATTGATAAGGCAAATAAATACTTAGATGTTAGCAATCAGTCAGTTCTGATATGCAAGGGGGGGGAAACACGACTGCAGACATTCCAGCTATATATCATGTTTTCTAAATTATCTCTTTGTGTGCTGATGGTCCTCTTAATAAATTATCCTCCCTCGTTAACTGATCTCTTCTATGTTTTCAATTATGCCTCTTTTCAAAACCATGTAACAGTCATTCTTGCTCAGCCTGAAGCTATTTTAATGTCCAACCTGCATCCCCGAAGTCCAGACAGAGGAAATACCACACAAGCGGTTTTGAGTTGAGAAGCTGTGCACACACACATCAAAGAGCTGTTATGACATCAGAGAAGTCATGGCATTATTCCCAAACTCCCTGAGCTGAGTTTTATGTAAGCAATAATACATGACACTGCATATGTTACAGTGGAGTAAGAACATTTTGAGCATCTTGCATAGCATGAGACTGAGAAATCAAGAGCTTGTATCACCTCAGATGTGCAGAAGTCAAAAACCAAGCAAAGAATAAGGCCACAGCACAGGAGTGAATACATTATTTGCTTTCTTTAACTCATGATTTTTGGATTGACAAAAACAAATATAAAGTTTTAATAAGGAGAACTTATCTTCTAATAGAATCTCATGTGACAGTCCATATACTTGTTTTTCACAAGATTAGAACTGCATGAGATTTTAGAAAGCTGAAGAATGAATTAACTCAGAAGAGAGGTCTAAAAAGTACACATTTCAGAAGTAATTGTGGACTGCTGGTACAGTTTTTAGACAAATTTGCAAGACATTTTATAGCACGTATGTGTGATAATTACACACGTCACAGTGTTCAGACCGTATCTTGTTTTTTTTTTTTTCTGGTGTGGGAGGTGATCTTGAAGAAATCTGTACGTGATCACGGGAGCACGGCTGTGAAACACAGATGTCTTCCCTTAGATGTAAGCTTTTCAAAGGTCACAAACAACAGCAAAAAGGAAAGAGATCCTGAGTTAAGCCATACATTCTCTGATTCAGGGACCATTTTGTATTTACAGCTCCTAGTACAATGCAATCTTGATTTGTGATTATAGTGCCTAGTTGCTACAATGACGATACTTATGATGAGGTTTATAATGGAGTCAGAGGACCTTGCTAATAAAACAACAAATCTTCTATGGTATTCCGAGTTCTAATCTAAATACTATTTAGTACAGACTTGTGATGTGAATTAGACAGTTGGGGCAACTGCATTTTAAAGTGGCATCCGCATTTTTGTAAATATATTATGTAAATAGATGTACCTACAAGTTCTGCCATAATAGAAAAAACAACAGTTTCTATATGCAATTGGTGAACTGTACATCAAAGTAACTTAAATCGTAGGTACAGAACTATATCTCATTTTTTTCCTCCACTTTTGAAAGTGTGTATGTGCAAACTTAGATACAAAGTTTAATATCATTAATTTGGTCCAGAAAGTGGGCTGTATGATATTCCAGGCAGTGAATGCTTGTGGAAAAGAAATTAGTAAGCATAGAAGAAACAAACTGAATGGAATTTTAATTTGTCTCTACGTCTAGAACTTCAAATGCTTGTTTGGAATACAGCCACGTTTCTGTGTGCAGGTATACTGAAATTCCTATACAGGAACAAGGCAGCTCATGAAATTGTCAGTATTTTCTATTCCATCCATTTAAGAATCTGTCCATCTTGTCCCCTGTCCAAGCCATCACAAGACTAAATGTAAAGATAAATGAATAATCCTGATTACATCACAGTAATATGAACATGACAAAGCTGAATGACTCCACCAGACCAACAGTGCTAAATGTCACAAAAGTGTTCCAGCATGTCCAGAATCATTTTTTTGAGTGACTGTAATACCTCACTTTCGGAAAATGTTCTCAGTGAGAACCATCTCAGAAGAAGAGGTAAAATACATACTGTGACTTTGTTGACTCATTTTCCTGCAGTTTTGTTCATTACACTCCAGGTCTAGGTGGAGACCTGCAAGTAACTGAGAGTAGGTAGCATATGAAAGTCTGTGGAGTAAGCTAATGGGGGTAACTGGTCATCTTTCAGAAAAGATAAAGCATGTGTAGTTAAACAGGTAATAATTAATCACCTTTTCCAAAAGTAAATTTCTGTTAAGCTCCTTGCCAATTACTACTTAGTTTTGAGAGCACATTTTGGGGGAGATTATTGCAACAAACACATTCCGGGTATGTCTTTTTGTGCCTAAGCAAGAATTACAGCTTTTCAAGTTTAGTGCCTGAATGCCTTCTCAAAATGGTATTATGAGGAGGTTATGCTGTTAGATTAGCTTCTTCTGATACTACGACCACAAAGTCTTTTTCATTTACCTGCCCATCTGTGTAGCTACTACTCCTGGTTGAATGCATTGCTGTAGCAAGTTGGTTACAACCTATAGCAGGAATGTTACAGGACAATGTCCCTCACATACTTAATGAAGACTATAAAACCAATAAAAATAAAATGAATTCTTGCAAGGTGATGCTATTTGGTAAGGGAAGACACCCAAAAGACGGAGCTGATACTATGTCTGTGTCAATTACAAAGCCATACATTTAGCCTTGATTTAGTCTTGAAAATGATTTGCGGGCTAGGAGTCCCACTGGATATATAGTAAACCTTAAATTTCTGGCTATTAAAAGCTGGGCATTTCTCACTTACAAGGAGGCTGAAACCACACTCCCTGTACGTTGAATGGGAAGTTGCCATCCTTTACCCCTCTCAGTAACTGCAATGAACTGCCTTCAGTGTTTGTCTACTTTTTGTTCCAGCACCAGAAGGTTCTCCAAAGATATCACCATTTACAATAAAACTTTTAAGAGAATATTGAAAAAGGAAAATCTCAAAAGAGGTTTCTGATGGAAAGAGTTTGATGCATTTTCTATTTCTAGGTATGGAAATGGAGAAGAGTTACGAATGCTTCCTGAGACTGACATGTAAGTTTGGTCCTGAAGTAGATGTAAAGAGGCAAACTATGGTGTTGGTAACTACTACATGACAGCATGAATTACTCTGTCATTCTGACATAACCTCATGGCTCTGTAAGTTTAGGAGCTAGTCTGAGGGGATGACTATACAAAGTATGGGTATGTGTGATCAAGAACATCTGCTGTAGCACGGATGGTAATTCCAATGTTTTATTATATTCACAGCATACAGAATCTGACATGGTATTGCCTTGTTATACATCCACTTGCAACACCTAAAACTTGATTTGTGGCCTTTATGAAGCACAGAGAGAAATCATCCTGAACTCCCTTTTAGAAAGCAGCACATAAGCAAAGATCACATTTTCTTATGATTCATACACTTTGGGATATTTTCATAAATCAGCCAAGAAATTAATTATAAAACCAAACAGATTACATTTCCTTCCACTAACCAGAAAATGTTATTGTTGCTTCCACTCCAGCTTGCAAAGACACAGAATCATTACTCTCATATATAGTATACGTGTGTATAAACACAGATACATGTACATATACACACCTTATGAAGCTCTGAAATCTTAAATTTAGGTAAAATCAGAACGTATTTAACTTACCAAGTTTTAACAACTTTGTAATTTTTTAAAAGGCACCGGCCCCTAATGTAGTGTTATTGATTAGAATTTCTCAGAAGATAAAACCCTGCAGGGACTCCATCGCTTCCAGACAGAGTATTTTTCCCTTCTAAAGTGCTAAGAATTTGGTAATACAGGGTGTAACAGACCCTGAAAAAAGCATCAGAGAAGCTATGCACAGAAGGAGGAAAATAAATTCTGTGAAACACCTACCAATATAATATTAGCAAGCAAATGTTTATTTGCCATTGATTCTCAGGAATTAAGAATGCAGTATAAACTGTGGAAGAATTCAGTTTAGCATTTTAGAGTACGAGAAATTGTTCAAATGATTGAGGTGGTTCTGAAACTGGGAGAAAGTGCAATGCAGAAGTGGTTAGCAGGAGCATATGGAGGAAGCAGACCAACAGTGGCAAATTATGCAGTGAATTCAGAGGAACTAGGATCTGTGTTGCGGGCTACACGCAGAAAGAGATAATCATTCAGAACAACCTTTTTTTTTCAGTGCCACCGAACCAATCACCTCAGATGGCTCAATGCCAGCCCCTTGGCATGTATATTCTTCACACAAGAGTTTCCGATGCCTTTAGTAAAGACTTGCCTTAATTACTTAAAATAAATATTCCTATCATTAACCTAATCAGAAAACTTTCAGTGTGCTGAATCTGTTCAGTGGAACAGATTTTTCTGTATAGTAAATCAGATTTATTTTCTTTGAACATGCCAGCTTTGTAATAAGCAAGAAAGAAAACTGGATCTCAGAATGTCACTTAAAGCATCATACTTTTAACCTCCTCCTTTCATCCAGAGCTCTTTACCTTTACTGACACCCTCTGGTCCCTATCTCTAAGTCAGGTTTGAATTCATTCCAGCACTCCTTCCAAAATTTACTTTCCAAATCAATATTTTGTGGAGCACAGAACTGGACATTCTCTGAAACCCCCATAAATCACATCACTGATTCCCCAATAGTTTACCGTGTCAGCAACTTATTCAGGGGACTCAAGCAAATTTGCCAGTCATGACCTTCCTGTGTTGACAGTCCTTTAAGTTATGCATTTCTTAAAGTTGCCCTTTATTATTTTAAATCATACCTTTTATCTTAGCTGCTAGGATATTTTTGCTCAAGATCTGTTGTCAAAGCTGTTTTCTTCCACGTTCTTAGCTTTAATTCAGCCAGTCAGATTTTTGGTATTTTCTGTTTGCATTCTTAGTACATCTGCCCTTGTTATAAAAAAAAATATTAAGATCCCTTCCCTGACATTTTAACCTAAAATTCAACGTATGACCTTCAGCTTCATATTGACCAACAAAACTAAAATCTACACTCTTAGTCTCCAGATCATCCGTAGCTATCTTCACACTTTCATGTCACACCCTGCTAGTTTTAACTTTTTGCATGGGCATTTGCTGTGTAAGTGTACAAAACAGAAGAACTGCATGTTGAATAGTCCACTTCTAAAACTATTTACTTGTTATCACCTTCAAGAATTGCTAGCACTTCATCCTCCTTCCTTTAAATATTTGTTGTCTTCCAAGACTTTGTCTTCTTAACCACATCTCTTAATCATTCACATGGTTAAAAGCATATTGCCACAGAGGGCCACTGTACATGAAATACTCCTCAGTTACTATAGTTCACATCTCAGTTTTCTGTCTTCCTTTTAGTATACCTAGCACTAGTAAACAAACGTCTTTCCTCCCAACACGATAGAAATTGAAAGGGTTTTAGTTTTCTGGGTTATTTTTTACTTGAAACTTTGCAGATAAATGCTGTAGTAATTAAAGACAATTTATGAAAATATTTTTTTATAAATTCTAATAGATATTTTGATAGCACTTTAAAGTAATGGCCCAATTATTGCTAATTCTTTTGATATCCACTGTAATAATATTAATCACGATGAACTAATCTTGCATTAATATTGATTGCCATAAAGTACTTCTGAAGGAGTTCTCCTATAACTAAGCAAGAATTAATTGCACTTTTATTAATTGGAAAATGTCATCCAAATTTTAATTATCAGGAATCACCCTTAGCTTTTCATTAAGAGTGAGCATGTAATTTATTTGTAGTTTTAAAGTTTAGGGTCTCATCCAAAGCTCGCTGGAGACTAGGGGAATGCTGTAACTCCTTACAAAAAATTGGCATGAGGTCCTTCATTAAAAAACATTACTGAAAATGTGTCATTCAAGGAAAATAGTACCTTTTAAATTAAAAAAAAAAAGAACAAACTTTGCAAAAACTTTATGTTAAATTGCTGAAATACTGCAACACATGGAAAACTTTAGTCCTCAACAGTCACATCACACTATCTTGTGTAACTTCTGTTTTATGAAGTTTCTGTGCTCAACAGGAATAAAACTAAAAATCTGAGGAAGTACAGGTACAGTAATGGATGCCGATTTTTCTTCTGAGATAAAAATCTTAAAAACACAGTTTCATGCTCTGTGTTACAGAATTACTCTCAGTTCATCTTCTAGACAGCTCACAGACATTCCACACAGTCCTACCCACTGTCCTCACATCAGAGAGGAAAAATCAGTGCATCTTTATGTAATTCCATCTCCTCTGCCTGTCAGCAAAGGAGAACAGTCCAGGCACCGTACTTTTTTAATTCAGGAGATAATTGTTTATCCCAAAGCCAAGTACCATTCTGAACTTCGTAACAACACAACTTTTAGTGCATCCCTATAAACTGAATACGCTACGTTATCTTCTGTTTCACCTGCAAGCGTTAGCACAGTAGCCCTCCCAAACATAAAAAATTAGCACATTAAAATAGGCATTCTTTCTCTGGAGTATGTGTTTGTTCTCAAAGGCTCACATCTCTCTTCACAACTCATTCACTGCAGTAGTTTGCTAGCTAGTTAAATGACAGGAAGCATATAGCAGACCACAGTAATTTCTGCTTCAACTTTTCTGCTCAATTATGACAACAATTTCAACGCAAGATTCAAAACAAAAAGCAAAACACATAAAACCTGCAGTAGGAGCCCCAAAATGGGACCTCTCACCATTGCTGGCTTCACAGCAGACTGCTGACAGAGATGCCGCGATGGATATTACAACAAATAATCTGCACACACTCCGAAGTCTAACCAGGGACATCAGTGCCTGGCCGGGGGAATGGCAAAGACACTTACCGCTGCTGTGGCACCGTCTCTCTCTCGCCCTGACTCTCAGTCTCTCTCTCCCATCCTCCTGACAGCCTCAAATATAGCAGTCCCTTATGGTGCTGAGCCTGTGGGGAGCAGAGGATTGCAGAGTTGGGTTTTTTTTTCCCTTTTTTTTTTTCCCCTCTTTCTTTTTTTTTTTTTTTTAAACCATCCAGAGGTAGTTCTCCAGACCCGACCGCCTCTCCTCCTCGCCTCGCTCACGGATGACGAGACCCAGGTGAAGGCATCCGCGCCGGCAGCTCCCGCGAGCCCCTCCCGGCCCCGCCGTGCCCCCTCCCCGGCGGGGGGACCGAGGCACCTCCCCCGGCTGCTCCCGGGGGGGCGGCGGAGGCTCTGCCCGCCCCCTGCCTGGGCGCGGGCGTACGTAGGTGTGATGTGGCTGTGGGTTTCGACGGGTGCCACCTCACGCCGCCGCCCGCGGCTCGCCCCTAGCCCTAAGTGCACAAGGATTCCCCCCCTCCCCCCCCCGCCCTTCCGCCTCCTCCTGCTCCCCGCCGCCTTCCTCCCCGATTTTCTCCTCTTCCCCGCTCCTCTGCTCCGGAGCGTGATGGCGAGAGGGCGCGTTGGCGAGCGTTCTCCCCCTGTCCGCTACTCCTCTCTAACCCAAGCCACCAGCTTTTCCCATAAACCACTGTCTGCCCCCGTCCTCTCCTTTCCACCCCCGTCCCCCTC
>JAVKLA010000026.1:14218450-14235983 GCA_034782735.1 Sagittarius serpentarius
GGGCCCCGCGCGGGAGGCGCCGGTGCGGAGCCCCGGGGCCGGGCTGGCGGCCCTGCTCGGTCACGTTCCCCTTGTTGGTGTTCCGCGGCTGCTTCGTACTCGTCTACATATGTAGTGCGCGCTCCCGCTCTGTGCCTTTAATGGCTGCCCTGAGGACCTGGGCTGATTTTAATCCTTCTTTCCTTCTGCCTATTCCTTTTTCCTTTTTCTTTTTCCTTTTTTTCTTTTCCTTTTCCTTTTTCTTTTTCTTTTCCTTTTTTTCTTTTCCTTTTCCGTTTCCTTTTAATCTTTTTTCCTTTTTTATTTTTCTCTTTTTTCTTTTTCTTTCTCTTTTTTCTTTATTATTTTTTATTTTTCTTTTCCTTCTTCTTTTCCTTCTTTTTCTTTTTCTATGACAACTTTCTGCTTTAACATTTAATACTTCTCTAGCTTTCTCCACTTTTCTTTCCTTGCTTTTTTTTTTTTGCCTTCTGCAAGTAATTACATCTCTTTTTTTAACTTGCGCATTAACTGAGTAACTGTTGTCTAGTTCCTGTTCTCCAAGATTTTTCTCTGCTTCAGTGACTCCATTTCAATGGTTTATGCTTTCTGAAGCTGTGTGGTGTACAAATACATGTGTGTGCATTTTTCTTTACTAATTTGTCTTTCTATTTGTATTTATTTATTCTTCCTATTCCTGGTATTCTCTGATTAATTTTTAGAAATTCTCCTTTATTTGTTTTAGATTCACGAGGAAGAGGAATTGTTTAATTTTGGAATTTGCTGGGGGTTCTTACACAACTCTAGCCTTAAATCTCGGCAATACTAATAGGAGTTCTTTCTCTGTGTCTTTTGCTTGTCCTTTATATTGAAGCCTCTAGCAAGATAAGTTACCAGTGGTGAGTGACACAGTTTTATACACTTTGTGGTCTTGTACACTATATGCAAGTCTCTCAGAGGATTTACAGCTCAACATCAGATTGAATGAATTCTACCCACTAATATCAGAGAGGACGAGCTGAAACCCCCCCTCATTTTCAATTCCTTTTCTCATTAGTCTAAGATTGTAAGTTTCTGTTCCTTCATCACCATCTACCACTGTCTCAACTATCACAGCAAAAGAGTGAGAATGAACCCATCATTAGAAACGGACTTCGTCTGCATACACTATCCCGTACAAACACAGAAGAAAATTGTCTCCACAACTGTGGATGGGTATCCAGGCGTATTTCTGTTGGGCAAGTGATGTTGGACCTTCACATATCTGAGCTTCTCTTCATTACCTCCATTCACAGAAAAATGTCATCTGGTCATTATTTCCACTGTTACTAGGTTACAAGACAGCATTTAATCAGAAGCCAGGAATAGTGACTGCGTTAATTCTGATCTTATGAATAACTTATGAGGCTTCATTTCTCAATATTTCCAAAGTGAACGTTAAAGCCAGAAGCATTTTTGCTAATAAATGTATTTTTTTTTGCATACTGTAGTTATTTATGACAATAGCGAGGATTTACTTTTGAAGAGGTGACTTTCATTGGTTACTTATTTTTACAGGTAGAGATGGAATGAAAAGAAATGCAGATTTTTTTTTTGTCATAAAGACTGGACTTTACGGCCTTTATCTTCCCTTGTGAAGTTTATAGATCAAGGTTATTTTAAAAGACTACTATAAGGCACACATTTCATACCCATTGGGCTACAATATTTCTGCTTTTAGCTCACTTTTACTTAGAGTTCTCATCAAGGTACACTTTTATTTTGAATGGCAACTTTTTATGTTTGCTTCCTTCTTTTTAACTTCACATGACCACTATTTCTGGATGTATTTTTGCCTTTTCCTTTAATGTAATCAGGAATGGACTGTATGAGTACCAGTCTTACCTTTCTTTGAAAGCGAAGTGACACACAGCTTTTAAACAGGTTAAAAATTCATTTGATTGTGTGTATCCTTTGCAAGGTCACTTCTGGTTTTACTCTGTCATTGTAAGATCATGAGCTGGTTTCTGGCTTATATATTCAATGTTTAATGCATAGACAGTGAATTATATTCACCCCTTTGTTACAGTGTTATTGTTGCTATAGTCTTTAAGTCAGCCTAGCTGTATTTTGCGCATCTGATCTAATTGTCTAACCATCTCTGTATAAATGCCTTAATCTCTCTATCTAAGTGTCCCCAGTGGGCAAGCAAACAGATGCAGCACATCTGCAGAGTCTGAGTTGTTTCTGAGCTCTTCCCTTATTTGTTTTGTACATATCTCCTTTTCATTCAGTCTCCTTTCTTCTTTTAAGCAGACTGTAATGTATACTTTGCCACGTGGAGAGCTACCTGAGCAATACCATTATCACTGGGTTATTTCACTGTTCTTTCTTAACCAATTGCGGAATATAAGTAAAAGATAGGGAGTGAATTTTGAAGAAAATAATTGGCTGTACAAATTTCTCCCCCACATCTGTCTCTGTAACAGCACTGGGGGTGTTGCTTTACAGGAGCATAAGAACTTCTCTCTCTCTTCCCTTCCCCATTTATAATGAGAAGTTCCTTCCAGTATTATTTGACAAATACTAGTTTTTGAAAGGTATGCGTTGGCCCTGTTCTAGTACATAACTGTATAATTTTAGTGGCAACCACTATATTTTGTCCTCCCCTAGAACATCTGGATAGACTCATTCAGCTCCTCATGGCTGCATAATTAGAGTTATAAGAAAATTTTGTAGGGGGGTAAGCAGAATTGTGTGCAAATGTGACACATAATTCTTCAGGCCTTCGGCAAACAGCAGAAGATTCAGAGCCTAGCATGCAAGCTTTCAGTTATAGCAGATAATTAACAAACTGGAGACGTTAGCAATGGGAAGAAGTTGCTGCATAAAATAAACAATAAAGACGAACCTCTGGGGACTTCAGCCTCCTAAATTTTCAGAAGTGCAGACAGATGACAGCTGGTCCAACATAACGACTGGGAGAAAGTTAACCTATTTGAAAAAGTTTTGAAGCAGCAGAGTGAAGGATATTCCATATCACAGCTTTGTATCATGCCACAATGGTCTTTGATTCTGCAAGAAAAACTTGTAAACTGAATGTATGGTTTCACTGAACCATGGTCTAAGTAAGAGAGGATGACAGAGCTGTACTGCAGTCTGTCAAGCACCTCCAGAATGGTGAGGCCATTCTGTTCCTTGGTGGACAACCCTGGTGTAATCTCCCACTGCTGCCTGATTGAAGAGAAAATAGGCTGGGCACTATATATTTTGATATACCCAGGTATAGGCAGTTTATTCCTACCAAAATAAAGGTCACCAGAGAGCAAACTAGCAATGCTGTGGTATCCAGTTATTAACAGAAGGGGACAGGCTGGGAGTTCCCTCATCTCTGCAGAAGGCACAGCCACTGGCAGAGCTATAGGGAAGCGACAGATGTGAATATCTTAGCCTTATACCAAACCCATTTATACACTGATTCTCCACTGAGTGTTACTGGCTTTATGAGGAACTGGTCCAAAGGAAACCAGAGGAACAGGTTCTTAAATGTCAGTCTCCTGGCTACTGACAGAAGCAGGATAAACTGGCCATCAGAAAGGGTTCCTTTTACTTTTCTGCATGTGCTTTGTGCAAGCGCAATACAGTTTTGTAGTTTCAGAGGCAGAATAAAGATCAGAAGGGGTCTGCAGGTTCATATTCTTTCCTGGCTTTCCTAACCTTGTGAGAGAAATACCTGGAACATCTGTTATGAGATACAACGCTTTGCTTTTGATGCTGTGATACAACTGTAATAGTTAGTATGCTGGGAAAAGCAAAACCATAATTTTCTTCATTCTTTCCAGCTTGATCTTCACCATATGCACAGGAAGGATCTAGTGTCCCCTGGAGACTGATTTTACCTTCTACAAACATGGAGCAAAGCTTCTAGTGCACATGGGAACAAAATGCTCAAAGGGGTAAAAAGCGGAGAAAGAAGAGATCTGTTTCCTACTGCAGCCACCCCCTGGTAACATGAGCAGTTCAGATAGCAAACTAGTTAGGGGATGAGGTGAGTCATAATCCTTAAAGCAGAGAAAAACAAAAAGGGAAATGAGAGGTTCTGTGAGCACCAGAGAATTTTAGAAGAACAGCCCATGAATGTTCCAGCAGCAAAGAAAACTGGTTAGTAACAAAGATAAATCCCAGTGTCTTCCTAACCCACAACTCAAAAGAGCCAAGAGCATGAAGGATGAGAAAACTGCCCTCCATTCAATTACAGAGTGGTCAGAGTCCACAAATTTTGAATGCACACAGGGGTAGATACTAAATTTAGGTTCTTAACTCATATTTTAATACCTAAATATAAGTGGCCTGATTTTTTCAAAGATGAACAATTCCACATTCCTCTGAGTTTTGTTGGTACTTAAGAAAAAAACAGACTCTTTTGTTTAAGTATCTAACAATGGTACACAGAATTCTGCCCTTATAGACCAAGGCATTACAGTCTACTTTGTAAAATACTGGAAGATACTGTTGTGCCTCCCAAATATGGAGGATGCTGCAAAAGAAAATAATTTCGCCATGTCTTCCTATTAATGAAGCAAATGAGGAGCAGAATTCCCATAGCCCTATGTGTGCAGTACACATGCTCCCCCCCCCCCCCCCAATTAAACAGAAACGCACTAAAAGAGGAGGCTTGATGTGGGAAGCATTGTTGTTACTAAAAACCTTTTCAGGACTACAGTACACCTGTAACTACTGTAGCAGTGAATTAAGCTTTTCATTACTTTTAAATAATGAGCCTGCAGTCCTAGGTGATTTTCCTGTTGAGGGAAATAATAAAAATCTGGAATTTATGACATAAGAAATTTATTTAACCCACAGTATATGCCATTATCTTTTGTTCCGGAAGATTTGTTACTCTGTGAAGGAAGTATTAGGAAGACAAAGTTCCTGTAGTTTTTGGACCCCCATTGCCTTCTGGAATAGTCACTTGAGCATTTCAGGGGCACACAAAGAAAAAGGGGAATTCTGGAGTATAGCACAAGACAATGCAATAAATAATGTAATGCATAAGTAAAGCTGGATAAAGTTATCCTCAAGAAACCCAACCAACAGTATTAAAAAGTCCTTATTTGGTGAAGTGTGTATAACTGAATTTGTGAACTATCATTTGAAAACAAAAAAGTAAGCAAACCAAACAACTCTTTTTCCAAATGCCATTATGAAAGCAGAAAAAGGGACAACGGACGGAGGAAGGAAGACTACATCTATAAATCACTTCCCTGAGTCTGAGAAAATCTCAGATTATTCTGTCAATCTCAGAGTCTCCCGGAAGAGTTGACAATTCTACTTTGTTGAGTTCCCTACCATCAGGTTACCCCATAGAAGAAAGCATTTGACTGAGAATGTCTGAAACTGAGGGAGTTTGTAGTAGCTGCAATTAAAATAGCACAAATCAACATTCCCTAGTTTACCTACCTGCCTGCCCCAGGGCATTAGATTCAACACTTGACTTTCCCTTTGATGTTTTATCCTTTATATGAGTTCCCTAGGAATGTCAAATTTGGAACACCCTATATGAAAATAACACAAAAGAAAGCTAGAATGAGGTTACTTCTTCCAAGTGCAACTGGAACAGCCTGGTTGACTCCAGTATTAACATGCTGAGTACCTGATAAATCTAGGTGTGTAAAGATGGCATTAATTTAATAAAATAAATTGATTTAATCTAATAATAAATTTTATTGATGGTGACTTGGCAAGTGAAAGCACAAATGAAGATGACTTTGAAACCTTTAAATGTTTTCTGAAGCAAGTACAATTATCTGATGATCTTTCATCTTAAGAACCAAAACGTAAACAAATTGAACAAAGGTTATGAGGTATTAGTTATAAAATATATACATAGATTTCAGTGTGATCCACAGAACATTAATTATAGCACTTATTTCACAGCTGTTCTATGAAAGCTCAAATAAAATTTGTCTACAATTAAAACTGAATATATACTGACTTCATTAACTTAACAGCTGCACCAATAACCAATACCAAGGAACATACCCTACTTTGTTAATGTCTTGATACCATCTGCAACAATCAAAACTATTGGGTTTTAAAGTGGATGATGTCTTACTAGTATTGTGATCACAGCTACCACAATATGCTTACACATGCTACTAAAGTGAATTGATCTATTTCAAGGGAACTTCAAGGGTTATGTGCTGCAAGACAATTTCCTAAACACAAGTGTGTTTGCCAGAAAGTCAGAAACAGAAATTCCCAGTGGCTTCTTTCCAATTCGCACGTGCTCAAACATGAATTTCTCATGTGTCCAAACAAACAAAAATTCAACTTCGGAGCAAAAATGGAGGAGGAGACCGAAGTAGCATAGGAAACTTCTATGCTAACAATTATTTTTTAATGTTTTGACATTGCAACTCTGTCATTTTAACCCATATTTCAAAGTGTAACTTCCACCTTTAAAAAGAACCCCAGCCCTCAAAAACTCAGAAGTTCCGTCCTACAGAATCATAGAGATTCAAACAAATGATTAGATTTTTAAACCTGCTTCACAAACTCTCCTAACATGAAAGCAGTAACAGATAACAAGAAGCAAAAAATTGTACCCCAGCAAGGCACGATTCCGTTAAATTTATACAGCAGTGTGTCTTCAGTGGCGGGTTCTCCTCCAGGCCCTGGTTTGGGGTGTGAACTTAATCCCTTCTATTTGCTCCTCTGAGTTATGACTAGCAATGGCCTAGGTATTTCAATCTGTCTGTCACTGCAAATTTTTAAGTTATATTCTCCCATAGTTGGGTCCTCTCTGTCTCTGTAATTCTTCCAAATTTCCAGTACAAGTCCTACTTTTCTGTTGTTACCTTTCCTGCCTTGTTTTCTCATTTCTGTTCTTCCATACTCTTCTTTTCTTGGTCACAATTTATGACTTGTGTAGCTTTCACATCTGTAATTCCCTTGTTCCTTACATTCCTCTTCCCACAGTCCATTTCCTTGCTTATTAATTACAGTCTCTTCCCCATCTTCAACCTTCTTGCACTCCCTCTCTCAGGTTCCTTGTCCCAATCTGCTCCTTCCCTCAACAGTTCTCCCTCGCTGTCTGTTTTTTGTCCTTGCCTCAGACGTTGTGGTGCTTTTTTCATATTTCCCGCATTTCCACGTCACTTGAGCACCAACAAAGAAATACCTTAAAGCTCTGGGAAAATAACCTATTAGTTCACAGGTTCACATCCCATGGCTCACATTAACTGGCACTGAAATTCGGGAAGAGTCTTCCTTGGTCTTTGTAATTGTCTTCTGGACCATACTCAGTCACTCTCCAGGTGTGAAACTTGCTCAGAGAAGTCAAAGCTCTGAGTTGGAAGGCAGAAACTGTGAGGAACTTATCTGTCAAACCTTTAGGACTGTGGCGGGATATTTTTCAGGGGGTTACAGCATGGAAAAATGCAGTTTTATCACTGGGATGGTATCAGACACACCTCTGGCTTAAAACCAAATTCTGCTAAAAGGCCAAGCTCTTGTTGTAAAGTGTTCTTAAAGTAACCGCTGAATTTGTTATATTTTAACATCAGTGAAAGGGTATTTTCTTTGTTAGCTTTTGTCCAGAAATGGTTGACTCATTTTTGCAGCAACATTTGTAAAAAAATTAAAATAAATAATCTGCCTGACAGACACCCGGTGGAGAAAATTTCAATCCAAATGTAAAATTTTGGCAAAGTTAGAAGGACCTTCAATTAGAATCTTCCAATGAGAAGTATCAAGCAAGAATAACTCCAAAGACACTACCAGCTCCATCTATAATAAAATCTTTTTTGTGTTAAATTACCAGCTATGTTATTAGTAATGAAAGTGGATATTAAGCACCTGTTTGCTTTCCTTTCAGAGTGTTAACATAAAGGATGTACAGGCTTTTAAAAGGCTGTCTTACGTTAGTCTTCTTTGTAAAAGGTGTGCCAGGCTGGATGACAGTTTAATTTTTTCACGCACAGCCGTATATGCAGGAAAGGCTGCCCAGCTGGGAGGATAGCTGCTTCGCCGCCTGTCCCTGGAGGCTAGGGCCCGGTGAGGTGGCATCCTCTGAAGAGGTGAACTGCTGGTCTCCAGGGGCAATTGAAATGCCGGGGGAGAGAAGTTAATGGAAAGTTTCGTTTGCCTCTCCCAGTCAAATGGGGAGGGATGGACAGACCGACCGAGGCAGCTAGCAGGGGAAGCGCAGCGTGGCAGAGGCTTCTGAGAGCAAGCTCGCACCGGGGCCTCAGGGACAGAGACACCAGCCTTTATAGCCAGCGGGGGATTTGTTGTTGAAAAGGCAGCGCTCTGCGAGGACATAACAGGAAATAGGGAGGTTTTTGTTGTTGTTGTTCTTCTTCTTCTTCTTGGTTTATCTTGTTCTCAGTTTTCGTTGTTTTAAAAAAGCTATTTTCTAGTTCACGTTTCCATAAAAACAGCTTTTGAGCTTCCGACTGCATTGGTGCTTTTGCAGGGTGTCTCTTGCTGTAAGGAACTGAGGAGACAGATCCACCTCAGAGCTCTATCTTAAAGAGATACTTTTACTCCGTACTGAACTACTTCTGAACGATTAGGCAAAGGATACATTAAGTATTTAGTAGTATTTCGGTTAATGTTCTGAAACATCAGTCAATTAGTTTAAAGCGTAAAGCACCTTTACCATAGGAAAGACTGGAAATAGTGCTATAAAATCTGTTCTATAGAATTTGTATTAGCATAGGATTAAGATTTTGACGAACACATTTCTGGTTTTAATTGTACAGACTGAAAGCAAAACTGTTTACGTGTGAAAGACATTTTGGCAGATGTAGAACCAAGTGCCATTTAGTGAAATTTAAAGAGTGATGACAACATGTAAGAATTTTTTTAGCAAACTAATAACATAATTTAAAAGCAGAAGCAATTTGTTAAGAATTAAATTGCGTAGTCTGCATGCGCAGTAAAAATGTTTTGTGTCCCTCAAAAGGTTTTATTTTCTTAGGGAGAGTACACATGCTAATTGAATAATAAACTTAGAAATAGCGTTTTTCAAAGCATTATGGTCTGTTGTCTGCATAACAGATTCAAGACACTGATAGACTAATCCTGCTCGTATTTGGTACATAATGCATGTTACATAAATGGCATAATTATGTTTTAACTGTATTTGATAGATTTTAATATGCACTTTAAGTGTCATGATACTACGAGCAGCAGTTGTAAAAAATGCCATTTTGCTGCTTCGTATTTATGCTATGACTTCCATAGCAGTTTTGAAAGTCTGAAGGAGTGTTAACTGACACTATTGCCTTCTCAGGATGGTGTGTGAGTATCTTTCTACCTGACGCACCCTTCTCCTCCACTAGTGCTAATTATAACAGAGATAGTCTCCAGGGATA
Organism: Sagittarius serpentarius; assembly: GCA_034782735.1. Classification (NCBI taxonomy): domain Eukaryota; kingdom Metazoa; phylum Chordata; class Aves; order Accipitriformes; family Sagittariidae; genus Sagittarius; species Sagittarius serpentarius. Next base: position 14,227,792 of record JAVKLA010000026.1, read on the forward strand.
ACTGACAATTTCGTTCATGACGTGTGAGTGCTGCCCACTTAGAATGACTCTGCAACACTGACAGTGACTAAAAGGTGTGTGTCTTGGCTGTTAAATGTACTCAGTAACAGCACACCATTTTGTGTCATCTCTTGTACCTTGAGAAGAGCCATATTTTCTCCATATGTCCGATCATGACAACTTTCTGAGTGTCAGCGTGGCTGAAGGCTCATGGTTCCAATAGCGGGTCCACATTTTCCATTTATATCCACATATGTGTAACAGGAGCAGTGGAATGTATAGGATTGCTAATTGTGTTTGCTGTGTGCATGCCAGGAATTAAATGACATTGATCAGGATTACTAAGGTGCCAATAAAAAGCAAACCTGTGGCAGACAGTGAGGAATTAGTCACACTTAAAACTTTTAGTTCTTTCTTAAATAGCGATGCTGAATCTAGTTTGATTATATTGTGAAATCAATCATAATAAATGCAGTCTGGAATATATATAATATCCCTAGTGATTCAAATGGGGAGAGGGTTGATTTTAGGCATTTACATTAGGTTTTGCAAAGTACCTAAAACTTCTATGGATTATTTCCTCCAGAACCTGCAAAGAAGAGTATTAATAGCTCTGAAAGAAGAGTATTAATATTTCTGAAATCAGGTAAGGTATCGTGGAAATCAGACAAGTACACAGCCATGGCTGATGCAGCTATCAAGGACCTTACCAGAATTTCCTTAGAGTCAAAGACAGCTCACATTCATTTTACTAGCTTTTAAACAAGGCCTCTAATCCTCCTACAAATCAGTTGGTAAAAATCAGGTATATTGTAAAAAATTTACACTTTCTGTATGGGAAAAGGAATACTTCATTGTGTATTGATATCCTTATATCAGTACTGGTCATGACAACATGGTCTTAAGGGGATAAAAACAAGTAAGGGGAACTGCAAGTTTCTGAGATAGCTTTAATTCCCCGAATTCCATGAAGCACCTCCTCCGATTTCTGCAGTTTTATGCAGGGAGGAAGCTGAAATTACACTCTGAAACTGCTGCACATTTCAAGTCTCCATAAAATCTCGATGACTGATCAGTCGTGTCTCTAATGTCTTGTAGTTAAAGCACTGAACCAGTTTTCATGATATTCAATTTCTTGCCCTGCTATAAACCCCTTGGACAGCCCTGGACCAGTGATTTGGTTTTTCAGTTCTTCGTACTTACTTTTCCTAACTTCATCAGAATAAAGAGTATATTTTCCGAGCTGGAAGACTATGTAGTAATAATTCCTATTATGTATTCATAGGAGTGTTTAATGTAACAGTCTGATTTGGGGTATTAGGGATAGGGTCGCTAGATGCCTGTTTCATGTATCCTTTTTTTAACTTTCTTTCACGGTGAGTTGCAATTTTCTTTGTTAATTGATACCAAGGAATAATGCTTTAGCTTTGGCAATAACTGTGCAATTAATTTAATAAAATAAACTGATCAGAATATGTTTGTTTTGAATAATACTTCTACACATGAATGTTCATTAAAATTCATTGCTGCTGATAATAACATTATTAACATGTATACAGTGTAGAGTTAACAGAAACAGAAGTAGAGGCAATTAGTGAAATTAGGTGTTTTTTCTACTGAGAAAGAATATCCCAAGTGGTAATTGCTTATATTCGTACATTCTCTGCAGATATTACTAATAGCATCATTAAATCAATATAATACCACTTTAGAAACACTAAATAGATTTAGTGATTGGGGACCTGATAGGGACTCCACTGTTTAATTTTTTAAATTGTGTATGACTATCAACAGAGTTGGGCATTTCTGGGTGGCAGTCATGACCTGACGTTGTGTTTTGCATCACAGAAAGTAAATTAATGTATGTGGAAGTCTGTGGCTGCCAAGTTATTGCTTCTGAAGCATTTGTTGTCTTATTAAGTGACAACTGCATAAGTATGTATGACCATGTAAATGTTCTCACCTATTTTCTCAGAAATTTAATTTTGGCACCACTTGAATGTTTGTACACATTTATTTTACCATGTTTGATGCTACAAACTGTGGCAAGAATAGGTAAGTGGGAGAAGAAACTTTCCTGTTTCCCAGAAGATGAAGTGAAGGCCACAATAAATGGAATGAATTTTATAGGCCTTCTCTTCTTCTTTTGTATTAGGGAAGGACTGAGGGACTTTGGCAGCTGCGAATGCTCCTAAGGTGCCTTGGTTTCAGCCCGTTGAGTACACCGGGGGACTGTGTAACCCATAGTCCTGTCCATCCAGAGTACAGTGCAATCCCACCAAACCCCCTGGAAATCCCAGTCCTCCTCTTCTCTTTTAGTGATACCCCGACTACAATTTTACAAGGATTAATTCTCCTGACACTTCTGTGAGACAGCTATAGTAAATAAGTTTACAGAGGGAAATGCCATGACAGGAGAGTTAAAAGGTTTCCCCAGAGGTGTTACACTCTGTGAGACAATTTACAATTTAGCAAGACTGACTGCCCAACGCTGCGCTTGGACCACAAGTCCAAAGACTCCTTGAAATTTAGCTGCTTATTTTTAATAATGTAAATAGTGTGTTATTATTGCAATGAAGTTGAATTATCTTTGTTATCACCTCTTGGGCAGAAAGATGTAGGAGATATGTGCTGTGCAAACCCTTCCATGGATAATATGGTGTAAAAATCAATGCTGGAAAAATTAAATGTATGTGATTAAGGAAGCTAAACATGGCATTATATCCTATGAATGGTCACCTTGTACTGATAGAGCAAGTTGACTGATTAAAGTCAATGTTAGGCAGGGACTATGCCGACACAAAGAGGAAACGAATTAATATTGAAATTACTGAAATTTATTGAAATTACTGAAATTTTTATATTATCAATACACCTTTATATGCCTGAGTGTTGTGTTCCTGGAAGGACAATGAAAGATACCGACAAGTCTTTACGTTTAAATTTAAAGTGTTACACAGGTTGATGGTGGTTGGAGAAGTGTCTGCCAATATGGGGGCTTTCAGAAGGCGCTGTTCTGTATGTATGCCATAAAACAGTTTTGCAGGGGCATCCAGCTGTCATTAGTAAAAATAAGATTAAAAACCAACAACAACAAAACATGTAGGGGATGGAAGAGAGCATGGTACATAAACAACAAGAAATGAACTGAAACAGGGTTTAAACTGCAATTAAAAGTCAATGTAGTGCCAGACAGAAAAATGTGGAAAATTATAGCAAAAAATCTCTAAATTTTATATGCAACGTACAGCCTGTCAGCTCTTTCCCTTTTTCACCTCCTCAGATGCCATCTCTATGACTTGCTGTCAATGGATGCCATGGATATCCTGTCAATGCCATTTCAGAAATGTGCTAGCAGGGGAAGAACAGCTTAGGCATACGCTTCCTTTCAGGAGCTAATTCCCTTCCCAGAGGTCAGTGCATGGCTTAACTTTGAAAATCCTCACCTCCGCAACCAGGAAAGCAAAAACTAGCCTGGGAATTCAAACAGGAATGCTTAGCTTTGACTGAGGCACAAGGCTTGGCACAGAGTGTGTGACAACATGAGAAAATACAGCAGAAATGGTCCTTTATACGTGACCCACAGAGAGTATATTGCACAGAGCATCGTGAGGAGCAATAAAGGTACTAACCAGGTCTGGAAGATTAAATCTTCCTTTGTACAGACTATTCTTTTGGGGAACCTGGATATACTTTGCCCAAGGCTTCCTTCCCCCAGTTCCTTTGTGAGGAGCCAGAGGGTTAGTCATGATATAGCCTATAATTCTCAGGTTTGTAATAGTGCTACCTGTGTGATACCTGCTGTCAGTGGCCTGCAGACAAACTATGTTAAGGGATACCTACTGTTGCTCTCATTCACACTGACCTATAGTTTATTTTATTACTGCTCCCACAGATTAATGACACAAACCACATGGTGTAGTGGACACTTCTAGAGGACATTTCAATTAAATCATCACATTAACATGCTACTGAATATACAAATATTATGAAATCATAAGGCACTATGTACCCTCATTTTTAACCTACAAGGAAGTTTAAACAGTGTATTTAAGGTCACCTTGGAGTTAATTTAAAAATAAAATAAATATACCAGATTGAAAAAAAAAAAATAATCCTTACTAATCTATCACTACTTTATCTTATGGAGAGCAGGGCTGAAAATAATCACTGCCTGTCTAAAATATGCCTTCTAAAGAAAGAATACAACATTGAAAATGAAATAATTGTATTCTTACAAGTGGAACCTGCAGAAAAAAATGTAGAGTACTGAAATATTTTTACTACTTTTAAAGGATAATTATGTAATTGTATAATTAATGATACATTTCTAACAGGCAAGGTAGTGGCTTTACAAGGAAAAGTCTAAAATAGGTTACTTTTATGTTCTACATAGCTGTAGCCTGTTCTGATATCTGAAAATATTATCGTGTAATAAAATGTGACATTTTACAATATCTATTGATTTTTTTTAAATATACAAAGAATATTAAAGAATACAGACATAAACCAAATGAAATCATAAATCTATTTTTTTATATATCTGTGCCTACTTTCTTTCTCATTTTAATACACTGTGAATAAAGAAGTAAGAACTCTTCACCATCAGTGTTGTTGTATTAATATATTAATATATTTAAAGACAATATTTCGATGACAACGCATCTCTGTTCTCATCAGTCTCATTCCAACTGCCATAGGTCTGCCACATAACGGATGGCATATGGGCAAAGACCTGAATTGTAACTGGGTGCATCAGATTGCCCCAGGGCTGCCAATTGCAGGATGGGGACGGTGGTTTATATTAGTTCAGTAAGTAGGGAGTGTATACAGTATGCTGTCACTAAGCCTATTGCCTTGGCAAGTGTGATCCAAGCACCCTGCCAAGTGTACAGTGTTCTGGGAATATGCTGTCAGGACTGCCATATTTCTCAATCACAGGGAAATATCCACATTCTCCAAAATGCACAACTATGTGTGGAAGTTAACACTTTTGCAAGAATGTGTCTGATGCCAATGAATTACTAGATAGCAAGCCATGTGTGCATTATTTATGGTACAAAGAAAGATGAATGAGTGGGGAAAAAAACAGAGTAAAAACATGGAGTCCTGAATACCAGGGAAAGTACACTGATTAAAAATGAAGACTCTGTACCCTCCTAGTCCTCCAAAGGCAGACAGTACACAGGCACAGTGCTAATCTCTTGTCTGCTTGTACAGGCATTGGCTGTCTAACTGTCTGTCAAAAAATATTTTCCATGTAAACAATTAAACCCCCCCCCCCGCTTTGTTTCCAGCATTTTGTGTTCTTTTTCTCTTCCACAGTTTACTTCTCTAATCTACTGCTTGCCACTGCTTTGGTTTTCTATATTATTTCCCTTCTCTGTGAAAACAGAGTCTTCCAAAACTGGCATTCGTTTTCCTTGCTTTCATTCCTGCAGAATATGAATCCTTATTCCATCTACTGTCACATAATTGAACAGTCCTTGTTCACTATGGTGTGATCAAAACTGGATGGGGGTTGGCGTTCCCAGAGCAGCCGCTATTCTTGTCCCTTCCTTCTGTGTGTTGGTGCCATCTGCCCGGCACCTGGAGCTCAGCACTGGGGACGGCTCCTGAATCACATCCATGTCCCTGACACTGACTTGTTTTGTGATCTTCAGAGGTGACAGAACAATGCAAAAGTTGTCCTTTCAATAAATCAAGCATTCAGACTGGAATTCAAGCACTCGTGGACCTGCTGAAAAATGCCACATACACTATTCCACCAAAAAATGGGAAAGTGCTGTATTTGATTAAAGTAACATAGACACCTTTTGTATTAGTGTCTTGGTAGAGTATTGGCAGTCTCAGTTCGCATCCTCCAGCTGCTGTGAGTTGGAAGCTGCCTCTGTTCCTAGGACAGTCCTTTTAACATATTTGTTATGCCTAGGTTTTTCTGTTTGCAAAATGAATTTACTTATCCTGCAGGGCTATGAAATTTAATTACTACATAAAACCAGTAGATGTAAGTTTTTATACAATGAGGAGATGTTCTTATCCTCACCCTCGTCCCCATCCCCATCATTATGCTCATCCTCATCCTCATTCGTCTGATTATTATTCACCTCTTCTTTCCGTTACACTGTGCAAGGATATTACTTTTTCCCTCCTTTGAATTTATATCCTTTTTTTCCCCTAGCCCAGTTCGTTTCTGCACAGTTTCCTTCCTTTGCTGTCTATGTGAGAGTTGCAATAACCTCTTCTGTAACAAGTTATCTTGTCATTTTATCTCTTGCTATAAAGCGTTTTGAGAGGCTTTGTATGAAAGATGCTGTATGAAAATGAATTGAATTTTACTGTTTTAGCCTAAAGCAGGTGTTGCACTATGAGTTGATTCCCCTCCTCTCTCCCTTCCAGACTTAGCTTGTCATCTTTTTAAACACATTTTACATTTGTGTTGTTTTTTTAAATGTTATTTATCAATTCAGCAAAACACAAAACAACTTGGACTTAGCAGTTTTCAAAAACATCCTTTTTAGTAAGGTCCTACTCTCATAAAATAAAACAAAAACTAAACCAAAACAGAACCCTGAGAGTAATGGACCTGCAGAATCCAGTTGCCTCAACAAAGGCCTCACAATGAGCCCATGAGTCACAACACAATTGAAAAGACACACATGAAAAAGGCCAGACTGGGGAAGGTCCCTAACACAGGACCATTCTCTTTGGTACGCTGTTCTCTACAGTTTGTTTTTTAAGTTTTCAGCTCTGAGACTTTATGTTAACTGGTGACAAATTCTGGCATGTATGAAATAAATGGATGATTTGTTTCTCACTCTAGTTTTATGTTTATGAGGCAGTAATGGTGTCAGAGTCTTCCGTGGGACCACCTGAGTAAGCAAATGAATATGAATACAAGGCCTCTGTATAAGATTTTATGACTCTAAAGCTCTGTGCTGGCCTAGGCAAAATGAATAGGAATGCTTCAGTCAAGTGCCCACAGCACCGTCGCTGCTCGCTAATGGACAGCCTCTGGCTTTTCAAGTGACCCAGCCAAAAAGGTCTGAGAGGACATTGCACACCCCTCTCTTCACATCAGTAGGTTGGATTCTGACATATGGAAAGATAAGGTGTGAAGCCCACATGGTGATTACTCAGACTAAACTTGCTGCATGGATGAAAGACTGTAATCCAAAGACAAAGTATGACTTCGCTGAAGTCAATATGAGTTTTCCCAATGACTTCAGTGGAGACTGTATTTCATCCCTGTTTATTAGTGCTTTCAGGAGTAAAAGTATTCACAAAATAAAGAGGAATCCTGTACAAACAACATCCAACAAACTCTTCTACACAAGCTGATTCTTTCTGTCAGAACAAGCCGCCCCCACTTGCAAATCAGTGGAAAAAAATCAAAACTGAAAAAATCCCTCGCCTTGTGAGGGATTAAGAACAAGAAAAACAGGTAAATTCCAGAGAATCATACAAGGAAAGTGAATGTGTGACACTTGTGGAAGAAAGCTGACAATTCTGGTTACACGCCATCTGGTCTGCTACATGCATCTTCTCCCTTGCTCCTTATCTTTAAAGACTGTGTCTTCTTCCTTTAAAAAATCCCATCTCTTGCCACTTATTTCTCACTTAGAATCATAATACAATGTAATAATACAATTTGTTACTGTGGCGGGTTGGCCCTGACTGGACGCCAGGTGCCCACCACAGCCGTTCTGTCACTCCCCTCCTCAGCTGGACAGGGGACAGAAAATATAACGAAAGGCTCGTGGGTCAAGGTAAGGACAGGGAGAGATCACTCAACCAATTACTGTAACGGGAAAAACAGACTCGACCTGGGGAAAATGAATGTAATTTGTTACCAATCAAATCAGAGCAGGATAATGAGAAATAAAACCAGATCTTTAAAACACGTTCCCCCACTCCTCCCACCTTCCAGGCTGAACTTCACTCCTGATTTTCTCTACCTCCTCACCCCCAGCAGCACAAGGGGATGGGGAATGGGGTTGGGGTCAGTTCCTCACACATTGTCTCTGATGCTCCTTCCTCCTCAGGGGCAGCACTCCTCACACTCTGCCCCAGCTCCAGCGTGGGGTCCCTCCCACAGGAGACAGTCCTCCACGAACTGCTCCAGCGTGGGTCCCTCCCACGGCAAGCAGTCCCTCAGGCACAGACTGCTCCAGCGTGGGTCCCCCGCGGGG
>JAVKLA010000026.1:14236083-14273562 GCA_034782735.1 Sagittarius serpentarius
GGTCACAGCCTCCTTCGGGCACCCCCCTGCTCCGGCGTGGGGTCCTCCCCGGGCTGCAGGGGGAGATCTGCTCCAGCATGGATGGGCCTCCCTGGGCTGCAGGGGCACAGCCTGCCTCCCCAGGGTCTTCCTCAGGGGCCGCAGGGGAACCTCTGCTCCGGCGCCTGGAGCACCTCCTCCCCCTCCTTCTGCACCGACCTGGGGGTCTGCGGAGTTGTTTCTCTTACATGTTCTCACTCCTCTCTCTGGCTGCAGCTTCTGAGCCCCAGCAACTTTTTTTTCCTTCTCAAATCTGTTATCCCAGAGGTGCTACCACCGTCACTGATGGGCTCGGCCTTGGACAGCAGCGGGTCCGTCTTAAAGCCGGCTGGCGTTGGCTCTGTTGGACACAGGGGAAGCTTCTAGCAGCTCCTCACAGAACACACTCCTGTAGCCCTCCCCCCACTACCAAAACCTTGCTATGCAAACCCAATATAGTTACCATGTTAAATAATTGTGCAATCACAAATACAGGATTGTGGCTTTAGGTAGGGGATATGATGATTAACTCTTACAGTAATCTGATATACAGACGTGAGGCAACATGTACTGACAGATTTCTGCAAAACCATGCAAGGTATCAGTTGTCAAACAAAGCTATCGTGGGGATTCACTTATCCCTTTGAAATTGTTGTGAATGCTTTTTCTTTATTTTTGTACTTCTTTATGTTTGGTGATTTGCCTCCTCCAGAATGACAGAGACCCTTGAAAATATCCAGTTTACTGGGTAACTACCACATGGATAGATTTGCCCATCATTATCCATGATATTTTGGTGCCACTCATTCTCTCATAAGAAGAATATGGTGTTGCGGGTGTGCCAGACTGTTTTGCTGTTGGCAATGGCCTGCTCTTGCTAAAGATTGTCTGCTTTCTTTCAGGGCTCCACTCTGTATAGTCTTTACCCGTCTACTTATTTTAGCTGGTCTTTGATTACTCACAGAGTATATACGTGTGTAGTGAGGGATCTATTCCAATGAAGTCCCTTGAATTTCAGTGTTCAGTTAGATCTCACATCTCCTTAGGCTCTCTACGTAGAGGACAGAGATTGAGAAATTCCACAAAATACCAAAATGCCCTGGACAACTCCATCTTTCTCCAGTAATTGTACAGAGAAATTATGGACATGATCTACCACTCTTTTCTGAGGAAAAAAGGAGCTTCTTACAAAGTTGATATACACAAGAAAGCAAGAATAAATCTATCACCACTGCATCTTCTCGGATTAAGGCACTCAATGCAGCTTTAAGGGAATTGTCTGGAAAACAGAAAGGGTAAGAACTCCTCCACTGTTCCGAATAAAAGAGAACTATGGAAGAGACAAAAATTATAGTGAATTATCTGAAAAGTAGTGAAAGCAAGTGCTGCTTTAAAATGATATGAGGGAAAAAACTGGAAAGAGAATGCATGACAGATCTATAGGTACTTGGATGTATGCCCAATGTCTTTCCAACAGTTGCATGTCTGTATGAGAAAACTTGGAATGTGCATTGTAAAAATCAGCTAGACTCTCACATGTTGGTATCATTCTTCCTCAGGCATAGACTGTACAAGGATGTGTACATTTGGCACATTCTGTTTGCTCCAGTTTGGCTTTATTTAATTTTTGGTGAAAAATCAGCAATATTCTTTAGGAGGGATCACTGGGAGGATTGCTCACTCTCCTAATGAGTATGAGAATAACAGAGTACACAATAAACAAATAACTAGAGCACAAAGACCACTATGTTAATCCTAATCCGGTAGGTAGAGTTACTTGTTAGTGGTTCAGTTATTAACTTGAGACACATAACACTTTGGTTTAGTTTGTCACTCAACTACATTCTTTTATTTGACCCCTGCTTTCAGTGGAAGACAGTCATGGGTACCAAAGCTGGCTTAAATCAGAAGTCCTTTAGTCAATAGTCTGCTAGAACATTTTGCTTTTTTTCCCCCACTTGACCAAGGAAAATCATTATATGTTCTCACATTATCCTGTTTTATTACAAAAATATACGTTTGAATTTCTGATGGTAGACCCTTGGGCACACTATGTATATTTTCCATTCAGATTTGTCAGAAGGGCTTCTTTCTAAGAAGTTACTATTATCAACGAAGAAAGCAGAAGAAGAAAATGAGTCTATCTGTCTCGTGCATTTATTTTAAGAAACACAATTGCAAAGTGAAGATCAGAAGGCCCAGTCTTACAAGATACGGAGTACCTGAAGCATCTGTTCCAGCTAATGGACGCATACCCAGAAATTATTCTGCATACATATCTTTGAAACACTGAAGATCTGAAAAAGGTGGTTTTCATTCTGATCAGGTATTTACAGAACTACAAAAGCACAGATTGAGGCTGGTAGGCATCTCTGCAGATCATCTAGTCCAATCTCCTGCTCAAAGCAGGGTCTTCTAGTACAGGATGCCCAGGGCTATGTCCAGTTGGGTTTTGAAAACGTCCAGGCATGAAGGCTTCACATCATCTCTGAGAACCTGTTCTATTGTTTGACCACTCTCACAGTAAAATAGACTTTGTTTGCTTGGGTTGTTTTTGTTTGTTCTTTTTTTTAACTTGTATGAGTCGTGCTTAATTAAAGACTTAATACTGCAATTTAGTATTAACATTTGGACCAAAGGTGAGAGAGATGATTCAGGAGCAAAAACTATTTTTGTGTGTGTGCATTCACCGCCTGTATTTATGGCACCAGTTATAAATTTGTGATGGTTCTTTCCAGGAATACAGAAAGAGTATATAATAACTGGGGCTCCAGGAGCGCCATGTCAGTAGCTGCCCTATTCGCCTTTCCTCCCATCACGTGATTTTCATGGAAAGGAAAATTCAGGCATGTAGGTCAGATGGGTGTTGATCATATCTTGTATCTCTGTGTTTTGGGGACAAGAAGACACTCCAGCTTACACCTGCAGGTCAGTTTAGAAGTGGCCAAAGGGAGCACTGACAGTTCTGGAGGCATTTTACAGGAGCAGAGGACTGCAGGTGTTGGCTTGTCCTTGCTGTGGCAAAGGGCTTTGTGCTGACTAAGACTCCAGAGGTCACTTATAGTTTGCCCTCAAAATATGAGTTGTTAGAAAATTTTTTCACTTGCAATCTAAGCCATTTTCAGAAAGATTTATGCTCTAAATCAACTCTTCACAGCATGGCTTCTTTTGTTAGAAAAGCTTAAAGCGCTTAAAGTACATTTTGATTCGTTTAGTTTTCTCAGATTTAAAACAAAGAAAAACCTTCTTGCTTTACAATGCAGCCCTTTTTACCTCAATACGCTTTTGAGTTTGAGGGGTTTTTTTTGTTTGGTTGTTTTTTTATGGCTGGTTTCAATCTGACAGATTTCAACATTAGCACAAAAAGCAAGCAAACAAAACTTACAGAGTGGAGAGAAGTGGGAAGAAACAGTTTTTCCAGCATTCTTCTCTTTCACCTCAACAGTTCTTTAGAATCCATACCTGCATATATGCTTATGCATATACATATGAATATGTATATGTATAATACACAGAAAAGTAAAATTCTGGAATTGGAGAATTTATTCTGGAAGGTTTCATTTTTCATGAAAACTTTGTGAAGTGTGTAGGTCATCCCACTGCGCACTTCTCAAGGTTTTGAAATTTCAGAATCTTCCAGAGGATGGGAAATCCCTTACCTACTCCTGTTTTACTTGATAGCATAGCGTCAGATGTTCTTTAGCACCCCCAGCATTAACAGGATATGTGAGATTTTAATATCTCTATGTGCAAAGTGAATAGGGGCAGAGACTTTAATTAAGATATGCTTTGATTTATCCTGTTAAAAAGATAAAATTACATACACATGAAATATCTCAGAAGGTGTATGAATAAAGGAGACTGATGCAGATAGGTGGATCAGTCCAAGAGCCAAACCAGGACTTTGTGGATCTTCTAGTTTGAAGGGAGACCAGGTACAAAGTGTTCACAGACAGTCATGGTTGCACAAAACATGTCTCGGGCTATTCTCAGTGAACCCATTTGTTTTTCAACCAGCCAAACACAATCTGTAATATTTGGTTTATTTTTTAATCTGAGTTAAAAATCAGGTATTAAAGAATGTCAGCTCTCTTCCATTCTCCAGTTAGTGGAGAATTTAGGGTTCTAAAGTATAATAAAGTGGGGACAAAGTCAAAGATGTAAGGCAGAGGCAGAACGAGATGCATTATGAACAGGAGAACAGGGAAAGAGAAACTTGATGTAATGGTCCAAAACAGAGAATTCAGAGAAATGCAGACAGACATGGCATTTTTATTTACCTGAGAGAATGAAACCATGGCACAAAAAATAGGAAAACCCTCTCACATTTTCTTAGGAGACAACCATATTTAAAGTATTCAATGCCTGGGGAAAATGATCAAGATTTCCTTCCTTTCTCCCCACGCTTCTCCCCAAGACTGATAATGGCCATAAAGAAGCTCTTGGATAAAGCTGAACTCAGCAGTCACAAAGCAGCTGTTTAAAATGTTCAGAATCTGGAAGCTTGCTATCTTTCCCAACTTTACATGGAAGCCAGCGTTAGGAGACACTTGGAAAATAGCCCTGCAGCTTTGCCATGACATTTTTTTCTGCAGCTGAACATCATGATCAGATAGAAACATTCTTTCCCTGTGAGTTCTTGTCAAGGCCATGATGTCACCTGCGGTGACTGCGGCATTATTGCAAACGTCAGTGGAACATGAAATGTGTGGTCTTAAGGGTGTATGCTTGTGAATACAGTCATGGCTGTTCTCAACATATGCTGTATATCCAAAGGACATCTGTGATGAATATCTCCCAGGTGATAATTGTTAAAGGACCCTCTGCTCTGAAAGGAACAGCTCCATCACTGAAGCTAAAGAATATAAAAAGCTGTTAATGATACTTTATGCTGACATAGCACCTTTGTTCTAAAGATATCAGGCACTGTACCAATGTCGATGAGCTTCCCTGAGCATCCTTTCCTTTGAAAACTTCATAGTCAATAACCTAGCAGAACATGAGGTTTAGCAAGATGCCTTTAGCTGGCAAATTGTTCACCAGCTTTTCCATCCTCTTGCCTTGCAGAACGGGCAGTGGCTTTTATTAACAGATTTTCAGACTGCCTCTCTGCTTTCAGCTTTCTGAAATTATGCTTTTCAGGTACCTGATAATGCTCATGGTTTCTACTCTAAAAGACATAAGAATTTCCTGAGAAAAGTATATACTGAAAAATTACAGTGGAGATTTAGACAGATTTTTCACATGCTGCCTGAATAAAGCAATACTGTACCAGGCCTGAGCCTGTGTCCAAGATATGGAGAATTCTCCATGGGATGTCAGTAATTATAGAGAGTTTGAAAAGAATGATGAAACACGGACATTGTTGCTCACTTCATTTGCTCACAGGACTGGATGTCAAAGAGAGATGTATGTCCCTTTTACAGTATGACTGAGGCATTCGGTAAATTCAGTGTTATCAGCAGTCATATTATGAATTTTGCGATATGATTTCTTTTTCTAGGCACAGTTCGTGTAATAGTATGCTTATTTAAAATTATCAGCATTCTTTTAAAACAGGAAAAGTCTGATAATGTGACTCAAATGCATGTTGTAATCTCAGCATTCTTGATGGGAGAGCATAAAAATCCAATTTATATTACCATCTTAGTTTTTAACCTCTTTATTGTTCCGGGAGGATGTTGGCTTTAGGTGATAAAAATAGCATTGCCACAGAGATATGCAGAGATAATATAAGACCTTTGGAGATATAACCTAATCCCCTACTCCCTTTCTACAAAGCATTTAGAACTGGTCCCTTTCTAACGTAGGATGTAGGACTGATCCTGGATCTGGTGTAGTAAATGCCATGTCCCTGCAGTGCTGGCTGCAGAGAAGACTCCACAAAGCTCCCAGAAAAGACAGAGGAAGAGAAGACTTTCTCTTTTCCTTCCTTCCTGCCTGCCTGCCTGCCTTCCTCCCTCCCACTCTACCCCCTTCCCCTTCCATTTTCAGACAGTGACTTAAATTGATTGCTGGGGTGAAAGTTTGGCAAGCTATCTGGGTTTTGCTTATTTAACGATCACCACTGCCCGCTCGGCTCTGGCTCAGCCCACTCCTGCTTTCTGTAGCTCTCTGATGTTCCCTACCCCCTGCAGCTGTGTCACAGCCAGGACAAAAGCTCCATTTTCAACCCAGCACAAACCAGTTGTGTCCAAGGGGAGCAGTACTACCTAAATTAGTGCTACTGCTGTATTATTTTCAGACAGCTGTCAGCAGCTGAGATAGCTTGTCCGTATCTGTGATTTCTACCCATAGTGATTACCTTAGGAATGAGGCTAAACAGATAAGCTTCATTTTTTCTCTACACTTACATTACTTCCTTTTTTCCAGTGGGTGCTTGGGGCTTTCAGGTCTTCCTTTATTCACATTCTTGGCAGAGAACTGGCTTTGCTCTATGTTCAAAAAAATGAAATGAAAAAACCCAAACAAACGCACCCCCACTCTCAAACTCAACCACCATCCTTTTGTAATATTTTCAGACTTGGAGGCTTGGAACGTGGATAGACTATAGGTCATTTGAAAAAGACAAGCTTGCCTTACTTTTACAGGCATCTAGGTGCTTGAGCTAGTAAGTCAGGATGTGGAAACCCCATGTTCGAGTCCTTCTCTGTTCTGAAGCAGGCTGGCTACATGTGTCTCCCATATTACAGGTGATGCTTGGATCATAGGACAGTGTTTGTCCTCCTCCTTCCCTCCTCGCTTATCTGTAATTCTCTGTCCTCCCCCTCCCCTGCACATTACTCTTCTGCACAATGGCCAAATATCTGACATCTGCAGTGATTTCAGGTGTAGGGAAAAACATGTAATATCTTGTTCTAATATAGATTTTTTTATACATTGCTCTTGCGGTCACTGCCTGTTAAGGTGGTTTACCAGCCAAAAATTTTAAGAATGTACCATTTTCTTTTTTTTTTCCATTAGGTAATATTGAAGAAGTTCACAAAGACTTTCTGTGAATTCTTCATCAAAAATTTTACAGGTGTTTTCCTCTAGTGTTTTTTAGGATTGACAGATTTAAACTTAACTGCTCAGAAGGATACAGTTTTGTGGACCTTTGTCTTATCTTCCAGACAGAGTGTCCTTGATAGATGCTGAAGTTTTGAGGTTTACTATTAGCTGCATTTTTTTCTCCTTGCAATATTTCAACCTTGGAAGTTCTTAGACAGAGCCTTTCAAGACAGAAAAAAAGCTCATTCAGTGTTTAAAATATAAATAGAGGAACAGACATTTTCTACCTAGCCTTTTAAAGAAAACAACTATTAAATTATCCTGTGACTTTCTTCCAACGCTTCTGTTAAACTGTCAAACTCTTTTTAGGCTTTCTATCATCCTTTTTCAACTCAATGCTTTTTGTGTGTGAAAGGAAGAGATGATCAACATTTTAGAAAAAAAAAAAAAAAGGCCTTTGAAAGTACAATGCAAACCTATTTGTGTGATAGCAGGATCTCAAATTGTAACCTTGCCAGAGTCCACTGTTTGAAAGTCTCTAGTTTTCAGTGACAAACGCCAAGTTCTGCTGTCTCAGAGATTTCTGGGTAACACCTGCATAGAGCTACAGCAAGTATTGCTCCACTTGTGAAACTTTTCTTCCAGGTGCTGCCCAGCTTGCAGAAAGGGATGGGACTGTTTCCATAATTTATTAGAACTTCTGCACCATCAGCTGTGTTGATACTGTAGGTTTATTCCACAGTTTTTATAAGAAATTCTCTCTTCTGTGGAATCTTTATATGTCTCCATCTTGCTCTGCTGGGGTTGGCTAATGTTCTTTTGGGGTCAGAGTTCTGCAGAGAGGCAGCTGGAGCTGAAGTCCCAGCATTCAGGAGAAAGGTGTAGAAGGGCGCGGATGGGGGCTGGGACCCGGGACTGCAATGGGGGAGTCCAGAATAACACCTGAGCTGTGGTGGGTGCCATAACCCTTGTTTCATCAGGACACAAACCCTACTTCATCTGCAAGTCTAACCCTCACTGTCTTTAAAAAGTAAAAATGGATACTTTTGAAAAGACTATTGGAAAGACCAAAGTACGACATGGGTAAATATACTTCTGTTTTCTTTGTAGTATTAATCATGGAGTATTTCTAATAAAGTTTTATCTTAGAGTATAGAAACACACAAAGGCAGGTGGGAAGAGAAGCAAAAGGAGAATTTCTAGTTGGTTAATGAATAATTTTCCATCCTGGTAAAAATAAACCACAAATTTTAGAGTTGAAGAAAAAATCCAGTGAAAATCAGTGATTTGGAAACAACGAAATTACAAATACGTGTCTGTGTCTGAAGGACTGTTTAAATTGGGGTGGAAAAGGTAAAAACTTGAAAAGGTAAAAATGTTGCAGATTTTCAAAGAGACATTACCTTTGTTTCAATTTTTCTTCCATTTTTATATAAAGCAAAAAGTATTTAAAAAAAATGAATATTTTGTTTTGTTTTTTCTTGAATGATTTACTTGTTCAAAGCATGTTTTTATGGACCTGCTTGTGCAGAGCACAATGCATTATTCACAACCTAGTACTGTGGATTGTACTTCAAAAACAGATCTACATTGGGATTTCACAAGATTTGCTCAAAAAATACAGACCAAATTGAGGCAGATTTTTAAAAAAACCCCACAACAATAGGCAGGAAGACCTCTGGGGACATGCAGTTCATTTTCTGTCAGTAATTCAGATACTCAGGATGCCTTGTTCAGGATACCAAGGTATAGCAGAAAAGCTGTAAAATCTGCTTAAACCCTAATGGGGGCTTTAGAAGAATACGGTACTATAGTAATCATATTTTTTTTTCAAACAGACCTGAATGTTAATTAACTTTCAGCACATTATGGGTCATAAGTTTTTCTCCTGCAAGTGCTGTTCATGTGTTTATTCTCACAGACCTGAATAGGCTGAAGTTGGCATAAAAATGAATTCTCATGTGCCACATTAAGCATATAGAACACTGTTTACAAGATGAGGGTTTTATCAGTGGCAGTCGCTGAAGTGACGGACCAAAATCAATCAGAGTTCGCAACTGGAAGCTACAAACTCCGCTCCAACACTGGTACTGCCTTCAGATTAGAAATAGTTGGGGGTTTTCTGTGCTCAGTCTTGGATTTACCTCAGGCATAGTCCTGAGCTTCCTAGAATGAGAAAAAGAAGTAGAAAAAGAAATCAAGCAAGAAGGCAATCAGAACACTGCTGCCAAATCAACATTAATTTTATTAATAGGGTCATTCCCTTACTACTTCCAAATATTGAATTACAAAAATCAAAGCTTAGATGCACTTTTCATCTGAAAGTTTCAGAGTACTGTGCCAATAAGTTCAACATGGAATTAAATTTATCCTTTTTTTTACAGATTGTTTTTATAAGAGCTATTTATTTTTATGTCAAAATTACCTTTTAGGTACCGTGCAAAATATAAAGAGAGCTGTAGTCGTATAAAAATTAAACATCATTAACCCTAAACTACCTATGAAGCTGCCCTCATCAAGCTGCCTATTGAATAACAATTTGTCATGCAACAATCATGTGCTGCCCTATTTTCCCGTTTTCTAAGGAAGGCCTGGATAATTTCGACTGTCTTTTAACTTTCGACAGCTATAAAGGAAGCCAGCATCTGGTATTTTTCAGGCTACTCCTAATGCACCATGACTTTCTTTCATAATGAGTCAGGCTAAAGCTTTGTCCCACTGAAATTATTTAACAGACCTCAAAACCAAAGCTCAAATGCTGTTGTGAATTTTCTGACACTTCAACGCATTCAGCAACTACAGGCAGTCTGTCCAGATCGACCACTTTAATCCCATCACATCTAATGACTCCTCATTAAGAAATTAAAAGGAAAAATCTTTTGTTCTAGACAGAAGGCTCTGAAACAAGCTTCAGTATTAAATACCTATATATATATAGTATAAATTTGTATATACATATGTATGTGTGTGTATATGTATATACACACGTATAGAAAAGCGAAATCGAGAAACTTGAAAAAATGAAGTATGTCACATAAATACAACCAAAGTGTATTTCATTAACGACTGACTCTCAGGCTTTGGAAAGAAAGTCAGAAATATGTAATAGCTATAAGATCTTTCTTTCACTTTCTCTGTTTTAAAGGTCTCTGAATGATGGAAAATGGTTACTGTTGTGTTGATTGCTATTCTCCCTTCTGTTGCCCATTTAAATTCAGTAATATTATACCTGCCTGTACTTGCTACTTGAAATAAGAACATCTCTATTCTGCTTTGCCTTTTATTGCTTTCCAGTATTCTGGTAGAGCTGAGAATTCTCAGCTGACAAGTCCCATTGTGCTCAGTTCCACATAAGCCTCCAGGAAGACACATCTCTCCCCCCTAAGAGTTCATAGACTAAGTGACAAACTGACAAAAAATAGGTTGCATAAAATATCTTTTGTGTTTTATGGATAGAGAGAAAGGTTAGCAGAAGGAAATGTGACTTGCTTCTCAGTGCACACACAGCCAAATCAAGAACTGACTTTTTATCTCCTGTTTTCCTAGTGCCATCGCTACAAGACCTTCGATCCTACCTTTGATTTAACTTCCTTTTATACTTTCCCCATGCACCTGCTGTTCAATACCAGGGGTTCAGATTCTACAGAATGACAAGGTGAGCATACAAATGTGCAAGGTTGTAGATGTAACCAAGATAATTAACATGGAGAGGCATGCTCAGCATATTTTTACTTTTCTTCTTCACAGATAATGACTTTCTTGCCTTTGAATTTAAGAAGAGGTACCATGTAGTATTCCTACTGCAATTAATTTATGAATACATTCTCCCCCCTAGTTTCTTCTTTGCCTAGAAACCTGCCACTATGCAACCTAAATATGTATATTCAAAATAAGGAAAAGAATAAAGAGACAGGGGGTGGGGTGGGTGGAAGAGAGGAACTAGCTGATATGTGTCAGTTACTTTATTTGTATTCTGAATTTATTCTTCTAACCTTGCTGGAAATCCTAGAGAAATTGGGTGCTTCAGTTAAAACTGACCTTAGGCAGTTTCAACTCACATGATGATTATTTGCTCAGAAGTTCACTAAAGGTCTATTTGACTGTGGCAGTATTACAGGAGGTCACATTTTTTCAAAGATGAACTGTTCTTGAGCAATTTTTACAATTTATTGGGCAGAAATAAGCTCTCCATCAATATCAACCACATACCTTCTTTTTCTCACATATTTCTCTTGAATTGTTTTCTGTTAGTTTTTTCATCACTATTTCTTGAAGATTTTACAAGAAAATGCCACATTTTTCTCAATAATAGAGTTCTCCATGCCCTCTGTTACAGTACAGAAAAGCTGTGATAGATTATAATATCTTATGACATCCTCAGATTTTTTATTTTATGATGTGAAGATCTGGGACCAAGCAGAGCAACAGGTAATTACTATTTTCAAAGTATCTGGAAACTGTTAAGTAGGATATAGACCCATTATGCTGGAACCTGAACATGTATTTTGTAAGTTTCTGATTTAGTTGCTGTTTAAAACGTGAGATAATCATCCAAAGAATCAAACTATGCAAGAAATCTATTAAAAAAAAAAAAAGTAGAAAATTAGATCCTGTTTTAGAATAATACTGTAGTTCTTTTTTGGCAGAAGCTGAGAGATTGTTTTGATCAGATATATTTGATCCCACAAAAAGCACTTCCCTCTGTTTTTTTTGTCAAGATTGTAAAATGGTACAGAGCTATGAAAGCTGTTGCAATATAAGCATCGGTAAGTTGAAATCTAAAGACTTTTCATACCTAGCTTTCTAAGGCTACTCCACTGAGCCTGAGCTGATACTCTGAGTCATGTTATTGTGACAAAAATAAACATCTTTCATGTAGAACATTCTTTCTTTTTTTTTGGGGGGTGTCATTCTCATTTTACAATAAAGTCTTTATTTTTCAAAATTCTCTGTGACAAAGTCCCAGATCCAGAAATCCTGGAAACGCAGTCTCTGTATCACAAGCAGAACAGTGTTTTTGGTGGGCTGCTGAGGAATTAGGCAGAAAATAAACCTGAATTCTACTGGTAATTTGCCTGAAGAGAACTGTTACTGTGAAATATTTCAAATTTTAAGAACCACTGGCTGGTTAAAAAATGTTTAATTATAACTTTTCCATCCAACCCTGCTACTTAGGGATTTTTAATGGGAAAAAAATGAAAACTAAATGAAAGCTACTTACCTTGAGGGAACTAATGAAACAAAGAAATATCCAGAAAAAAGTAATATCAATTTTTCTAACACCTTGATGCAACACTCTCTCAAAACCTGTACATTTATTATTGGCTCTACTTCTAGCATCATTATAGAAAGTAAATTTAAAGAATTATAATCAAACATGTTTGGAAGGATTTTTTAGTAAACAACAGCAACATACAGATTTCCATAGGAGAAATTATATTAAACCATACTTTCAGCTATGTATTAAAAAATACTGCCTCTGGCAGAATTTATGCTTTATTCAAGAAAGTTTACAGCAAGGGAGACACAAGTTTCATAGAGCAAGAGTTTTGGAGATGTTTCCTTTAAAAAAAGTTTTAAGACAAATATGTGAATATTTAAGACAAGTATGTGAAGTAATACATTGTTAAGGAAATGGAAAGTGCCCTATACTGCAGTGCAGAAATAAGGAAACATACAACAAAATAGAAAAATTCAAAATGAAACAAATTATTTTCCTCTCCTAAGGCATGACTCTGGAGCTCATTACCACATGATATCAGCAGGACAAGAGATTAGTGGGATTCAAAAGAAGGTGAGGAATGTACATCAACTAGAAGAAGAGGAATGGTATCAGTAATTAATGTTTTTGAAAGGAGCAGAAACCTAATTCTTCAGGACTTAAAATTGAACTGGAGTTAGAAAGGAGACCTTTCCTGGTGGCGATTAGCCTCTAATAGTCTGTTACAGGGTTTTGCTGAAATTGCTCAGTGACATAGCAAGCTAATGGACAACAGAAAACCACAGCTCTTATGCAGAATGATGTCTGGTGTTATCATATTTGGAAGACTTATTTTTCCCGATTCTTGTCAGTTACCACTATGTGGTTGAAATTGTGATGTGTAAATAATTCATAGGCACTAAGATTTTGGATTTTATTGCTCCAAAGCTCTTTGGATTGCAGAAATTATTCTTCCTGGTAATTATTGGCTGGATTAAGAAAGGGGAAAAAAAAAAGATAGCTGCAGTAAGTGCAATGCCTATTTCTTCTTCATCATCAGAAAGAATAACTAGAAATATTTGTATCACTTTTGCTAGCCTACCTGCAGTTTTTTATACCTGCATTGTGTCCTCTTGTATTTTTTTGTCTTCCTTGAACAAATAGTCCAAGACTCTTCAGTCTCTCCCTGCAGAAGCTGTAATGCCTCTCTCACATTCCTCTGTTTGCAGTAGAATGGTATAACAGAAAATGCTAGTCACACATCATTCTTTTGTATAACTGGAATACAATATTTTTGGTATTATTTCCTATCCCTGTTCCTTACTAATAGTAGTGTTTTGTTTGTCTTTCAGCTGCTATTGAAAGCTAGCTGAAATGGCAAAAAGCACGGTCAGTGGGTGAGCTGTGGAAAAAGATGCTGAGCAAGATCTGGATTTAAAAAAAAAAAAGATTTTAATGGAACAGATAAAAAGTTCTTTGGTACATGCCACCACAAAGGGTTTACATATGTGTTTAAGGTTATATGTGAGCATACCTATACTTTCAATGGCATAAACTAAGGACAAATGCCAGATTCTGCACCTGGGATGGTGTAATCCTGGATGTACGTATAGACTGGGGGACGAGAGCCTGGAGTGCAGCCATGCAGCCCTGCAGGAAGAGGTCTGGGGGTTCTGCTTGATGGTAAGCTCAATATGAGCCAACAATGTGTCCTGGTGGCCAAAAAGGCCAGCCCTATCCTGGGGCGCATTACGCACAGTATAGCTAACTGGTGGAAAGAAGTGATTGTCCCACTTTATACAACATTGGTGTGGCCTCACCTCAAGTACTGTGTGCAGTTTTGGGCTCCACAATATAAGGATATAAAAATATTAGAATGTGTCCAAAAGAGGGCAAATAAGATGGTGAAAGGACTAGAGGCATGACTTACGAGGAGTGGCTGAGGATACCAGGTTTGTTCAGCTTAGAGAAGAGGAGACTGAGGGGTCACCTCATTGCTGTCTACAGCAACATGAGGGGGAGCGGAGAGAGTGTTGCTGATCCCTTCTCTCTGGTGTCCTGTGATAGGATGCGAAGGGATGGTTTAAAGCTGTGTCAGGGGATGTCTAGGTGGGATACTGGGAAAAAGTTCTTCGCTGAGAAGGTGAACTAGCACTGGCACAAGCTCCCAGGTTAGTGGTCCATGGCCCCATGCCTGTTGATGCTTAAGAAGCGTTTGGGCAACACTCTTAGATATATGGTTTAACTTTTAGGTTGCCCTGTGTGGAGTCAGGAATTAAACTCAGTGATCCTGGTGGGTCCCTTCTGATTCAGGATATTCTATGGTTCTATCATTTTATGATATGATGAAGTGTCTTCTGAACTAAATTCACAAGAGTGAAAGCTGAATGGAAAAAAGTCTGGAGCCTGAATAACTCAGGTAACTTACCTGAGTAACATGTTTAAGACATTTATCAAACCCTTTCAATTCGTGATAAGGAGGGAGACTTAAAATGTATATTATAATTTGAACCCCATGGAGAGTAATTAGCATTCTTGTATCAAAATTCACCTCCTGTTCTTTCTTCCAAATAACACCTGTTATTCATGACGTAAGCTTTATAAAAGTCATTACTTTCAGATAGTAACAGCATAATTCATCTGTTCTTCTTCAGGCTCCATTTCATGCTTTATTTAATAGGAATAACATAGTATTATTTTTTTGACTGGATTCTCAAGTAATTCTTTCTTCTGCCGCAAAGATCAATCAATTGGCATTACGTTACTCTTGATACTGATACCATATCATTCCGTAAAAAAAAAAAATCAGCTTTGAACAAGGCCGTAAGTCCTCTTGTTCAATTACTTCCATAGAGATAATGGTTAATGAGATTAGGAAATGCTTGTGGAAAGGAACAGCTCCAAGGACCTATTAATTTGAATAGAGTAAGGGGCATATCTAGGGCTATTGCATACTTCTTTCAAGGCCAACTCTTCTCTCCTTTTGAAGATGGAACCGTGCTTTGTTTGAAATCTGTTAAGACAAATGTCTTTCAGAGGCTGTGGACTTGATCAAGAAAGGCAGGAAATCCCTACGTATTTTATTTGTATATTGTTACAGGAATTGCACTTATTACTGGCCCTGACTGATTTAATTTACAGTATTTTTCCTACACTTCAGAGTACTTTATACATTCAAAAGATATCTGTGTGCTCAGTAGGTTCAAAGTATAATTCAGGCTGGAAGGGATCTCAGGAGGTCTCTGGTCCGATCTCCTGCTCACAGCAAGGTCTGCCATGGGGTTGGACCAGTTTGTATCCCATCATGTCTTGAAAAACTCGAAGGATGGAGACTGCCTGTGCTGATTTTGACTTGGATAGAGTTAAATTTTTTCCATGGTAGCCTGTATGGGACTATGTTTTGGATTTGTGCTGAAAACAGAGTTATTAATACATGGATGTTCTTGTTACTGCTGAGCAGTGCTTACACGGAGTCAGGGCCTTTCCTGCTTCTCACACTGCCCAGCCAAGTTTTTCTTCCCAAGTCACCGTTACACGTGATGGAGCCCGGCTTTCCTGGAGATGGCTCAACACCTGCCTGCCGATGGGAAGTGGTGAATGAGTTCCTTGGTTTGCTTTGTTTGCAGGCGTGACTTTTGCTTTACCTGTTAAACTGTCTTTATCTCAAACCACGAAGCTTCTCACTTTTACTCTTCCGATTCACTCCGCCACCCCAACGCGGGGGGAGTGAGCGAGCTTTGTTGCCGGCTGGGGTTAAACCACGACACTGCACGCTCTCAGCAGTCTGTGCCCTGGCTTGACACTCCTCATGGGGAACAAGGTTCTCTCTATAGCCAGTCTGAACCTCTCATGCTTATAATTGTGTCCATTGTCTTTTATGAATAGCATGGATCCAACTTCTTGATTACTCAGCGTAGGCACTGGGGGCTGCTGTTAGGTCCCCTGAAGCCGTCCTGCTCCAGGCTGACCAAGCCCAGCTCCCCCAGCCTCTCCTCACAGGAAAAGTGCTACAGCCTCCACAATCTCAGAGGTCTCCCCTGAACTCCCTCCAGCTTATCAATGGCTTTCCTATACCGGGGACCCAAAACTGGCCACAGTATCCAGCTGTAGTCTAACATGTGCTGAGTTAAGGTCTTATTACCACACAGGAGAAGAGACTAGCGATTTGATTTCGGTAACAACGCAACAGCACTACCTGCCACCTTACTCTGAAACTTGCGTATCTGAGGATTAGCTTGGTTTATAGATAATTGTAGCTGCATCATCACATCATGGCCTGCTCTGCTGGCCTGCTTTCCATCCTGAATATACTGATACCAGGCCTTCACAGCCTCTAATGGAAAATCTCAAACTTTTAGATTAGGGTTTTCTGTTTGTTTTTTATTTTTAAGAAAAAATATTAAACTTTGACATATTCAATTTATATCTCTGCCATAATCCACCTGATGCTCATCTAAGGTGCTTTATAAATTCTACTCTACATAAAGAAGTGGAGACATATGAATGCAGTTACGGCTAGTATTTTCCAGAGAGCCTAACATGATTAAATGTTTACCTTCAGCAGGACTAGGGCTCTAAAGTCCTTGTCATATCTTGAAAATTTTCCAAACTATTTCCTCACTGTCTCTCTCTCTCTGTCTCTTCCCCCCACCCCTTTTTTTGGCATATCAAAGTCTATGTATTTGGAAATTAATTATAATTTTCAGAAGGGATATCTGTTTGCCACTTTAAAGTTCATGAACCAGAAATTTAAAAAAGGGAATATTATCTTCTTAAGGGAAAATAATATAACTATATACACTATGGGCTGAATTTTGCTTTCCATTGGATCCTTCTGTTGCAATTATGTGGATACTGGAAACTATCATGACCTGAGGGCAGTCATTGTCTCCACAGAATATGGTTTTACCTGTAGAAATGTACAAAGGAAAAATATAGTTTTAATCATCTAATGTTTCCTGAAGTTACCTAGTCCTCATTGTTGAATTTCATACTTACTCTAAGGTATCCCACAAAACAAATCAATGAGATTGACATAAACCAAATGTGAGTTCATGAAAGGCACTTGAATGTCAAGATTCACAACATTTTGTAATTTTTGTTGTTATTCTTCGGAGATAATATCAGAGATACTAATTTTCAATCTGTGGTATAAAAGTTTAAAAAGTTAGGGTTTTCTTTTTCTTTTTAGCAAACTAGGAGCAATAAGTAGCAGATATAGTAAGAAAAGAAAACTTTTTTTTTACCTGCAGGAATGTGTGAAATATAAACAATTGGACTGTGGGTTAAGTTTCTCTTTGCATCATTTTTACATTGACATTAATCTAATGACTTGCCCTTGATTTAGCATTCAGTATGGAGATTGCTACCATGGTCAGAGTAATTCTGTGAGGGCATTATTTAAATTCTGAAAAGGGTCATTTGTAGTAAGGGAAACAAGTAGCCATTATAATCATTTGACCAACAATGTATACACATGTATTTTCTTCTTCAAAACAAATATATTTAACCTATTTTTTGCTTATTAAATAATCTACAGCGCACGTTCCACTTTTTTGAAATAAACACTAACAAAGCTGTGTATTTACTGTTTAGTAGCTTCAAAGATAAGCCAACAAATTTGTTTTTTGAGACAATTAATTTTGCCCATATTTTTAAATACTTGCTAAAGCTAGGCTTCTCTTTAGGAAAAAAATGCCATATAATCCAAATGGCCAATGAATTTATATTGAATGCAGCATTTTAGAATCAGCGTTTTTGCATGTTGTTTAATATGTTTTTTAATATGCACACAGGACCTAAAATCAGTACTTTGAACCTTTTCCCATAATAAAAGATAATGAACAGAACCTGAACCTCCACTTATTTTGTCGTGCTTTCAAGTGTATTCAAGTCAGACTAATGCAAACATTCATTTCAGCTCTGCTGTGCTCCCTGTCCAGGCAGGCAGAATACAAAGCAGTTGGGAAGTGTTTGAACTGATTTTATCATGACAGCTGTTTAGGAGTACAAGATACAGTGGTGACATTAGTTATAATACATGCAGAATAATCACAAAAACTATTGCAAAGCATTTAGCAAACATGCATAGCAAATGTTAGTCCCTTTAAAACACCTGAAAACGTAAAGCAATACTAGTCTATTAGTTGATGGTCATAAATAGAATTCTATGCTTCCAAGATAATTTGGCTCTTATGCTTAACACTAGAAGGAGCAGTCTGAAAATAGTTATCAAGAACGTTGTGTCTTTTAAAACATTTGACATCCAAAAATAAATATCATTATTTTAAAACCCAAGTTGGGCATCAGGACACTGACCACTATTTTTAGAGCCCAGCCCACACATCTTATGTTCAGCCTAACTGATGAACCTTACAACACCTGAATTTGCTGCAACTGTATACCGTTACAACTTTAAAGAAGATTAAATAGTCTAAGATCTTCTTGGCTTGTTGCTGTTAAAAAATGAACAACACACTTCTCTTAATTAAATCTGTATTCTAATATTGGTTTTGTTAATTAAGTAGTAAAAAAGAAGAATTGCATGTAATTTAGACAGCCGCTCATCACAAGGATTTTTCCACTTAATGAAAACCTTTAGAATATGTGTGATGGCTTCCCTTTCATTAACAAAAAAGAAAACTCTGAAATGCCCCCTGCCTATGCAAGTTTATACCTGCTTTCATGATGGAGCTGCTAGCCATAATTGTTCCAAAACAGGAACTATTGCAGAGATTTTTCCCAATTAACTACTTGCAATTAGAGATTTTGCTGTTTCTGTTCAGAAAGACAGTAGATATGGTTTTGATTAGAAGGGTGTTAAAGACAGTTCACTCTTCTGGAATTTGTACAATGTTGCTAGTATGTTATTCATATGTTATAATTTCTTGAACTTTGTTTACAGCTCCACAGACTGCCCCAAATAATTACATTTTATTTAATTTCTATATTGCCATTAAAACCAAACTTTCAGATTTCACAGATTACAAGGCATCCTGATGCTGTGATAGCAGCTACCTTTTTCATGATTTTTTTTTTTTCTTTTTAAAAGTCTCCATACCTTCTGGTCTCAATTGGTAGAATTTGTGTGCAATTAAAACCCAATGTCTTTCACAATCAGTCAACATATTTCAATTGTGATATTTTTCAGTGAAACGTGTTTTCTTAAAAAGCAGCCTCCCTGCCTTTCCAGTGTAGTCAATTTTGATAAGAGATTAAGGAATAGCAATCTGATTTTATGTTAACTAATGTCCTATTCCTAAATTCTTAAGTCCCAAATATTGAAAGAAAAAAGAATGAAAAAAAAGAACAGTGGAAAGAAAAGAGTAGTCCTCTGTCATTTACTGCAAATATTATTACTGAACAATACCCTTTTGTGATAGTGTAAGTGGATCAAATATTTGAAACTACCAATCTTGTAAAAATTTTATCTTTTTTTGGCATGGGAAAATTCATATAATCTTGGGCCAAAAGCTTTGGTGACAGACCAATTGTTTTGGAGACCAAGCTCACTGATGACCCTCCTAAGTCCCTGCTCAAATTTTCATTAATTGCCTCCCAGAATCCCAGGTGGCTGTGGGTAGTATGATTCATAGTTTAATTATTTAAGCACCATGAAGCAAGCAAAAGTTAAAAAAATCCAAGAGTTTGTAAAGGAATTATAAAAACATCCATTTTGTTGTGAGACAGCACAAGAGAACTACAGATTTACGCAAAACAATAAACAACTTTCTGTTATTAAATATCACTCAGAACTGAAGAGGCTGGCAGATTTTCTTTGTCCAGCTTCTCTTAATGTTAAGTAATCTTTGTAAGATGACCGTCTACATCAAATAGCTAGTGTAAAACTTTTTATCAGTGCAGTTCTTCACAAGCTGGAATGATGCTGTTACCGTGCACTGATGGCCTGATCCCACACTTCCAGCTGGGTCCCATGCATCTCTCTCGGTGGTTGGATGCTCCCATATAAGCACTGCAGCTAACCCAGCTTGCTGCTGGCTGTGCTCTGTCTTTCCTACACAGAACATTTTCTGCCTTTCTTTAATAAAAGCCTTCGTCTGAGAATTTGGGTTCCAGTCATAGCAAGCTTGTACGTATTACGGTGTTATTTCCCAGGTAACTTTCTGCACCAGAACAAGCAGTTCTTCGTGTGATTTTTTATGGGAAGTTTCTTCCCAGTTGAAAAGCACCCCTCTCTCTCTTTGTGATATATCATAACACAGAACAAATACAGCAAGTCAAAGTTCTTGAATCACACAATGCAAAGTATTTCCAGATACTAAAATGGGAGTTGTAAGCAATCGAAGCAGTTTCAATAAAAAAAAATTCTACACAATCAGAATGAAATTCTTTAACTGAGACAAACATATTCCAAAATTATTATAGTCTGCTTAGTGTCAAGAGCAACTGCTTATCTGAAATCAGCCTGGCTAGTTGCTTATATGGTTATATTTCCCTGGCTAGACCATCCTTTTATGCCAGAATATTCTGATAGTTATCACTGAATCATATTTCACCATGAGTAAATTCTGAAATGTGCTAGAAATGAAGACTTAGAATTTCCAAGACTGACTCTGGGTTTAGGTTTCTTACCAAAAGTATTATCTTTTATAACAAACAGTTGGAAGCCCTTTCTGGGATTGGAAAATATCTGCCCTCTGGATTTAGAAGAGTTCCATGTTCTATAAAGACCTTCTGTAAAGAGCACTATCTTCAGATAATTACTGTATCTTTTTGAATGCTTAAAACATTTATGGTATGGAAAATGATGCATAGAATTACTGCAGAGTAAAAACTGGAATGTACGTTGGAACTTTGTGTCCTAATACTGAAGAGAAATGTGTAAAATAAAAAGCAAAACAGAGCTGATACAAAGCAGACAAAAGAGACAGTGCCTGTAATTATTTGAAAAACTTCAGAGACTTAGTTCACAATTTTACAGGTTCACAAAATACATCTTTATGTGTGAACTGACAGATTGACACACTGAACAAAATCCTGAGATTGAAAAAAGATACAAAAATGAAAGAGAAATGCGACAATGGCACATCAAAACTTCTTAATGCTGTGGAAAATCAAATGCCATGCAGACACAAGTGTAGATTTGATGCATAATATTGCCATATATTGAAACACAAGGTTATAAATATTATGTGTATACACAGAGTTCAGGTATTTGCTTTAAGAAAAGAATTCCAGTGTGCCAGTGTATCAGTTTAACGTGTGCGATTTACAATGTTGGAGTGAGAGCATGTGCACATGAATTAGTTTGGAACATATTTCCACAACAGGATAGCCCTACATTTGAAATTTAGTGCAGATCCGGTTGTTGCAGAAAGTCACTGCCAGTGCCACTCGGCAATTACCAGGAAAGCTGTGTGCAAAAACTGGCTTGAGGTGTTCCTTTATCACAGTCATTTCAGGATGTAACTTGCTTTGAAGATTCCAGAAATACACCAAAGCAATCATTACCAACTGAGATCACAAACACTCGTGGTGATGGATACACAGCAATTTCAGGAAGTGAGAGACACACAAAGGGATGCTAATCCAGTAATTTATATAGCAAAGTTATATAGCAATATGTCTCTTCTCATAGATCTCAGCAATAGACCTACTGGGGGGGAAAAAAACACCCTATCCACAAAAAATTGGTGAAAAAACCCTTTTTTAAATTTTGATTTTAACCCAACATTTTTTAGTGGGTACAGCAGAGGAAAAATACACAGGAGACATAAGGCTTGAAGGCTCTGAAAGTGAATATGCGATGAAACTGAATTGTAAGCATACTAAGGTCTATGTGATATTTCTAGAGGTGAGTAGGTTAGATGAATGAATGTAACATTCATTGTGAGTTTTCATCTGGTTCTAGGGAGGTGTGTGTAAAGTGGAAAAGATTCAGCAGGCAAAGTGGAGGACTAACCCCAAGTCTGTCTGTCTCACATCCAGAATCTCACATCTTCCCTCCATCTCCTTTTTAAAAAAAGCATTTTAACTCCTAGAATCTCCTGCATAATAAATGTTAGTTTCTCAAACAAAAAGGCTGATAGCTAGGGCATTCAGCTCGGAGTTGGAAGAACATCCCTTCATGAAGGGAAGGAGCAGGAAATTGGTCTCCTGATCTCCAGGGAGACAATGAAGGTGACAGGTCCTGTGGTTTTGTTTTGGAGTGGGTAGAGATAGAGGAAGAAGACATAGTGTGTCCATGATTATTATTAGCCCTTATACATATGAAGGCCAACTAGGTAACAGTTTTGAAAATCTGCCGAGACAGAAGTTGTTCTAAGGATTTAGGCAGCTTTATGCACATCCAAAGAGAAATGGGGACACTGCAAGTTTCATATGTAGATTGCGTATCTTTTGACATCTAAATATGCCTGTCTCAAGAATCTAATCCTTATATTTGATCTCACGAAGAAGAAAGTCTGTGACTGAGCACAGACCTGGCATCAGATATATCAAGCTTAGTGCTTTCCCCATTGAATCATTCTTCTTTTTCTTTTCCAGGCGTATTCAAGTTTGAAAGTTTTCCTCTACAGCATCTCTGGGGCATGCTTCATTTTGCAATTCACAACTCTGCTTGTGAAGTAAATACCAATAAGTCTCACACCAAGCATATAAAACCTTTGCCTGGCAGCACGTACAACAGCTTTGTTGCTCTCCTGCACTGCTCTGTCTACATTTTCTAACCTTCACCCACCGCTTCTAGAGATGTGAGGCTGGTTTGATCTTCATCTGCATTCAATCTCTTCTCATTCTCAGCGGAGCAGGAATCACCAAGGGATGCCAGCTATTGTGTGCTTTTTGTGAAAGGGACGCATGCCTACCAAACTTGTTTAAAATGATTAAACATTTTTCATATGGTCCTGTGATTAAATCTGAGCATGGGACTTTGCATATATATCTCAAAGAGTTGGAATTTTATTTTTTTAATCTTTTTTTTTTACTAGTGAAAAGTGTGAATCTGTTTAACATTTTATAATTACTATAATTTACTTTGAGACTTTCTGTCATTTTACCCTTTGGTTGCTTAATGATTCATTTAGACTTTTAAGTGAAATTATTCCTTTTTTCTGTTTCATATGGAAATCAAAAAGAAAAGGATGAAGAGCTGGCCTCTCTTTATCACGCACTTTTTCCTTCATACCTTTCTTTTTCTAGTGATTGATCTTTCTTTTGCCATCAGACACTCCTCTGATTAATTGCTTTGGCCTGTCTTCTCTTACTGTGTATAGTATTTGCACACAAAAAAAGAAAAACTAAAATCACAGTTAAGAAAAAACCAGGTTTCTAAGGCTATCTTGTTTTTCTTACATATGTAGAAGGTAACATAAAATGATGAGTTGTGTTGTGTTAATATTTCATAAAAGTCTGCAACATTTGTTGTTATTTTTAAATAAATTCTTTAAATAATCACTCTCTTGAGGAAACACATAGTAAGAAAAATAGTATGTAGATGGTAAGACAGTGTATCACATTAAAGTGAAAAACTTACTGTATAACCTGCCCATTCCATATTCTGCTGTTATTATCTGGAGAGAATTCTCCCTTACTCTTTTCTATTTTACTGTAATAAGATTATGTGGGGATTCAGGATACAGGCTTCTTCAGTCTGTTATTTTTCCTCTGGGGTTGCCACTCATGTCAGTATTTTTAAATCACTGCAGACATGATATTTGTTTATAAGCATATTTGGATATGTATGCATGGATATGTGTTTATATGCAGAGAGATAATCCTGAGAAGTACAGATATTAGAGACTGAAGAAAACACAAAAGTTAAAATGATACATTCTTCCTGTTTTAATCTCACAAAGACATTCTTAAATGATGAATGGTTACAACTCTTCCTGAAAGTCATCCTGCTTACTGTTACCTCCTTGCTGACTGCAGGGAGTCGCAGCCTCAGCAGGCTAAATTGGCATCTTTCCATCAGTAGCCATAGAGCTACACCAGAGGACAATCTGTTTCTGTACAAGCATAAATCATACAAGCACTAATTTTCCATTGCCTTGAACCCGGTATAGTACATAGCATGTAAGGGAGCAACGCTGAAGAATGAGTGAAACTCTCATTGAAATCCTCATGGCCAATGTTTGCAGACAGAAATGAGTAGTCCCACTGCATGGTTCCACAGAATTAGGTTCAAATTAAATAGAAACAGAGAAGAGTCAAAATAGGCAGAACTGTAAAATAAAACCAATAGAAACACCCACAAAATAACAAGATTTTATCTCCAGGAATTTGTTTGTAGACAATGCTTTAGACAGAATTACCAGGAAATGTTAGTTCCTCTTTGCTTTCCTACCATATAACTAAGGCTCACCTTAGTGCCTGAAAAAAGCTTTAACTTCACTGATATGGACTCTACTAAAAAGCTTGAATGTCTTATGAATAGTATGTGTGAGTTCATGGCATTACAGGAGCCAGAAATGTCTTAAAGAAACGGTGGACTGGTGGTTATTACGAATCTCTGTGTCTAGCCAGGCATTTATATTACTAACTACCTTTGTTTCCAAAAATGTCTCATCTGAAAGAAGGCTAAGCTCCTAAGCTGGAGGAATGATTTGAACAGAAACCAGAAGCAGTTTTACTTTCAAGTGGCTTTTGACTCCACACCAAATACCAAATGTACATCTTGGTTGAGTTTCATATTGAAGCAAAACAAACAAACAAAAAGTCCTCCCCTGTGGAAAACAGCAACGTTGATGACCAGAAACAAATCTGAATCAGTCTACGAGTTAAATTTTGCACAAAGCTGCACACGTAAAGCTTTATTTGAAGCTCTGGAATATAATTATAATTAAGACTTCAAAACATCTTTTTCATTACATTCAGAGCTTAAATTGTGTAACTTATTTGCATTTGAGATAAAAAGAGATGCATATTTTGTATGTTGAAATTAGATTTGTAGAAGCATAAGCCCATTCCCAATGGCAAATATTACTAACTCCAACTCCAGTTATGAAACACTAAATTGTTTTTTAAGTGGGAGCCAGATCTCTTATTTGGCTTTCAATATTAATTCGCTAATGCTTATTGTTGCTTTACTTTCTAGAGGTTATATTAGAATGGATGAACCAGGAAAGCCTGAATTAGATTTAAACTAGAATTTAGGGTTAAGAATTAGAAATACCTGGCATGAGATTTACAGTTTAGATTTAATAGTGTTAAAATTGTGGCCATAATTTTAGCCAGGTTTTTCCAAAAATCCCAGAGATTCTTATAGCTTAGATGATCTTGCTAGTCTTAAACTTTCTTTAATATTAGACTTCTCAATACGAAACTATTTTTGAAAGTTTTCAGTGTGGTATTATTCGGATGGTACCTTTGCTCACACATTCTTGTTGAATTGAACAATAAGAGGATCTTGTTGCATAGAACAAGAACATTTTGCATTTTGGAATCTTACCTTTGACAGGGCAAGCAAAATTATAAATAAAACATCAGAAACTTAAATTCTGGCCTTGATTTACACTGCAATGGCAGACACAGGAATGTCTGAGGAGTTCAGTGGCAACCATATAATGTAATGCACCAGTGCCATGCTGCATGGTGTAAATGGCAAGGAGGCAAGAAAAAAATTCCCTTTACTCCACAAATCCTGCAAACCTGTGCTGGTATTAACCAGACGCTTTTAGGAACATGGATAACCATTTTTAAGAAAATAAGCTAAATACCATTAGACTCAAGAAAGGAGAGATCGTAAGGTCTGAAACCACCATACTTTCTAATAATAATGAAAAGAAGAAAATCACGCACATGAATTTGATTAAGTTTTCCTACAGGTGTATATGGCCCAGCATGGTGTGGATACAGGTCTTTTCTGAGAGAGAAATCTTTAAAATCTCTAAGATTTCTAGATTCTTCAGAATCTGGTAGCCTCTGTTTGATCCAGCAAAGCTTCTCCTTATACAGCTTTTGACTTATAGATAGGATTAAAATGATAGTGACTAAAATCAAGCGTGTATATAAACGCTTAGCTGCACCAGCCTTCTGTAAGAACAAGCTCTGTCTCTGGCATCACCGTTGATAAGTTATGCCAACATTGGCGCTAATTAGGACTATGGCTACCTCACAAGGGGTAGAAGAGTGTACTGAAAACCTTCAAAATTTAGTATAACAACTTGAACAACTTCATTCATTCAGTATTAACAAGTAATTGCCAGTGAATTTATACGAAAAAGGTATACAACTCCCAAATGTAATCATTTCCCTTGTGATACTGAGTATCCTGCCTTTTTAATGGGCCATATAACACATGCCTACAGCAAGTAGGCCTGCTCCACTGTGGGATACTCCAGCATTTCCAAGGGCACTTCCAGAAACATGCCTCTGATAAACCTTCATGAGCCATGAAGAGTGAGTGTAGAATGATCTTTTTGTCTGTTTCTGCTATCATGGCCGTGTACTTACCCCAAAACTTTTCCGCCTTTTGCAAAATACTGTTGGGCCTTCAGTTACCCATTTGTCATAGATCTCCACACACCAGCTCTGTGCAGAGCAAAGCAGTAAATAGATCCTTCTCACTGACTTCCATTTCCATATCCCACCATTGAATTTTACAGAAGTACAGATACATGAGCTAGGTAGTGAACTTTTGCTTTGTCTGTTTTGCTTCAATGTCTAGTTATGTGTGACTGTTTTGGATGTTGCTCCACATTTAGAGGACACATAAGAGAATATGGATTGAAACAGGAGCTGGAATCCAGGTTTCACAAATGCAGGCTACCACTCAACCCACAGTGTCTACAGAAACAACAAAACTAGAAAACACAACACTGAAATGCACACCTTCTGATCCTCCATCCTCACCTGACTGTCTTTCCTAGGAAGGAGATAGCTTAGAAAGAGCTTTCCACCTCTAGGAGTACTCCTGATTTTTAAGGTTATATTGTGTAAATGCCAGTTTCACTGCTACTGCACACTTTATTTCTTCTAGACTCTCTGGTAAATATCATCCAGTTCTGTTGGTTTATTGCAGCTGAATTTCCCAATTGCTCTATGAGTTCTCCTTTATGAACTTCAATGTCTGTAAAGGCTACACATGAGAAAGGCCACTGGAAATTGAATTTTCCTGCCATACAAGTTAATAAATGCCAGTACCAAAAAAATCTTATTCAACTGCCCTCATACCTAAATAACTTCCTGAAATGTCAATTCAATTGCTGTTTATCTTTACCTCTATGAACAATTAAAACAAGATAGAATCTACAATAGTCCACATTTCATACTGTTGTAATTTCACCTTTTCATGAGGGTAAAAAGAGAAGCAAGTGCACAGTCCACATGATTCTGGCATTCTTGAACCACAAAAAATTATAATAAAATCAAATCCTCTTTGTTTTTCTTGTAATTTTCACAGCTTCAGTTTCAACAAACTCGAACATTAAACACCGAACATACGTGATTTAAAACAGGGTAAAGGACAACGGACTGACCAGAGTGCTTTACAGGAGCATAGGACTAGAAAGTCAGATGCAGTCATTGGAAGATTAGAGTGGAGTAATCTGTGTTGCTTCTTGGAATCATTTGAAACCTGCTTTGATCTGCTGTTGCTGCGGCGGCTCCTTGCTGCCAGGACACAAGCTAGCTAGTTTCAGACTGTGCTGAATATATAAAAAATGCTGTAGTAATGCATGTATATACCTGCAACTATTTATACTCCATTGCTTTTTTTCACCATGTCTCCTCCATGGTACAAAACCCTCTTGCACAAGAGCAGCACAAGATTCATAACTTCTATGGATCAGACACCAAGGGTATTATGAGCCTGACACATATAATACACAAAAAAGGTACAGTAAATACCTCCAAATGTGAGCAGTTAAGCATAAATATACCTAGGAAAGACACCACATTGAACTGGAGATTAAGTAGTAACTCTTTGATTTGTAACTCTTGGAAGAAGGGTTGCTTATTTGAAGCTTGACTGTGTCTTTGGAAATGGACTCCATGAAAGCACATGTCTAGAGATTAAAGTATATTTGCATTTGTTTAAAAAAAAGGCATCTGGCTTATCTGAAGAACAGGAACCTGGCCTATAGGGAAGTCTTTCAGAAGTCCATGACATTTTTAAGAGTACAATCCCTACAATGAAAAGGCTAAGCCTAGACTTCCCTGGACTAAGAAAACTGGGATTTTACTTTAGTTACTAGCTCTGTCTTTCTCTATATCTCTTTCATAGCAAAGTTTCTTTTAAGAATATCAGCACTTAGTATGGTGGTGGGCCAGGATGTATACTTTGATACAGCACTATGAGAAAGCATAGAAAAATGTTATCAGTTCTTTGTCTTTTCCTTTCTCTCTTTCCTGCCTGCCCGCCTCCTTCCGTCTTTTCTCTCTGACAGTAATGTGAAGAGCATAAGATTTTTTGAAGAAGTGAAAGGCTGTTTTTTCCACCTAGTCTATGCTTTACCCACATATGTGGGAATAACATGCTTCACTTCTTCTCCCTTGAGTCCTACCCTGTAAAAAGATGTATAGAGCTAATACAGAAGGATGTAGGGAAACATCTGTAACAACAGCATTTTCTCTCCCTAGGTGAGCCTAGGCTCACTTTCCGTGGCAAGGCAGGCTCTTAAAAATTTAGGTGGCAGGTGATTTTCCTGACAGTACTTTGCATGCATGGGAGAGGGGAAGAAAATGGTCAGAACAGTGATGGGAAGGTCCTGGAAATCAGTAGGGAAAAGAAGGGAGGGAGAGACTAAA
Source organism: Sagittarius serpentarius (assembly GCA_034782735.1). Classification (NCBI taxonomy): domain Eukaryota; kingdom Metazoa; phylum Chordata; class Aves; order Accipitriformes; family Sagittariidae; genus Sagittarius; species Sagittarius serpentarius. Next base: position 14,265,002 of record JAVKLA010000026.1, read on the forward strand.
ATGTTTGAGAATGTCTGTCCTAGAACTTTTCATTATCCTCCTTCTAACTCATCTTTTGCTATATTTTTAAAGGAATGATTATATATATCCTTTGGGTAGAAACAGATACTGACCAGCATGCGATTAGATGGAGAAAGACATTCAAAGAATATTTCATGGATTGTCAGTTAGAATCAGTGAAGACTGAACAAAGTATCAGACTGTCTAATTTGTAAATCTGAACTGTACTAAGTGGTGTTAAGGGGAGTGAGTGAAATTCGCTGGACAATTCACTTGACATAGAGACAGCTGAAAAGGTGATAGGACCTTTTTGTATTTTTAACTGATAAAATTCACTGATACACAGAAAGCACTCCACACTAAAGTCAAATGACAAATACTATAAAGAAAAAACCAAAAATATCCTAAGCTCAGTATAACTAAGTTGATGAGTATTTTTTTTATTTCCTGATGATTAGCGGAAGATATAAATAGCATTTAACATCTTAGTTTTGAAGAAAGCAAGTAATTGAAAGTGATACCTGAGTAGGAAAAAAAAAAATCTAAGATCTAGATCCTTCCAAGAATCTAGTTTAAAGACCATTCATCTGAGTTTTAGATGCATGGAAAATATTGGAAGGTTTCATTATTGCAACAATGGCTGATAAAGAGCTTCCTAGTGGAAAGGATAACAAAGTCAATGCAGGAGACAGATGTGGCTGTTCTTCTATAGATCATGTCAAGCTAACATTTGATGATGTTTAGTATGTTCCGTATGTTCATTTGTAGGACATACAAAGTTCTTTTTCAATGTTAAAATACTGTTTCCAGTACCTTCCCCTCTTAGCTGGTGTGTGAGCTGCTTGTTACCGTGCAATGATTCTACATGCTTTTACTGCCTTTACTGAAATCTATGATGATTTTCCCAGAGTTTTGAAAAACTCTTCTTAGGTGGTAGTTGCTACTGAAGTAGCATGACAAAGTGATACGCAATGAAAAGCAGGCTCATGTACTAAACAAAAAGTTCTGTTACCAACTAATGAAGCCTTGCATTCTGTGGATTCGTACCGCATGGTTGACTGCCTTTATAAACGAATGAAATTACAGCTGCCACTGGAATCCACATGTTCTTAGGCATCAGAGAATGGTGGGGCAGGGAGGGAGGCAATGTCTTTAAAAATATCAGCAATATGGAAGGGTAGGAGTCCATATCTTTTTTGACAGTAGAAATTACACTTGACAGAAGAACCTGGACTGAGGAATAAATTCTCTCATTTCTAATAAGGTGTGAGGTCTACCTGAACTTTCTCCAAAGTTAGGTAATTTGTAATAGAGCTTTCCTGCATCGATTCTCCAATGTCTTATGTATTGTGCTGATGCCAGATCCTTTCTTTCTGTGGAGACATTCTTACTTGGGTACCCATTTTCATGAGCTGTGTAGGCACACAACACATTTGAACATCGACTCAGCTGAAATTAGCAATGAGTTCAAAAGTTGCTAAGAACTTACAGACGTACAGATATACATACAGAAATAACAAGACCATATGACCCTTATTCCCACAGGAATCAAAATTGCAAAATAATTATGTTTGTAAATGAAATAACAACTATCTATAGAAGAGACAGGATCACATGTGTTAGAAATGAATATGCATGTAGATTGTGGAAGTATCTATTAACTAGTTTTGTTAAAATAGAGATTATATGATTCTGTTTTCACTTGGGCTATGCATACTATTAATGGACTAAATAATGGATGTATTTTGCAACCACCCTAATACACAGTGTGTTGCAAAGCAATAAATGTACTTAAGTTTACATATCCAACATCTCAAATTAATTGTTGTAACAGAAGTCTGGAAAATGATATTAAAATATATGACAAGTAAACATGTTCTTTGGTGGATTTGCAACAATTCCCAAGGCACTTTTATTTCTTCATTAGGCTGAATACAGAAAATCCCTTGGTGTAGTTCCATTAAAACATCTTTGCTCTTTAATGATGATTATTTTTCGCACAGAATTTGAAATCCCCCAGTATGAAGGAAGATCTAGATCATCCTGAGTCAGCTATATAACTTGTGCCTTTTGGCCTTTCTCTATTAATAAAAGGCCTCTGACATATTTTTTCTGCTGAAGAATATAAGAAAGAGAAAATAAATACAGTGAACTGTAAAGGAAGGGCACTTGTTTTGTTCTTTGCAGAACTGTTGTATTTCTAAACCTAAAAGTTATTTTCTTACAAGGTCTTTGCAGTCTCCATTAATCATTTCTTTAGCTAAATCTGCCTGTTAGCCTATTTCTAGCTGCCACTGCATGCTTCTAGCAGTTTCTTTAAGCAGCCCATGCATTTGTTTTTGACAGAGGTTGGCCTTAAGACAAAATCATCCATTCAAATCAATAACCATCATGCAACAATTGTTGACTAAGCCAATGTCTTCTGCTTCAGAACAAAAATCCAGTGGCAGTACTGTATAATTTTAATTTTACTTTTCTACCAGAACTCCTCTATATGTTCCTGCTCTGTCTCTCTCCACCTCGTGGTTGTTTTGTATCATTGCAGTCAATTATTTCAGGGCTCAAGCTGAACATTGTTGTTTTCCTGCACATAAATCAAATATTTAAGGGTGTTATCCTTTTCTGTTCAGTTATCTATCTGCTAGCTGATATAGCTGAAATTTATATCTGTGAACTTACTTTTAATGGAACTACTTCTTCTGTCATGTTCAGGAGAAGACAAGCTGTTGATTATGACATGCTTTCAGATTTCTATGTCATGTCAGATACAATTTCTTTGTGATACTTTGTCTTGAGACCTCAGATGCACACCTTAAAAACACGATGGATGATCAGAAAGCAGCCTTCAGTGGATTTTCTGTAAATTCAATTGCTTAATATTTAAAAAGAAGGAAAAAAATCCAATTCTGCAATAAATCCAAAAGACTATTCCCTTTCCCCTTTTTCCGAAGTGCAAATTGGAGTAGATCAACAAAAGGCCAGTTCTGATTATTGCTGTGCTTAATTTTAAAGCTAAGTGCCTAGTGACAGCATAGATTTAGGTGTTACGGCTACCTCTGTAGCTCACAGGTAGCTCATACTGTGAGTTAGTCATCTGAACGCTGGGGAAGGCAACAGGTTCATCACCTAGATGACAGCTAGCACTGAAAACAGCAGTATGTCCTTAATCTCACCTGCAAGTGCAAGTGCTACATCTTTGGCTGGAAGCAGGAGTTTGTCTTCAGTTGGGATTCACACTTATTTCTGGACTCTCTCTTGTACTTAAATCATAAATATCTCCCCCCACCCCGCCCGCAAAGATATAAAAAATTCAAGGTTGCTCATTTTATTCCGTTTATGAGTAATTAGCTGAAAAGCATTGGAAACCCAGCATCTGTCATTCACGAGACTCTTGAGTTCTGAGGCATGAAGCAGAAATCACCTCATTCCATATGGTTAAAATGTTTTCTTGTTTCGACTTATAAACTGGAAACTTGAACCTCACTCTAGAGCCTAGTAGTTAAAGCCTTTGGGAAAGAAAAGAGAGACCTGGAGGCCCTTCATTAATCTAATCAATACTGAATATTAAAGTAGTCACGGAGTGGAGCACCTGGTCATTTTTGTCTCCCAGATAAATGCATCAACCATTATAATCACACCCATTCTGTCTTCTGTGCCAAATGAATGTTCATCGATCCCATGTAAAGTGGAATCATTTTAGCTTAAGAAAAAAAAGAAATGCAAAAGCACTTCCCTTCCCTAGACTCCACCTCAGTGTGGCAATTAGGGCACCCCCATAGGAAGCATATATTCCAGGACTGGAACAGCTAACCCCCATAACACAGGTGCATGCTTTTTCCATGTAGTCCTAGATAAAAGCAGATCTAGTAAGGGACAGGGGATGTTCCCAGATTTGCTTTTTGTGGAACCAAACTATGTTGAGTATGCTCTGAGAAAGCCAACAGAAACTAGCCCTACCAGCAACACAGGCAGAGATTAGGTTATGACCTGGGACATGACGAAAGCATGGATTAGGCCTGGAGCTGCTCAGGCTTACCATGATTCAGCTCAGGTTGGGGACTGTTTTTTAGAGGTAAGCATCCTCTGAGCATCTGCAGTAATGAATAACCAACTTTTTCAACATTTTTTTGTATGCTGTCTATTATGCAAGATACTTACTTAATCAATATGGGTTTTTTTCCTTGATTAGGATTTCCTGTATTCCTTCCTATGCCTGTAATTTGGGGCTGTTTTTCTTCCCAAAGAAAAGCTTCACAAAACTATCTGTCATGCAGGGTTTCTAGCAGGTGAGTCATTAATTATTCATTTTGATGAGTGTGACCACTGCTGTGAGACAGCCCCAGGAGGATTTCCAAAGGACCATTTGGTAATAAATATTCAATAATTTGTAATGTTTAGTTCTGATTCATGTCCCAGTACACGTCAATGGCTGGATGTGTCCACTGTCCATACATAATATCTCCTTTCACCATCATTTAATGACATCAAAATCATGCATTGCACCATCTTGAAACAGAAAATTAACAGATTTTTAAAGTCACCTTGTCAACTCTAAGACTACACTTCAGCCTTGTAAGTCCATAAACTCTCTTTAAATGCTTATTAAAGCTTATAAATGATGCTTCTACTTCAGTGGAGCTGCTCTCATTTACAGTGTAAGATGATTTGGTTCATTATTTGCAAGTGGAAGCGAGGCAGAATGAAAAGATGTGTGGAAAAAATGACAGTGGCAGCATGCAGCATCCTATTAAATGGATAAGAACGATAGTTGGGGGGGTTTCCAAACCTAACCACACAGTGAGTAATCAAATGGATTTAGAATCTAGTAATGTGTTTTTTGTTTCTTAATTGGCAAATTCATACAATTCTTGTCAAGCTGATTTTGCATATTTTTTCTAAGTAATAGAAAAATGAAAATCATACGTATACCAAATATACGTGAGAATATGAATCATCAAAACTTTTAAACAATTGTTTCAATCTGTCATTTTTTAGGTGTTCAAATCAACACATGATTCCCGAGAAAGAGTTGAAAACTGAATGAACATTAACAATGCCTTTCTCATTTTAAACAAGCCCACACAGACAGAGGAATGAAACTTTTGACTGTCAGGTGCTTCTTCAGTAATTGCCAATGCTGATGACACGGTAACACCGAAGTGCCAGGTTGAACTGAGTTTGGCGTCGGGAAGGTCATGGCGAATAATATGAAACTCAGTATAAGGTTGTAGTTACTGCAAATGAGTAAATCTTAGTAGAAATCAGTGAACTTATTTTTTTTCTTCAGCCTTCTTTATTTCTCCCTTTTATGATGTGACAGAAAAAATGTAAGTTTCTTCAAATGAGACTGACAAGCAAGAAGAGTGGGAAAGAGTGAAGATAAGGAAATAAGTGTCGAAGCTGACAGTGTAAGGAGCAAGAATAAAATTACCTTGGATGTCTCTGATACTGAAATTACGAATAGTTATGCTCTCATTAACACTTTCAGTATCACCACTAAAATTAATATCATGATGCATCCAGCTGTGAAAACACTATAAACTGGAGTAAAAGAGACTCCTTATATTAAGCATTTAAAATTTGTCAAAATCTGAACTGGATAAATCATTCATATTATAGGTTAAACAAATTAATTAACTTGACTATTCATAATTTTTAAAAACGAGCCCCTTGCTATCTAAAATTTCACTATGAACAAAGTAATCCAGTAAATTAAAAAAGCTGGATTGTTAGTCACAGAGACTGCATTGATTTTACTTAACTTTAACCTTCTGAAAGTTAAGCATCTTGCCTAGGCTAGTTGACAAGACTCCATCTATAGCCCATGCAGGGAGAAAGACACGCCCATAAAGTAATTTATCAACGGCTAAGATTCTGTCTGAGATAGATAAGACAAGATGTCCTCAGGAGGTACCTGTCTCTTTCCCTTGGCAATTGAGAAAGCCTCCACAAATCTTTTAGGTGTGGTGCCTAATGTCTGGATGGTTAATGTTAGGTAAGCTGAATCCTGCCTTAAGTTACCCAGGTTGTTTTGAGTTACAAGGGACTCAGGGTTTTCATACTGACTCTAAACAGAGAATTCTGTTGGATTGAAAGGGTGAATCTCTCACTGTGGATATGTAAAAATAATTAGTATAATTTTAGAAAGAATAGGTATCAGTAGCATGACATGAGAACTTCTAAATATTCATGTATTTATAAGACTCTCATTTCAGAGCCTCTCACGCTTCCAGTATATAATGACTGAGAGCAGTCGTACAATTTGGACTCCAGAAATCACAAATCTATTATTACTTTCTTTGTAGTGAATCCTCAATGCCTATAGGTTTTGACAGAAAAATTATTTTTCATCTAGAAACAAGCTAATATATTCTGAAAAGGTTTACTGAGTGGAAGAATAGAATCCTAGAACCATTTAGGTTGGATAAGACCCTTAATGTCATTGAGTCCAACTGTTAACCTAGCACTACCAAGTCCACCACTAAACCATGTCCTTAAGTGTCGCATCTACATGTCTTAAATACCTCCAGAGATGGTGATTCAAAGATGCCTAATGAGATGCTAAAAAAGATGCCTAAGAAGGGATTATAGCCTTCTATGACACTTCATTAACTCTGTCCAGTGTGGGCTGCACCTCAACTGCATGACCCAGTCAGTGTATGAGCAGGGAGCTATGATAAACTCTCCTATACCCGTTCTCCCTTCTATACAGGAATTACATGGCCCTAAAATTTCTTTGTAAAATGTTTTTATCACCCCCCTAAAATACGCAGCAAATGGAACTAAGATAATGCAAGTACATTTTGGCATGTTTCAGAGGACAGGGTGCTGAAGAGACATGCATAGAGTCTGTTTAGTTGACTGTGATGGCTGAAGTTACATACTTTAGATCTACTCGTTAGTGTGCCTTTAGTCAGAGAAATCATATCCTACTGATAAATATTTCTCACAGCTCTGCTCTGACATGCTGCTATCTCTGTTTGTTTTATTCATTTTATATGCTTGAAATCTTCCCATTTATCTAGTAGAGTTATTCAAAATGGAGATCTGGTACCTCCTGAAGCAATATGACTTAGTGTGAAATAAATGGGAAGGGAATGAAAAGGTGCTCCGTATCAAGCTCTTCAAGGTATTTTAAAGGTCTTAAAGGCGCTAGCTAACCAAGTAGCTGTGGCAGCCCAGAGATTTATTCAAATAACAGAAGAAACTGTAAATAAATAAAGAAAATTAGGTAGATAGGGAGTTTTAATAAAAAAGACAAGTTGTCTTGTATCAAATCTTCCAAATACAGGTTTTGATTTACTTCTGATCTTTAATATTGAATAACACATTAAAGTTATAACAAGTCTTAATTGCTAGAACTAATTACGTCCTTGTAGAAAGAAAGTTGATCATGCAACCATCACAGAGCCAGGAGTCAAAAAAATAAGATCCTGAAGAATTAGTATCTCTGGCATTACATTAAGGCAAAGATATAAGGTAAAAGATTTGTGGGTACCTGGAATTGAAGGACATCTGGCTTATGAGGATATCTCATTAACAGCTATTCAACATAAACAAACAAACAAACCCCTCACAAGACAGCAGAAAAATAATAAATGAAATACCTCGATACAGAAACTTTAATAAATGGGAGATAACAGAAACAATACTAAAGCACAGAGCTCACAGATCACTGAAGAGACCACTGGAGCATAGCCTCGGAGAGCTTAGAAACTGGTAACAGGGAAGAAACAAGATCATCATGGATGTCACAGGAAAGATAAAAATTGTGGGCTATTCAAAGGGAATTATGGAAATGTGAAACTTTTTTCGGGAGGCTTAGGGGAGGGGCTGAAAGTTGGGAAAGGGAAAGATCAAAGGAGATGGGAAAATCTGTCCAAAGTAGGTGTGGGAAAATGGAAAGGAGGAGATAAAAGAGGCCGGTCCCATGTAAGCAGGCTCTTGGTCAGTATGTCCATCTGGTTGTGGTGGGCTGACCTTGGCTGGATGCCAGGTGCCCACAAAAACTGCCCTATCACTCCCCTCGTGAGTGGGGCAGGGGGAGAAAAAATATAACAAAAAGCTTGTGGGTCGAGATAAGGACAGGGAGAAACGACTCAACGATTACCATCACAGGCAAAACTGACTCAACTTGAGGAAATGCATTTAATTTATTGCCAATTCAGTCAGAGTAGGGTAATGAGAAATAAAACCAAATCTTAAAACTCTGTCTTCCCACCCTTCCCTCCTTCCCGGCTCAACTCCACTCCTGATTTCTCTACCCCCTCACCCTGCTGCAGCACAGGGAGACAGGGAATGAGGTTTGGGGTCAGCTCATCACACATTGTCTCTGCTGCTCATTCCTCCTCAGGGGCAGGACTCCTCACACTCTGCCCCTGCTCCAGCCTGGGGTCCCTCCCACGGGAGACAGTCCTCCATGATCTTCTCCAATGTGGGTCCCTCCCATGGGAGACAGTCCTCCATGATCTTCTCCCATGTGAGTCCTTCCCACGGGCTGCAGTCCCTCAGGCACAGACTGCTCCAGCGCGGGTCCCCCGCGGGGTCACAACTCCTGCCAG
>JAVKLA010000026.1:14273642-14305217 GCA_034782735.1 Sagittarius serpentarius
CCTGCCTCCCCAGGGTCTTCCCCAGGGGCTGCAGGGGAATCTCTGCTCCGGCGCCTGGAGCACCTCCTCCCCCTCCTTCTTCTGCACTGACCTGGGGGTCTGCGGAGATGTTTCTCTCCCATGTTCTCACTCCTCTCTCCCAGATGCTGTTGCACAGCAGGATTTTTCCCCCTTCTTAAATCTGTTATCCCAGAGATGCTACCACCATCGGTGATGGGCTCGGCCTTGGCCAGCGGCGGGTCCATCTTGGAGCTGGCTGGCATTGGTTCTGTCTGGTCAAGCGATGCACCTAGTTGCTGCAGTCTGTCCCATCTTGTTAAACTGTTTCTGTCTCTTCTCTGTGTGACATTACTCTCTCTTGTGTGTGATTTGCTAATGAACCGTAAGCAGGACTATTCTGCAAGCAGGACTATTCTGCAAGCAGGAGACTGAATCTGGCCATACCCAAGGTTGGGGCTGTGTCTGTGTGTTTATTCTGGTCATGCCCACAGAGCCAGGGTTCAAGGGACCCACAGATGTGCCTGTTCCCATGGGTTTGGAGAGTGAAGGCACCTGTATTTTTGCAAATGAGCTCTAATCCTGACGACCTGAAGAGAAGAAACAGGATCAGCCCTCAGTGCTGTTCACAGTGATGAAAGTGCTGCTCGTGCATTTATGGCTGCCAACAAAGGACTCCACTCCTTCTCTGTTGATCTATACGGCTGGATGCATGTCTGTGCATGTATTATACAGGTGTTTGTGCATTGTGTGTGTATCTGCATCTTTACAGTACATGCTTAGCCTTGCTGCTGGCCGAAGATATGCTTGGGAGCAGGAGCAAACAAACCAGAGAGGAGAAATCCCCCGGGTCTTCAGGTCCTCCGGATTTGACTTCCCTTAACAATTAGAAAATTGAATGTCATCTAAATGCAATGTTCAGACCATTCAATGTTTTGTGAAAGGTATATGTTCTGGCTGTTAAAGTTATACAAAATTTGCATGAGGATTTTTAAATCTAAACTCAGATTTTTTTAAAAATCTTGATTTGGAAATACTAATTGTAGATATATAATTAATACAGTTAATATTAAGGTAAGTTAGACGTATTCGTATTATATACTCAAAGAAGCAGATAAAATCTAGGAGACACCTAAAAAACCCACATGAAAATCAGGTGAATTCCCTTAAGAATGAGGAAGAATGGACATTGTACCTATTTTTAAAAAGGGATAAGAGGGAAGACCTAGGTCCATCAGCTTAGCCTCAATACCAGAAACATTCTGGAACAGCTTGTTAATTAGTTTGGATGCACCCTGCAGATAAGGTGATAGGGAACAGCTGACATGGATTTGTCCAAAAAAAAAAAAGTCATCTCAAATCAATTCAAATTCTTTCTGTGGCAGGGTAATTGCCCAGTGGACAAGGGAGAAGCTATAGATTTGATATATCTTGACATTAGTAAGCATTTTCACACAGTCCCAATTGGCACTGTCAAACAAACTCCGGAGGAGCACAGTCTGGCAGTAATTGTCACATGGAAGGTGCACAATGGTTTGAAGAGCTGAACTCAGTCACTACCCAATGGAGACCATCAAATCTGGAGGATTTTCCAGTAAAATTAACCAACATAATTAACAACAATATAATACCAATTACTAAATGAGTAGCAAAAGCCAGTACCAGTATGATTAGCTGATTGAATAATTAATTAATTGGTAGCACAAGGAAGGCTTTCTAGGGAGTCTGTTGAATCCTTGTCATTGGAGGTGTTTAAGAGTGAGTTAGACTACAGTATGTTGGGGATAGGTTTTTGTGAGATTGATGGATAAATGCGACTAGACAGAAGTCTGATGCTCTCTGTGCCTCTATGATCTCTTCACAACTTTTTTTTCTTTGGCTCTGTCACAGCTTCTGACATTACTTTGGGGTAGCTGCTTGCTTGTTACCTCAAGCTTTACTGCATCTTTTAAAATCCTGAACATCTTTCACAGGATCTAAAATAGAGGCACTGCCTGGCACAGTTTAGAAAGGTTTTGGAATGAAATCTCTGTATAAGTACAAAGTTTTCTCATTAGGTGTCAAATAAGAAGTTATTTGTGCTATAATTTTCTAGCGATAGCTAGAAGTTGAAGAGTTATCAGGCTGCCTATTGTGTGTGTGCATATATAGATGTATTAAACAGAAAGATTGTATATAATTTCCTTTAATTATATCTTTGCCTATTAAAAGCCAACTGAATGCATTTTGTACCACATGATCAATGGTGTTAAATCACTTGCATTTCATTGCTGAAAATTTATTTTTGAGATTCAGTACTTGAGGCTATAATAGATTTCCTAATTGTAAATCTCAAAATTATGTTCTGCCTAAATTACAGTGTAACTGGCAGCAGAACATGCTTTGTATCCAAATATAGGGTTTCATGTTTTGTGTGAACTGCAAAAGCATTCTGTTAAAGATGGTTTTGCATAAACTTGCATTTGTTTTACTGTATTCAATGTGTTCATAGAATAATCTATATTTATGTAACATCTTTCTTTCCCGCTACACACATATGAACACACTGAAAGAACTTTGAAGTTTTAAAGTCAAATATTTCAATTCAGGAAACCACAGAGTGCTGAAATTCTGTGGGCTGGGGTTTTTTGTTTGTGGGTTTGTTTTTTTTGTTTGTTTCTTGTTTTTTTTTTTAAGCCATCTGCTAGGTGAACATCATTAGGCAGCGTGTGATTACACAGTCTTGTAATATTCTTTGTGTTTATAGGCTCTGCTCTTGAGTGTGGTCTTGGAGCTGCTCTTAGCTGACAGATAAATAGACTTGGCAAACCACACACAAACTGTAGAGAAAGATTTGTTTCCTTGTAATGAAAAGGAAAGCAAATGATGTCTGTAGCTAATGGCAGCCAAAATGCTCTCAAAAAACCTTTCATTTCCTCCCTTTACCAACAGACACTAACCTCAGAGAAGAAAACTGCAGTGTGAGAGCTCAGAGGAATCTACTAGGAAGCTTTGAGTAGGGCACCTATTCAGACACTTTCCTCATGTTACCTGTAGTCAGATGGCTGCTTCTAAGCAGCTTCCCCCCCAGCGTGCAGACACCGGCAATCATCTTTCACCTAACGTAAGTGGTGAGGCTTTCCCTACAGTTAGGGAAGACTCTCAGTGTAACTTGTCCAAGTAGCTACGCGGAGGCTTCCAGAGGCAGCCTGCTTCTTCTGGCCTACATCTGGGCCACCCCATGGTTCTGGGTTTTCTTCTGCAGACCAAGATGGAAGAGGGAAGGGATGTGAGAAGAAGATATCCTGGATCTTGTCCCAGCACTGAGTTAAAAATAAGGCATTTTGCCATAATGTGTAGTTATATCATAAAACAGCTCTCAGTACTGTAACTCAGAATGAGTCACTTCTCAAACTTCTCACTAGTGTTAGTTGATAGATCAGGCTTAACTTGACGAAAAAGATGAAAATATGTTTTTCAAGGAAACAACTTCTAGCCATTTTAAAATGCTGTCATTTATCCCATTTGAACTTCTAGAGGTGCAAAACCATTTTCAGTTAAATGAAACTGGTCCTCAAAGTGTTCAAATGGCCTTAAAATAAAAGGATTTAAGTAACATAAATCTGTAATTAAGTTAAAGCAGTTTTATAGGCAGGAGCATAAACAACACTTGCATCTTTGGACCGTAAGCCATCGTAGCACAATTACTCCATTTAGGAGTCTAATATGTGTGACCATAGCATAGGGAATCCAGGTTAGTAAAACAACCAATATAAAATCAACATTAAGTGACAGATTTTTGTCCTTCAAATAGCTTTAGTCTTCCCACTCACCTAGAAACTTTGCTCCCTTTTCTTTGAATTTTCTCTTTTACCTCCCTAATTAACAGGATCCCTATTTGTCCCCAAGCAGTATGACCTTCAGTTGGCTTTATCAGTCTGTGCCATGGTTCACACTTTTTGTGGGAGACAGTCTGTGTACGGGTTAGCCACCGTAAACACCTGAGTTTCTGGTGCATGATATGGCCTTTGGTTCAAGTTCTGTCTGTTTTCTTAAACCAAAGCCAATGCTTATGCAGATGTTTCTGTCTTGCACAAAATTGCTGAGGCCTGAAAACCTACATAAGAGCGAAAATTTGAGACTTATTCCCATCTGTGTTTTCACAGACTGGGTAGCCAAAGAATTGACCCATATAACAAAAATAACCTTAAGCCCAGAATTTTCAGTTCTAATGGATGGATATTCCCTGACAAAAAAAACCAACAAAACCTTGGTTAAAAAATCTTTGTCTAGCTGAAGACTCAGTTATACTGAAATACCTAGAAAGCCAGTCTCATGGATGGTTAAATTGAGCTCAGTGAGGACACAGTGAGGACGCCTTTGGAAAATTCATATCTGATAGGTGTCATCAGTACATTCAGGTTCAGCTTTCCAGAAAATAGAAACCATAGTTGAACTATGGTTATTCTTGCTTTACACAATTATTTCCATTTAATTTGTCACCTCTGCTTAAGCCCTGATTAATCTCACCTATGTTTATGTACCTAACAGCGGTACTTAAGTTGGAAGCATAAGCATACTTAACAGTTAAGGAGAGAGAAAGGCACCTCCACAGGATAATTCAGAATTAAGATGGTCTCAACCCACAATAGAGGTGCTTGTCTCTGTCCTCTGACAACAGCCAGTGCCTACAGCAATCATGCTCCCAAATTAGATCCTTCAGTTAATTGGGTCAATCGGGATCCATGTGGGGCATTGTCCTAAATTAGAATAAGCATTGCTGCTCTCTTTCTGTATGCTTTTTTTTACAGTACCTGAACAATAAAATCATACTTGATTAGTTTTTGTTACATGCTACAATCTAATATAATAACACAGGGTAAGCAAATAGCTAGTTGATATTACGCTGTGAACCTGGCAGACTGTCTAAGCCAATTAGGGTCAATGTAGATCAGTTTTACGCCTGCGGGAAGTAGTTGTAGCCATACACTAAATGATTCAGAGAAGCAGCAGAGAGTATGGTAGCAGGAACAATAGGACTGCCTTGGGTCTTTGTATTAATTTATAAAATACAGTGGAGGAAAATGCATGAATGAGTTTGTAAGACTTTAGCTTCCTGGCCTGTGTGGAAGTGCTGGTTCCAACTTGTAATATCCCTAATGGCAATAGCTACCCAAAGGGTGTCATCTTATCTGCTGGACAGATACGTCTGCATATGCTGACTGTATGTAGTTTATTGGCAGGGACTGTGGGGATGGAGGCCAGAACTCACACATGTGGTTGTTAAATTCCTAAGCTGAACCCTCCAACGAATATTGTAAACATATCTTCAACACAGCAGGAGCAATTCTACATGAGTATTATGCTTCTTTTCCAGAAGGAATGTTGACACTAATTCTTATAAAAAAAGAATGAGCACAGGGAGTCTGTTGACTACAGTGTAGCTGAAATGGGTAAACGAATGAGATCCTATTGCCACAGGAAGGAGAAATCAGACAGTAATGATGTGACAGTAAGCACCAATCACAAGATATCTGGGAAGACAAAGAACAAGCATTAAATCACAGATGTGGCAGTTCAGCTTCCTTTCTTATACATTACATATCAGGTGTCATGCTCATATACCAGACAGATGAAAAGCTGTACAAGGAGGTGTGCAGGGGACCTCTATATACCTCTATACACAATATATATGTATTTTCAAAGGGTGAACTGAAGTTCTGTTACATAGGAGAAAAAAAATTGAATTTGTTGGACTCAAACAAAATATCTGTAACAAATTGCCTCCTTAGTCTTTTTTCCTCATCTGTAAAATAAGAACAATAATCTCACCCTACTGCCCATTACCTACACAGTAAGATTCCCATTCAGAGATTTTAAGGCCAGAGACTCAAATAGTTCATCATATCCGATATGCTTGGATGCATAAAATTTCATTCATTATTCCTGTATTTAGCCTAATAATTGGCATTTGAAGAAACAGTAACATCATTTGTAAAGGGTCTGAGCTTTTTTGGAAGGTTATAGGACATGGAGACCATATTCTCTGATAGCTTTTTATTAAATATATGTCTCATTTCCAGGTTGAATCGACCTAGCTTCAGCCACTGTTTCTTGAGATGTGTTTCTTTCCTAGTCTGTAGATCTGACAGGGGTAGCACAGTGGGCATTGAACTCAATACCACTAGATATCCATGTAATAAGAGCAAGAATAGTTCTTCATTTTACTCAGCCGCAGTAATAATATTTGATGTGGGGAAATGCAGGGGAAGGGTTTGATCTAAAGGCATTTGAGTTATCAGCAGTTCTCAGCCTGCCTTAAATGTATTAACGTTCCCACTTTCAGTTGGTAAAGGGGGAAATAATGGTAAGTGTCACATTACAGGGCAATTTGAGCCTGTTCATTGTAAGCATATGGGAGATATTTTCTCAGCAGTGCAAGCACCAGAACACGTTGCAATTCCAAGAGCAACAGATCACTGCAATAACCCAATGGTCAAAGAAATTAATTCAGATAAAGGATAAGAAGGCCCAACACTTTTAATTTCTTTTTATCCTTTTAGACATAAAAATGACATTTAAAGGCAGAGTCATTACACTGTGCTTTTCCCCTGATAAAGAAACAAATCTCTGCTAACATTTTTTAATTCTTCCTTTGCTATAATTGAACCAGTTTATGTTCATTCTGCTTCCTGATGGTTTGTTGAGAATCAAATGCTGGGGTAGACTTACAGCTCCAGCCTTGTGCATTGGAAGATGGCTATGTTGACAAAGGTGGATTAACATCTGTGTTTGGCACAATACCTCTATGCCATGAAAAGACACATGCCCCCCAAAGCCTAAAATGCTGCAGCTTTTAAAGCATGCTCTTCTGTCAATTTTGCTAGGCTACTTTGTAAAAGAAGCAACAGGACTGGAATATAGCATTATTTACATGAGTAAATATGACTGTAAAAGTAGGGAAACCTGAAATTTATTGACCTCCAACTTGAGCTCTCTGGTCCTATACTGATGAATGGTAGCTGCTGAAAGGAAAGGAGCGGAACTTTTGTGCTTCCTTACAAAAAAGAACAGAGATAAGTGATGAACCTGTAAGGCTAGGGCACATCTTCCCTTGCTATGGAATATATCTCATGTTTTGGAGCAGTGACTGGTTTGTGGACAGAGTCAGAAAAAAACCAAAGAAACCCAAAATGCTCTTTAAATATTTTCCTTTTAGGTTGTCACAAAGGAAAAATATTGTTGATTATCACCACAGTTATACATGGTTGAATTATCTCCTGCTTCTGTCAATTTATACCACAAATTACAGTACAATAGCATTGTACCTGAAAGATACTATGTACTGTAGCACACCACACTATCCTGCTTTAAATATTTCTGTATTGGGCAACAAATGCATCCATGATGAAGACTGAGTCACGTCACATTGCTGCAGAAGAGAGAGTCCACAGACCTGAGCTTTTCCAAGAATTCCAAGAAGTATCTGGGAACAGTGAGTTATTTTAGCTACAGAATGATTTTAATTGACACTTGGTTTTGGAAGCAAATTATTTATATTGTGTATTTTGTCTCTTACAATCAAAAGGCATACTATTTTACATTTTCTATTTCCCCTTTCAGATGTTTCTTACATTTACATCGAAATCGATGTATTTTCTTTTGCTATAGAAATCTTTTCACAAAAGCTAAAACTCTCAGCACAGGTATAAGGATGTTTATAGAAAACTGAATTTGGAGTAACTGCTGTTTTTCAAAAAAGCTTGGAATTGTTTTTCTGTATTATTTCAAGCTTTATTTAAAAAAAAAGTCATTGCAATACCAATTAATAATCTTTATTTATTGATCACAGTATTTGAAAATGTGGAAAATCAAAAATAGGGGTTTAGAAAACAAGAGCTCTCAACAGCTCAGCAGCTTGTACAACATGCTTGCTGACATGTCTAAAATACCTAGGAACTACTTTTTTATCAAAATAAAAAAAATTCAACAGCCTTTTGGAAAAGGAAAAAAATGTCTAAAAAGTAAAAAAGGAATTTGAAATCAAACACTTAAAGGCTGCTCAGTTTAACATATGACTCTCAATAATCCAGACATTTTCTTATTGACTAGTAAAATTCAACCGTTTTAATAGCATTTTGTTTAAGTGTTTACTGCCATGTAACTGTAACGGTAATCCTTTTTCTTTTTGCTTGTCATTCTTGCAGATGCAGTGATAAAGCATTATCTGAGAGCGTGGCTACTCTACTTTCGTCAACATTTGTGGTGGCAGACTTGTATTCCAGAGAGGTACAAGAGGTACAAGAGTGCAAATGGTTTAGATCTAGTCATTCATTCGCACTACACTTTGCAGTAAAGAGTTTCCATCTGTTTCACAAATTACGGGTCTATTCCCCATAAGATCAAACCTGTCCCCTTTGAACTTATCAAAAACCTTCTCTCTTTCTTGAGATTAAATTTCCAAGGAATTATTTTGTGAGCTGCTGGAGTGGACTGCTCTAACGCTCTCTGTATACTGTCTGTCAGTTCTCTGTCTTTAATGAACCCAGGTTGATCTCTGCTTATAAAAATGAAGATATGCTTTATGAAGTCCATTATTTAGAACTGTGGTTAGGATTTTTAGATCTGTGTTTAATAGGGAAACAGATCTGCAGGATTAACACACCATTAAGACTTCTCCAGGTGTAGGAAATAATGTGATAATAACATCTCACAGAAATAAGAGGCTCTTCCCCATTTGACAGTCCATTAAATGTATCAGTATCATTATTAGTAGTATTAAAACTGTGATTTTGATCACAGTCTTTATTCACTGTACTAGGAGCTGTACAGATATATATTTAAAAATCCTATACTACAGTTAGATTACAAATTAAGCTAGTATCTATTAAATAATCAGTATCAGTAAGTTAATATCCAGTTTAGTATTTAAACAGTGAATTGCACATACCATAAACCTGACACATTCACGACAAAGCTGTGCTAAGTCTTCACAGGATTATTACCCCAAGCTGAAACATGTCATCATTTCTGAAGTTGCCTCTTCTTCGCTTCCCCTCCGCGCCCTTTTCTTTCTTTAATACACAACCCAAAGTTGCATCATGTTAAACTGCTTGATGTTCAACAATTAAATCAGGGTGAGCCTTTTAAAGGGGAGTATGACAAACTGTCAAATGCAAGGCTTCCCAAGGAGAAAAAGGCTGGACCTCAATATGGGAGAGGCAAAATTGTTCTTTAACTCCCTCTTCTATGTCACAATTCATTGTGCTGAAAACTCAGGTTTGGAATAAAAGAGGATTTTAAGGATGTGGCATTGCTC
Organism: Sagittarius serpentarius; assembly: GCA_034782735.1. NCBI lineage: Eukaryota > Metazoa > Chordata > Aves > Accipitriformes > Sagittariidae > Sagittarius > Sagittarius serpentarius. The sequence continues at coordinate 14,282,938 of JAVKLA010000026.1, forward strand.
AAAGTGACAGTGAGAATGTGGCAGATTAAGTTACAAAGCAATACAGGCAAGTAGTCATGGCCAAAACATAATGTTGCTGAGCTGAATGGAACTTGCCAAAGACATATGTGCATGCAAACTGTTGTTTTTGTTGGGCTTTTTACATGCTTAGAATCTTTGGGGAATTAGCAAGTCATCTTTGCAGCGTGTCATGGTAAATCTCTGCTGTCACATAAACTGAATCAAGGACCAAAACTGAGATAGGTATACCATTAATATGGTTGGAAAGCTATTTTTTTAGCTGTATTAAAATCAGATTGATTGGGCCTTGAGACTCTACACCCAGCGAAATTCAGGAAGTCAGTTCTGCCATTATCAGATTCACTTAAGAAGTACTAAATTAGGAACGGTGATGACACTGATTGTGTCATGGTCATTTAAGGACAAAAGACTGAAGTGAACATTTGGAAATTATAAAATCCAGTACCTATTGCCACACATAACCCATATAATATTTTACACTGGTCACAAACTCAGAAGATCTGACTCCCTGGCTCTATATTCTACTCTAAGAAAGTAGAATTAGTCTTGAACTCCTTAGTTACAGACTCTCCAACAGGGGAAAATACCCAGAAAAAGGAAAAATACTTATCCCATTACCTCCTTCTCCATAAATCCTGGTACAAGTGACATGAAGGAAAAGACATATTAGAAATTATGAGGAAGAGTATTCATAAAATAATTCTCATAATCATTTGATTGTAGAAATGGCATTTTCATCCAGTGTACATTAGACTCCAAGGGTTGCCTAAAGTAGGATTGAAATAAGACTCAGAGATCTAATTAGTGACTTTGCAAATAATTGTCTCTCCTTAAACACTGACTCATGTGCATAATAGTGTTCTCATTTTCCCCACTGAAAATGTTCCAGTTCTCCATTTTGTATGATAATATAAATGCTTATGGCCCTCTTGGAACTGCTTCAACTGTGTTCTACCTATGAATTAAAAAGAGATTGTGGAGACAGATAATTCTTACAATTTTTCTAGTCTCAGGAAATCTTATACAGCTAGTGATGTCACTCTCATGGAGAATAAAAGATTACATTTATTTTACTGGCTTCTGAAGCATGTGGGGTAAAGAATCACTGGAATAAAAAATAAAACACCTCTTGGGGGATTAATAAATAACGCAAGCTACAAGGAATCTGCAGCTGCTCTTAAAGTGGGTGATTTTTTGCATTAATTCCATATGTTCTCTTTTACATTAAAAATTGAGATAAACCCCTGAAATTCAGTAGGCATATAGTAAAGATGATGCATTGAACTCTGATTTTGTTTCTGTTTGTATTATTCCCTATTCAAGGTCTTTTCAAGGTGTCACGGTTTAACCCCAGCTGGCAACTAACCCCAACACAGCCGCTGGCTCACTCACCCATGGTGGGATGGGGGAGAGAATTGGAAAGGTAAAAGGAAAAAAACTCATTGGTTGAGATAAAGACAGTTTAACAGGTAAAGCAAAAGCCGCGCGTGCAAGCAAACCAAATAATTCATTTACTATTTCCAATCGACAGGCAGATGTTCAGCCATCTCCAAGAAAGCAGGGCTCCATCACTCCTAAAGGTTACTTGGGAAGACAAATAACATCACTCTGAATGTCTCCCCACCTCCTTCTTCTTCCTCCAGCTTTACATGGTCTGGAATACCCCTTGGGTCATTTGGGGTCAGCTGTCCCGGCTGTGTCCCCTCCCAACTCCTTGTGCACCCCCAGTCCCCTTGCTGCAGGGGTGGTGTGAGAAACAGGAAAGGCTTTGACGCTGTGTAAGCACTGCTCAGCAATAATGAAAACATCTCTCTATTATCAAAACTGTTTTCAGCACAAATCCAAAACATAGCCTCATACTAGGTACTATGAAAAAAATCAGCTCTAACCCAGCCAAAATCAGCACACGAGGTTTAATCTCCTTTACATTACTAGACTTTCAATCATCTATTTTTCTGCCTCTTCATTTATTTTCTCTTTGTTCTTCAGTTTATTTCTTCCCATGAGTATTTCCAAGATGTTTTGTCAATTAAAACAGAATAAGAAAGGAAGACCTGCCTAACTTATATAGATTTATATAAATGCCCTATGCCATAGGTTTAGAAATTGGACAAGCAGTTGTCCCACATTTAAAGTACAATTGCATTTACTGTTCTGTTTACCTTATTAAATGAATCACACTATTGCAGTATAGAATTCTTGATTCTATACCAGCTTGTGGTTTATTTTATGTTTCTCCTGGTTTGCATTCCACTGAGTAATATTAAGTAATTGCTAGTTAAATGCAAAAGTGTCTTTCAAGAAACAATGGTACTCAGTTATATGTTACCTTTTAAAATGTATTACACTCTAATCAAACACAGTTCAATACATGTAACATTATGACAAGTGTTCTATACAAACAATCACCCCAGGGTTGTTTTTTCTGGGTTTTGTTTGTTTGTTAGTTTGTTTGTTTAGTATTTATTGCAAAGTTCTTAGTAATTTTGGAGACTTTGTAACTAGGTGATAGGTTATGGTAACGGGAGGTGAGAAGGCAGTGGGGAGACTCCTAAGGACTGAAAGCAAGAAAATGTCACTGCTGTGTTCAAGAAGCGCAAGAAAAAGGATCTAGGGAACTACAAGCTGGTCAGCTTCACATCCCAGGAATGTGGCTGGGAGAAGTCAGCATGGATTTTTGAATGAATATTCATAACCCACCAACCTGGAAAGCTTCTACAATGAGATGATTTGCTCAGTGGAGAGCAGTAGATGTTGTTTATGTTGACTTTTGTAAGTCACATCCATATGGAAAAAATAATGGTGAATGGACTAGATAAGAGAACGGTGAGGTAGACTGCAAACTGGCTGAACTGCTGACTCAAAGGGTTGATACTGTGGCCATTACCATTTAACAACTTCATTGACCGCCCTCAGCACATTCGCAGATGATAAAACTAGGAGTGGCTGGTGTACCAGAGGGTTGTGTTGGTATTCACAGGGACGTTCACAGGCTGGAGAAATGGGCACAGTAACCTCATGAAGTTCAGCAAAGGGAAATGCCAAGTGCATCCCCTGGGGAGGAATAACCCCAGGCACCAGGACAGACTGGGACCAATCAGCTGAAAAGCAGCTTGGCAAGGAAGGACCTGGGGGTCCTGGTGAACACTAAGCTGAGCATGAGCCAGCAATGTGCTCCTGCAGCTAAAAAGGCTAACACGCTCCTGGGCTGCATTAGACAAGTGCTGCCAGCAAGCTGAGCAGGGTGGTCCTTCCCCTCTGCTCAGCCCTGGTGAGATGCACCTGGAGTGCTGTGTCCAGTGCTGGGCTGCCCAGTACAAAAGAGATATGGACATACTGGAGAAGATGATTGATTAAGAGCTTGGAGCATATGCCATATGAGGAGAGGCTGAGAGCTGGGACTACTCAGCTGGAGAAGAGAAAGCTCAGGGGGATCTTATCAATGTGCTTAAATACTTTATGAGAGTAGTAAAGAAGATGGAGCCAGACTCTTCTCAGTGGTGCCCCGTGACAGGACACAAACTGAAAAAGAGGAAATTCCATTTAAATATACAGAGCACATTTTTTCCTGTGAGGCTGGTCATACACTGGAATAGGTTTCTGTGAGTGGCTCCAGTCATGGAGGAATTTAAAACCTGATCGGATATGACCCTGAGCAACCTTCTGTGGGTGACCCTGCTTGAGCAGGGTGGTTGGACTAGATGATCTCCAGAGATACCTACCAACCTCAGCCATTCTGTGATTGTGTAACAAACTGATTAAGGCTGAGAAATTTCCATCAAATCAGTTACTGTTTACTTGATTTTGCAAAGTGTTGAAATTTTCCTCTGAAAAACATAATCATCTCTAATGTTGACCCCAGCCCAGAAAAGGCTGTGGTTAAGGCACTATTCCTTGATGTAGAAGCTGCATGTTTAGCTTTCCTTCAGAATGTGATTAATGTAAAATACCTAAGACATATTTAGATCTCAGCTGCCTGTTAAGCTTTTTCTTTAAAACCAGTGTCAAGCTCTGAAACGTAACTGTAACTATATATTTAACAAACTACCACAGAGAAAACTTCCTTTAAAAAGCCTGATACGGTGTATCTAGGGGTCAGAGATTTAGCCAAAACTCCCAGATTATGTCTTCAGCTTTCTCCCTGGTTATGATTTTGGGAAAACTTCCTCCTCTGTTTTTTTTCATTTAAAAAATGAATGAATACTTGCTTTATTCATTAGGGTACTGTCAGGCTTAATAACTATGTGTTAAAGGGTTTGTTTGAAAGTGCTATGAAAACCAGATCTCTTTGTACAAACTATTATTTTATAAAAATACACAAATCTGTATCCTGTGGGAGCATCCTTGGTAGATATCATTAGTATGAGCTTTCGTTTTAAGAGTCCTAACACAGTAAAAAAAAACCCCCAAACTAAAACACTCCCCCCCCCGCCAAAATAAACCAAATTTACCCAATTAGAAAAAAACTGCAGGACAGGTTCATTATACAGGTCATGAGACTTTTGTTTATAAGCTTCACATATAATGTTAGCCTTTTACAAAACTATTGCTTTTGGTTTGTGTTTTCTGTTAGCCAGGCATAAGCATACACAGACATGTGTCCGCTTACAAGAGGCCAATTTGTAAACCTCTGCTTTTACTTCAGTTTGATAAAAAATGTTTTAATAAAAATTTCCTTTTCAATTAAAAGGCTAATTTCTCTTTGAGATGAGAAGCTTCAAAAGGGTTGCCTACAGAGTCAGAACAGTTTGCCTTTAAACTGCAACATTATGAGTACCATAGAAGGCTTTGGATTCTTGCTGGGCTTTAAATCTTGTAGTACATCATCATTTATTTAACACTACTTGAAAAGAGCAGGGGTTGTAGAAAGAGATATTAATTGTTCCTCCTTTCTTTTATGTTCTGTATTTCAACCAGAACTAAGTTTGACAATGAAAAAAAGTGCCAATAAAAGCTCTCTTATAAATAAGCACTTCATAATAAGCAGTAGGTTTTTTCAGAAAGTTAGTATTAACACTACCAACTCAGAATAACTGTTGGTGTTAACAGGTAGTGGTATGGATTTGTGTGCTGTAAGAGAGTTTAAAAAAAATGATTAGCCCTGACTGGCACACTTATTCCACATTCCATATATATAAATGTGTTTTATAGTATAAAAATAATAGAAACGCAATTCATATAAAGGTAATATAAAATTGGTTTATTATCACCAAAATGCTCATGCTAGAAAGACTCTTAATCTGAATGCAACTGATTAGCTATATCAGCTTAGTGTCAACAACTATATATGGGAGAAGACTGTATCACTTTACCTGAACCATTATACTCAGACTTCTAAGACAGAGATTTCTGGAAGCTACAGTATTTTCAATGTAACTCCAAAGGCTCGTCAGGGGCTATGCGGTTCTGCAATAAGAAAGTCAGATGTAAAAGTTTTGGATAGATAGTTTAGTGGGCCTTTCTGCTTAACTCCTCTTTAAGATCTATCCCAAAACCATAGACTTGTGATGATTGTTTAACACAGTGCAGCTACTAAAAGGCCTTTTTAAAAAAAAAAGTTAATTGCTTTTCCCTTTCTTAGTTATCTTTTGCTTTGAAATTTCAACCCTTATCTCCTTTTGTTATATGACAACTCATCTCCAATATATTTAAAAAAAATCTTTGATCTTCCTGTCTTTGCTATAATTAATTTGTCCATGTGTTTGTGTAATTTAAATAAATAATAAAAGTGGGTTTTTGCTTTCCCCCTCTACAGAACCATATTTTGCCAGCATGTTCTGTTATTATGACCCATCATACATTGATATTTTGTTTGCTTCCTCAACAGTTTTCCCAGGATTATTGGCCTGGATTCTACAAGCCCTTTTTTTATATTCTTGTCATGGCTGATGGACATATGAAAATCATGCTGTAATCCATTCAATCCATTTGTACTGTAGAAGTCCCTTCTTGATGTATCATAACTGTGCAGGCAGTAATTTCATAAAACCTGGCAGATTTGGGGGTGATTAAAAAAGAGGTCTTTGTAATACATCAGTTCAGCTCAAGGGTAATTAATGACTTTTCAGTAAATATCATTAATTTAGTGATGAACTTCCAGCTCACTTCTGTTTACATTCCACACTATTGCACACTCACACTGTTGCAGTTTTGGAAATCTCTAATTAAATTGATGGTGCTATTGCAGCAAAAGTTTTGATCAAAAAAAACAGTGCAGTACTTGAAATTGAAGTCTATGTAGTAGAAAAGGCATCCAACACCTTCAGTTTTTCTCCAACCAGAAACCACTTTGCATGTAATGCTGTTTATAGGCTAACATACCTTCATAATCAATAACAAAGAGCAGAAGTTACATTGATAACTGACTTTCAAATATTCTACAATACTGCAAATATCAGACAGAAATTGACATTTAGTTCAGGCTGGGATAGTTTTCTCAGTGTATTTTGTAAGTGGAACCTCCAGGTCAGGGGCAAAGACAAGTGATAGATCAGTGGGCTAAGTGGCTACTCTTCATCCACTTTTGTAGTTATAATCACACTCCTGGCTTCCCTCTCTCAATTCTTGGTTTCATTTTAGATAAGATGTATTTTTTTGAATCTTATTTTGCTCTGTGTTGTCATTTGCTTTGTTGTTGGATTCAATAAAACTCATCTTTTTAATAATTTAAGCATAAATTAATTATATGCTATTTTTCTCTAATTCCTCTACTGTTTTTATTTTGTCCTCTAGGAAAAAAAAATATTGACAAATATCTAAAATGCTTAACTCAAGAAGATAAAATATATAAATATATAAGTAAGAGGAATATCTATGATTTTTTTGGTATTTTTACTGGTAAAACCAGCCCCAATTTTCCTAGTCTTCACACACAAAATAAAAGCTAGAAAGATGTCACATGAAACATTAGCACTGACTTGCAAACGATATATTAATGACACTCTCATGACACCCTGAAGACGGTGTTGGATTGGGTAAGCTAAAGCAATACTGAAATTTGTAACTTTAAAGCAGCATTAATATAACAGTATAAATAGGAGCATACTGACAAGCCATGGAAAATTAAAATATAGAGCCTTTAGCCTCAACAAGCATTTCACTTCTCTTCTTGAGAGGTACTACTAATCTCTGTTAGTAATGAAATAGAACAGAGCCTTCTATTCATAGGTGCAGAACAGCTGTCCCTGTTTTAAGGATGGGGAAAGAATGGCAAAGAGAGAAAAAAGGACAACAATTTTTCATCCGGGAGGTTGAGTAGTTTAAGAGAGCTCAGAATTTGTAGTGCTCAGCTCAGACTGCAAACTACTAGAAATAGATTACACTGGCCATTTTCAAGCGCTTGAGTATTTTGAACATTAAGCAGCTGGGCTAGAGCTGTCTTCTTTCGCTATCATGTTGAATACATCATCAACCCAGAAGCATGCACATTTCAGCAAAGTTAATTATCTTTCAGTGACTAAAGTAGCATGACCATTGCTTATCTAGTTATGTATGAGGCACCCAAACTAGGTCCAACCTGAAAAACATGCAGTTTTGAATTCTTTTGATTCCTGTTCATGTTATCAGACAGTAAAACCTGTATATAGGAAGTGCTGCTTTTTTTTTTTTTTAAGTGAAAGGGACTCAATCTTGTCCATATAAATCACCTTGTAAACGTTCATCTCAAAATTCTCTGCCAAAATGGAATGCAAAGTTCAGAGCCAAGCACGTTCCATGAAGCGTCATTGCTCTCACAGAATGATTAATTCACCACAGTGTGTGTAATTTAGGGAGAGGGTAAACTATTTCTCTTCGCCTATAGCACCTTTTCATTCCTAGCAGCATGTTCTTACATCTTGACCCATCATATATTTACATGCTATTTTCTTCTCATCTGCTTCATATCTGCCTCCTCTGCATACACAGCTTGAATCCCAGCAGTTCCTTTCTAGTTTTCCTGTGATTGCCAAAGTGCACATGTAAATCCCACTGTAAAACTCCATGTTCCAGTAGATGCTGGCTGCCCTCCACGGAAGGATGGCAGTTATTTACACACTGAAGGACTGACTTTTTTTCTGTGAAGTAGAAAGTTACAATCTTTAAAGGCCGGAAGAAACAAAGGCAGTTTATTACTCTAGAATGATTTGCAAATGCTGCCAGTCTAGTGATGTTCTGCTGCCTTATGTGCCTTGCATCCTCCTGGCATTGCATTTAAATAAATGAATACAACCATTAATGGATCACCTGCTTCATCCAGGTGAGGCTACAAGTGTATTACAAAGAAAAACAGGTGAAAAGAAACCATAGGTGAAGCTAATGAAAAAATACAAGTGCCTAAGTCTTTTATTGACTGTTACATTGACTTTACCTGCTTCTGGCTCTGGGAAGATTCTCTAGCCTCTTCAGATACTTTTCTGTGTAAAAAAGTGGAAGAGCTAAGTCTTGGAAAAATACAGAGGCAGTACCTGGAGTGGTATCCCGAAGCTGTTCTCTTTCCACTGCTGGGGTGTTTGGTAAGTCCTAGGCATTGGAATAGGATGTTCTGTGAAAGGCAGCAATCTGGCTGGAGAAATGTGGAGAAGGGAGTAAGTTTCTGGACCATTATGGAGCCTTATGGTCTGGAGTTCAGCCCATCAAATCACAGCGGGCAAATTGCCTGTCAGACCTTCCAAGTCTTGCTTACCTGTGCCTACACTGACCTTATTGGTATTCAAGTCCTAGTGATAGGATATAAGGAGGAAAATTAGCCTCCTTAATATCACACAGAACAAAGACCTCTTACAAAAGGGTCTCTGATTCAATATTCAGCTCCTGCCAATGCTGGAGGCTTGGCTGGCCCATACTGTCATTCACTTTTCTGTCTTTATAGCAGTGGTCAGAGCTGCTGAGTGGTCAGGTCCATTGGACAGCAACAGTTCGGCTACAGCGTCGCTGTTAATAGTGCAGGAAGAGGTGTGCGGACCTTTGCAAAAGAAGGCCCTCTAGTCATGGCTGAAACATCTAAGGACACTGCATGCAAAGATGCCTATTAAACAGACTTATCTGATGAAACCTCCAGAACTTCTGAAACAGAATAATTAACATGGAATCATATTATTTACCAAATTTGAAATGATAAGCAATGTTCCAGAACTTTTGCATGAGCTAACATGTCCATACGAGCTTTGTTTCCTTGTCCCTGGTGCCTCCAACATGAGTGGGAAGCCGGCACATGTGTGGGAAGGGGTTAGGCTCCTTCCCTGGAAACCAGCCACCCCTCATTGTCACAAGTATGCGCTAATCATTCTGACATTGGAAAATCAATCATCTGCCTGGCAGTGCTGGAGGACTGTCCCGGTCTGCTGAGAATTGTTTGCCTGCCATTTGTGGGCATGAAGAATATGCCAGGAATAATATTTTTGTCAGGGAGAAGGGAGGGCCAGTGACTTCCTGCGGGCCGGGGGCTCCCTGGGAGCAACAGGGCCTCCCTGTAACGGCAGGGCCTGGCAGCCAGGATCTGTCCCGTCGCCCCAGCCAGAGGGCACCACGGGCAGCCACAGCCCCGGGCACCAGGGACCTCCCTGGGGACGGGGATGGGCTGGGGCTGAGCCGGGACACTGGCCTGTGGGTGGGCCTAGCTCGTCGGGGCCCATGGCCGGGTAGGGCAGGGCTGCGGGCAGCTGGGGACCGACATTTCCCAGTGCGGCTGGGGCAGGGACGGGGCTGAAGCGCGGTCCTGGGCCATGGGAAGGGTGGAGGGAGGCCCGGGGGAGGACAGGCAGGGCCGTTGGTGCCCTCAGGGTCCTGACAAGTTTGTCTTGCAGAGAGTGAGATTTCCAAGCTGGGCTAGAGCATTTGGTGTTAACCATCAGCTGTCTGCACCATCGTACCCCTGAAGAAATAGTTCATTTATCAATCTTTCTTGGTTTGAAGGGGCAGTAGACCCATCTTTTTGATGATAATGTGAAAAACACTGATAATACACATCACAACACTCTGAGAAGATCTAGCGCGGACGTGTTCCACTTGGTCCTTGTTCCTTTCCAAGGTTGTACTGTAACCATTGGTTTTCCACCTTATATAGAGGAATCCTTCCTTTTTTTGTCTGATATGTCATATAACTATATGGAAGGCCCCAGTGAGAACTCTTTTATCCTCTCACCAGCTGCAGAGTGATGGTAGAGTGCTTATTTGGACAGCTGAAGGGAGGATGGAGTTGCATCCAAAATAACTTTCATTATAAAAAGACATGACAAAATATTTGAATACAACAGTTCCATGAGAAAATGCTAGCTTTTTATATCCAGTATATATTGTTCAAAACATCTTGTGTTTCAGGAGCTTTCCCCAAACCCACAACAGGGCGGAACTCAGCCTGAACTCCTGATGACTCTTTCTAGAGCCTGTGCATCTGATGACCCTAAAGCCATTTGGGGAAGTTAGCATTCGTAAGCAGGATTTCTGGAGATGAAAGAAAGACTTCATGGACAAAAACTGAATTAAAAACTAAATCCCATGTACTAGAAACTGTATTTTTGGTCAGTTCTATATGTCAATAGAATATACGTGTTGGCAATCTTTTGTGCTCTATATAGGTGATGTGATCCACCAGAGTGTGTCTTACACATTCATGGACTCCCTTACCAATTCATACAGCTGGAAAGTGTTCCCCAAAATCACATGCATCTATGGTCAAAGGAAGCCTGGAAAGTAGGAAGTGCTTGAATACATTACATATAAAGTAGTTTCAATGAGTGACTGGTTACTAGTGCACACGGTTTATTGGGTTGTGAAATACCAAGGAATATCCTTCAATGATAGCCTATAGAGTGGTAAAGTAGCTTTCCACATGCTTTTTAATATAGCTGGGGTGAAGGGACTGCTAATCCATATGGAGTATATTGTGCTCGATTAGTTTTATGGAGTGTGTTGTGTAAGGCTTAATTTATATGCTGAATAAAATACCAACTTACATGTAACTCTGTGTGCTTTCTACTTTGGGGACATGCAGTGCCATTTAATTGGCTTTTGTAGATGGCTTGCTGTTTTTTGATACTTTAATAAAACCTTCTGGTATAGCTGTCTCTTCACATTTCCTTACAATTAAGTGGATGGCAATATGGTCAACAACAGGTTCTCAAGAAGCACAGAACTTTATTAAACTTACATTTATACTGCAAGGAAAAAGTTAGGAACAATGACGTCAGACTGTTCAACACTAAAAAGAAGTAAACAAGCCTTTAAACTAAATTTTGAAGTTTAACTTGCAGAAGTGAAGTAAGTGAAAACAAGAAAAAATGGACAACTTAATTAGTCATGATATTCATGGCCATCAGCATCCCTTGTGTTTTGTTTTCCCTTTTCACTCTCTCTTAAGCATTTTCTGTCATGAATGCTGCACTCTGGCTTGTCCTCCAAAGCTTGTTTGGTTAATCCTATAAAAGTTTTGTAGCTATCACTTGTACAAGTAAAACATTTCTTTTTTTTTCGCTTTCATGACCTCATGTCACTAACTCTAGGCTGATACAGGAGCATAGGTAGAAATACACCCAGTTAGTCTGGAAATGGCCACATTAGAGCATCTCAGTATGTTTGATTTTACTGACCACACCAGTAGAAGATAAATGCTGAATCCCTAGATCATCATCCAAGGAGTCAGTTTTACTGTTACACAATATTTAAATATATTTTTACTTAAAAGAAAATCCAGTGTTTACCAAAAAACCACTTTTTCAGCATTGGGACTAAGCTGCAAGAGAGAAGATGATGAAACACCTTATTAAGTCCAAAACCACAGCCATTTGTATTTTCTTTGTAGGTATTTCAGTCCTAACCTAAAATGAACAATCTCTTATCTTTTTTTTTTTTTTTTTTTTGAGTTGGTGCTTTCTTCTCCTTCTTTCTCCTTCTTCTGGTGCTGCATAAAAGAATGAGTAAAAGCTATGATCTTTGCTGTACCAGAACATCCCTCTCTTGTCTTTTACTAGGTGTTTTTCCTTTGCAATGGGACACTGCATAGTCCTCCAGGGGTGTACCATGGTACTTCTGAGGCTTATATCACTTCTTCCTATCCCTTTTTTCAAGTTCTTTGATTAATTTAGTTCTACTACAAACATTAATTAACACCTTCCTGGTTTCTTCTCTTTATTATAGACTTCTGAAGACATAAGAACAAAAGAACGGCTGTAACAGGTCAGATTAAAGGTCCACTTAGCCCAATAGCTGCTTTTCATAACTGGCCAATAACACATAACACATGCTAGAGAAAAGTATGAAAAGGATAAGCAAACAGCAGTGCTCCCTTCTTCTTTTTCCCTTTCCCCCAAACACAAGATAATATGCTTATGGACTATCTGAACCAACAATGACATCTTTGTTCTTAATTGCCTTTGATGAATGTTGCTTCCAGAAAGCTCATAAAACCTTCTGCATCTTATTCTGAGGTCCGTAAATGCATAGCTGTCATATTAGATGCTTCTCATTTTTTTCTCTTGGAACATTCTATATAGGCTAACTACTTCAGAAACATAATACAATGTAATATCACAGCTATTTAAATTAGGAATGGGTTGGTTAGATTTAGCAAAAATCCCTTCTCCCTCTCTCACTGCATTTCATATTTTTAGTTCTATGAGAATACTATGTACCTGTATAGACCCACTTTTCTCATAAAGTAGTAGACATCTAACTGCATTAGGAGCAGAGTCATCAGTCTGTGTGAGCTTTGTCATAGAAGCACTGAAAAATGACAATGAAGTAAGATATATTTGCATTGTCCTCTAAATTTTGCTGTATTTTCTTCTGGAGCTATATGCAGCCAGAATGACTGTGTGACTCAGTCACTAAACTTACTAATTTTCCAAGCCTGTATCAGAAAACTGTTGGAATGTTTCCTCCTTGCCATCAATTTTATGAAAGTTACTCTAGTTGTTTCTTGCTTAAGCAGTTTTCTTGTTAGTTAAAAAAATCAGGAAATTAGTCTTTAATTTACCTTCCTGCATTACTTGATACATGGTTACAGAGTTCTGAAAAGATTTAGCCTTACCATTCTTAAACACCCTTCAAACATGCATGTTGAGCAGATATGTTTGAACGAGCACATGAAAATAATTTCCACTTAGAATCTGATGAAATATTAAAATAAAGGTTATTTCTCAGGTATGTAGTCTTGGTTCCAAAATCATCATTACTTTTAGGCTATGAAAAAATGTATTTCAGAAAATTCTGTTGCTCTGTGGGTTCCCTTTTGTGCTCCTGCATGTGTTTTGGGAGTTTTAAGAACAAAATACCAGGAATAAAAAAGGAAAAGCAACAAAACTTCAGTTGATTTTTAAGAATGCTTAAATCTACATGAAGGATAGTGTGCAGTCTTCAGCTGAAGATGGAGTCAGTCCCTCTAGCTTCAGAAGGGGAGAAGACAAAGAAGGCTTTTCTATAACCCTTTTTGCTAATTTAACTGAGAATCTCAAGATCAAAAAAAATCATAGTTATCCAAAATTAGAATCATCAGGACATGTTACTATCCTTTCTGCTTCTATACTCAGGGTTGAGGAGAAGAGGAGCCAATAAACATCTCTCACCTCCATTTCTATACTTCTCTTCAGTTCTTATCCCTTAACACATTAGCTGTAGCCTTTTAGGAATATGGTTTCTTTCCAGTTTTTTTGTTTCTGTTGAGAATATTATAATGACATCAATGAGGTGACATAAAATACATGTACATTACATGCAACATTACAGCCCCAGGATAATTTATTTTTTTTAGTATTACAGAAAAAATCTTTAAATATTTAACTAAAGTTTTGTTTTATGTATATTTCAGTAGGAAAATTACTTTTGCTATTTATACTTTTTATACTTCCCTTTTAAATCAGAAGAAATGGAGATTTTTTTCCCACTTCTTGTAATACAAACCTAATTTTTAATTTAGACATGCAGAAACTTAGTAAAAGACAATGTTTTTCCATTGCTTGAAATGCCTTGTGAGATAGATTTTTTTCTTTCTTCAGCAGCCATGCTGTGACAGTAGATTCTGTAAATCAAAGGAATACAGAAGCCATTAAATAAACTTCAGTATTTCTCAATTTGCAAGTCCTGGTCTCATCTTCCACACACAGCTCCAGAGTCTGCAAAGACTTTGTACTACACACTCTGCACCTCTGAGAAAACACTACTTGAATGTCTCTCCAAAAGCACTATATGATCTGAGTTCTCTCTGCTCTCCTCCATCCTTTTTGCTTAGGTTGAAACTAATCTGGAACCTAGTAAGGAAATTACAGCCTCTACTATGTGTTTTTTTATTTCTACATAGAATATCTAATTCAAAGTAATATAGGAGTGATGAAAGAAGGACTGCTAAAAGAATCCAAATTTCACACATTTTTGATACTATCTTATTGTTAATAATAACACAGCCATGTAGCATGAACAAAAAGTGACCAAAGAGTTGTACTCAATGTAAAAGGCAATTGAATTTTTGAATGCATTAAATCTGAAACAATCTCGTTCCTCAGGAAAAGTCAAACAAATATGAGGAAAATAGACTTGTAAAAAGGAGAAAAAGAACAATGAATGCAGGCTAAAGTTCTTACGTAAAACAATCAAGAAAAGGTGCAATGTATTCTTAATAATGGGTGGATCAGGAGTGAGATTTAATTACAGAGAAAATGTTTAATGTAGTTTAGAAAGATTTTCTACTGTATAATGTAGACTAAGAAGGGAAACTGTCTCTCACAACAAAGCAAAATTTCTTTACATAATTTAACCAAGTCCTTGTAATAATTTTTAATTTTACCTTAAATTTAAGGCCACACTTTCAGAAGTTCCCATCCAGAACTGAAGTTCAGGACTTGAAACAGAAAGTTTAGTGAGACAAATCACAGACAGTATGGTTTCAAAAGCCATCTTCTGGCATGCTTATCCAAGCACTCTACCTTTCATAAAGAGAAAGTAAAAAGAGCTGTAATTGTTTAGAAAGCGACAGTGATGAACCTACTCCATCATGATACTTTTTGGAAATATGAAAAATGTGGATTAATTATTTTTGCGAAAGCCAAAGGGTGCAGTGTGTAGAACTAACAAGGAAAATTAATTCAATTGCTTTTATTGTAGCTGTACTAAATTCTATATTCAGTTCAATTAAATCTAAAAAACTTGTATTCATAGGAATATTCACAGCAACCTGAAGTGTGTTTTGCTGCATCATAAAAATAGTCACATCAAGGACATCGGGAATTTTTGAAGATAGGTCACAAAGTTCAGCAAATTTCTTTGTTTAAGGGTCAGAGAAATTTTAAACTTCTCCATTCATATTGGCATAAATAATATAATTATTATATTAGATTATAATAGATTATGGCTCCCCAGTCATTGAATCTGTCAGAAACAAATACCTCATGTTTCTGATTATCCCAAATTGTTCACAGATTCAACACAAATCCATTGGACAAATATTTATAAGTAGGCAGATGGATCACAAATATTTAATTTCCCAGATGACTGCTCTAACCACTAGAACTGGGATAATCTTTAGTTGGATTACTTGGGATAGCTTTTCCTCTTTTTCTCCTTTACAAGAATGGTCTCCTCCCTATCCTACAGATATTTAGAATATTTTTTTTAAAACTGCATTCCCCCCTTTAAGATTTTATGCAGTTATATTCTTTTCAACAATATTTCAACATTTTAATAAATATTTCATTTTTTAAGCATATTTTGGGTCATAAGGTGGATCAGTCAGTGTATACAACAATGGAAAACAATCACCTTTATCAGTATATCCCTACTACAACAGTCAAGACTCCTGTTAAAAATGTCGTTTAATATTCCTTCCTGGAAAGGGAATCAATATGTGTCTCTTAATCCTGATATAATGCCTGAATAACATGAATTTATTCTATTTCCTAGCATATCTCACACTTTTTTATTTGATTTCAAAGAAAATTCATTTGACTTAAAATTATTTTTTTATTGTGTTTTGTGGAGAGTTCAGCTTCCACAGAAAAACAGAAAAAAAAATCACTCCTAGAGTCCTATTTAGGGTATTTTTACTGTGTGTGTATGTGTGTGTGTGTGTGCATGTGCACAAATATGAAAACAGATAAACAAACACACTCATTTTTATAAATACCAGGAACTCTAAGATAATTGAATTGTAAGACATTGGATTACTAGGTTGGTAGTAGCTAGAATATTTCAGCCATCCAGTTAGGCTATCAAAGAGAAGTACACAAAAATAAAGCAAAATAACTTCCAGTTCAATTATGCACAAAAATATAGGAGTTTGATTTTGAAATTCTTTGTATCTTGTACAGAGGCAAGTGTGTGTTCTCTTGTATCCAAACACATCATTAACAAAAAAAAACACATTATGAGGAAAAGACTGCGTAAATAAAAAGGAGCTGTTTCTAAGACAGAAGCAGAAAAAAGTGTGGAACATTTTATTAGGCTTCAAAGTATTTTAATTAATGAAGGTATTTTTTAAAGATATAATATTTCTTCACAGCATTTCTCTGCTAGCTTATTCTCAATCTCTCATCTTTGAATAAAACTGCATGTTCTCTTTCCTGATAACTTGCTCTGAAGCAGGCAATGTGATAATATCCACTGCTTATAGTACCTTCCTGAATGAAGAGAGAGAAAAGATTTCCCCTTTTTAGTCTGGTCTCCATAGTTAGAAAATCAAACTTGCAACTTTTCTTAAAGCTGAAACCATCCACCATCCTGAAATTCAAGTTGTTAACCATTTGTTTAAGACACCAAATCTATGAAATGTGGGATTTTGATACATCCTGAGCACTCAGCTGGAATTTCAGTTTTGTATACAGTTTTTGTGCATAGGGTTGTATGACCATGTTTTGATCTGTACTGTCCTGCCTTCATGCAGTGGCAATAAAGTAATCTCAGGTAAAGGAGAAATTAAATTAAATCAAGCACATTGGAAGGATTCATTTGATCCTATCCATATCTCCCTTTCTAGTTTGGTCATTGGTGAGAAAAAACCACTTCTAGCTCATGATTCATCTCATCCTAAAGTAGATAGCTAAAGTAGGTCAGATGAATCATACTCTGAAAAATGCTGCTATTTTTCCATTGATTATAAAGGGAGCCTAGAGGGAAAACCACAGATAAGGATGCTTCTGTGGTAGATTTCTAATGTTACATGTGATGAATCCAACCCATGATATATCTCCTAACAAGCAGCACTGACAGCAAGCATGACTGCAAAAATTTGTCGCATTTTAAAAGGAAGGGACATGGAGAACTGAATTTGAAGGAAAATTACTGATCAGTTAATGACTGTAATCAAGATGTACAAGTACCAGTAATTGTCATGGATCAGTTTCAGCATAAGTCAAGGATAAAGTTATACCTCATTAATTGAATTAGTTGGAAATAAAAAGCAGGAAAAGCCAAAATGCTGAGTATTCAGCAGTTCAAAACCATGTGTTTGATTTTGATTCACAGTCCTTCTCTAGCCACTGGGCATCTATAACATCCCTTGTGAGCTATAGTGCAGGACCAACTGGCACAAACTCTATCAGTTTGTATGAATAAACACAAGTGCTGTTGCTCTCAACTTTAGCATTTTGATTATCATAGTTAAGAAAAGAAGAAAATTAATGTCACTTCAGTAGATTTTAAATAGAACTTTATGGAACTTCAGTAAATCACTTCTATTGAAATTACACACAGAACAGTATAACAGATGCAAAGTGACTGATACTTGCAAAAGTAAAGCTATTGCTAAACATTATCTGAAATAATTTCACTAAGTCAATGTAGAGGAACTAGTACATTAAATTCTAATAAACTACTGTAGTGGAGCATTACTAATTTCCTGCTTCTGTGAAAATGAGTTGAAAAATACTTATACTTGAAAGAAGAATAACAATCAACAACATCTGCAGCATGAGGATGAAGATATTAGGCCTGAAGTGGTTGGGAGAAATTAGCAACAACAAGGAGTTAGGAAGAATATCAATAAAATTGTTGGATCCTTGTAGAACAGTGACCTCAGCTGTGACCTGTCATTCAATCAGTTAGTTTGCAAGAGAAAGAACAAAAATCAGAGGTCCAAAGCGAATTTTTTTTTTCTGGCTAAGGTTGTCCTTTGTACTGATAATTACCATTTCTCTTTTTGTCTTCCATCTTATTTGCTTATGAGTTGTTCTTCTATTATAGCAACAGCGTCCAGAGTATACAGGCTTACAGCAGAAATACGTGAAAAGATAATGGTCTTTGTGCATTTTTGCTAACAAAAAAATCAAGCTAGTTATAACAAAATACTGGTTTTCTGGCAGCCCTGACCACCAGGTCCTTCCCTGCCAAGCTGCTTTTCAGCTGATTGACCCCAGCCTGTCCTGGTGTTTGGAATCATTCTTCCTCGGGTGTATTTCCCTTTTCAGAATTTCATGAGATTCCTGTCTGCACATTTCTTTAACGCGTGGAAGTTCCTAGGAATGTCAGCACACTACTCTGGTACATTAGCCACTCCTCACAGTTTTGCATCATCTGCAAAAGTGCTGAGAGTGCACTCCGTCCCATCATCCAGGTCATCAATGAAGATGTTAAACAGTACTGGCCACAATATCGACCTTTGGGACAAACCACTAGTGACTGGCCTCCAGGTGGAGTTCATGTCTCTGATCACAACCCTCTGAGCCAACAGTTTAGCCAGTTTTCAACCCTTAGCTGCCCTACCTACTGTAAATCCTTTACTGTCCAATGAATTACTGTCCATTTATCTGGTCTGTACTTCATCATTTTGTCTATGAAAATGTTATGGAAGACTAAAGGCATTGCTCTCCACTGAGCTGGTCATTTCATCATAGAAGGCTGTCAGGTTTGCTTTATAAATCCATGCCAACTGTTCCTAATCACCTTCTTGTCCTTAGTATGTTTGGAAATGATTTCCAAAATTATTTGCTCTATCACCTTCCCAGTGTAACTTTATATAGAGCTTTATATATAGATCTTTTATTAAAAAGGCTGTATTGGAAAGATGGTAAAACTTCCTATATGAAAAATCTCAATTTTTGTATTGTACCCATACCAAATAGTGAGGTTGTGCACAAATTTTTTCAAGATAGAAACTTGAAGTTAGAACAATACCTGGATCAATCAAAAAAAGAACCTGAATTCAGCCAAATTGTTTAGGAACAAATCAAAACAAAAACACAAAGGACTTGAAGGTAAATAATAATTAAGCTGCATCCCAGTGAAAACAAAAACTGACGAAACAGATAGGTTTTTCACAAAGTCATGAGTGTCATACTACCCCAGGCTCTGCAACAGCAAGGCAGAAGGGAGCCAGTTCAGATCAAATACCATCCAGTATAAAATATTTTTTTCTTAACACATAAACTAGAGGTTAAAGAGTAAGAGTAAAATATATCTGACCTAAGATATAGACACTGTACATACATTTCTGATAGCAGCAGCTGAAATCAGATGGGGAAAACATCACTATAAATGCTTAAATATATCCAGAAACAAGCCAGAAACCAGGAAAGAGTTTGTGCTGTCCAGGTAAATAAGCTCCCTGCTTTTACAGTGCAAAGTATCTGTAGATTTAAAACAATCCCCCTGTATTTGATTTATGTG
Source organism: Sagittarius serpentarius (assembly GCA_034782735.1). Classification (NCBI taxonomy): domain Eukaryota; kingdom Metazoa; phylum Chordata; class Aves; order Accipitriformes; family Sagittariidae; genus Sagittarius; species Sagittarius serpentarius. The sequence goes on from JAVKLA010000026.1 coordinate 14,302,522, forward strand.
GCAAGGTTTTTGTAGCCAGCGGGCTGCAGGGGTGGCTTCTGTGAGAAGAGACCAGGGATTGCCCTGTGCCTGACACAGCTGCTTTCAGATGGCTCCAGAACAGACCCTCCGCTGGCCAAATCTGAGCCCATCAGCTATGAAGGTGGCCCCTCTGTCATAACGTATTTAAGATAGGGTAAAAAATGCTCTGCAGCTGCTGAGAAAGTAGTAAGAAAAAATGTGAGAAACAACATTGCAGATCCCAAGGTGAGTGAGGAAGGAAGGAAGGAGGTGCTCCAGGTGCCAGAGCAGAGATTCCCCTACAGCCTGTGGAGAAGACCATGGTGATGATGTTGTCCTCCTGCAGCCAACGAAGGACCATGTCAGAGCATATATCCACACTGCAGCCGATGGGGGACCCACATCACCCTCCATATTCTCAGTAGCCTTAACTAAATGAGCAAATAGAAGCAGAATGCAATAATAGTGCAGAATCACAGAACCACAGTATCACTGAATGTTTGAGGATGGAAAGTACCTGTGGAGGTCCTTTAGTCCAAACCCTGTGCTCAAGCAGAGTAACCTACAGCAGGTTGCCCAGGACTGTGTCCAGAAAGCTTTTGAATACCTTAAAGTATGGAGACTCCACAACCTCTCTGGGAAACCTCTTCCAGTGCCCAGTCACCCTCACAGTAAAAGTTTCCTGATGAAGGAAGATAAAGACAGCAAAGGGTGAAAATTCTGATGCTTGTGAGTCGTGCCAAAATTTTGCACCAGAAAAAAACCACGTCTTGAACGAGATATACTCAGAGAACTTGAATTGGTCTGATATCATACAAGTCACACTTGTTTCCAAGGTATTCAACATTGGAAAAAAACATCTAAGCCAATACAGAAACTGCCTTGCAAATGTTCAAGTGTGGAATCACAATACAGAGGCATAACATGCTGCTTAGACTGTACAACAAGTACAGAATGTTGTTAATTACCTTATCTTGAGGGACAGGATCTGACCTCTTTATGCCCCTTGTAATTTAGACATGCATAATTTAAAATGGGAATCATTATTCTCTGCAGTCGAAAATAGATAATTGTGCCTTCAAAGAAATATGTTCTCAGGGAACTTTCTCAGGTCTACATATGCAGGGTCAAGAGATGTGTATTTTCTTCACATATAAAATAGACCAAAGAAACACATTTAGTTCAGATGCCCTTGTGCTTTTTAACTTGTAGAGTGCCTTCAACCTGGGGTATCAAAGCACTTAGATCGCACAAGTTGAATCCACATTTAAATTGAAACAATAATGTCAGTATTCCATAGAAAAAGTATACTACAGCTCTTTATTTACTTTTATAGTCAACATCCCAATATTTGTTTACTTAACAATTATAGAACCTTTTCTCCTAGAAGCTAATAGCTAAATTTTGAATAAGTCCTGTATTGGGTCTGGCTGAGATGGAGGTAATTTTCCCATAGCAGACCTCATAGTACTGTGCTTTGTATTGGTAGCTAAAAAGGTGTTGATAACACACCAGTGTTTTGGCTACTGCTGAGCAGTTCTTGCCCAGCATCAAGGCTGTCTCTCCAACATTTCCTCCTTACCAGTAGGCTGGGGGGTGGCAAGATCTTGGAAGGGGACATAGCCAAGACAGCTGACCCAAACAGGCTAAAGGGATATTCCATACCATATGATATCTGCTCAGCAATAAAAGCTAAGAGAGAGAAGGAGGAGGGGTGGCATTCATTAGTATGTCTTCCAGAACAACTGCTACACATAATGAAACCCTGCTTCCTAGGAAGTGCCTGGACATCCCCTGCTGATGGCAAGCAGAGAATAAATCTTTTGTTTTCCTTTGTTTCCATGCACCGCCTTTGCTTTTGCTTTATTAAACTGCCTTTATCTTGACCCATGGGGTTTTTTTCCATCTTATTTTCTCCCTCACTGTCCTGCTGAGGAGGGGAGTGGTAGAGAGGCTTGATGGGCTCCTGGCGTCCAGCCAAGATCAACCCACCACAGTCCTTTTTGGCGCCCAACATGGGGCATGGGGAATTCAAGATAAGGATAGTAACTGGGAGACGCAACAGGCAAAACATGGACTGGACACAGCTAGAGCGTGAAAAGTGGAATGATTGTGGGGAATTTCGGTTGTAATTGTGGTGAAGGAATGAGGGGTGGATTGTGTGTGAATTGTCCACTTTTGTTGTGATGATATTATTTTGATTTTGGTGTAGGGAATTCTTTTTTGTTGATGGGAGTGAAGTTTGTGAAGACTGTGAAGATTGTGAGATGAATGTGGATTTTAATGAAAATTCTTAAATATGTGATGCACAGAGGCAAGAGGCAGAATGTATTCGGCTTGTATGGCAAGGTTGGTAGTGGGGGGGCTACAGGGGTGGCTTCTGTGAGAAGCCGCTAGAAGCTTCCCCTATATCCAATAAAACCAATGCCAGCCAGCTCCAAGATGGACTTACCGCTGGCCAAGGCCAAGCCTGTCAGTGACGGTTATCTGGGATAACAGATTTAATAAGCGGGGAAAAAAAATGTGCACACCTGCAGCCAGAGAGAGGAGTGAGAAATGTGAAACAACCCCGGAGACCCCCAGGTCAGAGAAGAAGGAGGGGCAGGAGGTGCTCCAGGTGCCGGAGCAGAGGTTCCCCTGCAGCCCCTGGGGAAGACCCTGGTGAGGCAGGCTGTGCCCCTGCAGCCCAGGGAGGC
>JAVKLA010000026.1:14315655-14358016 GCA_034782735.1 Sagittarius serpentarius
CAGGGTGTTATCAACATTCTTCTCATACTAACCCAAAACACAGCGCTGTACCAGCTACTAGGAAGGCAATTAACTCTGTCCCAGCCGAAACTAGGACAGTATTTTTACTGAATTCAAGTTCATCATTCTTCAAAATATCCTACTATTGAATAATATGATCCAGTGAATGATTCCAACTTGAATGATATTTGCATTCTTGCATTTTAGTTTACCACTATCTAGGTCTACTTATTTTGCTTCTACAGCATATAATAGATTTCTGCTATAAATGGAAGAAAATCAAAATAAAAGTTTGATGTCAGGCTTGAAATTACTTTTAGTTTCTACATGATAGAGAACAAGAAATGTTTCCACACAGAAAATTCACTATTTGCCTAAATTCTGGCATCACCTAGTCAAAATCAATGGCTTTTTCTGGATTTTCAACTGTTGAAAGAAAATTCAAAATCTGGTTAATGCTATATATACATGAATACTAGGACCAACAACTCTTAGAGGTTTTGCTTTTCCAACCTTCATTTTTCCTGCATAAACATTCTCTATGTACATAGTATAATGTGACTACAGATCATTAAGCACAATTTTTGTGTTTCTTCATGGCATAAGAAAAAACCCTCTTCTACAGTGGAACCCAAAACATTGTCTGAATTCTGTGCTTTTTCTAAGTTCAGTGTTTTGTTAGAAACACAACCTTTCTCTAATGTCAGTGTTCATGTTGACTGAATCTTGGTCTGAATCTTAAGTGGCACCAGTGGCAAATTTGCTATTGAAATGCATTTTAGAAGACCTCACAACCCAAGAAAATGTCTTTAAAACATTGTGATTGGATTACTCTGATTCTTCCTTTCAGAAAGAGCATTAAAAATACAACAGGAAGTCAAAAAAACAAGTGTGCTGCCCTATGGAGTTCCTCTGTAGCCGTCTAAATCTAACTTCTAAAATATAAATAATATTTTGTCATTTTTCATTTTAATGGAAAGATCTTTAAAATATCCCCAAAGAAAATACTTTCTGCAATTCTAGATGAAAAAATATATTTAGTTACTGATTTCTAACCCCGCTAAGGAAGCCTTAACAATAATATGAACAGAAAAGAAATAGATTTGATTTTTCACATGGTTGTACCATCAGGTGAGCACAGAAAGAGAGGAGAACACAGCTTTTGAGAATGCTGTTGTTGCCTAAGAGAAGCACTTCAGCCACAGAGGAGCTGAAGAAAGTGAAGTAATTTATAAATGCTATGACAATGACAAAGAACATGAATGCTTGATGAACTATTTAAAAATGGCATCAGTACAAAAGGTAAAGATTATTTCTAAATAGCCTCCTAAATAAATAACCTGGTTGTCAGAAACTCTCATTGATCTTAATAGTTCCTTTCAAAATCCCCTCCACATAAGGGGGTGGATCTTTCTAAAAAAGTCACCATGACTATATGAACTTTTATTTATTGTGCATTCTTGTATTTCTTTTATCACCTCCCTTCAAGATTCTGCCTTCATTACAAAAACTCTGTAAGATTTATTTTTAATAGCTATATTGTACTGATATAATTATTTGCATTGTATAAGTCCCTCTGGCACCTACAAAACTGTTTGCTGCTTTGAATCAAAGAGTTAGCTGATTATTGGACTTTTTTTTTTTCCTGAAAAGACCGGATAGCTGATAAAATCAAGTAAAACAAAAGATTGACAATGATAATGTAAGCTATTAACTGCAAAGAAGTGGAGTCCTGCTGTTTTCCCAGGAAACTGGAGCTATCATCCAGGACCTCATGGAAGTGCAAAGTTTCAAGAAGACAGTATGTGAGATTCATCTCATCTAACTATAGACACTGAAATAAAACAGATCATATCCAGAAAGTGCCTACTTAATTTATTCATTTTAAGGAAATCTAAGATGTATTGCTCAAATACATATGCCTGCATGAATCATACCAGATTTGTAGATATTATTTTATTTTGATTTCTTTCCAGTTACTATATTCTAGTAGTGAAATAAATACAGTTTATAAAAAAAATTATTAAAAATCATCATAGGTATTGTTTTTCGTACTCTTCACGGTTTCCAGGAGTTCCAAACACAACTTAAATGGCTGAAGAAACTTCATTTTTAGAGAGATTCTATAAATATAAAACACTTCTACAAGTGGAACGGAACATGTGATACCATTCAAAGACATGCAGGTGCCAGACATGTTACTTGGAAGGGTACTCACAGAGACACAGACAGAAGCTGAAGATATTGCTAGTCCTGGAACTATGCCATTTTCTTTGAGAATGCTTCTTGTATTTCCTTGCCACCCAGATTGCACTTTTTCCTTCAATAGGAAATATGATTATTGGCTGCCTTCCCAAGTTCCCTCAGTGCCCTTACGAGTCATTTTAATGTTAGCAAGTGCTGTTCTTAAAAATGTATTCCCTTTGTCAGGAATGAATCAGCTTAATTTCTCTCCTGATGTCCCTCTGTGTATTCCACCGAGGTTATGCATGGACATGAAAACTCACAAATATGTACCTGACTATGATATCTTATATATTAACTATTGCATGAAGTCACTGAAATTCCAAAGAGTAGTGAACAATATTATTTCCATGCAGTATTAAAAGAAATCTAATCGTGATTCTCACTGGTTTATCTTTGTCATATTCTGTTATAAATACAACATTTACATTTGCAATGCCTACTTTGAAGATACTGATCTGAGCACGTGAGGGTGAAACTTTGCCTAATGTAAGTTTTAGCGAAGACATGGATATACTTTTTTTATTGATCTGGTGTGTGAAACCAAAAGGATCCTTCTTAAGTGTTTACACAGCTTTAACCGCTGAAGTAGTGTCTTTTTAAATTTTCATATAACCTCTAAGATACAAAAAAGATTTTTCTATAATTCACATTTCTTTAGAAGATTGTCAAAACAGAACATAAATAGGTTACAAAATTTGCATTAGAACTGTAAACTCTCAGTTTGAATTAGGAATTGACTCCCAGGGTAATGTTCAGTTGCTTAAATTTGAACACTTATTGCCATTTGAAATATCTGATTATAGCAGAGATATCTGCAAGGGTCCAGAAGATATGATGGAAGATTTGCTGGAGACCTGCAACCTTTTGAACTGGCTGGAGAAAGTAAAGGAGATGTCCAAATGCATCTGAAAAGGCACTAAGCTGCTCACATTTAGGCAACTGAGTCAATTGGGAACCTATTATTTTTACTCAGGCTTGAAGTTTCTGTGTTTAGACAACTGAATCAAGCACCTAGTACCTTAAGGTACTAATAAGGACTATATTCCCTGGACAATCTTTCCAACTCTAACTCTTAAGTGGTACAAAGAAGGGAAAAAATATGTTCCAAAATTATGCAGCACTAGAATTTCTCATACTACACTAAGATGTACAGTCAGTGACCTTGAAAAACTATTTAATGCAACAAGGGAGACTGGGCAGCCTTGCATGTTAGATACTGCCACAATATACCCGGAGACAATGAACAAGCTGAGAAAGATTTTTTTTTTCCAAAACTTGAAAATGATCACTAGCTAAGCCCGAGTGCCAAACAAGGATTATAAAGGAAGGGTAGCTTTTTGTAATGGGAAATACTCAAGAGGTGAGTATGTCAGTTTGGACTGCCTTGTGTAAAAATGACAAGCCTGACAGAGTCACAACACAAAACCAAATGTGATTCATTTAAACTATTGACACCTTAAATCAACTAAGGTTTCTAAGAATTAGTTGAAGGAAGGGTTAATAATCAGATCTCTTAGTTTTTAAGAACTTTAGCAATGTGACAGATACAAACATAACAGCTGTTTTCTCAAGCAGTTTTGGTGTTAGAGGTCCCAGAAGGCTGAAATCAACCCATACTGAAGCATTTTTCTTCTAATGCAAAATGGTCAAAGAGATAAGTTTTACTGGACTAATCTAAATTGATATTACAAAGTTTCTATACTTTGTTGTTTTGGTGGTTTAAATGCTTAAAACCGTATGCAACTGGCCTTATTCTTAGGCTGAGAAGTGGCCTAGTGACAATGCTGTATGGTTTCCTGATTGCCTACTGGGAACAGTGAGGCCAAAAGCCTTAGGATTTTGTTTCTTCTCTTCAAGCGTTTGAATGTGTGAAGCCAGTTTAGAATAAGATATTGTAAGGATGATACCAACTGCTTTTAGTCACTGCAGATCATCGGAAAACCCTAAAATTCCATCATGTAGGTACACCTGATTTGTGGTGCAGTGTTTTTATTTCCCTGGAGTCAAAATGACTGGAATCAAACTGCAACAGGAGAAAAAGCTTTGGATTGAGGAAAAGACAGTGAGCAAAAATGGTAGTTATTCTTAGAGAGATAACAGGCTTATCATTTTCATGGTATAAGCTTTGCCCTCTCTCTATATTTTATATTTTGTTTCTTTCTTTTCTTCCTTTTTTTTTACTTTTTCTTTGCAACCCAATGTTTAGGAAGCTTGCTGGTTTAGAAAGTGTGCCAGACCGGGATGAAAAAAGCTGTGAAATATGACGCTGAGGTCCTCAAAACAAATAAAACCCATCAAATGAAGCAAAGTGACCTAATACAAGTGACCTTTCTTTTAAGTGTAGACTTTATGAAAGCAATCCCCTTCTTTGGAAACTTCATAGTGTGTTACTGAAATACAATACACATCAACGAACAGGTCAGATTTTATAACTTGTGCACAATATAGATTTGTGCTAGCTTAGTGGAATTTAAGGATGAAGTGTAGATTTCGTCCATGATCTTGTTACATGGTAGGCTTCCATTTTGTTTTCTGTTGCAAATCCAGGTGCTGATTTTACTGTTAAATACTGCATGTTCTAATGTATGTATTTGTTTTGTTTTATCTTTGTACTTTAACAAAGGAGTTAGCTGAGATGCTAAGATGGTCAGTCCCTAAATTTTCAAAAGGAGAGTCGTTTATTTCTCTAAGGTCTACATCATGGAGGAATTTAGGTTGAGGCAGTGGCAAAAATAGAACCACTTCACTGAGTGGCATAAATTTTAGGGTTTTATTTACTAAACAGCATGAGCATAGCAGGTAGATAACTTTCTAGTTCAAGGTTTCTATACTGTGACACGCTCATTCACTCTGTACAGAATACAGAAGTTGTTGATGCCCCCTCCCTGGAAGTGTTCAAGGCCAGGTTGGATGAGGCTTTGAGCAACCTGGTCTAGTGGAAGGTGTCCAGTTGGAACTAGATGATCTTTAAGGTCCCTTCCAACCCTAACCTTTCTATGATTCTACGATAATACATTCACACTAATCGAGGTCCCTGCCCCCTTGGTCCAGCTGTGATCAGCACCATAGACTCAGGAGTGCAAGACGCTTTATTTGAACCGGTCAACGTGTCTGATTCCCGGAAGGCTTAGACGGGTAGTGGTTCCACCTTGGGTTCAGCCTTTCACATGGTGTTGGATGCCCATGGATTTGTTCCCATGGAGGGGCTAATTTTTTCATTATTTATTGTTTTCTGACTTAGTAAAAGCTGACAATGGTCTCACTGGCCACATCACCCAAGCCAAATGCTTTGCCTTTCTCCATGACTAAACCCAGGTAGCTGTGTTTCCCCAGTTTACTATCATGGTTTGGTCTCCTGCCCCAAATATGTTATAAGTTAAAGTTATTTAGATTTCACCTGTGCTTGTGTCTTTTCCAGCATACACCTAAACAATTAGCAGGGCAGATGCAGAATAGAGTATTTGGAAAAACTTCCCCTATAGCAATTATCTGTGTTTAGTTTGTTTATCTAGCACTGCCAGAGATAAAGGTACAGTTGGGCAGATGTGGTTAGTCTCACTCACCTGAGCAATACTTCCAGTCAGGCTTTACTCCATGGCATGATAACATATAGAGGAAAATATGGTTGAAGCTAGACTTTTCCCTCCACATCATCTAAGAGGGAACTCCATACCAGTTCGTCATTTATTAGATCAGAATATCTGAGGGTATTTGAACGCTTAACTTCAGATTTTTTTAGTTTAAATGTCAAACTTGAGTTTCAGGCACTAAAAGCAAATCACAAGAATCCCATCCCAAATGAAAAACACACCACCATTTCAATGAAAGATGCTGGCTTCTGACTAGCCAACCAGAAGCCTTCCAAAAGGATATAACACCTTGAGATTTTAGTACAAAAAATTTGACAGGTGGTCAATATTTTTGTGTTTTCACACATCTAACATCCATTCCTAGGGACTGCTCAAAAAAACCCCAGGCAACCCTGTCAGCATGGCATCACTGGCAGGGTAATCTTCACTCATGGATGACATTTCTCCAGTGTAATATGCAGAACCATCTTTTGTTCTCATTCTTAGGAATACCTTTATCTTTGTTCTTTCCACAACAAAGCTCTTAATCATTTGCCAGTGCAAGGGGAATTCTGTGTTTTAATTACATCCTGTTTTCCCTGTGCTGTTTTTAGCATTATATAGCTGACTACATTGCTTTCATATAAGTTGATTATTTCACTTTCTCACTAACACTAGGGAAAATCAGTAACAAAGAACATGAAAAGAACAGAGCATGTATTAGGAACAGAAAACAGTCACTGTAAGAAAGGTGAAATTTGTAGATACTGTGACTCCCTTATGATCTTGTGACCATTGTATTAGTTGAACTATTGAAACTAAAAGCCACAGCATATGTATCAGTATTAGTAAAGTTAATATTGAAACACACCTGAAAATATTTCAGGAAATCTAATAATGACCTAGTACATTCTCAAAACCTCTATGTATTCAAAGGTGATCTTTATGTACATAATAAATTTCATATGTTCTAGAAACATAGGGATGCTTGTGTACGCAAAAAGCATAATTATAAGTAATATACAAGCATATGTGTGACAATCACATTTTTTCTTGGAGTCATGGATTATGCTTGGTTTTATGATATTCAGAATTCATAAACGGAAGTTGTACTCAGGCTGATAATTCACTGATGAGACTGGTAGGGTAGCAGATTATTGAAAAAGGCAGAATTGAAAATCTTTGCATATAGTTTCCTGAAAAACCAAGGATGTCACACTGTGTGTAATCATATGCTAACTATTAAGATAGAAAAACTATTTAATAACCACTGTCCCATCATGTCCATTATTTTTTCTTTGAGTGCAGTTCTTAATATATTGCTTTTAATGAGTTAGCCTTGATGCAGGTGTTTTTGAAAATCCAGATGTTTCTATACTACTTGGGAAAGGTGAAGAGGCATATATAAAAGCTGAAGAACTTATTTTGGAGTCTCATTTGATATTTAGTATAACAGTCCTCTTGGGATGCTAATAGGGATACAAGATTCCATCTTCTGTTGTTAGGCTCTGAAGATCTTCAAATGAGTATCCATGGACAAAGTGATGCCTTTCATTTTCTTTTCCTTTTTGTTTAAACAGAGATGTGATTAGACTTATTAGTGTCCCCTCACTTCCTAAATAAATTTAGATTAACATCCAGTTCATCCAGTAGGTCAATATCTTCTAATCAGTTTTTCCATAAAACATTATTGCAATGTGAGCTTTCTGTAGTACCAGCATCATAAACATCATCAGTATTGAGTCATTTCCTTGTTTACACATGTGCAAAATATTGCATTGAGCTCTCTGAAGAGCTACTGATTACTGGTATTATGTTTGACTATGATTTGCAATAAAGAAATGATTAGAGGGTGTTCATGTGAGCACCTTGCTAATATGTTATTCCCTCTTCAGTCCTGTAAGAGTACCTCTGAAGTACTCCAGGATCAATCAAGTACTCCAGAACAGGACTTCAAACCTGTTTGTAAATATACTCTTCAAAATATTGCCTTCTGTAAATAAACTAGGAGGAATATGCAGCTTGATTCTGGCCTTACAACAAGAACTTGCATGAGAGGGAAAATAAGATAGGAACCACGTAGAAAAGTACTTACTCTGTGGCATGTTCTAGATAATTCATTTAAATAATTGGCTTGGAAGATGGCCCATTTCTTTTGATTTTGATGTTAAAATAAATGTATTTTATGCAAGAGAAGGTACCAATGTCCTATATATTAAAAAAAGAATCATGTTTTGAGTATCACTAGGGATGGAGGCTTCACAACATCTCTGGGCAACCTGTTCCAGTGTTTGACTACTCTCACAATCAAAAAGTTTTTCTCATGTTTAAAGTGCAATTTCCAATGTTAATATATTATACTATTTTACTATACCTATTACTACATGTATTTCTTGTATTGCTGTTTTACTATACATATTACACTTAACCACTGTGGAAAACAGAAGTGATGAGATGTTATTCTGGCAGTTTCAGTGATGAGATTTTGAGCCTGATGAAAGCATAAGATCTACTCTGATACTATTACATATTAGTTACCTAAGATAAAAGCTCTATATATACAATTAGCCCTTAGTTGGAAAATCTAGAAGGGCTTATTTCAATGCCTGGATCTGGATTCTCAGCGAACCACATAAAGCTGACTCTTCTTCACAATGCATACATTAAATGTATAAATCTAAAGATATCGCTTTATGTCCGGTGCAAAGAGTATTGATCACCATGGAATAATGAAAATCTGTTTGAGTTTTGTAGTAAAAACTCATAACAGAAATCAAAACACACATCAAAATTGGTTTTGATTTCTTAATAAGGCTGATTGTCCAACAAATTCTCTCCCAAACAACTGAACTGAGTTCTCGATCTCTTCAGTAGTTGTAGGCACATATTTTGTTCTTCCAAAATGTAGCTGAAGTATAACTTTATGTTTCTATTAAGTAACACTTTACAGATGCTAAATTACAATTGTATGCTGAGAAAATACATGTGACGTCCTTATAAACGTAAAATGAATTCTTTATGATCAGTGCTATTATAATGAATACCAAACAATTCCATTATAATTAGTGCTATTACAATGAATACCAAAGGAATTCATGATAATTAGTTGCAGTAGGCTGAATAAGAAATGAACTCAAAATGAGAGACTGGAGAAGTCTCTTGAAAAGAAGCTTTAAACTTTGTGATTTAGTACAATTTTATGGTTATTTAATAGTAAAAGGATGACAACATTGCAAATGCTGTCTTCAAAGCAGTAAGGTCTCTTTCACCCAGGCAATCTCAAGAGATGTGACTTTGCATTGGACAGAATTTTAGCAATTCTTCTGGGAGACGACATAGATGACAAGAGGGATTCTTCAGGTGTCTCCGTGGCCTCACTCTGTCCCACACTACACTCAAGTGGAAAGGGAACTGGTATGTACATGTGTTAAAATCTTTATTGCTACTTGGAGGAACAGGGAAACAAGGGACTATGTGTTAGAGTGCTTTATTTAAAGCATGTCACCTCTAGGTAGTGCAAATCATGTGTCGTTTAATTAGACTTGCATAAGAGGCTAACACCTAGCACTCAGAAGTACTAAGGTCCTTGTGTTGTCAGTCCTATATAATGCAGCACTACTCATGCAGTTCCTCTAAAAACTGAGGTAATGGCTGCCATTCTGACCAAGTAAATGAAGCTTTCACTTGCACACAATTTTCAGTTTTAATCTGATAGTTGTAGGAGGATCTGTCATGTAAAATGCAATGCGTTAGTGTTTTGGGTTTTTTAATGGTAACAGAAATTACTTTCTTTAAGCAAAACTCTTCCATAGTTTAGATAATAATGTATTTTTTTCTAAGGGATAAAAGATGTGTAGGATCACTGACAAGCTTATTAGTGTCTTACAAAGAATTTTAATAAGATTTCTAAAAGAATTCCCCTCCACAGTGTTCTATCTTTCTATTTCAATGATGCTTGATGTTCCCCTTTGCTTCTGTGGATTTCATTTTCCTAAAGAGAACTGAAAATACTTTCCATGTTGCCATTAGTTTAGCTACAGCACAGAAAATAATTGTCTGATCGTTCTGTGTAGTTATGGCTGGTATTCATTAGCTGCAGTTATTATTATTTTATAAAATGATTGACTTCCATGGTACCTGTGGCTAAAATGGCACATTCTTGTAGATCCTGGAGATAATTAAGCTCCCATACAAACTAGTGCTTGTTCATCCAATGCTTGTTTGTTCCACATGTTCCTATTATGGTTATTCAGAGTGTATGCAACTGCTATGCTTTGTCCATCTAAGAGTAACGACAGCTATAAAAGAAACAAACCAGTGTGTGTTTCATTTTATAAAATAAGAAGAGATTTCAGAAACCAGAAAGGAGAATGCAAAGACAAATGGATTACAGTTGGATTGGTTTTTTTAAAGAAAACCTGTGTATCTGCATTTATATTTATATCTTCATTATCCCAGATGGCTTTTCTGAGAATTGATGTACAAATAAAACTTAGAAAATGTACTCAGAATTTTCCTTCCACACTGACACTTTTATTTGAAATCTTTCATTCTTAAAGGAATTCAGTTAAATAAAAACCACCACAAAACATTTATGATGCACTTTACAAGATTACGTGAACCCTATAAATGGCCACTTGATTAAGATCTTAATTGAGGTAGCATAATGCATCCCTTCTGACAGTATAAAATGAGGGGAAAATATCATGTGCAAAGTGAACTGAGCAGGCAAGACCTTTAGATTGACTTTTATCAAACAGAAGGCTTAATCTGCACTGTGACATGTCTTAACAATTCCCACGAGTTTCATCACGAGTCCAAAGGCCTAATTTTCCCTCTGAAGGAGAATATGTCATCTCTAACAAAACAGAAAAACAAAAGACATCATTGAAATATTGGTAGGACAAGAAATTGCCTTCTTTGTGTAAAGGTCAGTTACCACAGCCCTTGTACTTTTAGCATGTGCCAGAGTAGGAACAGAGCAGAATCTAACTGGTAAAAAAAACAAAACAAAACAAATCAAAACAAAAAATGCAGAACCCCTCAACCTGAAAACTGAAACAAGAGCTATAAGGCATTTGACTAACCTGAGGTGTAGCTGGGAGGAAATAAAGGATTGATAATAACTTTTGATAAAATTGGCAAGTCTGAAATTGTACCCTAGGCTTTTATGGAGTTTTAAAGAAGATCTCAGGATTTTTGGAAACTAGAATTAAAGCTAGAATTAAATACTCCTTGATGATTGCCTCTTTGTAAGGTAACTCATGGGGAAAATTTGAAGTCATTGCTGAAGGAAGCTGAAGTAACTTACACATTCTGGTGTAGAATTATTTTGCTGTACAGGGAGGAGAACATTTTAACTTTTAACTAAAAGGAGAGGAGGTATGAGGCTGTATGTGGGAGGTGAAATATTCTAAAATAATAATGATTGGAAATGTTCTTGTATCTTGGGAAATTTATGATTCTTAAATGTACATAATAACAAAACTGCTAAATGCCAGTAGCTCTGAAGCAAGGGAATGCCTTCAATAGTAGACCTGTGCCTTGTGTGTTCTGGTTAACTTCTATATTTCTGTTGCTCTTGCCAAATTTAAAAAAATGGTACATGGCCTTTTTGTTCCTACCATTTTCCTTGGTAAGTGAAAAGAAGCTTAGAGATACATGGTGTTTCCTTCCTCTTTCCTCAGTCAATGGAATTTATCTCTATATCCAGACAAGTATAAGTATCAAAACATGTGGAATCAGTATGGGCCTGGGCTCCCAGGAAAGGATTGTTTAATGATTAGTTCATGAACCTACTTCATGTACATCCAGAGAGTTAGTGATGGGAGTGTTTGAATACTTTTAAAGGATGTTCAAGAGAAGAGAGGAGTAAGAATAAAATCAACAAGGAGGTGTGTCACAATCTGTGTTAATTTGTATGGGTTTAGGCTGTCAGACCTCAAGTATGCACCAGTGAATATGGCTATTTTTGCAGAAGTCTTAATATAGCAAAACACTCAAAATAAAAAGTATTACTGTGTTTAAGTAAAGTTTCAATTTTAAAAAAAAGTCAATCCCCCTATCCGCTTGTGTACCATGAGATACCCATGTCTCCTTGCTTTACGCTAGAGTTTCAGGGTCTTTGTTGTCCATGTCATAGATAAATTAGTTTGATTCTGGGCTCCAGATAAGTTAACTAAGTGACCTCCCAACTATAGCACAGAAAGAAAAATAATTTGCTTCAGGTCTGTGCAAAGTGAATGGAACTGATCTGGTTTAATATAGAAATATAGATGAGGTGCAGCTAACTACAGAGTGCAGAATGCCTCAGAAGTTCAAGGTCTGGAGCAAAGATAGACTTAGGGGAGACACAGCTGTCTGCCTAGTGAGATACGCCATTCAAAGTAAGATAATCCAGTTTTCTACAATATGAGAGATTAAGGTTGAAGTTTTATATCTGGACTGCAAGGTAGGAGAGGGAAAGACTTTCTTTTGTTGTTCTGTCTTGTGTGGACAGGACATATCTGTTATTTTGGTGATATGTGGAATACTTGTAAGCACTCATCAAGACAATGCATTTCTGCCCCTATAAACTTAGATGTGCTTTATTTTTATTTTTTTCTCAGTAGGATAGGTACTACTCAGAGTCCTGGGACTAGCTGAGATTCCCACATAATTCTTGGTTGTTCATGGAATGACAGCAATAGCCCCAAGTAAACTGAGAAGGAAAAAAATCCTATCATAAATATCATAGGTCTCTTAGCAAAGGACTGAGGATGCTGGTGACCCTTCATAACCTTAGTCCCTATTCTTCTTGAGGAAAATTCTCAACTGACCTTAGGAGCTAGAAAATATTAGAACTAGGAATAGAACACCAGAGAAAAAGGGTAGATACTAAGACAATTTATATATAACAGTTTAAAATGTATTATTAATGAAGCTTTTCCGTAATAATTCAATAATTTGGAATAGGACTGTTAGTATTGCTGTAATTGGACTAATGATAATTAGTTGTTGCATTTTGATTAGACTGTAAAGACTTTTGCTAGATTAACAATAAATTCTTGCCTTCGTAGAATCACAGCATCACAAAAATGGAGAGGTTAGAAAGGACCTTTGGAGATCATCTAGCCCAGCCCCTGTGAACACGAGATTTGTTCCAGTTGTCTGAAGAAGATGTCATTTAATTCTTCTTCCTGATCATGTGAGCTGTAGCAGAAACCCACCATGCTGTTGCAATGTTACACTAATCTTAATGCATAAAGTTTGTTTTGGCTCTGCATCCATCCCTAGGCAGAGCTCTATGCATTCCATGCACGCAAACATCTAATTCCGCCTGATTGTCCCCACGCTCTGTACATTACCACACAGACATTTCCGAGAGGTGCTCAGTCATGCACATTTCCCAGAGAAAAAGTATGACAGCCAGCACCACCATGCTGTCTTTTTGGCATTTCCATATTTGTGCATACATTTGAGATGGGTTTCCTTCCGCCTCGTTTCACTGATTACTCTCGTCGACGTTACCCAACATCCTTTGCTTTCCAGCTCAGGTCACCACTTCCTTGCTTGGCTGTGGATCATAATGTCCCTCCTCCACTGTTCCTAGCTTAAAGCTGTCTTCACCAGTTTGGCCTCCCTGTTTGCAAAGAGGCTTTTGCCCCACCTGGTCAAGTGAATCTTGTTGCTACCGAAGAGTCCTCGGTCCTCAGAGAAGGTCCTATGACTGTAAGACCAAATCCTTGTCTTTGACACTAGCTGCACCACCAGTGCAGGATCCATCGACTCCACCTCATGCCCTTTCACCTCACCAGCACGACCGAAGAAAAAAACCACCTGGGCCTCCAAGCCTTTGACCATTGCCCTGGGAGCCATGTAATCACACACGATATTCTGCAGGTCTCCCCTGACAGTGTCTTGGATAAATCTTCACATGTGAATTCCTTTTCTCCTATTACAAGATTTTGAATGTAATGTACAAATAGCAAGGTCTAGATTTAGTTGCTGATGTGTAAGCACGTCAGTCTGCCACAGTCCGAGATAGTTTGGGTGTTCTACCTGGCCTCTGCTACTGAAGAAGGACTTATGTTTCCCACAGATTCTATCTGCTGCATCTGTGAGCTCCGTATATCAAATCTGCCAGCCCATTCCAGATATTTCAGACACCCTGGAGGGCCAAAAATGGCATTCCAGTCGTGAATATCTAGGAAATTAATCATTCCCAGACCACTGAATAGCTTTCTTGTCTCCAATGATGACAGGGACTAGATTCAGTTGCTTAAATATGGCATCTAGTGACATTCTGTATGCTTCATGCGGACCTCCATCTGCAGCCATAAAGGACACGCGTCCCATATGTTCTGGCTCATACCTGCCAGTTCCATTAGGGCATTTCAGATATGTGAAGTCATCTCAGGTGATACTAGACAAATAATAGATCCCTAGATCTCCACTGTCCATACTGGGAATTAAGACACTCAGCACCTAAACATATTTTAATTTACATTTTTGAACCTAGACCCGAATCCTACCCCCCTGGTGTGTGTGAGATGGATTTGGTGTTCACATCCACAGTGTGAGGAACTGGATATCCTTCATGTCAAAGTGGACACAATATGAACGCACATGATCTGTTTGAGGTAGCCTTTGCTTTGAACAGTGTAGATGTTGTCCAAGACACACTCATTGGCTTAGTAAGCAGTGCTCAAGTCGTAACACAAAGATAATACAGACATATATACTAAACTGAGTGGGAACTGTGCCAGAATTTCACTTCACAAGGGAATGTACTAATCTTCTGAAAAGTATGTGCTTTTTTCGGATTGCAGCCAAAAGGATAGAACTGAGCTTGTAATGTGTGACAGAGTTTGAGTTTTAGATAGTTACACCTGTCAGAACTGTATGTAATAAATGGATTAGTTTGCTAATATCACCAGGAGAATTTAAGTAGAGCAGAAGAGTGCATTTTTTTTTTTCATCTAGTACTAAACAAATGTCTATACCTCTGAGTACTGGGTCTGGCTGGGATGAAGTTGACTTACTGCATAGAAGCCCAAATGGTGCTGTGCTTCGGATTTGTGACTAAAACAGTGTAGGGAGCTCACCAGTGTTTTGGCTCTTGCTGAACAGCGCTTGCACAGCATCAAGGCTTTTTTTTTAACTCTCTGCCCTACCTGCCCCTTCCCCCTGATGGGTAGGTTGGGGGTGGGCAAAAAATTGGAAGGAGTCATGGCCAGGACAGCTGACCTGAACTGACCAAAGGGATATTCCATACCATATGACGTTGAGGTCAGCAGTAAAAGCTCTGGGAAAGGAAGAGGCATGGGGGACTTTTGTAGTTATGGCATTTGCCTTCCCAAGAAACTGTCACATGTGCCGAGGCCCTGCTTGCTAGGAAATGGCTAGACATTGGCCTGCTGATGGGAAGCAGTAAATTAATTTCTTATTTTGCTTTGCTTGTGCACACAGCTTTTGCTTCACCTATTAAACTGTCTTTATCTCGATCCACGAGTTTTCTTGCCTTCGTTCCGTTTTGTCTCTGTCCTTCAGGAGAGGCGAGCAAACAAGCAGCTGTGTGAGTGCTCGGCTGCTGGCTGGGGTCAACCCACTGCAGTCTGAGACTCCTTGCCATAATCCTATCCTTAGTCTGACTTCTGTCATGAACAGCAATTTTATTTTATTTTTGTCTGTTCTCAACAGAAAGAAAGTGATTTTACAGAAGAAGCATACACTAACATGACTTTAGCTGAGCAGCTGGCAAGAAATATTTAATACTGTTCTGTATTTTTCTTAGTTTAATTATGATTTCACAGCCAGCTTTTATTGCACCAGTCTTAAACTCAGCAAAGTAACTGTCACCTTGGTAAAAGCAAACATACAGTTCTTCCTAGTAGCTGTTTCTCTCCATGCAAACATTTCCCCCATGACATCTCTCAGAATTGTGAAACTTGCTCACATGGTCTGTCTTTGCACCTCTGTAGTCATAACGCTAGTGATGACGCTTCCAGAAATCAGTAACTGAATTAGTTCGAGAAGTGTGGGATCAGCTGCAGAAGCATGTAGGGAAAATAGTCCAATTTTCCTTTCATTGCCTTCAGTCCCTCATCTTCTCAGGATGGGTTCCAAATGTGAACACTGAGAGCTGCTGAATTCCTGCCAGCTGGAGCACAGCAGAAGACAATATTTGCAATGTGTGAAAGGAAACCAGTGAAAGGCAGTGCAGATATCGGTGGGAGTGGGGATGGGGGGGATGGGGAGAGAAAAAAAAAATAAAAAAAAATGTCACTTCAGGCATGGATATGGAACCGCAGTCTTTTTCTGAGCTGAGCTAAATAGGCTTTTAAAGATGACGCGTAGCTGTGAAAACAATTCGTAGGTCACAAAGTCTTTCTTGTTGGAATGAGTTTTGAAATGAGCCTAGTTCAATTCATTAGCCTCATGTCACATTTAAGCTGTCACAAATCCTTCCATTAGGTAGGAAATTAGTTTACCCACTGGTGAACCAGAGAGATGAAACACAGGAAATGTATAACTAGAAGTTGGACTCTGCAGAAAAACTGACAGGATTGCTTGATAAAGTAGATGAACTTCTCTGGGGGTTTGTAAATCCTTCATTCAATCCGTGCCCCTGAGCAAGAGCAGGTGCACTGTTCTGACATGAAATAAAATTTCAAAGGTTTAGTGCTTGAATTGGAGTTCAGGCCTCAGTACATTTCAAGTCCAACGAAGCTCCATCACTAATCATCTCCCCTATAGAATACTCTGTCATTGGCAATGACTAGAAAGAAAGATACTCCCCAAGGTCTGATTAGCATAACAGGCAATTGATGTAGTGGAGGGCCACCCAGAAAATAATAAGTAAATTACCATGATGGAATTTTGAAACATGAATCAGTATATAGTAAAGAGGTAAAAAAAAAATTGTTATTTAAGTGTTGACTTTGCATCATAATTACCACACAGTGATAGGTACTAAAAGCATGAACATGTTGAAGATACTGGTTTTCAATGACAATTACAATTTCAATTAAAAGTTGTTCAATTGCTAGAGCTAGTAACACAGTTAAAGGCCTTAAATACAAACCAGTTTTGGTGAGTAGAAAGCTGACATACATCTGCTGATCTGTGGTAACTTATTATGTAGATGCAACTCAGCCCAAAGCAAATACAATGTAATTCAAGTTAACATAGGCACTAGTGGAAAAGGAATAGTCTAAATTCAGTTATCTTGTATTTGCCATGAGCTGGGAGCACAAACATGGATATTTATTGCAGCTTAGTTAATGTGTGCTCTTACTTAGGATAACTTGTTCATGCTCCCCAGCCTTAAGTTGCATTTGTGGCAGAGTATTCAGATCTTGTTTATAGTCAAGGTACTTCCTTTTTTCTTTATTTTCTTTTTTTTTTACTGTTTGAAGTAATATAAAAACAAGTCAAAACTGTATGATGTTAATCATGCATATTAAAAATATTTAGTTTTGACATAGCCTCAGTATTAAATTTCTGAGTTTATCAGAAATGGCTGATTTTTCTTCTTTATGTTTATGCAACCAGCTTAAAAGATCAGGTTTTTTTTGGTGAAAATCAAAATAAATATTCAAACTATTTGACATAACTACCAGTATGGTTTTCTGCTGAGAACAATTAAATGGTCAATAATACAAGCAAGATACTTTTCATATGACCAGCCTAAAGTGGTCTAATGTGCTGTATGTGCACTACCGTTAGAAATGATCCCTCCCATCACAAAAGAAGATCAGGTTTGAGATCACCTGAGGAATCTGAACATACATAAGTCCATGGACCAGATGAGATATATCCCAGGGTCCTGAGGGAACTGGCTGATGCAGTTGCCAAGCCAATTTCCATCATAGTTCAAATGCTATGGCAGTCAGCTGAAGTCCCCAGTGACTGGAGAAAAGATAAAATTGCACTCATTTTTAAAAAGAGTAAAAACGAGGACCCTGGGACCTACCGACCAGTCAGCCTTACTTCAGTGCCTGGTAAGATCATAGAACAAATCCTCCTGGAAGACCTGTCAAAACATATGGAAGACAGGAAGGTGGTTAGAGACAGCCAACATGGCTTCACCAAGGGCAAATCATGCCTGACTAACCCTTAGCGACCTTCTATGATGGAGTGACAGCATCAATGGACAAGGGAAGAGTTATGGATGTCATCTACCTAGACTTCTGTAAGGCCTTTGGTACAATCCCCCACAACATGCTTACCTCTAAATTGGAGAGATACGGGTTTAATGGGTGGACTGTTAGATGGGTTAGGAACTGGCTGGATGGCCATGTCCAAAGAGTTACAGTCAAAGGCTTCATGTATAAGTGGAAATCAGTAACGACTGGCATCCCTCAAGGGTTCGTACGGGGACCAATAGTATTTAATATCTTCATCAGTGGCATAGACAGTGCATCCAGTTTTGAGGTCCCAACACAAGAAAGACATGGACCCATTAAAGCAGGTCTAGAGGAGGGCCATGAAAATGGCCAGAGGACTGGAACACTTCTCCTGTGAAGAAAGGCTGAGAAAGCTGGGGCTGTTCAGCCTGGAGAAGAGAAGGCTCTGAAAAGACCTTACTGTGACCTTTCAATACATAAAGAGGACTTATAAGAAAGGGCCTATAGTGATGGGACAAAGGGCACTGGTTTTAAACTGAAAGAAAGTAGATTTAAGGAATAACTTTTTTACGATGAGGCTGGTAAGACACTGGAAGCGTTGCCCAGAGAACCTGTGGATGTCCCATCATTGGAAGTGTTCAAGGTGAGGTTGGACAGGACTTTGAGCAACATGTTCCAGTGAAAGATGTCCATGGTGGGGGGTGGACTAGATGATCTTTAAAGGTACATGATTCTGTGAATCTACCATTGTATGGTTCTGTCATTCTATGAAATAGTCACAAACAGCTGCTTTTTGCTTTCTTATAAAGTTTTGGCAAACTTGAAATATTTTAAGAAACACAACTTGCACTGATAAATCTCACCAGTTTACAAGGCTATTTTCAAGATTGACAGCTCTCTGAGAAAGTCAAGGTGGTATGAAAAGATGTAAAATTTTAAAAACAAATTAGATGGGTTTTTTGGTGTTTGGTGGTGGATTAACAGATGGCTGGTTAAAGAATGCAGATATTTAGTAAGAGTGAATGTGTTTGTATTTCAGGAAAGAGAAATTAGAGAAGGTTAGAAAGTGGGGGAAGGGTAGTGCTATAATAAAAATAACACCTACAACAGATGTTCTGGAATTGAATTGTCCAGGATTATATTTTTTTCTAAAAATTATTTTTATTATTTTTTTTTATGTGAGATACTGAAACAGAACAAAAGAGATACATTTGAAATGAAGAAAAGGAAAATAATATGTGAAATAAAAGACATAAAAGGATACATAGTACTTTTTTTCAGCTGTCTTGAAATAATAATTCTCTCTTTCACATTTACACATATCTAAAGGAAATTTTGAGATGGGTGAATGAGTTTGTATAAAGCCAATGTGTCTGTTCATATAGATACAAAATGAAACCAAATCACAGACAATCAGGTAATTTAGAATATGATTTCTTGTTCAATGGATCTTTTTGAAACATGTTAGGTGAAAACCTCTTCAGTTCTTCCAAAGTTTGCCTACATACTTTAGTAAAGTATATTATATCTCCCTACAAAAATGTCTTCACTTGTAACTTTAAAGATAACTGTAATCACACTCTATTGCTTGTATTTAGAAAACTCGAAGTGCCAAAAGAAAAATGCTCCAATACTATGAGAATGAGTACCAAAAGAAAAATCCTCAAATATGATGAGAGTGATTACACTGTAAAAAACTGTGTTAATCAGGAAGGAAACTTATTCTATGATGCACGGAAAATATTTGCATATAAAACCCTACTTTTGCAGAATCAGTGCGTGTTAAAAGAGCAGACATTCAACTGAGCATGCCTTTACAGCATAATCTTTGGAGGCAAAATAGTGCCCAGCAGGCAGAATGATGGATTTTATCCCCTGAGGTTCAGAGGTTTTATTTAACTCTTGACATTACCTGCTGAATTATCCTTGTTAAGAGGGAATCTGGGAAGTAATACTGCTTACTGTTTTTTTTAAATTATTTATATTTATCCAATTATATGATACATAATAAATACAAATGAATAATCCTTGCTTAACAGTGTAGTTGAAAACCAGGGTGGAGTATAAGAATTAAGCAACCTTGTAATATTCTAGTCTGTAAGGGATCCCCATTTCTGGGAATTAAGTATGACAACGTACAGGCTATAGGGTGACGTCTGTAGAACATGAGAGACTGAAATTGTTTCTAGAATGAGAAAACTAAATGACTACACACTGATTGTCAAAGTTTATCTTTACAGTTGGGAAAATGTAATGTAGGACAGATTTTGAGGCTAGCCTGTTCTCCAATATACTGTATGGTATCAGAATGGTAAATCCTGTCAGAAGTTCAAAACCTATGGTTAATTTACCTTAAAAAAATATCCTTTCCTCATTTATAAACATGGAGAACCACCACAAATCTTGATAAGTTATTTATATAGCCAATTATTTTAACTTTTTAAAGAAATGGGCATCTTATTTCACTTTGAAGTTAGCTGCAATTTCTTACTATTTGACTGTAATGTATCGTTAGGTTCTAAATTTAAGAGCTTTTTATTAACAAGTGTCTGTTTCTTTCTCTGTTAGCAAGTGTAGGCACTCATAGACCATAACATTCATAACTATTTCTTTGATAATATAATAGACTGAACTACCTGAGTATTTCATTGGAATGCATATTTTATAATCCTTCATGTATTTTGGTTCTACTCTAAGCCTTCTTCAATTTTTCAGTAACCTTTCAAAATAGATGCCAGAACGGGCTGCAGATTTCAGGAGTGTCACAGTAGTCCAAATAAAGAAAAAATGTCTATTAACAGCCTCTCTTATAAGATTAATGATGAAAGATAAGCAATTCCAGTATTCTGAAGTTAGGAAAAGACAATATTTCTCCTATGAGATTAAAAAAAGTAAAAAAATATTTGAATCTAAAAAAGGGGAAAGGTAGTACTTCCAAAACAAATTATTTTACTCAATGGCCAATAAAACTTGGCTTCAAATTTCTTCTTTACTTGTGCATACCATAACTTATTTCTCCAAAAAGCGAAACCTATCATGATAGCCACAGCTCATGAGGGTCTTCAGTCTCTCTTCAACATGGATGAAATGCCATTTTGCATTTGATAGTGTAATATTCTTCTGAGCTGGTGATGGAAGGCAGATTTGCCCTGTGATTCCTCCAAATGTAAGGCCTTAAGTGATGACTTCTCCCAGTCTCTCAGAAGTAAGTATTCTTTAACTTTTTATGTGAAATGGATTGACTACTTCAGGAGGGATCAAGAGATATCTCACCAGGCCCTAACACAATGCCATACAGAGCGGTAATTTAAGTTTAGCTGTTAGAAAGAATTTCAAACAGTCTCAGACAGATGATGATTGAGCCTTTTCTCCCCACATACTTTGCGTATGAACTGATAAACATAAACCCTTCTTGTTCTCTATAGGCTAAAGTAGTATGAACACACACTGACTGCATCAGGCACAGATAGAAGGGAAAATAACTACTTCAAGCATGTCCCACTCTTAGCTCTAAATCACATTCTTAGCTAAATCAAAACCTTACGTAAAAAAAAAAAAAGAAAAAAAAAGGTCTTACTTCAAGTTATTTCAAGGAATTAGTTTTTTTCTGATTACTCAAAATATAGAAATTCAGGACAAATTCATTTCAGTCTGTAATTCATTAAATATTTTCCCACTAGTTTGACAAGTATCTGTGGGCAGACACCGAGAACAAATCTGTGACTTATTTGATGTAAGTTGTTTATACAAAAATCTGTAAATACGTGAAAAGCCCATGACCTTATGGCCGTAATGATTGTGATTAATCAAGCTGTGGTTGATCATTTAAGATATATGTCATATTTCTAAATAGTTTATGGACTTAAAGCAGTATACCTCCTATTAAAGCATCATGGAATGTTTACACATTCCTCATGTTAGATAACTTGTAATTCTACCTACAAGAGTCTGAAGCTACATGTGATGTGAACATTCACTACTATATTTCTTCAAGGAATGACATTGGCTCAAGAGGATCAAATTCTCTTTAAGCTTCCCATTGTACAATGAACCCCAACAAATTACATTAAAAAGATAGCCCAGTGTCTCTGTTTGCCATGCATGGACTATGATATTGAATTTCGTTGTATTCTACTGCTGAAAATAATGCAGAAAGAATTTTATTAGTCCCAGTATCCCAGTTAATATAATACAATTAATGTACTGAAACCTGTTATCTGCTGTCAGGTCTTCACTGAAAAATAAAGTGAGACAACTGAGCTTTGTGAGGCAATTAGCAGGTTTTCAGAATAGCAATGTGAGAATTAGTTGCTATTTTTCACATTCAGCTTGTTTTTGCTATTTCTTGCTGCCTGAGAGATTTGTGAATGGAAAAACAAGTGGGCTGAACTGCTTTTGCACTCCTCAGGACTGTGAAAATCAAACCAAACAAAAACCAAATGACTTCATGTCCCTTTAGGAGGAATTAATAGCAATGCCAAGGACATTTCTCTACCAGTTTAAAAGTCCAGTAAATGAGCAGTGAATTGGGTTTACAGGTGAAATTCTACCCTAAGTGACTCAAACTGGGGGGGGAGGGTGGTTATTAACTCAGTTTTTGGAATTTCTCCTGCAGACTGTAAGACCTTTCAAGAGTACCAGTTCATAGTGACATTAAGATATAGAAATGTAGTTTCTCTTGCTATAAAGTTTTACTAGTTCTTGTCTATAACAACTTATGTTTGTATCTTTGAATCGCATATATTTTAACTTGCCATTTTATGAAAAATTGTGAATTCCCAGGGTTTCCAGTTGGGAGTTCCAAGAGATCACAGCAGCTCACAAAATCATCCATGTTTCTAAACATGTACAGAAGAAATGCAACAACAGAAATGCAAGATCACTTAAGAAAGAAAAGCCTAGGGAGATTTTCAACAGAATAACAGGAAAAATCTAGCATCCGGGAACATAATACAGAATGATGATATTGTTTAGAATTCGCTACATGTGATAGAATTCACTACATAGGACGATATGCATTCCAGAGGGGAAGATGCTTTCTAAAATCTTCTGAAAAACTTCCTTGTTTTTTTTTTTCCCCTTGAGGTTGCCAAGGGGTTTTTTGTGTATATCCTTAGTCCACAATGATGAGACTTTGATTCCATTTTGTGCTATAGGCCGTTGTTGCAACATGTGCAAACAAATATTTAGTAATGATAGTAATAAGTGAAAGGCAAGAGTATGTAGCAACATAATTTCTGCTACACTTCCATTAACAGTTGTTTTTCAGGCTTCTTTAGAGAGGAATTTTCACTTGATGGGTACAGGAAAGGAAGCAATCACAGACCAATGGGTTGCTTTCCAATGTTTAGGAGGTTATGTGTCTCTATAGAGTGGTATTGCTTTATATCATCCCCTTCCAACTGATGCCACTGCCTGACACCAGGAATTTACAATATGGGGATTATCCACAGAGTGACTGTCCCTGAAAGGAGTATCATGGGAGAAGAACTCTCCCATTCTCTATTGGCTGCAAAAGCAATGTTTTATCTATTCTTTCTGTCCTTATTTTATTTTACTATTAGAAATCCAAGTAAAATAGCAGGGGGTCATTCACAGCTGAGTTAATTAACATGCTGCCAGTGCTGATGAATGAAGTCTGATAGAAAGCACACACAATCATGGAAGAAGCACTGCAGGAGTCCCTCTTAGCTCATGGCAATTCAATATAAAAACAACACCCCCCCGAATTTAAATGGAGGCTATCGTACAAAATAAAATATCTCAATTAATAATAATTAATTGAAAGAATAGTCAATAAAGTATTGGAGCATTTGCATATCTGAGATTTATAACCTCTGACTAAATTTGTTGTGGCTTCTTTGGTATATAATAAATTGTAGACAAAAACTATCTGGAAGTTGAACCAGTCAAGTTATATTTCTACTTGGAAAAATGGTTTTGCTAGAGTTCCACAGTGTGAAACTTGATGTATTCTGCATAAAATATGTGCCGATCTAAAAGTATTAATTTTTTCTTAAAGTAGAAATTGTTCATTTTTCTTGCAACATAGTCATTGGTTTAGCAATCAAATTATATCTTTCTTTTTTTTTTTTTTTTTTTGGCATCATCCCCCAATATGTAGGTTCTGCAGGCAAAATATGGTCTTCTGGGAGCAGCTAGACAACTTTACTGCCTGCTGTATACACACTGTATGAGACTGGAAATGCAGCTCTGTCGAGGGAGTATCCTCCATCTCACTAATCCTGGAAATGCTGACTCTGAGTGCTCCTCTGAAAAAGATGGCAATAAACGATTCATTTTTCTCACTCAAGGACACTGTGAACAGAAGGGACCAGCACTCCCTTTTGAAGGGACCATCTGTCCCTGTGCTCTGTCTGTACAGGCGGCAGAATTTTTTCCAGAAACTTGATTAAAATATGTTTCTCAGAGAACTATCTACTCTGTTTCTTAAAGACTCCAAACAATAGCAAGTCTATGGCTTCTTCTGGCAGGTTGTTCAAATGGTTAGTTAGCTTCATCAATGCATCTTACTGCATCTTGTTTCAAGGCTGAATAAGTCTAACAAGTTCCCAGGCACTGGATCTTCTTAGGCCTTCATCTGCAAGAATAAGACAATCTCTTCTATCAAATATCATTTCTGTGGTTAAGTATCTATGCAGAATAATCAAGTAACTTCATTTTCTCTTCAATAAACTCATAGATTGAATACCATAAGCATCCCACTTCAAAGACTGGTTTCTAGTACATCTGGGTCATTTTTGGAGTCCTCTGAATTCTCTTCATTAAATTCCTATCTTCTATGATGTGCAGACCTCACACAGGATGAAGAATTCTTCAAATTCTTACAAATGCTGTGTACAGAGGTTATCTGGTTCCCTTCTTGATATTCGTGTATGCATTCAGTGACAACATTCGCCAAACATTATACTGAGCTTCCACATTGACACTGTTCTCTCTGATAACAGTTTTTTCTCAAGTTGCTGCTTTCCAGGAAGAAATCTCTCATTCTGCTGCTGAAGTCTGCACCGCTTCCCGTGTGTAACAACTTGTACTGTCGATGCTGCACTGAAACACATTTTGCTGAATTATGACCTTGTACCCAGGAGATTTGGAACACTGTGTAACAACACCCTCATCTCCTCATTGTTTAGTGCTTCCATTGATCTATACAACGTACTAGCAAAGATCTTACATGATCATCTAAATACCCACAATATTATTGATTAAAACATTGAGTAGTATCAGATCCTGAATAATTCTCAGTGCTCCCAGCTCTCATAAACCCTAGCACTGATTTCTTCCCCCTTAAACTCCATTTGCTACCTTTGAATACATCAGCTTTTACCCAAATAAAGCGTATTACCAATTGATTATATACATTGTATGCCTTCTCAGAATAAGGTATAATGCCACACCAAAACCCATGAAATATTTGAAGTGTGTAATTACTTTTATCAAGTTGCTTTATCACCTGATCAAAGAGTATCACAACATTTTTGTGCTCTAGTTATATTTTTTAGCAAAACATGGCCATTGTATTTTTGTACTAATTTCTGTTGGCACATTACACGTGATCTGAATATAAATATTTAATGAAGAAAGAATACCTGAAATTTCCGATATCATGTTAGG
Source organism: Sagittarius serpentarius (assembly GCA_034782735.1). Taxonomy (NCBI): domain Eukaryota; kingdom Metazoa; phylum Chordata; class Aves; order Accipitriformes; family Sagittariidae; genus Sagittarius; species Sagittarius serpentarius. Next base: position 14,341,217 of record JAVKLA010000026.1, read on the forward strand.
AGTTCTAGCTTAAATAAGGTTTTTAGGATCCAGACCCTGCTATGCAGGATATAATAAGAACATGAGAATGATGAAATTACTCTTCTCTCTTCAGGATGAAACAGATGGAGACCTGTAAAGATAAATATTGTCAGAAAGGATCAGTGATGTAATTATCCCAGCAAACAGAAACATATTTGAGGAAACACACTATTCTTTTTCTGTAACAATTGTATTGATAGTATAACAATAGCAGTCTATAAGCTGTATTTTCTAAAAAAAATATAAAATCTTTTGTTTCAACTTCTGTAAATGATGCTGAGTAATTTCATTGTCTTTTGCTGTGTGGACTGCATTTCTCATTCACACGACGTTGGCTTACCAGACCTTCCATTTTATTCCTCACCTATTGTACTGGTTTTGACTGGGGTAGAGTTAATTTTCTTCATAGTAGCTGGTACAGGGCATGTTTTGGATTTGTGCTGAAAACAGTGTTGATAACACAGGGATGTTTTCGTTACTGCTGAGCAGGGCTTACACAGCGTCAAGGCCTTTTCTGCTTCTCACCCCAACCCACCAGTGAGGAAGCTGGAAGGGGCACAAGGAGCTGGGAGGGGACACAGCCGGGACAGCTGACCCCAACTGACCTAAGGGACATCTCACATCATATGATGTCATGATCAGAAATAAAAGCTGGGAGGAAGAAGAAGGAGGAAGGGGGGACATTCAGAGTGATGGCATTTGTCTCCCCAAGTCACCGTTACACGTGATGGAGCCCTGCTGTCCTGGAGATGGGAAGTGGTGAATGAATTCCTTATTCTGCTTTGCTTGTGCACACAGCTTTTGCTTTACCTGTTAAACTGTCTTTATCTCAGCCCATGAGTTTTCTTACTTTTACCCTTCCAGTTCTCTCCCCCATCCCACCGTGGGGGAGTGAGCGAGCGGCTGGGTGGGGCTTAGCTGCCCACCGGGGTTAAACCGTGACATTCATGCCGGTGGATTGCGACAGCAGCTCTGGCTTTCTGGCTAAAATAATGTACTTCGAAAGATTTTTTAGAAAGTTTTTTGTTTTCTTGACATTATTTTACCTCTTTTAAAGTTCCAGTTGCTATTGCTGTGTTCTTGAGAGGCATATATGGCTTCTCCTCTGGTGTCTGGAAGTACTGACAAGATGATGACTATGAGCAGCTGAAAATTTCTTTTACATAGTTTGTTCTCAGGTCCTTTGTGGTCCTTGCTTTGAAAATTGAATATAACTGAGTTGACTGAGGGTTTTTCATTCTATTCTACCATCAGGTTGAAGACCTCTTTCTTGTGCAGTTGCCATTTTTATGCTATAATATTTGGACAACAGGTTAAGCATCTTTATCTCCATCCCCTTCTTGCTATACACATCAAAATTGTAGCAGTGGAAATTTAATGAAGGCATTTTGGAACTGTATATAGTGTATTTCTAAAAACACTGTTCTCCAAAGCAGCTCTGTGAATTTAGGCATACTGATAAAACTTCACACATGCAAGCATTATTGCAGACACTTGTTTTTTGTGGGGGCATATTTGTTCTAATGGCAACAGTGACCATGTTTTAAGTTATTTCTTGGTTTTTTTTCTGAGGAAGATGCACAAGCCTTCTCACTGCCATTATTTTGTATGAATGTTTCTTCATTTATAACCAGCTACTTGAAGGTGACAAGTGATGAAGATAACATGTTGAAGAAATTAAGGTAATTTCTATCTTTCTCCAAAGCTTTTCGCACATTGGAAATACACCAGCAGAAAGGAACAGAGATTTCATAAGGCTTTTTTATTCTCTAAAACACATAGATCTATGCATGGTATATACAGTTTTACATTCTAAGACTCAGACTGTAGCTTTTGGGTGAACTGCCAGTACACCCTTTCTGATCCTGTGTCAGTCATCTTTTCATAGTCTTTCATCTTTATCTCCTGGCTCCGTTTTAGCAGACACATGAGCTATGTTCATGATATCCCACAGCATCAACAATGCTGTGTCTGCATCCATACACCAGAATGACATTGAAGCCTCCAAACTCTGTTAGTATGTTTTGCCATTGATTTTTCTGCTGCAGGTTCATTCCCTACTAGTATTTTCAAACTGTATCTACCTGCTGGCATGCCAGATGTGGTGAGGTGCTTTCTTTGTCTTTTCCCATAGCATATGCCAATATACAATTTCTCTTTTATGAAGTCAGTTAATTTTTCTTTATCTGACAATTTGTTAGTCAGTAGTATTTTTTCCCTACACAACATCAGGAGAATTGGCACTATGAATCTGAGGAGATTTTTATGAATTTCACCTGTAATCAACTGGAGTATTCAATCAATGAGCTCAGTGAATTAACCAGCAATGACTTCACTTCTCATTTGCTTTCTTGCTATTATTTTTATTATTGATGTGGTAGGGATGTTATGTGAAAATAATGATTTCAGCACATGAAAGGAACTGTGTGCTCTCATGACTGGAAGTTAAGCTAGGAGATTGCTGGATCGCACAGGTCAGAGAATTTGAAAAACAATGACCATGTGGCATCTTACAGCTGACTATTCTATGACATCCTCCCTGCAACAGGAACACAAAAGTAAACATTACTTTTAAAACTCTCAAAAAAATTATGGAAAAATAGAAATGGTGATATGATTAAATAGTCACATTTGTGGAAAAGAGACCAGAAGTGTGGATGGTTTGAGCACTTAATAACTGAGAACAAGATGTTACCTCTAACAATTCTGTTGTAAGAAATATAATAAAGCCAAAAATATAGCCAAACTTCTGGTAAAACACCATCAAAGACAATTTTGGTTTGACTTGATAGAAACATGCATCCAGGCAGAAGTATTGCTATTCTGGGAGCATTTTAAAAGAACGTTATTGCAGGATACCAAACAATCTAATAATAAATAAAAAATGAAAATACTTTGACCACAAAATAGTAATTTTAAAAACTCCATAGTAAAACTGAGCTGGGTAAACAAGAAACCATGGCTGGTTTGATTAAACTAAGTGCCAAAGTTGCAAAAGGTTTGTGAAACAAGTACAGCAATCCTACTCTCCCCACTCTGCTCTCCATCCTTGCTACCCCCAGTTCATGGAGCTGTGATGACTGAGCTGTTTTTTACGTTTCCTCTTCTTCTTTCCCACCATGTTCCTTCCTCTCTTTCTCCCAGTCATCAGGTAGCCTTTAATTCAGTCTTCTCTGCTCTGCTGTAATAAATTCTCTTTCCAACACAGTTCCACCCCACTTCCTTCCCCAAGTTGTATGACATTAGATGGACTGGCAGTACTGTACTTCAAGTATGGAATTTTCAGCTACGTGCACTGTCTGAAGATGCAAATTTTGAAGAGCTTTAGGTATTTTAATGGTGAATTAGTAAAGAATGGACAATTAACTTAGACACTGTACAAAACTGTTTCATTCATATGAAGAATTGAAACAACACAACAAAATGAGGAAATCACATGCCCCATTTTGGAAAAAGGAAACATAATGGGCATGACAGCATGGTATCTCCTTCCTTATTATCAAATATAATCTTTAATATATACATGTTGCCATTTATGAAGAGAGTATAGTGAGAGAAAATAAATTTTGTTCAGGAAAAATAGGTTAGTTATATAATATAGTTACAGTGGAATTAGCTTCATCTATACCCTTAAGTTTTTACAGCTTTTAAGCAAGCACATGAATAACCTGCATGTACTACAGAATATGGGATAGCCTCTATACTACAATGCAAGAATATGAAGTACCTCTTGAAATCGTTACGCTCGTGCAATGTTGCATTTACATTCGGAAAGTCTAACATGAACACAGAGTAAAACTTCTGCTGCTTATAACTTCAGTGTAGGATTAAAGCCAGAAAATTTATTATCTACAGGACTTACTGATGTGACTAAGGAAAAGGAAATATGAACATGAAACATCTTGATATGGTGGTGATTTGACTTATTACTGAAAGACCTGAGCATAGAGTTACAAAGATGGTCAGAGAAATGGTAAAAGTAACAGGAAAGATTGTGCTCAAGACTCATAATGATGAACCCAGAAATACGGCAAACATATCTGGCCAGAAAGCAGATCTGAATGTATTTCTATACTCAGCTTGAATACCTAGGAACAATCTCTCACCAGCTTCAAGGAGTAATTGGAGACTTGAGCAGAGAGGGAACAAACTGACATTAAGGGTATGGGGAGTGACCATCTGTCTTAGACAGCAGCTTGGCATGTCTAAAAAAACCAAATTCACAATGGTGAACAATGGCATCTGGTGCAAATTGAGTCAGTGGCTGAGAAAAAAGAGACTTTCTTGTTATTTTAAAGGAGTCAGGAAATTAATATAAAAAAGTTATAACATTTACTTCTGCCTAATGTAAAAACAAGCTGACTTTTCTTCTGTAGGGATTCCTCAGTGAGAAGGCTGAGTTTTAGGTCTACATTTCCGGTCAATATAGTTATTTTTTATATAGATGTGAGCTCTGGGACCTTATCACTGAAGAGTAAGCTAGAAAAGTAAATACTTCTGACAATAACATACTATGACAGATTATAGGGCCAGGAAAAGAGATCGTGAGAAGTCTACAAACACCCAAATAAAATAAACACAGTGATATCTCAACAATATCAGTAAGTAGAACACATGATAATAGTGAGAAAGGTAGACTGATTATTTGTCTTTTGAAGGAAAAAAGAAGAAAAAAGAAAGAAAGATAATAAGAAAACTCTAAAAATTCTCAATGAGAAATTTTAACAGGAGAAAGAACAATCTTGACAGAAGGGGCTGAATAAAACTGTGAGAGTAGCTAAGGGTTTAAACAGGCAGGGGACTACTAATTGCAGTACTTCATGAGGCAGGTGATGTACAGGGTGAATTGCTTTATTTATTCACCCATGTAATATGAGGAAAGAATCCAGATCTTCAGATATCCAAGGAATTTTAAGAATTTTCTGCAGGTTTGCACAGCAGTGAAATACCTCTTCTAGGTATTATTACTTTGCATGCATAACTGTTTGAATTATTTGTTCTGAGTAATAGATCCCTTATTCTTCCATTCACTAATTTTAGTCAAAAGTAGAGACTTCTGGGTTTTACACACTTCCTGCTTGCCTGGCCCGTGCATTGCTCCCTGGAATTTGGGTTGTAAATGACACTGCCCTGGTGGCGTTAAGATGGATCCATCACACTAAGTTGCCATTTCTCTTTTTCTTCTGTAAAATTCCAAGGAAGGCTTGTTGGCACTTCACTGGTTCCTCTGCAGTGTCAATTTGGTGCTCAGTTTTCTGCTTCTGGGCTGCTGCCTAGTCTTTGCACCTGGCAATAGCCTGAGCTACACAACTCGTTTGTTTTCGTAATCTTTCAAGGCATTAAAGTGAAGTATGAAAAATCTTATCCTCTGAACCACAGTTTGCTGCCTTGCCTTGCCTTCCTTTCCCCTCCCTTCCCTTTCCTTGCCCTGCCTTGCCTTGCCTTCCCTTCCCTTTCTCTTTTTTTCTCATTTGCTATGTTTAGCATAATACATTTCTTCCCATTATTATTGCATAATAATCTAGGAAAATGGTATTATCATTGTCACAGTTTTCCTCCCAAAGCCCACAGGTCTTAGTTGATATTTTTTCTCATCTGCTTATGATTTTCCTTTTTTTTTTTCCCCTTCACATACAGTGTTTATATATCGAAATGATGTAATCATACATTCACAGTCACAATTTAATAAACTTGCAGAGTTTTCATACATGAGTCTTCACCTTCTTAATTTTCTGAATTCAGGAACTTGAAAGCTTCCCCCACCCCCAAGAAATGTTATTGGCAAGTTATGTTTCATTTATGGATTAATGTTATAGTTTTTGACATAAGCAATATTTAAGTCTGGAGTACTCACACAAAGAACAAAAAGAAAAGGCTTGAGTTGTAGGGCTTTTTTTAATTCACCAACAGTGTTAAGTATAGTAGTGTTAATTCCTTCCTTTACTGGAAAGGGAAAACATGAGTTCAAATCAACTGCTAGAAGTCTCCTAACCAGAGATTTGCAGGACAATTAGAAGAAGAAGAGGAAATGGGCATTTTAAGCTTTTCTCATTACTGCAGGTTAACTTCATCACTATGTAACACCGTACCAGGGAAAAACTGGACTCAGAATAGCTTTTCTGTAGATCCAGATGTTCTCCTTTATTTTCCAAGACTTTCAGGCTTTTACTGACATAGGTGGAGGTGGCACTGCCTTTTGTTTTCCTCTTCCTTTCTTTACTTTCAGAATCAAGTTGGTGACAGCCCAACTGTGGTGTGATCAATACCAAGTGGCAGCTATGGTTTGGCTGTTTGCTTCTTCTCCATATCTGGTTCTGCATGTGAACAATATACCAGTATTATTCAAGCAAATAAAACTCATTATCAGTTTAAACGTATTGGTGATTTTTATTGCCACCATTATCTTTACAAGACGATAAATCATCTTTATCTTGAACTGAACCCTACCCCAGTAGTAGGATTCCTTTAACTAAAATTCATTTTAGTGACAATGCAGTATTCTATCTAGTCTTTGGCTGCACATCCAGGCCTTCCAGCAATGTGTCTCCCACTTGCCAGTTCCAGCAAAGTGCTTTAGGGTACTTCAAAAAGCACAATGAGACTAAATGTTTGCAACTGAATCCCACAGAATATGTGTAAATATAAATTATCTCTTCAGTGCAGAGATCCTCCATAAAGGAGCTTGTATCACTTCTTCTAGATTAGTACATACAAGGCCAGAAAGACACACAGATTTCTACATGCATGCTTGTGTAGAGAAAACTCAGGCAATTTCACATTGTAAAGAGCCTGACATTTATGGTCTTCCTAAAACATACCTCCATAAAAAAGACCCTATCTCATATTGATCTCAAGACCCCAAGAGGCAGAGAATACATCACATTTACTGCAAACTGTTTTAAGTTTCATATGTATAATACAGACAGCTTTGAGTTTTAAAACATTTAAATTAGTTTGGCTTAGCCATTAGCTTACTTTAAAGATATTGTTTACTAATATGATTTTTAATAACGTGTTTTTGCAGGGTGCTTCACTCATTATACTTAATTAAGCATACATAAATCACCTGTTCTTGAGATTTGGATTATACTTTTATTTCTAAATCTTGATAATTTCTGAAATGTTAATGATCAGTAAAAGTGAGGAAAGAAGACTGAAGAAGATGATGTTATTATTCAGCATTGATAAGTATACTTTCAATTAAGATAAACACTGACCTGCTGCAAATGCTACAGGGCAAATTCTGAAAGTTACATAGAGCTTGGAGGAAGGAGACAACTTATTTACAAGGAATAGATCAGGGGCTCAGGTTGCTTTGATTACATCTTGCTTTATTTTACAGATCTTTTCTTTAAAGTTAAAGGTACAAATTCTGGACAGCATATACTGGAATTTCTGGTATAATCATACATGAAATTCTATTTTGTATTAAAGAACCACTCATACTTAACAAATTTCTATTTAAAATATACATTATAGATCTGTAAAGTGAGCTGCTAAACATTTTGTAAACCTTAACTGTTATTGCGATTTTTTTTTTATCACTAGGCATATACATTTCCGTAGATGAAGATTCCCTTCCAGCCCTATAACATGCTATTAACCTGTCATTAAAACAGCATACACCTGATTTTCCTTGTCATTCTTATAAATAATGTAGCCACTTCTGATTTTTTTTTTTTACTGATTATATAAAGAATATTTTGCATGATACAGAAATTGTTTTTGTGTGTGACTTTGCACCTATAGAGCATTGTCAGCCAACAGGAAGCCTATATGCCCAGTGAAGAGCATTGCTTTTTCCTTCATCTGTTATCATAAGCTTGTATGTTATATTGCTGAAATATCTCATAACAAAAAATGGGGACAAAACATGCCACATGTTTATTCCTTTTTAATTAAAAGAAGGGGATGCTGTGAATTTGTACAATAAGATCCTCATTAGTCCTGGAATTCTACATTTATCTGGCCAAGCTTATTACTCTTAAATGTTTTCTCTCCTAATTGACAAGATGAGGTCACAAGTTGCGTGACTTCTGCTTATTGAACTTTGAAAACTCTCTATGGCACTGGGAATAAAACCTGTCATTCAGTTCTAAGAACCCATAATCTTCTACTCATAGCCTGCCATCTGATCCCATGTACAATGTCAGCCTAACAAGGCTTCCTTTCTGGTGGAGAGGGTGGGGGCCGCTCCGGTTGGCATTTTCTGCATGCGTGTCATTCTCAGGCAGAGAGATAGTGCAAAGTCCTTATACCACTGAAGTTCCTTACTTCTGTTGATATCATTTCATTAAAAAAAAGAACAGAAGAAGAAGAAAATAAGCTTTAACTGCCACCTAATCACAAGCTTCTTAATTATACAGATTTCAGTCATGCCCAGTCATTTTCCATTCAATACTTACAGGTAAATTATGACTGCAATAACTTCCAGAGACTCTGTTCAGGAACCAGAGCTGCATTTTACCAGGCCATAAGAAGACAGCTACCTATGAAGGCAGCTTTTTCAACAGAGTGCTGGGGCTCTATAAACATTTTTATGTAGCACAGTGTTGTGCCATGTAAGAAATTCTCAATTTGCCTTTGAGCTAGCTGAGATAGATAGCTATGTGGGACACAGCAACGCTGGTCCGTGGTTCCTAAAATCACAGTAGCAATGTTAACACATAGGCACAGTCCAACTATTGAGCCTCTAAGCAGAGCTCATGATCTGTTTCAAAAGCTGAAAACATCCTATCAATTTCATGTCAGAAGTGCTTGCTGTTCTTGTCTATACTACTTTGATGGGAGTATTAGCAAGCCAGTATGAGTCAAAACAAAGAAGGAAGAAGCCAAAATTAAATCACCAGCTGCAATGGCCTTTTTAAGTTCACTAACCTGCTTATGATAACCTGTTCTTACAGATCTTGTTGTGCCTAGTTTATCCATTGTCTCCTCTTGGCTTTTTTTTAAAGGTCTTAATCTTTGAAAGCGTGGCTGAGAGACAATAAGAACTCTGGGCAGAAAGAAGTGGCATAAAACTACTACAGAGTAAGAAGTGTTTGAAGAAATTGACCTGTGAACAAAGAATCAATATAGAACAGGGATGTAGCAGGAGACAGACTGGAAGTGAATAGAGGCAATTTGTCAAATTGACTTTCTCCTATACACAGTTCGCCCTTTATGGATAAACACGATCATCCGATATAAGTACCAAGTAAGCTTAATCACAAACAGGGTGTGAGTTAATATGATTTCTGCATTAGAAGCTCAAATTAAGATCTAAGGAAAACCTTGGGCACAAACCTGTGTAGCATGAAAGAAGGAAAGAAGTTATTTGATTAGGCTGAAAGGTAGCAAAGAATCAGAGTGCAGGAACACTCACAAATTACTGAAGTATCCATGGTGGGAGAGAATAGAGAAATAGAGAATGGAAACTTAGGGAGCGGTCAAAAGAACTGGAAAAGTGGATGAGTCCTGGAAAGTGATAGTGAAGATTGCAACTTAATGAAGAAAACTTGAAGTTGTATGCCTAATGAGAAGGGAAATGAATGTCAAGGAGAAGAGGACAACAAAGGAATAGCAGAGAAGATGAACAAACTTCAGAAGAAATGAAAGAAAACATGTCTGAGAAAGGTGTGAGACCACCTAAGTCTACAGAAAACCTGGAACAGGTTTAGATGCTCTTCATTTCCAAGTTTACCAGTTAGATCACTATGCAACCACACTTTAACTAGGGTTCACATAAAAAGTACCTTCCAAACAGAACACATCTCAAGAAGTAGTTAGGGTAAGACCTGTCCCGAGGTGTAAAATTGGCTGATATGTTTTCTCTGACACATGCACACATGTAAGTCTTAACTCAGACATTGTAACCTACTAGGTTACAACCCACACAGGAAACCAAAGCCAAATGAAACAACCTCTCTCCAGCTGCATATTTTTCACCCCTTTCATCAGAGAGAAGTCTTGTGTTTTAAAATAACAAAAATGAAAGGAAGAGAGCTCATGTGCAGAAACGGGCAATTTCAATGGATAGTTTATTCGTTTCATTTGCTAGTTAACGATCATGTCCTTCCTCTTACAATCTCCACACCTCTTTTAATTGAGTAACTTTTTGTTTAGCTGTGGAACAAATGGTATACCCTTTTACTTCTCTGTATTTTAAAAAGAAGTTTTTTCTTTTAAAATCTGTGCTTTCCAATATGTGAATAAAATTTGGGATACAATTTCTTATTATATAGTATTTGTCCCTCATCTCGCATTGGAATCTTTATGGTGAGTCTTCAGGTCCATTAAATGCAAAATTAAACTATTAATTGGGAAGTATTCAGATGAATTAGTAAACCCACCATTGTTTCAGGTGGACGTCCTGTATCCTTCAATGCACCACTACAATATGCTCATTATTGTAGCATGGGTCAGATGACAACATTTCCCAAGACAGCACTGCAATTTCTGTATCAGACTTTGGGAGTTTCTGGTTAGTTCTTTATTTGTGCTAGAAATAAAGATTTCTTCCATGTCAGTTTTAGACTATTGGCAACAGCAACAGAAGAGAGTAAATCCATTAATGTGCTTTATAGTCATCAGAGTGACTTTGGCTTCAGACTAGATGCCGAAGTTGAGGGTGTGAAGTCTAAATGCACTGCAAATACAAAACACTTAATTGCTAAGGGACTAGAAAATAATTTTCTGTTGACTGAGACATCACACATTATTAACCCAAACACCAGACAAGGAAGGAAATGATACAGAGCCTTTGCTTAGTACAACAAAGTAAAAGGGAACAAGGATCCATAAAATGTGGGAAAATAACAAAGCAAATGTTTTGTTCTACAATAATTACTCTGTAATTCCACTGAAATAACCACTAACAGCAGAATTAACACCATATTGATACCCTGGTGTTTCAGGAGAGAGAGAAAGAAAGACTGGAAGAGAGCAAGAGAAGGAGAGAAAGGAAAGGAAGGAGGAAGAGAGAATGGGAGGGAGGAGAGAAGGAGGGAGGGAAAAAAGAAGGAAGGAAAAAAAAAGAAACCAGCTTGATTCCAGAATTACCCAGACTTAAATAGTTTTCCAAAATGGCAAAATCTTTTGCTGTTATTCTTTTAAGTGAATCTGTTTGGAAATCTTTAACTGTGTGTAAGGAGAATCTGCTACCAGGATACACACTGCTTAAATCCATCTAGCAACACACAGATGATAGCTGGGATTTAAAGAGCTGTTAAGCTCCATGTGCCCACCACCCTGAAGGCTTTGGCTGGCCAGCAAGCATGTCGTGGAAAGAGAGGTTGACCTCCATAGCTTCTTGTACTGGATTCTCAACCATCTTTCCCAGCCTCCATCAACAGTGAAACACCAACTCAACCTAATGGTCTGACAACTCCTCATTAGACTCCATGATTTTTTTTCTTTTCGGATGTTGAACCTTTTCATGTTGATGCTTGCCATCTTGAATGCAGAGCTACTAGCAATACTTCTCTTAACAATTCTTTTTCTGTCTAATTTTACATTTTATATCTTTCTACAGACTTTATCACATGACACTGTCTCATGGCTTAGCCACTTTCTCAGCAACCAAGGCCAAGCAATGGGGTTATATCAGAGCTGTCCCTTGGATCTTGGAAACACATGGATCCAAATCCTGAGGTGGCTGAGGGGAACCTTATGGGTGGGTTTCTGGGGAAGAAGGATGCAAAACTCAGGTGGTATTCTCAAGTATTTCAAATAGACATTTGACCATTAACTTTACTAAAAGTACATGAATTTATACCACCTGAGTATCCAGTCCACTGAACTGGAGTAGAAAACCTAATTCAGCAATGTGTAACCTTCCATCTTCAATAGTCTGCCATCAGTGTCATAATAACTCCACAGGAAGCTGGTTCAGGTAATAAAAAATCTTTCATCTGCATATCTGTGACATGGTTATTGCAGGACATTTAAAAAAACCCCAACAAACACAAAGCAAACCAAAGGTTGTTTTATAATAAAAATTAATAAATCAAGAGGAATATTTCAATCCTGATAATGTGGAACTCTATACCTGGTTTGCTTTCCAGTGCTCATGAAAACAAGTAACAATAAGGCATCTCTGTATAATTCTCTGCAGTACCTCAGTTTGGTCTGCTCTGTCTGAGTAAAATACTTCAGTTGAGTCTGCTGTGGCTTAGTGACATGAACAAGAGAAACTACTGAGTTGTTTAGAAAATGTAGCTTCTTTACATTCTGAATTGTCATTTGAATTTCATCGCTCCAGAGAGAGAAATTAAAGACTCTTAATTTGGGGAGTGATTTTTGTAGTATTCATAGATTTCAGTGTAACTCTCTGTGCATGTAATATAAGTGTGGCAATTTTCAGGACTGGGACATAACTTATTCTTAAATTATAATGTACTCAAACTCAAAGAAATGTTACGAGCTAATAGTGTCTCTATCTTGTTGCAAATTCCACGTATAGTAGATGATGATGTAATATAGAACATGCAGTAATTGTCTTCTCCAGATGGGAAGTCCTATGAAAAATAGTTTTATTTGTATTCATCAGTGATACATCTGCTTCCAGACACATTTGTTTCAAAGACTTTAACATTCATATCATTAATTTCAATCCATGGTGGAATGCCTAAATAAAAATAAAAAGACTTGTCAATTGTAACTATAAAAATTATTGTATACAATCATATGTCAAAGTTGGTTTCTTTTATATTTGGTCTCAGACTTTTCAACAAAGCAAATGGAATTAGGATGTCTGTCTTCTAGAAGAAGTTCTGACATAAATAGGTGTGTGATGCTCAGTGGCTTCCTTGAGGGAGATTCTCAGACATTAGAAAAAGGAGGAAAAAACATTTTGCTTCATTTGTAAAATGAAATAATCATATTTTATCAATCCTAGAATACTTGCTGGTGCTCCCTGTAAGCAAAAACATTTATTGCTCTTCATGATTGTTTTCACAACTGTGAAAACACTGACGTAAAATCTCCCTTAAGCTTCACTCATTCTTTGGGAATATATCGTTTTATGATATTTCCTTGAGAATTTTCACCTGTGGTCTTCTTTCCAAAAATTCCAAAATTGCTGGAATAAGAAGCTGTTGGGAAAATGTAGGAGTGTTGGAGACACAGGTTCTGGTCTCTCCTCCTGTACAGATGAATGTTGCAGCAATGATGATGAATCCAGATGTTTAGCAGACCTATTCTGGAGTGATTCATATGACATGTTTCATGTAAGATCTAGTCAGAAAATTAAAAAAAAAAAAAAAGGAATGTACAAGCCTAGTATTTTTCTCAAAATTGATTTTGTTTTTTGAGGCAGGCACTGAAATTGTTACCTTGCACTTGTGAAAATAAGAATAACGGGAAATAAATGGTTGTATGCAAGTCAATTATGCTGCTGGATTTTCTGAACAGCTATGCAAAACACTGGATACTTTCAGACCTATACAAATTAATGAATTAATAACAAGTACTGTACTCAGCATGTAAGGGTGTAGAGTCATGCTTTGATGCAAAGTCATAATTTCAGAAAATTTCTGTTACAGTGCTGAACAATGGGCTGTGTGTCATCATTAATATCTTCCAAATTACTATGAATATAGGAAGAATAAACTCGTATATTGTGACGGGAGCCTGAGTCAGCATCATAGTGTTGAGAGAGAAGCTTCTAGACTTTCTCTTTATTCCCCAAGAAGACGGAAAGTGTTTTAAATACACTCACCTCAAAAAAAATAGCAAACCAGATTTTATGTGACCATGAACCACAAATACTTGAAAATAAGTGGATGAAAATTTGCCTTTGCTCACTATGTCATGGAAGGCAAATTCTTGCTTCTGGCCTTTTTCTGTACTTGACCAAGACTACCGAGGATCAGAAACATCTTCTCAGTTACCTCTGGTCCTCGGGAAGTGCTATCTGTCCCCTTTGTGGTCTGGCTGCCTCCTGTCTCATTGGTCTCCCGGCATGAAGTTCGGGCTCCTGCCTGTATCCCATACCTTTCTTTTAACCTTTGTCTGTAATGTCCTGTAGACTCTAGGAAATGCCCTCTCCCATTTCTTCTTTGTGCTCACAATGTGAATCGTAGGCTACCTCCCCTCTTTTAGAGTTTCAGTTGATCTGGTTAGTTCTTTTAGAAAAATAACAGGTAACTATCCTGAATAAATAATGCAAATATGCTTGCTAAATTAAAAAAAAAAAAATCCAGGCTTGGTAATCCTTTTTTCCATCTGGCCTTATGTGCAGGCTGCAAGCATTTGTTCTCCATGTACGCTGCCACATTATCTTTGTTTCAGAAATCTCCAGACTGAATGGCTAGAGAAAACAGGAAAACTGCAGGGAGTCCTTTGTATACTAACCTGTGCAAGCAGCTTTCATTGTGAAGGCACATGTATAACTCCACTACAAGGAGCTCAATAGATGTTTTTTTGTTTCCAAATATCAAATTAAATATTTGCTTGTAGTTATTGTCTTCATGAATTTCTGAAAAGTGCTCTTTTTCTTAGGCTATTACTCCCAACATTTAAGAGACATTTAAGATAACTGGTTCTAAACTCTTGTGTGTGATGTTCTCAGTAGATGATCCTTGAGCAGACAAGACATTTTCTCCTGGTCTCTGACAGGGCCTGAGCAAGACGGAGCCTGTCTTTGGTAACCTAATGACTAGTCAGGCTGGTATGAGGCTGAAACTCTGGATTTCTCTGTGGAAACAATAAATTAGTTTGACAAACAGCTAATGCTCTAACAGATTTGTTCTAGTGAATTTTCTGCAGGCAAAGATAGCTCCCTTATATTAGTGGTAGTAGGAGGCAATATATTTGATCAGTAATTAGGGCAGACACAGTCTTCCTGCTGTGGCTCCGCTTCGGGACAGTGGCTGTATTTGGAAGAGGTACAAGGAAACAACTAAGGAAAGTAACATGTTAAACTGCCACGCCGAGATTCACTCAAATACATTTGTCAGTGCACAGCATCATGACATTTGCACCAGTTCACACTGAATATTTGGAGCTTTACATTGGATTTGATTGTTTTGACTGTCTAGGTTCCTAGAGGCCAAACAACATGTGTTATAAAAGTGACAATTTAAGGAGTTTAATTTAGAAACCAAGACTGCAATTATGCCAGGTTAGGAAAAACAAATCTATCAACCAAATTAATTCTTATGGATGTTGTGGTTTAACCCCAGCCAGCAACTAAGTACCACGCAGCCGCTTGCTCACTTCCCATCTCGCTCCAGTGGGATGGGGGAGAGAATTGGAAGGGTAAAAGTAAGAAAACTTGTGGGTTTTGAAATAAAGACAGGTTAATACGTAAAGCAAAAGTACATGTGCAAGCAAAGCAAAACAAGGAATTCATTCACCACTTCGCATGGGCAGGCAGGTGTTCCGACATCTCCAGGAAAGCAGAAATGTGTAACAGTTGCTTGAGAAGGCAAACGCCGTAACTCCAAACATCCCCCCTTCCTTCTTCTTCCCCCAGCTTCATATGCTGAGCATGACATCATATGGTCTGGGATATCCCTTGGGTCAGTTGGGGTCAGCTGTCCCGGCTGTGTCCCCTCCCAACTCCTCGTGCACCCCCAGCCTCCTCGCTGTGGTAAGCAGCAACAAAGGCCTTGACGCTGTGTAAGCACTGCTCAGCAATGACTAAAACACCCCTGTGTTATCAAGGCTGTTTTCAGCACAAATCCAAAACATAGCCTCATACTAGCTACTACGAATAAAATTAACTCTATCCCAGCCAAAACCAGCACAATGGACTAGAAAGTACCATCTCTAAATAATTGTACTCCTTGAAACGAAATGTTAGTGCTAGTGCTTAAGTATTTGCATTATTGATGTATTTATTTCAGGTGCATTTCTTCCAAAAGTGGAAGTGTCCTGTTTAATGCTTTCTAATGGAATTAGTGTTTGAGATGGGAAACATGCTGAAGGCTCAGTTCTGATATTGGCAACACAGCTTTTATCCTCATATTTCAGCATTTACCCTTAGCTCTGCAGTACAGAATTTTAAATCATTAGATGTGTCAGCAAATGACCTGGATGTATTCAGGTCTTTGAGGATATACATGAAATTGTTCCATACCAGCATATAATTACCACCTCTACATGAAGATGCGTGGAAGACAATTTTTGTGACCATTTGAAAATTCCTATTTTCTCTACTCAAAAGCTGGAACTCAAATACAGTGTCTTAAATAGACCCAAATGACGGTGTTGTCAGTGTCAAGTTAGCTCACTTAGCTTATGGAACACTGTGCCTGAAAAAAACAGACACATACTTTTTAATACCTTTGCTGCTAAACAAAACAAATCAAAAAGATCTTGTTGAAATTTTTTTTACATTAAAAGTAGCAGTACATGGAGGTAGACATGAAAGCTTATTTTGGTTAATCGTTTTTGACTCGGTCCTAGAGTAGAAAGGTAATATAATCAGTTAAATTTGCACTGTACAGGATTGAAATCAAATTAACACAACATATCTTGATATGAACTAAACACTCCTCAGAATTACTTAAAGCTGTAAATAATAGGGTTGTGAGTCTTATGAGTTCATATACATTTCTGTTGAAGCCAGGTGCAAAGAAAGAGGTGTCTCATAGTATGTATAATATAGAGATATGTTGCAGTTTAACCCTAGCCAGCAACTAAGCACCACGCAGCCGCTCAATCACTCCCCCCCACCCAGTGGAAGGGGGAGAGAACTGAAAAAAAAGAAGTAAAGCTTGTGGGTTGAGATAAGAACAGTTTAATAGAACAGAAAGGAAGAAACTAGCAATGACACTAATAACAATAAAGTGA
>JAVKLA010000026.1:14364916-14393485 GCA_034782735.1 Sagittarius serpentarius
TTCTGTTCTATTAAACTGTTCTTATCTCAACCCACGAGTTTTACCTTTTTTCCGATTCTCTCCCCCATCCCACTGGGTGGGGGGGGAGTGAGTGAGCGGCTGCGTGGTGCTTAATTGCTGGCTGGGGTTAAACGGTGACAACAGGCTGTATTTTATTTGACTTAGATATATGTCTCCTGGATATACATCTTGTATTTGACTTACATCATATTGATCTGAGTCTACAAAAGACAACCTCCTCCTGTCCATCAGTCTTTTCTCTTTATTACTGTGCTATTCATTAACACCAGCAGTTGACAACATAAGTAGCACTTCAGGACATCCTTTTCTCTCACATAATGCTTTTGTGAAGATTTTTGCCCGGAGTAGCCTGCCTTCTTTCCATCCTATCTCTGCCCATAGCTCAAGCTGTCTTTCCCGCCTCACTTTTCCTGCTTCAGCATTGTGATTTGCTTGCACTCTGGATAGCAGGCTGAGTAGGGCCAAAAGCTCAGGAGAGAGAGGCCAGGCCTCCTGCTCTTGCTGATAGTGCTTTGTTGCAGATGATCATGGCTCCTGAAAACAAATAAAGAAATCGCAAGAGAGACAGGATGTGCAGCCCTGGCATACAGTCAGACCAATCATTCTAGGAATGGATTATTACTCAATTAATTCGGTGACAAAACTGTGAAGATGTGAACATGGAGAGAGAGAGCTTTCAGACACCTCAACCTTCCACAAAATTTTGCAGGTTTTTAGTGACATTTAAGAAGAAACACCCTCTCAAATTCTGTTGCTTGAATTTGAAGCAAAGAGATGTATTATTTTGAAAAGGAGAGGAAGTGTTTCTTAACATGAGGTTTTGGTTTGTTTTTTATTTTATTTTTCTCTATACTTGATTTCAGGAGTGATTTTTATCATCTTTGCTAGTACTCGTAAAAGTGATTGATCCTCCATTGAATTTAACCATAGCTACAGCCACATCATCCTCTTACAGTTCGGTAGGAATTAATTGTTTCATAAGATGCATTAGATGAAATATGTAAACAGTTTTGCAAGGAGATGTTGGAATTCAGTTCTGTATTTCTGCTGCTCTCTTCCCCTCCTCCTTCCTCTTGACACACATATGAAGTCAGGCTTGCTCTTTCTTATTATTGACCCTATGAATCTTTAACACTTTCTACAAGATATTACAGTTGGAGTGAGACAAATGCATCCTCTCCTCAATTCTACATCCGTTACTACATATACATATAGCTTTGAATTGTGGTTGGCTACTTGGCAGATGGGAGGGAGGTGAGTTAAAAGTCCTCACAGAGAGGAAACAAACCCAGGTCTCTCACATTCACAGTGAGGTTGATACTGTTAAATTAAAAATGTAGGGTTGTTTTCCTTCCCTAGCCAGACTAGTGTTTTCAAAGAGAAGCACGATCCTTGTTCCCATTTCTGAAAGAAAGGTTCAGATATCTAATTAGACAGTGTGTTTCAGAGATGCATATTCCAAGCAAAGATGTCAGGTGACTTTCCACATCCTGAAGTTTTATTTTAAGCCTTAGGGAAAGCTGGGATCTAATACACATCTTTGTCATCAGCATTCTTTATTTGTTACTTTGATGATCTATGCCTTCCGCTCAGGCTATTACGAAATTTTATTCACTCCCTTAACATCCCCCTGGTCTCATGTAAAACATAGGGAGTCTGATACCCTAACTCAGAATTCCACCCAGGAGTGCAGGAGCCTTTAAGTAAGGCATTGCAATATCCAAATCCTTCAGTGAATCTATCTCTAAGTTAATTGCTCAAGATACCATGGTAAATTTACAGCAGACTAGGTAATTAAGCTCTGATTGTGAATTCCAGGCTTGCAAACTGTCATGCTTTCTGTCCCTTGCAAACAGTCCACCAGCTGAAGAAGTCAAAGACACAAAATACAGTAGAAGCAGAGATAAAGCAGGTGGGAATTATGGTCGGAAATATAACTTCAGAGAGGCTTTTAAAGTGAGTGTTTTAGTAAGCAGGCAAGCAAGCAACTTCATCTGACTGCTATTCCCCGCCTCTCACCTTGTCTTGAACTGTAGGAGACAATTCCTCTCTGCCCCGGAGAGAAAACGCCTGATGGCCGGAGCCGCTTCTGCGCTAGCGCTTCAGCGCCGGCGGGACGGCCTGCACAGCCCGCTCTGCTGCTCCCACAGGGCTGGCAGCAGGAGCCGTTCCGGAGGGGTGGTCTACTGCGATCCCAAGACCGGAGGCCAGAAATCACAAGAACCGTGAGGGAGACCATTACTTTTACTGAGGGGATGTAACGAAGGAAAGAAATAATCACCTATAAAGAGGAAAGCATCCAGAAGCCAAAACTCTGAGAACTAGGCTTCCTTTTACACAACTCTTAACTACTGTTAGGTGAATCTGCTGGGGAGGAGTAAGGGAGCAGCCACATGGTGCTTTGCTGCCGTCTGGGCTTAAACCATGACACCAATGTCACAGTAAAAGTGTTTTCCTTATGTCTAAGTGCAATTTCCTGCATTTTCTGTATAGACATTTTGTCTTCTTGTATAGAGTATGCTTTTTATTCTGTACCGAAGTTACGTCTAATAATATAAATTTATTTTCCATCAAAATATTTAAAGACCATTAGCAAGTGAGTTGCATAAAGTAAATAGACTAGCCTTCCCATCTGAGTGCAAAGAAAGTGGACTTCTGTAAAGCCTTTAATACAGTCCCCCAAAACATTCTTACCTCTAAACTAGAGAAGTATAAGTTTGATGGATGGGCTGTTAGAAGGATAAGGAATATAGCGGGATGTATGTGCATAGATATGTGCTGCATTTCTAGTTCCTTTAATGATATGTTAGTTTTTCTGGGAGCACAGTTATTTAGGTCTTCTGATTAAAAAGATATTGTATCTCTTGTCTGCATAATGAATAAAAACTTTACCATTTTATAGGGCCTGCAACTTTTTAAATTTGTCCTTCGTACTTTAAGTAGCTGTGTTCCATTTTCCTGTTCCATGTTAACCAGAGATTTTTCATGGATGCACTTTCTTTGCTTTTATATTGCCTGTGTTCTCTAACTTCTTTTTTTTTACTATTTATTTAAATGAAGTAATTCATTTCCATTGCAAATGTGAGAGGGGATGACTTTGTTTAACTGCTACTTTCACTTCCTCTCTTGACCCAGATTTTTTAATAAAAGTCCTTTAGGTGACTGAAGAATTGGGAATTGTAGGCAATTAGAAAAAACATAATAAATCATTCTTAAACATTTCGTAATCATTCATAGTTTTCATTAATTTTTTTCTTCCCACTGAGTTTTGTTCATGAGTGTTTTCAGCTTAGGAGATAAATCCTTTTAATGTGTTATAGCCCTGATCCTCAAAGGCTTTTGGATTCTTAGCTCTGACTGAAATAATGGGATTTAGCTTCTTTGGAAGCACAGCTGAAAAAAGACCTTGTGTCTATATCTTGCTGGTTAGGATATTCTGCTTGTCTGTAGGAAACCAAATTAATCCATGAGCACTTGCAATCGCCTTGCCTGTAACTAACACAATGAAGTTTCTTAGAGAATTGTCCTCTGCTGTTTCTACTTTTTTTTAAAGCACCTATTACAAATGTCTGCTTCATCGCTTTTTAAAAAATCTGTATTAGTCATTGTTTTTTTAACGTTGCTAATAATTTTCAAATGCTCTCTGAGGTTCCCAGTCTATCACATGGTAGGGATATGTCACTTTTAGAGTGATTTTGTGCAGAGATGCTGTGTGGGGTTTAGATTTGACATGCCTCATTACCATCTCATTTCCTCCTGCTTTGAGGGACAAAGAAAGGCCATGCTACTCCACTGGCAGCCTTTGAAGACTTCTGTTCAACACCTCCTTCCTGAGCTCGCACAGCACAGGAAGACTTTTACTCCTTCAAAAGAGTTGCATAATATACCTGGTGAAACGGGCTCATTTTGTTGACTGTGAATAAGGGAAAAATGCCTGTCCCTGCCACCTGTAGGACTGAGGATGGACAAGATGCTTTGCTATAGGTTTGTAAGCACTAAGTCTTGCCACGCGAGTCTAATTGCTTTTTGATGTTATTACAAATCTAGCAAATGATCTTACTTTCAACATTAATTAAAATCAACTTGGAAAATTACTCTTTTGTATTGACAGGATGTAACTACAGGGCAGTAAAACAGAGTAATGATGAATAACAATCTATCAAGTTTTGATGAGGTATGGTCCTGTTTGATCAGGTCCTATTTTAACATTTTCATTAATAAACTTAGGTGGAGCCTTGGCCTCACTGAAGTGAATGACAAAACTTACTTCGACAGGCTAGGATGTACAATAAAATGGTGCTTTAATGAAAGTCCCATCTGGTATTACACTCAGTTTCAAGTAATGCTGGGGACAGAAAATACATCAAAAAAACCCTATTGCAGACAATAAAAACAGAAGGCAGGAAATAAAATTAGTTTCAGTTTGAAAACATATTGTCTCATTAGTGTGTGAATAGAAAAAAATCCCAAAGTGTAAAATCCCCTATTCAAGGTGTGGGGAAAAAAAAAAGAAAGTGAAAGAAAAGATAAACCCCCCCCGAAAAGTTGTAAAGCTGGCAGAAAGACCTTAGGGTAATATTTAAAAATATGTTTGAATTTTATATGCGAAACATCTGAAATCTTGTATAACACAAAGCTGACAATAACATTAGTTAGCCGTTATCTTAATAATTTCCATATACACAGATGAACACCTGCCATTGTTTATGGGGTGAGAAAGGTTTTTTTTGTATTTGGTATTTGTGTTTCTAAACTGCAACTAAACAGAAGTAAAAGATACACTTTAGAAGAGCCAAGGCCTTATTCTAGAGCCTAAAGAAACATATTAATCTTTATGATTAAGGAAACATGTTAGGGGTGGTTAAGAGAAAGACTGAGACTAGACAATTTTCTATATCTGAATGAGTCGTGAACAGAAAATACTCATATACGTCGCTAGAAATGTTAACACATATTTTCCCTTCTTTTAATTTAGAATATGCAAATTCTATAAGAAGAACAAGTATCAGCAGCGTGTTAATACCAGCAGCATCTGGGCATAACCAGAGAAGAAATCTGGATTGTTAAACAAGAACTGTATTGATTTACCTAACCAGTGTTCTTCACTAATTGATAACATTGTTAAGTAGATTAAAGATTTGGTGGAAGATATTTGTCTGGTAAATATATTCACATTGGTTTGCCCTCACATCCCTCCACTACTTCATCCCATGTCATGTCATGCCATGTCATTATTAAAGCATGAAGGCCACAGTTTTATTTGTAAGGACTAAAGTCACGGAAACAGCAAAAACTTGTTTTTCTAAAGAGACAAATTCTACAGACATCTTTCACGAGAACAGTTTTTATAATATCTAACATGTATACTGTGTTTCTTATCCACAGATATCAGAGATATTCACAGAGAAAGAAAAGTGGGAAAAGAAAAAAAATCCTGAAAGCTGAAAAGCTCTTCTGCTCTGTAGTATCCTCCATTACCTCGTGAGCACTGACTCTTAATAATTAACACAACTTCATGTGCCATGCTTTGGGGCAAACAATACACATCCTGAGTCTCATGCTATAAAAACTCTCCCTAGAGGGACTAAACACAGATTTCTCATTATTTCAGAGACACACATACAGGAGAAAAAGAAAAATTGGGCGGGGGTGGGGAGGGAAGGAGGGGAGGGAGCACTGAACAGGACAGATCTAGGACCAAGTGTTATGTGGCTGTGGCCCATCTGGCCTGAAGGCACCTGGCTCTATGTGGCCTCTGTTCATTAAGGACCAAAGACCACTGGGTGTCATAGATGCATTTAACAATGCAGATACGTATTTTGTTCCTTGGAAAGTTTGATCCAAATCAGACCAAGCCCTAGGATTCTGGAATTTCAAGCAAACCACAGTTAACAGTGAAAACTGCTTGGGCGCACAGTAGAAGTACACTCACAAGAACACCAAAGCTAGTCGCAAGATGTGCTCCTGTCTATGGCATGGTGCCAGACATAGCACCTCTTCTTGCGGTGTACTCATGAAAAGTTCTTTGAAGGCAAGATTTTTCAAATGCATACATAGGGCCTAGAGGATTGAAACCCTTCATGCATACAAGTTCACAAGAAGGATCTAACAGCTGAGATGAATGGCCTCTAAAGATATTAAGATTATAATAACTTGGGACACTAAATAGTTTCTAAGCCCACACATTTATCCCATAAATTTCTGATATGTGCCACACTCAGTATGCACTGCTGAATCTTATTCTTCCTTCTACTGGTATTGATACGATACTAGTGAATGACGTTCCAGTGTAGCTGGAATAAGTTACAGGTACAGACCAAAAGCAAGTATCTTTAAAGTTTTGGATATTGATTTAATAACAATAACAATAATATTAATATTAATAGCAGCAGCCATATGCTTAATCACTGGGTTGCACTCTGTTATCACCAGTCAAAAGAATCTAAAATGTTTGACAGAACATTGCACTTGTGAGAGATATAAGGGCACAGCATTCATAAGTGTGTATATATAAGTGTTAGAATTTACTTTAAAGAACTGATGGGAGCACTATATTATTTTTATTTCCCCTCACTGTATTTATGGACAGGAAAT
Source organism: Sagittarius serpentarius (assembly GCA_034782735.1). Taxonomy (NCBI): domain Eukaryota; kingdom Metazoa; phylum Chordata; class Aves; order Accipitriformes; family Sagittariidae; genus Sagittarius; species Sagittarius serpentarius. Next base: position 14,371,532 of record JAVKLA010000026.1, read on the forward strand.
TTACTGAAAAAATTAAAGAAACACAGTGGGTTATAGGCTGAAAGAGTCTTTGGTTACTATAGACTTCATAGTTATTGTAAATACAAATAAAACAGAATTTGAGCTGGGACCACATTACAATCTTATGCTCCAAAATCTCAGATATGCTTTTTATCACAAGGAAGAAAAACCTTGAAACTTGATCTTTATTAAATGTAATAGTACAAAGCTTTGAGATGTGGATTGCCCCATCTCTGTAAGAAACAGACACTGATGTCTGATACACAAGTAGAGGTGGAAAAAAGTACTACTGCTTCTTCCCTCCAGTAAAACCACTGAGAAGGAGACTGGGCTGGAGAGGAGCAGCAAACTCACTCAGTAAGTCCTGTGCTTTGTTGCTGCTGGATAAACATTTAGCATTTTGAAATAAAAAGAAATTGTGTATATTTACATCAAGATTTTGATGAAAATGGAGGTAGATTATTTGCTCATGGGATAAATTCTCCTTTCACAGTTCTCCTTTCTGGTTCTCCAGCTCAAGAAAGGGAGGGGGAGAATGCTTTTACAGCTCTCAGCATTTTGTAGCTCAGAATGGCCGTCAGATAAATTCTGCCACATATTCTCCCTCTATTCCCTTTTCCCACTAATTCTCTTTCCTTAAATTATTATCTTGAAATACCAACCCATTCCTGTATTCAGATTCAACAGTAATATTCCTCTATGTGGCAGATGCTCCAACCCATTTTACCTGACAGGCACAAACTACACTGATGCACAGAATAGCTATAACACCGTTGTGGCTAAAGCAATGTTTAATGCACTTCCTTCCATGACATCCTGTCACCTCTTAGGGAATTTGCTCTTTCTATAGGAAAGACCTCATACACCACACTGATAAACAGCAACACAAAATCCTGGGACAGATAGGAAGAGCAGACACTACACACAGATTTTGTTCCAAGAACGTCAGCTGTAACATGAGATTTTAAAGAGCAAATGGAGAAATATATAAAATTGGCGGGCTCAACATTGGTTTAACTCTCCTCTTGCTGAAGGAAATGATAAAAGTTTTTGTAGACAATGTTAATCCCCTGTAGAGCAGAGACTTCCAGACATAAATTTCATCCTATGAAATAAATGTAGCTTTTTTTCAAAGCGTATCTCTACCAATTTACATTAACTGAGATTCTCTCCCCTCAAATGTTGCAAGATTAAATGTTTTCCACTCTGCAGCTGAGGTCTATTAGGTTTCTCTCAGAAGCCTTAGCTTGTCTGTGCCATGCACACTGTAAACTCAGAGGTAACTAACAGAAAAAGGAAGCTAAAATGAATGTTATCCATCCCTTTTCCCTTTAGAAGGAAAGAAAACAGAACCCTGCTTTGTTCATGAAAACCCAGCATTCACAGCTCAGCAGTCAGTCTTTGATTTGGAGCGGGTTTGCACCAGGGGTGCCATGACACCGATTTTTTATGGGGAAAAAATGAGGATAACAAGACACTTAATAAGATTAAGTGATTTAGAGATACATCTGCAAAGCATAGTTTAAAAACATCAGGCATTTTCCTTTTCTTTCTTTACCTCCTTTTTCATCTCCTACACAAGAACAGAGAAACAGACTTCTGAATTGCTGTTTTGGTTTTTTTTCTCTCTCCAAACCTTATATCTTTATTTAAATAATAAAAATAAATCCTTTGTAACTAGTTGACATATTTGTCACTACAGTCATAAAAGCACATTAAGAAAGGCATAGAGAGAAACAATGAAATGGTAAACAATCCTTTAATGACAGTTAAGAATTACAAACAGAAAAAACCACAATCATGTTGATCCTGAGATAATTAGAATTAATGGCACCTAGTTGTCCACAGAATTGTTTCCAGCATCCTGTGACTAATTCTTTCCCCCTCTGTGTCCACCCCCATTCTCCCATTCATAACTCCCTTCTATGTCTCCATACTCAAAACACTTGTTGCTTTCTCAAATCTCCTATTTTCCTGGGTCAGAGGCAGCATATGCTCTGACTGATTTAAAGGTTCACACTAAGTACGCTCTTAGATTGGTCAGGTGGCTGCTAACTCTTGGAGCAGGTGAGTGGGTAAGTTACAACTGCTTTTCTCCCTTTATCAGGTAGAAATAATTGAAGAAATTACAATCTCTTACTAATGGTATTCATGAAACCTGAAGAAATTTTGTCTCTTTAAGACCTCATCTGTTATTTTCAATGTACTTGAAAGCTGGTTGATTATTTCAGTGCTATTAGAGGAGGCCTGAGAGATACAGACAGTGTGATCATATAAAATTTGTTGCCTTAGAAAAACATGTTAAAGGATACAGAGATAGCTTATTTTTGGCTTGAGATGGCTTAGTGTTTCTTCCAGAAGGATTTAACCTTTAACAATAATTCAACTCCAAGCTTTCCACGGTAAGAATGTATTAAAGTGCTTTATAGAAACTGAAATTTAGTGATTTCTGCTCATAGAATGTCCTTGAAATAATTTATTTTCAGTTTTCTTCAGTTGCATTCACATATAAACTCAGAAGATCAAAATAAGGATGTTCACTCCTGAAAAACATTGCTTTCTTTTTTCATTGCAAATATGAATTAAAATGTAGAAAATTAATTTTTCTTTCATACCCTTCTTTCATGCATCTTTCATACCCAGTAATATCATGGAACAGATCCTCCTGGAAGATATGTCAAAATAGACGGAATGCAGGAAGGTGATTAGAGACTGCCAACACGGCTTCACCAAGGGCAAATTGCACCTGACTAATCTAGTGGCTGTCTATGATGGAGTGACTGCATCAGTGGACACCAAGATGACACCAGGGTGAGTGGTGTGGTTGATTTGCTAGCGGGAAGAGATGCCACCTAGAAGGACCTTAACAGCTTTCAAGAGTGGGCCCATGCAAACCTCATGAAGTTCAACAAGGCAAAGTGTAAGGTCCTGCACCTGGATCAGGGCAATCTCCATTATCAGTACAGACAGGCTGATGAATGGATTGAAAGCAGCCCTGTGGAGAAGAACTTGGGGATACTGGTGGATGAGAAAAAATGGTATTTGCCAGCAACATGCGCTTGCAGCCTAGAATGCAAATTATATCCTTGGCTGCATTAAAAAAAAAAAAAAAGCATGGTCAGAGGTTGGGGGAGGTGATTCTCTCCCTTTATTCTGCTCTTGTGAGAGCCTACCTGGAGTGCTCCATCCAGTTTTGGGGTGCCCAGTACAAGAAAGACCTTTTAAAGTGGGTTGAGAGAGAGGCCACAAAAATGATCAGAGGGCTGGAACACCTCTCCTATGAAGAAAGGCTGAGAGAGACTTGTGGCTGTTTAGCCTGGAGAAGAGAAGGCTCTGGGGAGATCTTGTTGTGGCCTTTCAGTACTTAAAGGGGGATTAAAATATAGAGAACTGGTTGCCCAGAGAAGTTGTGAATGCACCATCTTTGGAAGTGTTCAAGGTCAGGTTGGATGGGGCTTTGAGCAGTCTGATCTAGTGAAAGATATCCCTGCCCATAGCAAGGGGCTGGAACTAGGTATTCTTTAAAAAGTCTCTTCCAACCCAAACCATTCTATGACTCTAAGATCCCATCAGCACCCATGGACCTATGTATGTCCAGTTTGCTTAAGTACTCCCTGACTCGATGCTCTTCCACCAAGGTTATATCTTTGCTTCAGCCTTTCCCCCTGATCTCTGAGACCTGGGATGCCCAAAGCTGGTCTTGCTAAAAAAGACTGAGACAAAGAAGGTATTTCAGCCTTTTCCATGCCCTGTGTAACCAGATCCCCAGGCTCAGTGAGCAATGGGTCCACATTTTCCCTAGCCTTCCTTTTGTTGCCTGTGTACTTATAGAATCCCTTCTTGTTTTCTTTGACATCCCTGGCCAGACTCAATTTCATTTGGGCTTTAGCTTTCCTGACTTCATCCTGGATGTTTGGACAATGTTTCTCTACTCCGCCCAGGTTACCTGCCCTTGCTTCCACCCTCTGTATGCTTCCTTTTTGCGTTTTATTTTGGCTAGGAGCTTGTTCATCCATGCAGGCCTTCTGACACTTTTGCCTGACTTTGTGTTCATTAGGTTGGAACAATCCTGAGCCTGGAGGAGGTGATCCTTGAATATTAACCAGCATTCTTGGGCCCCTCTTTCATCCAGGGCCTTATCCCATGGGACTCTTCCAAGCAGGTCTTCGAAGAGGCCAAAATCTGCTCTCCTGAAGTCCAGGCTTTTGAGCTTGCTTTTCACCCTCCTCCCTGCCCTCATGATTCTGAACACCACCATCTCATGAACACTGCAGCCAAGGCTGCCTTTGACTTTCACTTCCCCAACAAGCCCTTCCTTGTTGGTGTATATGAGGTCCAGCAGAGCACTGCTCCTTGTTGGGTCCTCTATCACTTGGAGCAGGAAGTTATCATTGATGGACTCCAGGAACTTCCTGGATTGCTTATGTACTGCTGTTGTCCCTCCAGCAGATATCAGGGTGGTTGAAGTCCCCCATGAGGATGAGGGTCTGTGAATGTGAGGCTGCTCCTATCTGCCTGTAGAGGGCCTGATCCACTTGTTCTTCCTGGTTAGGTGTCCTACAGCAGGCACCTGCTATACTATTAATTACCCTTACCTGCCTTCTCTTTAATCCTCACCCATAAACTGTTTGTTGGCTCCTTATCCATCCCCAGACAGAACTCCATGCACTCCAGCTGCTCTGTCACATAAAAGGCAACTCCCCCTCCTCATCTTCCCTTCCTGTCCTTCTTAATGAGCTTGTATCCCTCCATTGCAACACTGCAGTCATGGAAGCCATCCCACCATGTCTCCGTGATCCCAGCCAGACTGTAGACCTGCAACTGCATATATATCTCTTAACTCGTCGTGTTTATTCCCCATACTGTGTTCATTGGTGTACAGGCACTTTAGAGAAGCACTCTAGCATGTTGAGTTGATGGAGAAGGTCTGGCAAATTTCTCCATAATGGTTCCATGTAGACGCTTCCTTGCTGACATGCAAGTGCTGAAAGTGACCTCAATTAAGCCCCATTTTGTTGGTTTTGTGATCCCTTCCTGCCATATGACCCCATGCTCTTTCTTCAGCGATCCCATCACATTACCCCATGTCCTTTGCTCATCTTGATATAAGAAAACATTTATTTTACAGTGCGAACAATCATGAACTGGAACAACCTTCCCAGGAACGTGGTAGGGTCTCCATCACTTGAGATTTTCAAGGCGCAACTGGGCAGGGCACTAGATAATCTCATGTAGTCTCCCTTTTCCATGAAAGACTGGACCAGATGGTCTTTCAAGGTCTCTTTCAACCTGGGCTGTTCTATGATTCTATGATTCTGTGATCCTGTCTGTCAGTGTCTCACAGCACTGCTGGTTGCAATCTTCCTCCCCCATTATTCTTAGTTCAAAGCCCTCCTAATGAGGTCAGACATCCTATTGGCAAAAAAACCTTTGTCCTGCTTAGAGAGGTGGATCCCACCTCTTCCAAGCAGATGCTGACCTGCAGACAGGATCCCATGATCACAGAACCCAAAACTCTGTTGCCAACACCAGTTCTGCAGCCATATATGAGTGCAGTCCAGCCTCACAGTGGTTTATTTTTAGAAGGGGCAACCTGACTCCAGGAATGATCCAGACATGTCTCATAAACCAAATTAAGTCTTTCCTATTGATGTTTGTGAGGTTTCTAAGAACTTCATTTGGTTCATTTGTCTGATTAGAAGAAGATTGAGAGTGGTTTGGACTATAATAAGGAGGCAAAGATTGAAATCACAAAGCAAGAATTTCAAAACCTGCATATTTTGCACTCTGAAAGGGTTAATAAGATTAGGACTGGCAGTTGATATTTCAGAAGTTGAAGTAAATGCACAAAATATGCAGATCCAAACCTTAATTCACTTGCTTATCTGCCACATTTGGAACTATCATTGAGTTATATAACATTTCTTAAAATTAAAATATTTCTAAAACCTATAAAGCAGCTTGCACTGCTGAGTATATTGTTCTTTGTAAATTGTCTTCAAAAAAACCAACCATATGGATCTGGCTCTTTTGCAATACCTTTAACTGAGCCAGGATCTCTTTAAAAAAGAATTAGAACAATAATAACAAGAAATGATGTCAGTATTTATGTTTTGACCCAAAGGCATTTAGCATGGATTCATCAGATGTGTTATAAACCAGAAAAGCTTTGAATTGATCCCATCACCTTAGAGTTCTGGTTATATTTTGCAAGCACATTATGACATTTTTGTGATAACTAAACACCATCTAGGAGAGTAAAATTAAGAGGAAGAAAAAACGTTGGATTACCTCTAAGTTACTGTCATTTTTTAATTTTAAAAGTTAATTAGTGTCTATAAAATGAAGTCTCTGTGTCTGTTACTGACTGAAAAACATAACACTTGCTTTTAGAAGATCTGCTTTCATTGCAAAAATAAAGAACAAACCTGCTGATTATTCAACTGACAGTGTTTTTACGTAACTGAAAAGGTGTTAATTGAAAACATGTTAGATTGATTTAGGAACATGGGGCTTGATTACCAAGTAAAATTACGGATAATTAAGGGAGTATTTTACATCCAAGTTGAAATGTAGTTTCTCTGCAGTGAAGTAGGAGCTTTGCTAGCGGTTGGGGTGAGGCAGGATTTCATCTTCATGTGTTCAGCTACTACCAAAATGATTTACACATGGAGTGCCAAACCCTGAGTACCTCTGTGATGTCTTTATAGAAACCCACCTCCCAAATAATATTTTTCACAACATATAGCCTAAAAATAAACAGCAAAATTGCTGTATCACCGTACATATCTGAAAAGTAGGTACCAGCTTAGGGATTTTTACCCCTTGGTTTTATTAACTGGTTTTCTCTCAACTTGTTTTATGCTTATGCTTATATCCAGATTTGTAAAGATCTTTTTGCTGAACTTGAAACTCAAAAGCTGCTTCCTTCCTTATGCGTCCTCTCTGTCTGAGGTGTGTCTTGCAGAGGACTGCAGTGTTCTTTGTGACCCAGTATAGTGCTGCACCATGCCCTGCAGAAAGAAGATAAGACTTAAGGAAACTGAGTTCAGATCCCTGATACTGTTTTGGAGAGCTATCACCAAGATAAAGATGGAGATACAGATATACCTGTATATTGCTTTTAAGTAGAGTCATAGGCCTTACTTTGCAGAGCCTGGTACCTAATATGTATCAGCTATAGTAGAAATAAATGTGGGTCTGCAGTAACTAATGTTTCCCATAGTTACGGATTGCATAAAAGCTGAGTTATGCATCTTGAATTTGTCTGAAAACAAACACTGTTTCTATTTCAGTCAAAGAGAGAACTGAGCAATGATAAACCCTCATCTCATCAAAATTCATTTTCTGTCTCTCTTGCTGTGGAGCCTCCACTGCCATCTGGTATGTTTTATTTTCTTCCTCTTCACATGCGTATGCTTAAGAGCCAGCTGCTATACAGCCCTCAATCTCTCAACGCCTTTCTCCAATAGTTCCACACTTGAGTTAGTTACACCAGCTATTCTGTTCACTGCTGGGGAGCCTTTAACTTACAATGGCTCACAGAGCCCAGTATCACAGGTTGTGACCTTGGATGAAATGATAGGTTTTTAAGCCTAGTATTATTCAAGCTAAACATGAGCCAGGTGAGTGAGTAAAAGTCAAGACTCAGGTATTTATAAAAGAGTTGATTGGACTTCATTCAATTTTTTCAGAATCCATCTCTTTTTAGTTCTGCATGAATACTGGAATGATCTTCGCAGATTTTCCAAAAAGGCATTTTGGACCCTAATTGTTCTACACTGACCATTAATGGATGTTCAGTAGATGGAAGAATTGCTAAGGAATAGATTGTTAATTATTATATCAAATGAACTTCAACTGATTTACCATGCAAATGGAAATTCTGAAGTCATCCAAAAGTAACTTCTTTGGGGCTTTGTTTGGGCCTGTTGTCTTTCTCCCTCCTCCTCCATACACGTACATTTTACAGCAGTGACAGTAGCAGAAGCAGTTCCAGTCTGGATACAAGATGCCATCTATATGCTGATGACACTACATAATAGGCTTGGCCCAGCACCTCAGGAAATTGGATTGCCTTGGCACATTGACTTTGTGGTATTTCTGAAGTGCTTGATGAGTAATAAATTAGTGCTAAACTTTGAGGAAAAGTTATAAAATTCACCTATAATTCCAAATTAAAAACATTACTAGCTCAGTTGCTGTTGGGTAGTGCATATATTAATGATTTTATTTATTTTCTTTTCAAGCTATTCAGTTTCTTTAAATACCCTATTTGCCCATCTAAATTAGTTTTTGCCTGGCCTGAAGTAAAGAATTTCAACATGGTCCTCTGAAATTTTATCTGAATACAGTATCTCTCAGGAACAACTGTCACTGTCCTTCATGTAATCACTGGAAACTGATTTCCTGAGCAAATTCAGATAAAAAACACCAGATCTAGAAATCACATATTGATTCACAGAAAGAATATGCTCACTATCTGAAACCTACTACAGCAGTTACAAGACTTTCTAAGGTAATGCCCACTGCAGACCAAGAATAGTTTTTCAGTCTTAAAGATCTGTGACATAGCTGGACCATTTGTATTTTCCTTCACACGATGATGTGTGAAAACCTTACAAGGGCCTTCATCTGTGGCACAGGTCTGCAGGATTTCTGTTTTGTCCTGCTTCATTTTCAGTGCAATACATGCATAGTTTCCTGGCCTCTGCTTTAGAACTTCGTATATCAGTCTGGATGAGGGCAAGTTTCTAATGACCATTCCTTTTGTGCTAAAATAGTTTTGAGTTGTTTTGCTGGACATGTTAGTTAAAACTGGTTTTGTTGACCCTAATATATCTCTGATCTTATAGTATATCTTAATGGCTTGCATATGGTCAGGTCAAAAGTATTCTCAGTTCATAGGGTTTTTTTTAATGAAGTAGTGGTAAAATTCCAGGAAGTTTATTAATGCTTATAAATTTTCTGTAGTGTCACAAAGGATTCTATCCTATAGAATTTTATATAATAAAAGTATGAATGTAAAGAAGGCACATAGTTTCTTTTTCTGTTCTTTCATTGGTAGGCTTTTTCTCTGAGTGCCTGTTTATTTCAATCGTACTGCATTTACTCAACATGTTTTTAATTGCATTTGTGACGTTAAATTTCTCCATTAAATACTGAATTTGGTGGTTACACTACCCAGACAGGGAAGATTTCCATACTTAATACAAAATTCCTTGCAAATAATGTTTTCATTATTTCTATTGTTATTTTAAAGAAATCATAATTTTCCTTCAACAGTATGAATGGTATTACCCTTAGTAATGATGAAAGGGGACAAGTATCAGAAAAAGTAGAGAAAAGAAAGAAAGGAGGAACACGTAAAAAAATAAGGAGGATGCCAAAGTACCTAGTGTGTGAATAGTGGGACAGTGAGATGGCAAGACAAAAATCTATGTACTGGTATGAACAATTCTTGTTCAGAGGGATTTACAATCACATTTACAATCCCAATACTGTCTGCTTGCATTAGAGTTACAACCGAAGAATGAAAACTAAAAGGAATGATGATCAAAAGTGAAACTGGTCATTCTGCATATATGTCTTTACATGAAAATGGAAATAATAATTAAATTGAAACAATAGTAACCCACAAATTTCTTAGTGGAATTACTCCTTAGTCATAGTCCTGCTACAGACTATGTGTTAGCAAGTAATGTAGTAGGAACAAACCTGTAGGTCATGCAGTTGGTGGAAAGGTCCCATTATATACAGTTAAAGGCATGTAGATCAGACTAGATTTAGTCTGTTCCATTGGACCAACTGTATCTGCTATGTATTCAGTTCAAAGCTTTCTGAAGGAAAGTTATTTCACAAACTAAACTGTCCTTCAACGATCCTCTTAAGAAGTCTCACCTTGTCCTTTCAAACATTTCATACAGAAGAGAATATTGTATCATGGTCCCTGACAATATTGCCAGACAAGGACTCACACCTGAAAGCTTGATGTATGTTCCTGTCTGTTCCCTTTCTGATCACACTGAAATGTGTACTGCTTAACCCATCTCTGTTCTGGGTTTCAGCAATGTTCAGAGGCCTCAATAACCTGACCCATACACCCAAAAAATATGTATAGGAAAGTGATACACACCGAAACTAGAAAATGGAGCATGAGCTCGTGGGATTACTGGTGCCCACTGCGACGAGGGTGGACCAATGAATTGTGTTTGGATGTGCCTCTTTGGAGGATGCAAAGAAGGAGACCTGGAATTACACAGGAAGCCACCACCTCTGGCTTTGAACTCTAAAATATGGATGTCTGCAGTACCACTCCACAAGTGCAGTTGTCTCTGGTCTTCAAGGACATAATTTTCATCTTCTTGAATGGTCTGCACAGTTTTCTACCAATCCTTTTGTATTCAGCAGAAAGCATGTGGTTAGCAACCTCCTGATATTGTCACTGGGTTATTCTCCTTCCTGAGAAACTTCTGGTGCTTTCATGCAAGGTGCAGTGGTGTTTTTTCCTGGACCCATGTTGTACCTTGCTGAATTTTCTGTATGTGGCAGACCAGACCTTACTATAAAGAAATAAACTGCTAGGAATGCATTATTAAAACACAAAAATAGGAATAATCGGGAATATAATAATAATATAATATTATGTTACCTCAGTAAGACTTGACAGCAATAAAGATATGATAGGTAAAGGAAGGAGGAGACAGGGAAGGAGTTGCAGAGTTGCAAAGAGTTTAGAGCTGATAAGCACCAGACATGAAGGTACCTATGTCTTCTTTTCTATAGCAAAGGAAGCACTTTGGGGTGGCACAAGAACTCAATGGAACAAGAACTCTCTTTTGGCACAAATCTGGTAGGTATGTACAGGAGGAGGCTGAGAATTGCGTTGAGTATTGGACTAATATGCAGTCAGTCAAGAAAGAAACACTGCTTCTCTGAAACAACCTAATAAAGTGGGAATGGCTTTTTATAAGCTGAGATAGCAGGATATTGGCTTCTCTCCATAAAGCAAATGAAATATCAGTAGGTACCACTGGTGCATATTCAAGAAAAAGTAAAACATTTCTTGAGAACTCAAACTTCTTGAACATAGATTTGACTGCAAAAAGCATTTAAGAGATGGTGTTTTATTGAAATGGGGTTTGGGATTCCTTCATACCAGCCTGTGTAAGTCTTTTGCTGGTCAACACTGCAGAAACAATTATAATATCAATAACATATGCTTTAATTTTTTACATTTCTTTTTTTTTTTCTTTTTCTTGACTAAACTCTTCTGAAATGACTTTGAAGAAAATTACAGGGGGGGCCTAGACCCTAAACCCTTGGGGGTCTTCTTTAGACAGTCGATGAGCTCAGGACAACTATAAACAGCAATAGTATGCCCCTAGTAGATGAAGCATTTTCTGGGCTCACCCAATCCCTCAGTTTCATATATGTTTCTAAGATAGCCATAGCCTTAGTTCAAAGCTCATTCTTTTGGGAATATTGAAAAGTTGTATACTACAGTTATCAAATATTACTAATTATAGAGGCATCTACTATAGGTTTGCTGTTATGGAAAGCACACGAAGTGTCTCATCTAGCTGAATTAACATTAGTATTAGGTTTACAGTTTTCTTATGGGGAAGGGAGATTTTTTCTTTATTTTTAAGAAAAGGTATGAAAAGGATTCACCAGAAATTATGAAGGTTATTCTGTCTATCCTTCTGGTTAACTGCCTGGAGAAAGCTGAGGAATAACACAGGAGTATTTCTAGGAGAGAATTTGAGGCAATCCTCTAATAGCTGTGACAGAAGATTATCTGGATGCAAGTTCCTAGTCGGAATAGATTTTCTGTCTATCAAATGAGATCCAGTTCTTTCAAGACTCATTAATTCTCATAGCATTCAGGCTTTTAGAAATAGTTCACCAAACACTGAATAAAAAGGTTTTTTTTAAGACTGACCAGGATTGTACTAGCTCTAAAGCTTTTATCAGTAATTAAACAGACACATACAGGCTGAAGGTTCCCATGAGTGATAGCGTTATTATTTTCTTCCACAAACACACCCCTCTTTCTTTTCCTTTTTTTTTTTCTTTTTTTATCTTTTACGTGTAAATACAACACTTCAGTATGACAAGTAAATTGCTGGGCATGTCAAATTTTGTTACCTTGACTGCTGCAGCCGCTTACTTTATAACCTTTTGTTTCTGTTATTGCACCCCTCAACTTCATCCAGCAAATGTCACTAAAATAATTTTCCTTTGTCAGTGCTCAGATCATATCATTCCACTGCTCTGTATCTCCCTGCATTGCTGTCTTATCTTCTTCTGAATCAAAGCTATATGTTTTATCTCAACTGACAAGGCCTTTTAGAAACCTGCTTACATTTCAATTTTAGATAATAATTAGGTCTCTGATTCAAGTTTACTTTTCTCTGGGTCACCTTTCCTGGACATAGTTTTTGTGAAGTTTTTACCTTATGATGAATTCAGTCCCAAATAGCTGGGAGATGGAAACATGCAGTCCATCTTTACTATGTGCTCCACCCTGTGCTTTACCATGTGAAGCAGAAAAAACTCCAGGAGTTGAGGTAAACCATGAGACAGAGAACCCACATTACAGCTGCGCAGTTACTTATTTTGCCAATTCCCTAGCTAACCAAAATGCTGAAAAGAAAATATCTGGGATGAGCCAAACTTAATTTTTTCTTATTGTAACAGCAACAACAAAAAGAGACATTTTCTTTCTGGTTCAAACAAATTTTTTTATTGAAACACATTATGTTGTTTGTTTGTTTTTTAATTGGAGGACAATTTATTCAGAAATCTATTTTAAAACATATAATCACTATGTTGAAAACAGACATTTTATTTTTTCAGCTTTTCATCCTTACTGTTTTTTTTTTTTCTGGCTAAAACGTTACAACACTCAACAGGAATTTGCAAGCAATCACATTTTTCATTGAAATAACTAAAAACAAATCCAATGAGTCCATTTGGTAGTCTCAATCTGTATAAAATTTTTGCCTGAGGATCTGCCTGTGCATGCATGTCTTCCTGCTAGTAATGATACATAACACACCTGTGCAGCAGAGTACTGTTCCAGCTCCTAAGACTAGTGCAATTCAACCTGCACTTAAAATAGACCTATGTTTTACAGGTCCAAGTGAGCTCAGCACTTACAGACAGACATAAGCCCTGTGCTTAGAGAGTCATTTACCCCTCTCTCAGCTTGTTTTTTTCTCTGTATCGAAACAATCTTTTGGGTGTCTTATACCACCCCCCCAGTATCTCACGTCCTTTCATGCTACTTTGTCTTGAAGAATGACTAGCGTTCTTCCAGGTATTGAGTATTTCACAAAACAACAGACTAACCTACAGGCTTCAAGACATCTTCTGAATTCCTTCTCCAAGGCTTTGCTGAGTACATCTGTCAGGGACCTTTGCTATTTGCCTTCACATGTTGTTTTAAAAGAGGAAAAAAAAACCCGTAAGTTTTTTTCATCTGAGAGATAGCAAACCATTTGACAAAATTTGCCCATGTTACAAATAGATAAGCAAAGAATCATTAAAACAATCTTGGGATTAGACATTTTGGAAGCAATATCTAATCTTAGAAAGTAAATTACAAAGGAATCCAAGATGACAGAGATGAATTGATTTTCATACGGTGATATCAGCATGGGAATTTAGCCAAGTGATACCATCAGAAGTCAATTTACAACTTTAAAAAATACTTTTCTTGATAGTAACACACTTGAGATTTAGGAGTTAAGTGAGGTGAGCCAGGCAGATGTAAGAGGGTTTTCTGTTGCTCTTTAGAGCTTTTTTTTCTTTTTTCACTTTGTTCACAATGTGGAACAATTCCAGAAGAAGGTTCAAAATCAAAATGGATCTGATAGTCTTTCCCTACAGCACTTGAAGTAATAAAACAAATTATGAAAGAACAAGAAAATCCTACCACATAACTGGGAGAAGATTAGGGAGAAAAAAAACAACCACAAAACAACTTTTCACATTTCCAGATAAACAAATTTTTAACATATTAACTTAGAGCTTAACTAAGGCCAAGGGAGGTTTCTTCTGGACAATGCCATGCCAGTAAGTCACTATTCCAGCTGCTCACCCCCAATGCCCAGCTGGAAATTATTGCCACCACTGATCTGTCAGAAGCTTAGTTCGTATGGATACCTTGCAATATGCTTCAGGCAAAAACAGTCAGACAAGCTGGAGCCACCATTATACACTGTTTAGGGAAACCTGGCTGAGTTTTGCCTGAAGCAAATGAAAGACACTTGCTGTTCTCCCAGAAATAATGAAGAACTAAAAGTAATCGGTTCCTCTGGCACAACTGTGTCAACTGGGAAGGCATTTTTCCAGTGCTGGATAAAGCTTGATTCTGCTTCTCTTGCTCTGACCAAGTAATACGGTATTATGCAAATATTGTCATGGATTGAGATAGCACTGTGACTAGACATTTTGCTTGGTAACACAGGTACCTTTACACAACTGCTATTCTGCAAACAATCCCAAGGGTGTCAGTTATTGGAAACCTATCCCTAGTAGTCAGTACTAAGGACAAAATTATTAATCAAAGGCATAAACAAAAAACTAAATCTGGGGAACTTTCAAATATTGAGGAGGTAGTGTGCTTTAGAAAATACATCCAAATTCTTCTTTTACCTGATTTCCACTTTCACTGACAGTATATGTGTTACAGGTTAAACAGATTAGTCTGACCCTTCACAGATGAATGCAGGAGGCCCTGTATTCTGCAGTTCATGGCAGGGCAAAGAATGATGTATATTACAGGCCCGTTCAGTGGATTCAACTAAAATTTCTGGAATTTTAAGTAGCTCCCTGGCTTTTTCAGTAGAAAGGTATAGTCGGGCTTTTCTTTAGTGTTATAATCAAACCAAATGAAATTCAGGGGGCATGGACTTGAGAGAGACAATGAAACAGAGTAAATAATCAAGGGCTTGACTGAACAGAGATTTTTAAGATCACAGGGTAATTTCTGTTGGAAGAGATCTCAGGGGGTCTCAAGTCCAATTTCCTGCTCACAGCAGGGTAACCCAGGTGATCAGACCAGGTTTCTTAGGGTTTCAACCAGTCAGCACTTGAAAATCTCCAAGGATGGAGACTGCACAGCCTCTCCGAGCCACCTGTGCCACTGCCTACCTGTCCTCATGGGGGGAAAAAGGTAAAAATCCTTATATCCAGTCTGAACCTCTCGTTTCAACTTGTGTTTCTCTGGTGCCCTGGACGGCTGTGAAGAGTCCGACTCTCTCTCCTCAGTGACCTCTCCTCAGGCACGGGGAGCTGCTGCGGGGTCCCCCAAAGCTGTCTCTGCTCCAGGCTGACTGAGCCTAGCTCCTTCAGCCTCTGCTCGAGGGGCAAGTCCTCCTGTCCTCGCCACGTCATTGGCCTCTCCTGAAACTTCTACAGCTCATCGATGTCTTTCCTGTAGTGCAGGGCTGCCCGCTGTGGAGCCCGAAGAGCCCTGGCCAGCTCTGTGTGTGTGACCGAGATGGTCAGTGCCTGCAGCAGCGGGAGTGGGGCGGTGGCCCTTGGGTCTTGTATGCCCAGGTGCCATCAACAGGGCTCCAGGGGAAGCAACAGGGCAGACTGGCTGACTGAGCCCAGCTGCTGGAGGCATCTGTACTGGGCATACAAGTGTGTATCTATAGATATAGATATAGATATAGATATAGATATAGATATAGATATAGATATAGATATACATACACATTTTATAGATATGCATTCTCACTAGTGAACCTCCAGCCTGCTCAACCAGAGAAGGGAGCAGGATCAGGCTTTTGGTGCTGTTTGTGTATTCGTGAGTACTCTTGTCTGTCTGTGATCAATGTGGCCAGCCAGGTATATATGCACATAGGTATACATGTGTGCAGGTATGTAAGTATGTATGCATATATATGGTGTATACCTATGCTCTGTGTGTGTGGCTACTGGGAATATATGCTCAGCTTCACTACTGGTTGGGCCTGAGGGCATGGAGCTGGGGCACTTCACATCTCTCAAGCTGTTGGGTCCAGCCTGATTTCCCCTAATACTAAACTCTGAAAAAACTTTTTAGGAGAAGAGATGAAAACTGTTTGCGTTATTGAGAATGTTACAGGGAACTATCTTGCTATATCAGGAAGGTGATTTGATAACATAATCAGCCATTACATAAAGCCATAATAATTATGTTTTGGGCAGTAAGAAGCATTTGTAATTGTGATGTTTACTTCCAAATCTTTGTTTTTAGAAGTGGAAGAAGATTGATTTGATCAGAGAAAAATTATGCATTGGTTCATAAGTTGATATAAATCAACAAAGCTCTCTTAAAACCATATACATATTAGATAACATTCTATTTCAAAGGCATTTGTAATAACGTGATCTTTGATCAGACACAGGAAGATGGAGGTATGAGGATAAGAAAACTGGCTATGATTTGGTAGGTGGACAAGTGGGTTGCACTTCGCTTCTGGTTTCTAATTTTAAATAATTGAAAGGGAGCTCAGAGCATTGCATTTGCTGATTGTTAGGTATTCTGTTTCCCAAAGAATATATAAAAATGTATACACTAAGAAAAATATAAATAAAAATACATACGTGAAGAAAAGAATATGAGCTTACTAAAAACCATGCCCTCTACTTTCTTCATGTTCACTTTACCATGAAGACAGTGAAAGGGATTCTTTCAATGCATGCTTTTAATAGTGGAATGTGTTCTGGCATATGATGTGCATTTCAGCAACACATGAAACTAAAGCTGCTATAGATTAAATTGTACCCCCAAATCAAATACTAACCTAATTAACAAGTTGAGCTAAGAACCATCAAGTATTCATCAAGATTTTCCTTTTCATTAATCTCTCTAATCACATAATCCTCAGAGTACCAACCAAGTTGCTTGGTCACATCAAATATTATGAGGATAATTAAACTAAACTGGGAACTGAAATTCTTTTTAGTATTCACTCTTTCCAAAGTGATAAAACCCAGTAGTACCGGTGTTTCATAGTGAAAGGTTTTCTGAATTTCCCACTAAATCTTATGGGCCACAAACTGGATGTGTTCAAAATACCATTTCCTCCGCTATTAGGCAGAGGCATTAGGACCTCCCAGGTAATAGATACGGGCTTTACCTGGGCAATAAGACTATTCATGTTCTCTAATAGCTAAGGTATGTCTTACTGCCTGACAAAGATGCAATCTCTTTCCTATAGTCTTGTTATTAGTTGCGCTTATGTTGGATATTTATATTCAGACTTATATGTGCTCAATCTGTCTTTCATTCCCAGTCCTGGCAATCTTATATGAGTTTCCAGGTTCCACAGGTTGCATGAAAAAGGTTTCTTCAGTCTCCTTGTAGGAACCAGAAATTTTTTTCAAACATATTCATCTGTGCACTCAAGAAAACCAGTATACATATAAAATTTATGAGACAAATCAGAAGCTAATGAGAGAAAATTAAATCTTACAATGAGCCACTTCTTTCCTAGTATCTCGAAGAACCTGGACAGCAGTGAAAACCTGCAAGATTTCCTGATTTATTGTGTCAGCTCTGTTTCCAAACACAAGGTTTATTGGCTTATCCATTTACATGAGGGCATCCGTGCCATATGCCATACTGGTTACGTTGCATAAAAGAAATACAATTTCAGTCACCTGGACATTTTCAGTCATGTCTTACATCAGATAAGCATCTTCTTCAGGGTCACAGATTCATCATTTTAGATACATGTGAATCTATTTGAAGTCAAAATGTTGTGTATTTCATAATCTTTAATTGCACAGGTGGAGCTTGTCCTGTATGTCTAAATGTAAACATTTCTATGAAATTCTAAGTTTTTTAAAAAAAAGTCAAGACCTCAGTTTGGAAAGCTACTCTGAATAGTCCTTTGAAAGCAATATCATGAGTTTTACTATTTTAGTCTCTTTAAATCACAGGAGGACAATTTATCAGATAGAGCACCGCATAATTTATGGCAGTAATACATCTCTAGGCACTCAGTGAAAGAAATCTGTGTCTCATTTCTGAAGGACTTTCTTCTCATCCTAGATGCACCTAGCAGATGCAGAGCATGTTTTGCAGCATATTTGTCTCTCAGTAACTGGCCTTGAGTGGGTGATGACTGTGATCTAAGTTCAACATCTTTACAAGTTCTTTTGGAGAGGTGATTTGAAACGCAACTTACTTTTAGCCCTTTGCTTCGGTAACACTGGCCTGGGACATACTTCTGAGTACCTCAAAATCAAATAATGGTCATTATAAAGATCTTTCCCCGTATCTTATCATTCCCATAACTTTTTTTTGTTTTGTTTTTCATCTACTACTTGAGTCTTTCCTTCTCTTTTTGCCTTTTCTCTCTTGTTTAAAGTTGTATGAGGCAGAGGATGATAGTGGTCTTCTAACTGCTATGGCCAAGGTATGAGTAATCAACTATATATTAATCTAAATAAAAAGGAACAAAAAGGAATCCTCACATTAATTCCTTGGTTTTGCCAGCTGTTCCAGAAAAGCCAGACTCAGACCATGTATTTTTAGGCTTTACTTTGAAAAGTGAATTTAGGATAGACCGATCTCTGTCAACAGAGAAAAATACATGAAATGTCTCATAAAATATGTAAGTAAAAAAAAATAAAAATAAATATCAGATTTATGTTTAATGGAATAACACTGAAGATTGTCTATCCCTTTATTTAATGGTCTAAAAAATTGACCAAAAAAACTGTCAGTGATGTCATGCTCAAATCAATCATAAGTAAGAAATAGGCCTGCATATCTTTTACTAACATAATTTCCACTGTACTACATACACAATATTCCTACAGCATTAAGAAATTTAACCCTTAAGTCTTGTGTTTAGCAACCTCCAAGATCTCCAGTAACGTCCTTTTAAAGTAGCTATTAGTAGAGTAATGTATTAATGTAAATATAATTTGCATTTTATTATCTAAATATTAAATGAAAGGCATGTTTGTATTTTTCGCAATTGTGGCTTCATTTTCTATTCTGTTTGTCCAGGAATTTCTCTTCTAGTTACCTTGTATGTAAATTATACTAAATTTTGTAATTATACGTCTAAAAATATGTCCAGTTATGACATGAAAGTAAATATTATAAGGAATGCTTAAATTTATAACACAATTTAAAAATTCATTAAAGTTCTAATAAAAGCCTTGGGTCAGACAGTTTCATGCATATCAGTGTACCTTCTTTTTTATGTAGAACAAGGTGGATGTGAACTAACTAGGATACTGTACTTAATATTGTCTCTTTCATGTGTACACTAAGCCTCGAGCTTCTATCCTGGATCATCTAGTCCTTTCTGTGTGTTACCTTCCTCTGGGCCACTGCAGAGGGTAAAAGTGTTTATCAATTTATCCTGGATGACTGAGAACTTTTAATGTCTTCTGACTCTTTTTCTAATCTCTCTATGTGAACTGACTGTTTTTACCTGTGGCTACAATGTAGTTTCCTGGTCATGAATGTTTTGAAAACCTACTTAATATTCCAGAAAAAAAAAATTTACTTTTTTTTTTTTAATTGTAGACAGAAGTGTGTCTGTATATAATCAAACACACATATGTATATATATGTATATGTGTATGTATATAAAAGTATTTCATAACCAGAACTTTATTTTGCACCCAAATCAGAAATATCAGTCTTCTGAGTTTGGTTCACCTTTTACTTCTCCCTTGACCATAGATCAAAGGAATTAAAAATGAGGAAAATCTATCGGTTCATGCACTTTAAACCCTGGGGACAAACACAGGATTGTTGCCTACACTATATCTTGTGTGCTATCTATTCTCATGATAAATGTCTCAAGTGACAGAGTTTGAACATTTCCCTTGGGAATTTGTTACATAATTTAAAATCTATCACTGGCAAGTAGTTTCCCTCAAATATAGTATTTTTCCTGTCTTTAATATCAGCTGTTATTCCTGGTAATGACACATTGTACTCTCCCAGATCACTCTTATTATCTCTAACTATTCATATCCTTCAAAAAATGCACTTTCTACTAAGCAGGCTATGTTATTTCACTTTTTAAATTTCCCATTTCTGCAAGTCTTTTCTATTTATTGCCTTTTAATGTAGACCTTGTTCACATGGGCATGAGTGAACAATTATACCAATTGAAGAACATAGAGAAATTATACAGTCCAGTACAGCTGTAGGTTTGGATATTTTTTTTTTTGCAATTCTTGCCCCAAGTTTAACAGAAGTCCTTATATAATCCAGTGAATTAATAATGTGAATTAGATATTGTAGATAGTAGAAAACCCACAAAAAATTTCTTTTGTAACTCACTGTTGGTATCAGTCTTGCTACTTTGTTCATTATGACTCTCTCTGCTGTTGACATCTATTTACAATGCGTTATCATCCTATCTTAGCATTCAGCTCCCTCTGAAAAAATAAGGTCATAATTAAAAAATCTCTAGCGATCACAAATATGATTTTATAGCTTTATCTGCATAGTTTCTCTAATTTTAGTTAATTCTGACTTGGTTTAGGGAAATGATTTTATTCTTGTGGGTTGTATGTTGCTAAATACTATTTTATTTCTAAGCATATGTTAAATAAATTAGTCCCCTGTAGCCCTTAAGCCTGGGAAATATGTGGTTATCATGTTAGTGAGAAGCCACAGGTTTTGTGTTAATTTAACAATTGCTGATCCCTGTCTGGACTTGTCTAGTCTTGAGTTTATTCTAGACCATTTTATGTGAAATAAAAATTTGTCTAACTGTGAGATCATCAGCATGTGACTTGTTTTAGTATTACTGTAGCTTTTTGCAATTGCAAAGTTTTACCTTAAAACTTATACTAGCTATGGTAATGATCTAGCAAACAGTGTTTATTGGTAACTAACTGTGTGGACCAACAGGGAAAGAAGCATTAGCAGCAGATCATTTGAAAACTTAAAGTAGCACTAACAGCACCCAAAGAGAAGGAACCCCTCACTTTCAACATCATACTGCTCCCAGTGGAGGACTTGGGATTTTAACAAGCTTTTGTAACAACAGATCAGAACGGGGAGCACAAGAGAAAGGGGCTGATACTAAAAAAATTATGCATATCCTTTTAAACTGTATTTTAATAGCAGTTAGAAGTAACTGGGTTTTGGTGGGGTTTTTTTGTCGTTTGTTTTTGTTCATTTTTCTAAATGTTACTATCGTAAATGGACTAAGAAGGACTACTTTTTGTATTTTGATTAGACCATTAAGACACTAATTAGTGAAATTGTAATTCTTGGTTCTGCATGTAAGATACTCCCTTTTTTCAG
Organism: Sagittarius serpentarius; assembly: GCA_034782735.1. NCBI lineage: Eukaryota > Metazoa > Chordata > Aves > Accipitriformes > Sagittariidae > Sagittarius > Sagittarius serpentarius. The sequence continues at coordinate 14,392,827 of JAVKLA010000026.1, forward strand.
AGCTGTTTAATTTTTTTCCTCAAACTTTTAAATATAACACATTTATTGTTGTTTAAGCCCAGCCAGCAACAAAGCACCAGGAGGCTGCTCGCTCACTTCTCCCCCGCCGCCCACCCTGGTGGGATAAGGAGGAGAAAATATAAAGAAAAGCTGGTGGGTCAACACAACGACAGGGAGGGATCTCACAACTCACCAGTTGTGGTCACGGGCAAAAGACAGACTCAACTCGGGGAAAAACAAAATTAATTTAATTTACTACTGATCAAATCAAAATGAGGATAATGAGAAGTAAAAACAAATCTTAAAAACACCTTCCCCCACCCTTCCCTCCTCTCAACTCCACTCCCAATTTTCTCTCCCTCCTCCCCAGCAGCAGTGCAGGGGGATGGGGAATGGGGGCTGGGGTCCGTCCCTCACACCTTGTCTCTGCCGCTCCTTCCTCCTCAGCGGCAGGACTCCTCACACTCTGCCCCTGCTGCGGCCCGGGGTCCCTCCCACGCATGGCAGTTCTTCACAAACTGTTCCACTGTGCGTCCTTCCCACGGGCTGCAGCCCTTCAGGCACGGACTGCTCCAGAGTGGCCTTCCCCACGGAGTCACGGCCATCTTGGGGGGCACCCACCCGCTCCGGCGTGGGGCCCTCCCCGGGCTGCAGGTGGG